>NIPN03000008.1:0-620536 GCA_002259235.3 Caenorhabditis latens | reverse complement strand
TGCAAAAATTCAGGTTATGTGACACAGTAATCTCTGTGATCGCAGTGATTGAAGTTTCAGACTAATTGGTAGAGGCCAAAACTGGGGATGTCGTATAACTTTTTTCTAGAAGAGGTATCGACAAACGCTAACGTGCATCTGAACAAGCATGTTTTGTTTAGTATATGTGCAAAAAATTCAGGTTATGTGACACAGTAATCTCTGTGATCGCAGTGATTGAAGTTTCAGACTAATTGGTAGAGGCCAAAACTGGGCATTTCGTATAACTTTTTTCTAGAAGAGGTATCGACAAACGCTAACGTGCATCTGAACAAGCATGTTTTGTTTAGTATATGTGCAAAAAATTCAGGTTATGTGACACAGTAATCTCTGTGATCGCAGTGATTGAAGTTTCAGACTAATTGGTAGAGGCCAAAACTGCGCATTTCCTATAACTTTTTTTCTAGAAGAGGTATCGACAAACGCTAACGTGCATCTGAACAAGCATGTTTTGTTTAGTATATGTGCAAAAAATTCAGGTTATGTGACACAGTAATCTCTGTGATCGCAGTGATTGAAGTTTCAGACTAATTGGTAGAGGCCAAAACTGCGCATTTCCTATAACTTTTTTCTTGAAGAGATATCGACAAACGCTAACGTGCATCTGAACAAGCATGTTTTGTTTAGTATATGTGCAAAAATTCAGGTTATGTGACACAGTAATCTCTGTGATCGCAGTGATTGAAGTTTCAGACTAATTGGTAGAGGCCAAAACTGCGCATTTCCTATAACTTTTTTTCTAGAAGAGATATCGACAAACGCTAACGTGCATCTGAACAAGCATGTTTTGTTTAGTATATGTGCAAAAATTCAGGTTATGTGACACAGTAATCTCTGTGATCGCAGTGATTGAAGTTTCAGACTAATTGGTAGAGGCCAAAACTGCGCATTTCCTATAACTTTTTTTCTAGAAGAGGTATCGACAAACGCTAACGTGCATCTGAACAAGCATGTTTTGTTTAGTATATGTGCAAAAAATTCAGGTTATGTGACACAGTAATCTCTGTGATCGCAGTGATTGAAGTTTCAGACTAATTGGTAGAGGCCAAAACTGCGCATTTCCTATAACTTTTTTTCTAGAAGAGATATCGACAAACGCTAACGTGCATCTGAACAAGCATGTTTTGTTTAGTATATGTGCAAAAAATTCAGGTTATGTGACACAGTAATCTCTGTGATCGCAGTGATTGAAGTTTCAGACTAATTGGTAGAGGCCAAAACTGCGCATTTCCTATAACTTTTTTCTAGAAGAGATATCGACAAACGCTAACGTGCATCTGAACAAGCATGTTTTGTTTAGTATATGTGCAAAAATTCAGGTTATGTGACACAGTAATCTCTGTGATCGCAGTGATTGAAGTTTCAGACTAATTGGTAGAGGCCAAAACTGCGCATTTCCTATAACTTTTTTCTAGAAGAGGTATCGACAAACGCTAACGTGCATCTGAACAAGCATGTTTTGTTTAGTATATGTGCAAAAAATTCAGGTTATGTGACACAGTAATCTCTGTGATCGCAGTGATTGAAGTTTCAGACTAATTGGTAGAGGCCAAAACTGCGCATTTCCTATAACTTTTTTCTAGAAGAGATATCGACAAACGCTAACGTGCATCTGAACAAGCATGTTTTGTTTAGTATATGTGCAAAAATTCAGGTTATGTGACACAGTAATCTCTGTGATCGCAGTGATTGAAGTTTCAGACTAATTGGTAGAGGCCAAAACTGCGCATTTCCTATAACTTTTTTCTAGAAGAGGTATCGACAAACGCTAACGTGCATCTGAACAAGCATGTTTTGTTTAGTATATGTGCAAAAAATTCAGGTTATGTGACACAGTAATCTCTGTGATCGCAGTGATTGAAGTTTCAGACTAATTGGTAGAGGCCAAAACTGCGCATTTCCTATAACTTTTTTTCTAGAAGAGATATCGACAAACGCTAACGTGCATCTGAACAAGCATGTTTTGTTTAGTATATGTGCAAAAATTCAGGTTATGTGACACAGTAATCTCTGTGATCGCAGTGATTGAAGTTTCAGACTAATTGGTAGAGGCCAAAACTGCGCATTTCCTATAACTTTTTTCTAGAAGAGGTATCGACAAACGCTAACGTGCATCTGAACAAGCATGTTTTGTTTAGTATATGTGCAAAAAATTCAGGTTATGTGACACAGTAATCTCTGTGATCGCAGTGATTGAAGTTTCAGACTAATTGGTAGAGGCCAAAACTGCGCATTTCCTATAACTTTTTTCTAGAAGAGATATCGACAAACGCTAACGTGCATCTGAACAAGCATGTTTTGTTTAGTATATGTGCAAAAAATTCAGGTTATGTGACACAGTAATCTCTGTGATCGCAGTGATTGAAGTTTCAGACTAATTGGTAGAGGCCAAAACTGCGCATTTCCTATAACTTTTTTCTAGAAGAGGTATCGACAAACGCTAACGTGCATCTGAACAAGCATGTTTTGTTTAGTATATGTGCAAAAATTCAGGTTATGTGACACAGTAATCTCTGTGATCGCAGTGATTGAAGTTTCAGACTAATTGGTAGAGGCCAAAACTGCGCATTTCCTATAACTTTTTTCTAGAAGAGGTATCGACAAACGCTAACGTGCATCTGAACAAGCATGTTTTGTTTAGTATATGTGCAAAAAATTCAGGTTATGTGACACAGTAATCTCTGTGATCGCAGTGATTGAAGTTTCAGACTAATTGGTAGAGGCCAAAACTGCGCATTTCCTATAACTTTTTTCTAGAAGAGGTATCGACAAACGCTAACGTGCATCTGAACAAGCATGTTTTGTTTAGTATATGTGCAAAAATTCAGGTTATGTGACACAGTAATCTCTGTGATCGCAGTGATTGAAGTTTCAGACTAATTGGTAGAGGCCAAAACTGCGCATTTCCTATAACTTTTTTTCTAGAAGAGGTATCGACAAACGCTAACGTGCATCTGAACAAGCATGTTTTGTTTAGTATATGTGCAAAAAATTCAGGTTATGTGACACAGTAATCTCTGTGATCGCAGTGATTGAAGTTTCAGACTAATTGGTAGAGGCCAAAACTGCGCATTTCCTATAACTTTTTTCTAGAAGAGGTATCGACAAACGCTAACGTGCATCTGAACAAGCATGTTTTGTTTAGTATATGTGCAAAAATTCAGGTTATGTGACACAGTAATCTCTGTGATCGCAGTGATTGAAGTTTCAGACTAATTGGTAGAGGCCAAAACTGCGCATTTCCTATAACTTTTTTCTAGAAGAGATATCGACAAACGCTAACGTGCATCTGAACAAGCATGTTTTGTTTAGTATATGTGCAAAAAATTCAGGTTATGTGACACAGTAATCTCTGTGATCGCAGTGATTGAAGTTTCAGACTAATTGGTAGAGGCCAAAACTGCGCATTTCCTATAACTTTTTTCTAGAAGAGGTATCGACAAACGCTAACGTGCATCTGAACAAGCATGTTTTGTTTAGTATATGTGCAAAAATTCAGGTTATGTGACACAGTAATCTCTGTGATCGCAGTGATTGAAGTTTCAGACTAATTGGTAGAGGCCAAAACTGCGCATTTCCTATAACTTTTTTTCTAGAAGAGATATCGACAAACGCTAACGTGCATCTGAACAAGCATGTTTTGTTTAGTATATGTGCAAAAATTCAGGTTATGTGACACAGTAATCTCTGTGATCGCAGTGATTGAAGTTTCAGACTAATTGGTAGAGGCCAAAACTGCGCATTTCCTATAACTTTTTTCTAGAAGAGATATCGACAAACGCTAACGTGCATCTGAACAAGCATGTTTTGTTTAGTATATGTGCAAAAAATTCAGGTTATGTGACACAGTAATCTCTGTGATCGCAGTGATTGAAGTTTCAGACTAATTGGTAGAGGCCAAAACTGCGCATTTCCTATAACTTTTTTTCTAGAAGAGATATCGACAAACGCTAACGTGCATCTGAACAAGCATGTTTTGTTTAGTATATGTGCAAAAATTCAGGTTATGTGACACAGTAATCTCTGTGATCGCAGTGATTGAAGTTTCAGACTAATTGGTAGAGGCCAAAACTGCGCATTTCCTATAACTTTTTTCTAGAAGAGATATCGACAAACGCTAACGTGCATCTGAACAAGCATGTTTTGTTTAGTATATGTGCAAAAATTCAGGTTATGTGACACAGTAATCTCTGTGATCGCAGTGATTGAAGTTTCAGACTAATTGGTAGAGGCCAAAACTGCGCATTTCCTATAACTTTTTTCTAGAAGAGGTATCGACAAACGCTAACGTGCATCTGAACAAGCATGTTTTGTTTAGTATATGTGCAAAAAATTCAGGTTATGTGACACAGTAATCTCTGTGATCGCAGTGATTGAAGTTTCAGACTAATTGGTAGAGGCCAAAACTGCGCATTTCCTATAACTTTTTTCTAGAAGAGGTATCGACAAACGCTAACGTGCATCTGAACAAGCATGTTTTGTTTAGTATATGTGCAAAAAATTCAGGTTATGTGACACAGTAATCTCTGTGATCGCAGTGATTGAAGTTTCAGACTAATTGGTAGAGGCCAAAACTGCGCATTTCCTATAACTTTTTTCTAGAAGAGATATCGACAAACGCTAACGTGCATCTGAACAAGCATGTTTTGTTTAGTATATGTGCAAAAAATTCAGGTTATGTGACACAGTAATCTCTGTGATCGCAGTGATTGAAGTTTCAGACTAATTGGTAGAGGCCAAAACTGCGCATTTCCTATAACTTTTTTCTAGAAGAGATATCGACAAACGCTAACGTGCATCTGAACAAGCATGTTTTGTTTAGTATATGTGCAAAAAATTCAGGTTATGTGACACAGTAATCTCTGTGATCGCAGTGATTGAAGTTTCAGACTAATTGGTAGAGGCCAAAACTGCGCATTTCCTATAACTTTTTTCTAGAAGAGGTATCGACAAACGCTAACGTGCATCTGAACAAGCATGTTTTGTTTAGTATATGTGCAAAAATTCAGGTTATGTGACACAGTAATCTCTGTGATCGCAGTGATTGAAGTTTCAGACTAATTGGTAGAGGCCAAAACCAGGCATTTTGTATAACTTTTTTCTAGAAGAGGTATCGACAAACGCTAACGTGCATCTGAACAAGCATGTTTTGTTTAGTATATGTGCAAAAAATTCAGGTTATGTGACACAGTAATCTCTGTGATCGCAGTGATTGAAGTTTCAGACTAATTGGTAGAGGCCAAAACTGCGCATTTCCTATAACTTTTTTTCTAGAAGAGATATCGACAAACGCTAACGTGCATCTGAACAAGCATGTTTTGTTTAGTATATGTGCAAAAAATTCAGGTTATGTGACACAGTAATCTCTGTGATCGCAGTGATTGAAGTTTCAGACTAATTGGTAGAGGCCAAAACTGCGCATTTCCTATAACTTTTTTTCTAGAAGAGGTATCGACAAACGCTAACGTGCATCTGAACAAGCATGTTTTGTTTAGTATATGTGCAAAAAATTCAGGTTATGTGACACAGTAATCTCTGTGATCGCAGTGATTGAAGTTTCAGACTAATTGGTAGAGGCCAAAACTGCGCATTTCCTATAACTTTTTTTCTAGAAGAGGTATCGACAAACGCTAACGTGCATCTGAACAAGCATGTTTTGTTTAGTATATGTGCAAAAATTCAGGTTATGTGACACAGTAATCTCTGTGATCGCAGTGATTGAAGTTTCAGACTAATTGGTAGAGGCCAAAACTGGGCATTTCCTATAACTTTTTTCTAGAAGAGATATCGACAAACGCTAACGTGCATCTGAACAAGCATGTTTTGTTTAGTATATGTGCAAAAAATTCAGGTTATGTGACACAGTAATCTCTGTGATCGCAGTGATTGAAGTTTCAGACTAATTGGTAGAGGCCAAAACTGGGCATTTCCCATAACTTTTTTCTAGAAGAGATATCGACAAACGCTAACGTGCATCTGAACAAGCATGTTTTGTTTAGTATATGTGCAAAAAATTCAGGTTATGTGACACAGTAATCTCTGTGATCGCAGTGATTGAAGTTTCAGACTAATTGGTAGAGGCCAAAACTGCGCATTTCCTATAACTTTTTTCTAGAAGAGATATCGACAAACGCTAACGTGCATCTGAACAAGCATGTTTTGTTTAGTATATGTGCAAAAATTCAGGTTATGTGACACAGTAATCTCTGTGATCGCAGTGATTGAAGTTTCAGACTAATTGGTAGAGGCCAAAACTGCGCATTTCCTATAACTTTTTTCTAGAAGAGATATCGACAAACGCTAACGTGCATCTGAACAAGCATGTTTTGTTTAGTATATGTGCAAAAATTCAGGTTATGTGACACAGTAATCTCTGTGATCGCAGTGATTGAAGTTTCAGACTAATTGGTAGAGGCCAAAACTGCGCATTTCCTATAACTTTTTTCTAGAAGAGGTATCGACAAACGCTAACGTGCATCTGAACAAGCATGTTTTGTTTAGTATATGTGCAAAAAATTCAGGTTATGTGACACAGTAATCTCTGTGATCGCAGTGATTGAAGTTTCAGACTAATTGGTAGAGGCCAAAACTGGGCATTTCCTATAACTTTTTTTCTAGAAGAGGTATCGACAAACGCTAACGTGCATCTGAACAAGCATGTTTTGTTTAGTATATGTGCAAAAAATTCAGGTTATGTGACACAGTAATCTCTGTGATCGCAGTGATTGAAGTTTCAGACTAATTGGTAGAGGCCAAAACTGCGCATTTCCTATAACTTTTTTCTAGAAGAGGTATCGACAAACGCTAACGTGCATCTGAACAAGCATGTTTTGTTTAGTATATGTGCAAAAATTCAGGTTATGTGACACAGTAATCTCTGTGATCGCAGTGATTGAAGTTTCAGACTAATTGGTAGAGGCCAAAACTGGGGATGTCGTATAACTTTTTTCTAGAAGAGGTATCGACAAACGCTAACGTGCATCTGAACAAGCATGTTTTGTTTAGTATATGTGCAAAAAATTCAGGTTATGTGACACAGTAATCTCTGTGATCGCAGTGATTGAAGTTTCAGACTAATTGGTAGAGGCCAAAACTGCGCATTTCCTATAACTTTTTTCTAGAAGAGGTATCGACAAACGCTAACGTGCATCTGAACAAGCATGTTTTGTTTAGTATATGTGCAAAAAATTCAGGTTATGTGACACAGTAATCTCTGTGATCGCAGTGATTGAAGTTTCAGACTAATTGGTAGAGGCCAAAACTGCGCATTTCCTATAACTTTTTTTCTAGAAGAGATATCGACAAACGCTAACGTGCATCTGAACAAGCATGTTTTGTTTAGTATATGTGCAAAAAATTCAGGTTATGTGACACAGTAATCTCTGTGATCGCAGTGATTGAAGTTTCAGACTAATTGGTAGAGGCCAAAACTGGGGATGTCGTATAACTTTTTTTCTAGAAGAGGTATCGACAAACGCTAACGTGCATCTGAACAAGCATGTTTTGTTTAGTATATGTGCAAAAAATTCAGGTTATGTGACACAGTAATCTCTGTGATCGCAGTGATTGAAGTTTCAGACTAATTGGTAGAGGCCAAAACTGCGCATTTCCTATAACTTTTTTTCTAGAAGAGATATCGACAAACGCTAACGTGCATCTGAACAAGCATGTTTTGTTTAGTATATGTGCAAAAAATTCAGGTTATGTGACACAGTAATCTCTGTGATCGCAGTGATTGAAGTTTCAGACTAATTGGTAGAGGCCAAAACTGCGCATTTCCTATAACTTTTTTTCTAGAAGAGATATCGACAAACGCTAACGTGCATCTGAACAAGCATGTTTTGTTTAGTATATGTGCAAAAAATTCAGGTTATGTGACACAGTAATCTCTGTGATCGCAGTGATTGAAGTTTCAGACTAATTGGTAGAGGCCAAAACTGCGCATTTCCTATAACTTTTTTCTAGAAGAGGTATCGACAAACGCTAACGTGCATCTGAACAAGCATGTTTTGTTTAGTATATGTGCAAAAATTCAGGTTATGTGACACAGTAATCTCTGTGATCGCAGTGATTGAAGTTTCAGACTAATTGGTAGAGGCCAAAACTGCGCATTTCCTATAACTTTTTTCTAGAAGAGGTATCGACAAACGCTAACGTGCATCTGAACAAGCATGTTTTGTTTAGTATATGTGCAAAAAATTCAGGTTATGTGACACAGTAATCTCTGTGATCGCAGTGATTGAAGTTTCAGACTAATTGGTAGAGGCCAAAACTGCGCATTTCCTATAACTTTTTTCTAGAAGAGGTATCGACAAACGCTAACGTGCATCTGAACAAGCATGTTTTGTTTAGTATATGTGCAAAAATTCAGGTTATGTGACACAGTAATCTCTGTGATCGCAGTGATTGAAGTTTCAGACTAATTGGTAGAGGCCAAAACTGCGCATTTCCTATAACTTTTTTCTAGAAGAGGTATCGACAAACGCTAACGTGCATCTGAACAAGCATGTTTTGTTTAGTATATGTGCAAAAAATTCAGGTTATGTGACACAGTAATCTCTGTGATCGCAGTGATTGAAGTTTCAGACTAATTGGTAGAGGCCAAAACTGCGCATTTCCTATAACTTTTTTCTAGAAGAGGTATCGACAAACGCTAACGTGCATCTGAACAAGCATGTTTTGTTTAGTATATGTGCAAAAAATTCAGGTTATGTGACACAGTAATCTCTGTGATCGCAGTGATTGAAGTTTCAGACTAATTGGTAGAGGCCAAAACTGCGCATTTCCTATAACTTTTTTCTAGAAGAGATATCGACAAACGCTAACGTGCATCTGAACAAGCATGTTTTGTTTAGTATATGTGCAAAAAATTCAGGTTATGTGACACAGTAATCTCTGTGATCGCAGTGATTGAAGTTTCAGACTAATTGGTAGAGGCCAAAACTGCGCATTTCCTATAACTTTTTTCTAGAAGAGGTATCGACAAACGCTAACGTGCATCTGAACAAGCATGTTTTGTTTAGTATATGTGCAAAAAATTCAGGTTATGTGACACAGTAATCTCTGTGATCGCAGTGATTGAAGTTTCAGACTAATTGGTAGAGGCCAAAACTGGGCATTTCGTATAACTTTTTTCTAGAAGAGGTATCGACAAACGCTAACGTGCATCTGAACAAGCATGTTTTGTTTAGTATATGTGCAAAAAATTCAGGTTATGTGACACAGTAATCTCTGTGATCGCAGTGATTGAAGTTTCAGACTAATTGGTAGAGGCCAAAACTGCGCATTTCCTATAACTTTTTTCTAGAAGAGATATCGACAAACGCTAACGTGCATCTGAACAAGCATGTTTTGTTTAGTATATGTGCAAAAATTCAGGTTATGTGACACAGTAATCTCTGTGATCGCAGTGATTGAAGTTTCAGACTAATTGGTAGAGGCCAAAACTGCGCATTTCCTATAACTTTTTTTCTAGAAGAGATATCGACAAACGCTAACGTGCATCTGAACAAGCATGTTTTGTTTAGTATATGTGCAAAAAATTCAGGTTATGTGACACAGTAATCTCTGTGATCGCAGTGATTGAAGTTTCAGACTAATTGGTAGAGGCCAAAACTGCGCATTTCCTATAACTTTTTTTCTAGAAGAGGTATCGACAAACGCTAACGTGCATCTGAACAAGCATGTTTTGTTTAGTATATGTGCAAAAATTCAGGTTATGTGACACAGTAATCTCTGTGATCGCAGTGATTGAAGTTTCAGACTAATTGGTAGAGGCCAAAACTGCGCATTTCCTATAACTTTTTTCTAGAAGAGGTATCGACAAACGCTAACGTGCATCTGAACAAGCATGTTTTGTTTAGTATATGTGCAAAAAATTCAGGTTATGTGACACAGTAATCTCTGTGATCGCAGTGATTGAAGTTTCAGACTAATTGGTAGAGGCCAAAACTGCGCATTTCCTATAACTTTTTTCTAGAAGAGGTATCGACAAACGCTAACGTGCATCTGAACAAGCATGTTTTGTTTAGTATATGTGCAAAAAATTCAGGTTATGTGACACAGTAATCTCTGTGATCGCAGTGATTGAAGTTTCAGACTAATTGGTAGAGGCCAAAACTGCGCATTTCCTATAACTTTTTTCTAGAAGAGGTATCGACAAACGCTAACGTGCATCTGAACAAGCATGTTTTGTTTAGTATATGTGCAAAAATTCAGGTTATGTGACACAGTAATCTCTGTGATCGCAGTGATTGAAGTTTCAGACTAATTGGTAGAGGCCAAAACTGCGCATTTCCTATAACTTTTTTCTAGAAGAGGTATCGACAAACGCTAACGTGCATCTGAACAAGCATGTTTTGTTTAGTATATGTGCAAAAATTCAGGTTATGTGACACAGTAATCTCTGTGATCGCAGTGATTGAAGTTTCAGACTAATTGGTAGAGGCCAAAACTGCGCATTTCCTATAACTTTTTTCTAGAAGAGGTATCGACAAACGCTAACGTGCATCTGAACAAGCATGTTTTGTTTAGTATATGTGCAAAAATTCAGGTTATGTGACACAGTAATCTCTGTGATCGCAGTGATTGAAGTTTCAGACTAATTGGTAGAGGCCAAAACTGCGCATTTCCTATAACTTTTTTCTAGAAGAGATATCGACAAACGCTAACGTGCATCTGAACAAGCATGTTTTGTTTAGTATATGTGCAAAAAATTCAGGTTATGTGACACAGTAATCTCTGTGATCGCAGTGATTGAAGTTTCAGACTAATTGGTAGAGGCCAAAACTGCGCATTTCCTATAACTTTTTTTCTAGAAGAGGTATCGACAAACGCTAACGTGCATCTGAACAAGCATGTTTTGTTTAGTATATGTGCAAAAATTCAGGTTATGTGACACAGTAATCTCTGTGATCGCAGTGATTGAAGTTTCAGACTAATTGGTAGAGGCCAAAACTGCGCATTTCCTATAACTTTTTTTCTAGAAGAGGTATCGACAAACGCTAACGTGCATCTGAACAAGCATGTTTTGTTTAGTATATGTGCAAAAAATTCAGGTTATGTGACACAGTAATCTCTGTGATCGCAGTGATTGAAGTTTCAGACTAATTGGTAGAGGCCAAAACTGCGCATTTCCTATAACTTTTTTCTAGAAGAGGTATCGACAAACGCTAACGTGCATCTGAACAAGCATGTTTTGTTTAGTATATGTGCAAAAAATTCAGGTTATGTGACACAGTAATCTCTGTGATCGCAGTGATTGAAGTTTCAGACTAATTGGTAGAGGCCAAAACTGCGCATTTCCTATAACTTTTTTCTAGAAGAGATATCGACAAACGCTAACGTGCATCTGAACAAGCATGTTTTGTTTAGTATATGTGCAAAAATTCAGGTTATGTGACACAGTAATCTCTGTGATCGCAGTGATTGAAGTTTCAGACTAATTGGTAGAGGCCAAAACTGGGCATTTCGTATAACTTTTTTCTAGAAGAGGTATCGACAAACGCTAACGTGCATCTGAACAAGCATGTTTTGTTTAGTATATGTGCAAAAAATTCAGGTTATGTGACACAGTAATCTCTGTGATCGCAGTGATTGAAGTTTCAGACTAATTGGTAGAGGCCAAAACTGCGCATTTCCTATAACTTTTTTTCTAGAAGAGGTATCGACAAACGCTAACGTGCATCTGAACAAGCATGTTTTGTTTAGTATATGTGCAAAAAATTCAGGTTATGTGACACAGTAATCTCTGTGATCGCAGTGATTGAAGTTTCAGACTAATTGGTAGAGGCCAAAACTGCGCATTTCCTATAACTTTTTTCTAGAAGAGGTATCGACAAACGCTAACGTGCATCTGAACAAGCATGTTTTGTTTAGTATATGTGCAAAAATTCAGGTTATGTGACACAGTAATCTCTGTGATCGCAGTGATTGAAGTTTCAGACTAATTGGTAGAGGCCAAAACTGCGCATTTCCTATAACTTTTTTCTAGAAGAGATATCGACAAACGCTAACGTGCATCTGAACAAGCATGTTTTGTTTAGTATATGTGCAAAAAATTCAGGTTATGTGACACAGTAATCTCTGTGATCGCAGTGATTGAAGTTTCAGACTAATTGGTAGAGGCCAAAACTGCGCATTTCCTATAACTTTTTTCTAGAAGAGGTATCGACAAACGCTAACGTGCATCTGAACAAGCATGTTTTGTTTAGTATATGTGCAAAAATTCAGGTTATGTGACACAGTAATCTCTGTGATCGCAGTGATTGAAGTTTCAGACTAATTGGTAGAGGCCAAAACTGCGCATTTCCTATAACTTTTTTCTAGAAGAGGTATCGACAAACGCTAACGTGCATCTGAACAAGCATGTTTTGTTTAGTATATGTGCAAAAAATTCAGGTTATGTGACACAGTAATCTCTGTGATCGCAGTGATTGAAGTTTCAGACTAATTGGTAGAGGCCAAAACTGCGCATTTCCTATAACTTTTTTCTAGAAGAGGTATCGACAAACGCTAACGTGCATCTGAACAAGCATGTTTTGTTTAGTATATGTGCAAAAATTCAGGTTATGTGACACAGTAATCTCTGTGATCGCAGTGATTGAAGTTTCAGACTAATTGGTAGAGGCCAAAACTGCGCATTTCCTATAACTTTTTTTCTAGAAGAGATATCGACAAACGCTAACGTGCATCTGAACAAGCATGTTTTGTTTAGTATATGTGCAAAAATTCAGGTTATGTGACACAGTAATCTCTGTGATCGCAGTGATTGAAGTTTCAGACTAATTGGTAGAGGCCAAAACTGCGCATTTCCTATAACTTTTTTCTAGAAGAGGTATCGACAAACGCTAACGTGCATCTGAACAAGCATGTTTTGTTTAGTATATGTGCAAAAAATTCAGGTTATGTGACACAGTAATCTCTGTGATCGCAGTGATTGAAGTTTCAGACTAATTGGTAGAGGCCAAAACTGGGGATGTCGTATAACTTTTTTCTAGAAGAGGTATCGACAAACGCTAACGTGCATCTGAACAAGCATGTTTTGTTTAGTATATGTGCAAAAATTCAGGTTATGTGACACAGTAATCTCTGTGATCGCAGTGATTGAAGTTTCAGACTAATTGGTAGAGGCCAAAACTGCGCATTTCCTATAACTTTTTTCTAGAAGAGGTATCGACAAACGCTAACGTGCATCTGAACAAGCATGTTTTGTTTAGTATATGTGCAAAAATTCAGGTTATGTGACACAGTAATCTCTGTGATCGCAGTGATTGAAGTTTCAGACTAATTGGTAGAGGCCAAAACTGCGCATTTCCTATAACTTTTTTTCTAGAAGAGGTATCGACAAACGCTAACGTGCATCTGAACAAGCATGTTTTGTTTAGTATATGTGCAAAAATTCAGGTTATGTGACACAGTAATCTCTGTGATCGCAGTGATTGAAGTTTCAGACTAATTGGTAGAGGCCAAAACTGCGCATTTCCTATAACTTTTTTTCTAGAAGAGGTATCGACAAACGCTAACGTGCATCTGAACAAGCATGTTTTGTTTAGTATATGTGCAAAAAATTCAGGTTATGTGACACAGTAATCTCTGTGATCGCAGTGATTGAAGTTTCAGACTAATTGGTAGAGGCCAAAACTGCGCATTTCCTATAACTTTTTTCTAGAAGAGGTATCGACAAACGCTAACGTGCATCTGAACAAGCATGTTTTGTTTAGTATATGTGCAAAAATTCAGGTTATGTGACACAGTAATCTCTGTGATCGCAGTGATTGAAGTTTCAGACTAATTGGTAGAGGCCAAAACTGCGCATTTCCTATAACTTTTTTCTAGAAGAGGTATCGACAAACGCTAACGTGCATCTGAACAAGCATGTTTTGTTTAGTATATGTGCAAAAATTCAGGTTATGTGACACAGTAATCTCTGTGATCGCAGTGATTGAAGTTTCAGACTAATTGGTAGAGGCCAAAACTGCGCATTTCCTATAACTTTTTTTCTAGAAGAGATATCGACAAACGCTAACGTGCATCTGAACAAGCATGTTTTGTTTAGTATATGTGCAAAAAATTCAGGTTATGTGACACAGTAATCTCTGTGATCGCAGTGATTGAAGTTTCAGACTAATTGGTAGAGGCCAAAACTGCGCATTTCCTATAACTTTTTTCTAGAAGAGGTATCGACAAACGCTAACGTGCATCTGAACAAGCATGTTTTGTTTAGTATATGTGCAAAAATTCAGGTTATGTGACACAGTAATCTCTGTGATCGCAGTGATTGAAGTTTCAGACTAATTGGTAGAGGCCAAAACTGCGCATTTCCTATAACTTTTTTCTAGAAGAGGTATCGACAAACGCTAACGTGCATCTGAACAAGCATGTTTTGTTTAGTATATGTGCAAAAAATTCAGGTTATGTGACACAGTAATCTCTGTGATCGCAGTGATTGAAGTTTCAGACTAATTGGTAGAGGCCAAAACTGCGCATTTCCTATAACTTTTTTTCTAGAAGAGGTATCGACAAACGCTAACGTGCATCTGAACAAGCATGTTTTGTTTAGTATATGTGCAAAAATTCAGGTTATGTGACACAGTAATCTCTGTGATCGCAGTGATTGAAGTTTCAGACTAATTGGTAGAGGCCAAAACTGCGCATTTCCTATAACTTTTTTCTAGAAGAGGTATCGACAAACGCTAACGTGCATCTGAACAAGCATGTTTTGTTTAGTATATGTGCAAAAAATTCAGGTTATGTGACACAGTAATCTCTGTGATCGCAGTGATTGAAGTTTCAGACTAATTGGTAGAGGCCAAAACTGCGCATTTCCTATAACTTTTTTTCTAGAAGAGATATCGACAAACGCTAACGTGCATCTGAACAAGCATGTTTTGTTTAGTATATGTGCAAAAAATTCAGGTTATGTGACACAGTAATCTCTGTGATCGCAGTGATTGAAGTTTCAGACTAATTGGTAGAGGCCAAAACTGCGCATTTCCTATAACTTTTTTCTAGAAGAGGTATCGACAAACGCTAACGTGCATCTGAACAAGCATGTTTTGTTTAGTATATGTGCAAAAATTCAGGTTATGTGACACAGTAATCTCTGTGATCGCAGTGATTGAAGTTTCAGACTAATTGGTAGAGGCCAAAACTGCGCATTTCCTATAACTTTTTTCTAGAAGAGATATCGACAAACGCTAACGTGCATCTGAACAAGCATGTTTTGTTTAGTATATGTGCAAAAAATTCAGGTTATGTGACACAGTAATCTCTGTGATCGCAGTGATTGAAGTTTCAGACTAATTGGTAGAGGCCAAAACTGCGCATTTCCTATAACTTTTTTTCTAGAAGAGATATCGACAAACGCTAACGTGCATCTGAACAAGCATGTTTTGTTTAGTATATGTGCAAAAAATTCAGGTTATGTGACACAGTAATCTCTGTGATCGCAGTGATTGAAGTTTCAGACTAATTGGTAGAGGCCAAAACTGCGCATTTCCTATAACTTTTTTTCTAGAAGAGATATCGACAAACGCTAACGTGCATCTGAACAAGCATGTTTTGTTTAGTATATGTGCAAAAATTCAGGTTATGTGACACAGTAATCTCTGTGATCGCAGTGATTGAAGTTTCAGACTAATTGGTAGAGGCCAAAACTGCGCATTTCCTATAACTTTTTTCTAGAAGAGGTATCGACAAACGCTAACGTGCATCTGAACAAGCATGTTTTGTTTAGTATATGTGCAAAAATTCAGGTTATGTGACACAGTAATCTCTGTGATCGCAGTGATTGAAGTTTCAGACTAATTGGTAGAGGCCAAAACTGCGCATTTCCTATAACTTTTTTTCTAGAAGAGATATCGACAAACGCTAACGTGCATCTGAACAAGCATGTTTTGTTTAGTATATGTGCAAAAATTCAGGTTATGTGACACAGTAATCTCTGTGATCGCAGTGATTGAAGTTTCAGACTAATTGGTAGAGGCCAAAACTGCGCATTTCCTATAACTTTTTTTCTAGAAGAGGTATCGACAAACGCTAACGTGCATCTGAACAAGCATGTTTTGTTTAGTATATGTGCAAAAAATTCAGGTTATGTGACACAGTAATCTCTGTGATCGCAGTGATTGAAGTTTCAGACTAATTGGTAGAGGCCAAAACTGCGCATTTCCTATAACTTTTTTCTAGAAGAGGTATCGACAAACGCTAACGTGCATCTGAACAAGCATGTTTTGTTTAGTATATGTGCAAAAAATTCAGGTTATGTGACACAGTAATCTCTGTGATCGCAGTGATTGAAGTTTCAGACTAATTGGTAGAGGCCAAAACTGCGCATTTCCTATAACTTTTTTCTAGAAGAGGTATCGACAAACGCTAACGTGCATCTGAACAAGCATGTTTTGTTTAGTATATGTGCAAAAAATTCAGGTTATGTGACACAGTAATCTCTGTGATCGCAGTGATTGAAGTTTCAGACTAATTGGTAGAGGCCAAAACTGCGCATTTCCTATAACTTTTTTTCTAGAAGAGGTATCGACAAACGCTAACGTGCATCTGAACAAGCATGTTTTGTTTAGTATATGTGCAAAAATTCAGGTTATGTGACACAGTAATCTCTGTGATCGCAGTGATTGAAGTTTCAGACTAATTGGTAGAGGCCAAAACTGCGCATTTCCTATAACTTTTTTTCTAGAAGAGATATCGACAAACGCTAACGTGCATCTGAACAAGCATGTTTTGTTTAGTATATGTGCAAAAATTCAGGTTATGTGACACAGTAATCTCTGTGATCGCAGTGATTGAAGTTTCAGACTAATTGGTAGAGGCCAAAACTGCGCATTTCCTATAACTTTTTTCTAGAAGAGATATCGACAAACGCTAACGTGCATCTGAACAAGCATGTTTTGTTTAGTATATGTGCAAAAAATTCAGGTTATGTGACACAGTAATCTCTGTGATCGCAGTGATTGAAGTTTCAGACTAATTGGTAGAGGCCAAAACTGCGCATTTCCTATAACTTTTTTTCTAGAAGAGATATCGACAAACGCTAACGTGCATCTGAACAAGCATGTTTTGTTTAGTATATGTGCAAAAATTCAGGTTATGTGACACAGTAATCTCTGTGATCGCAGTGATTGAAGTTTCAGACTAATTGGTAGAGGCCAAAACTGCGCATTTCCTATAACTTTTTTTCTAGAAGAGGTATCGACAAACGCTAACGTGCATCTGAACAAGCATGTTTTGTTTAGTATATGTGCAAAAATTCAGGTTATGTGACACAGTAATCTCTGTGATCGCAGTGATTGAAGTTTCAGACTAATTGGTAGAGGCCAAAACTGCGCATTTCCTATAACTTTTTTCTAGAAGAGATATCGACAAACGCTAACGTGCATCTGAACAAGCATGTTTTGTTTAGTATATGTGCAAAAATTCAGGTTATGTGACACAGTAATCTCTGTGATCGCAGTGATTGAAGTTTCAGACTAATTGGTAGAGGCCAAAACTGCGCATTTCCTATAACTTTTTTCTAGAAGAGGTATCGACAAACGCTAACGTGCATCTGAACAAGCATGTTTTGTTTAGTATATGTGCAAAAATTCAGGTTATGTGACACAGTAATCTCTGTGATCGCAGTGATTGAAGTTTCAGACTAATTGGTAGAGGCCAAAACTGCGCATTTCCTATAACTTTTTTCTAGAAGAGATATCGACAAACGCTAACGTGCATCTGAACAAGCATGTTTTGTTTAGTATATGTGCAAAAAATTCAGGTTATGTGACACAGTAATCTCTGTGATCGCAGTGATTGAAGTTTCAGACTAATTGGTAGAGGCCAAAACTGGGCATTTCGTATAACTTTTTTCTAGAAGAGGTATCGACAAACGCTAACGTGCATCTGAACAAGCATGTTTTGTTTAGTATATGTGCAAAAAATTCAGGTTATGTGACACAGTAATCTCTGTGATCGCAGTGATTGAAGTTTCAGACTAATTGGTAGAGGCCAAAACTGCGCATTTCCTATAACTTTTTTTCTAGAAGAGATATCGACAAACGCTAACGTGCATCTGAACAAGCATGTTTTGTTTAGTATATGTGCAAAAATTCAGGTTATGTGACACAGTAATCTCTGTGATCGCAGTGATTGAAGTTTCAGACTAATTGGTAGAGGCCAAAACTGCGCATTTCCTATAACTTTTTTTCTAGAAGAGATATCGACAAACGCTAACGTGCATCTGAACAAGCATGTTTTGTTTAGTATATGTGCAAAAAATTCAGGTTATGTGACACAGTAATCTCTGTGATCGCAGTGATTGAAGTTTCAGACTAATTGGTAGAGGCCAAAACTGCGCATTTCCTATAACTTTTTTCTAGAAGAGGTATCGACAAACGCTAACGTGCATCTGAACAAGCATGTTTTGTTTAGTATATGTGCAAAAAATTCAGGTTATGTGACACAGTAATCTCTGTGATCGCAGTGATTGAAGTTTCAGACTAATTGGTAGAGGCCAAAACTGCGCATTTCCTATAACTTTTTTTCTAGAAGAGATATCGACAAACGCTAACGCGCATCTGAACAAGCATGTTTTGTTTAGTATATGTGCAAAAATTCAGGTCATGTGACACAGTAATCTCTGTGATCGCAGTGATTGAAGTTTCAGACTAATTGGTAGAGGCCAAAACTGGGGATGTCGTATAACTTTTTTCTAGAAGAGATATCGACAAACGCTAACGCGCATCTGAACAAGCATGTTTTGTTTAGTATATGTGCAAAAATTCAGGTCATGTGACACAGTAATCTCTGTGATCGCAGTGATTGAAGTTTCAGACTAATTGGTAGAGGCCAAAACTGCGCATTTCGTATAACTTTTTTTCTAGAAGAGGTATCGACAAACGCTAACGTGCATCTGAACAAGCATGTTTTGTTTAGTATATGTGCAAAAAATTCAGGTCATGTGACACAGTAATCTCTGTGATCGCAGTGATTGAAGTTTCAGACTAATTGGTAGAGGCCAAAACTGCGCATTTCGTATAACTTTTTTTCTAGAAGAGATATCGACAAACGCTAACGTGCATCTGAACAAGCATGTTTTGTTTAGTATATGTGCAAAAAATTCAGGTCATGTGACACAGTAATCTCTGTGATCGCAGTGATTGAAGTTTCAGACTAATTGGTAGAGGCCAAAACTGCGCATTTCCTATAACTTTTTTCTAGAAGAGGTATCGACAAACGCTAACGCGCATCTGAACAAGCATGTTTTGTTTAGTATATGTGCAAAAAATTCAGGTCATTTGACACAGTAATCTCTGTGATCGCAGTGATTGAAGTTTCAGACTAATTGGTAGAGGCCAAAACTGGGCATTTCCTATAACTTTTTTCTAGAAGAGGTATCGACAAACGCTAACGTGCATCTGAACAAGCATGTTTTGTTTAGTATATGTGCAAAAATTCAGGTCATTTGACACAGTAATCTCTGTGATCGCAGTGATTGAAGTTTCAGACTAATTGGTAGAGGCCAAAACTGCGCATTTCCTATAACTTTTTTCTAGAAGAGGTATCGACAAACGCTAACGCGCATCTGAACAAGCATGTTTTGTTTAGTATATGTGCAAAAAATTCAGGTCATTTGACACAGTAATCTCTGTGATCGCAGTGATTGAAGTTTCAGACTAATTGGTAGAGGCCAAAACTGCGCATTTCGTATAACTTTTTTCTAGAAGAGGTATCGACAAACGCTAACGCGCATCTGAACAAGCATGTTTTGTTTAGTATATGTGCAAAAATTCAGGTCATGTGACACAGTAATCTCTGTGATCGCAGTGATTGAAGTTTCAGACTAATTGGTAGAGGCCAAAACTGCGCATTTCCTATAACTTTTTTCTAGAAGAGATATCGACAAACGCTAACGTGCATCTGAACAAGCATGTTTTGTTTAGTATATGTGCAAAAATTCAGGTCATTTGACACAGTAATCTCTGTGATCGCAGTGATTGAAGTTTCAGACTAATTGGTAGAGGCCAAAACTGGGGATGTCGTATAACTTTTTTCTAGAAGAGGTATCGACAAACGCTAACGCGCATCTGAACAAGCATGTTTTGTTTAGTATATGTGCAAAAAATTCAGGTCATGTGACACAGTAATCTCTGTGATCGCAGTGATTGAAGTTTCAGACTAATTGGTAGAGGCCAAAACTGCGCATTTCCTATAACTTTTTTCTAGAAGAGATATCGACAAACGCTAACGCGCATCTGAACAAGCATGTTTTGTTTAGTATATGTGCAAAAATTCAGGTCATTTGACACAGTAATCTCTGTGATCGCAGTGATTGAAGTTTCAGACTAATTGGTAGAGGCCAAAACTGCGCATTTCCCATAACTTTTTTCTAGAAGAGGTATCGACAAACGCTAACGCGCATCTGAACAAGCATGTTTTGTTTAGTATATGTGCAAAAATTCAGGTCATTTGACACAGTAATCTCTGTGATCGCAGTGATTGAAGTTTCAGACTAATTGGTAGAGGCCAAAACTGGGCATTTCGTATAACTTTTTTCTAGAAGAGGTATCGCCAAACGCTAACGCGCATCTGAACAAGCATGTTTTGTTTAGTATATGTGCAAAAATTCAGGTCATTTGACACAGTAATCTCTGTGATCGCAGTGATTGAAGTTTCAGACTAATTGGTAGAGGCCAAAACTGCGCATTTCCTATAACTTTTTTCTAGAAGAGGTATCGACAAACGCTAACGCGCATCTGAACAAGCATGTTTTGTTTAGTATATGTGCAAAAATTCAGGTCATTTGACACAGTAATCTCTGTGATCGCAGTGATTGAAGTTTCAGACTAATTGGTAGAGGCCAAAACTGCGCATTTCCCATAACTTTTTTTCTAGAAGAGGTATCGACAAACGCTAACGCGCATCTGAACAAGCATGTTTTGTTTAGTATATGTGCAAAAATTCAGGTCATTTGACACAGTAATCTCTGTGATCGCAGTGATTGAAGTTTCAGACTAATTGGTAGAGGCCAAAACTGCGCATTTCCTATAACTTTTTTTCTAGAAGAGGTATCGCCAAACGCTAACGCGCATCTGAACAAGCATGTTTTGTTTAGTATATGTGCAAAAAATTCAGGTCATTTGACACAGTAATCTCTGTGATCGCAGTGATTGAAGTTTCAGACTAATTGGTAGAGGCCAAAACTGCGCATTTCCCATAACTTTTTTCTAGAAGAGGTATCGCCAAACGCTAACGCGCATCTGAACAAGCATGTTTTGTTTAGTATATGTGCAAAAAATTCAGGTCATTTGACACAGTAATCTCTGTGATCGCAGTGATTGAAGTTTCAGACTAATTGGTAGAGGCCAAAACTGCGCATTTCCTATAACTTTTTTTCTAGAAGAGGTATCGCCAAACGCTAACGCGCATCTGAACAAGCATGTTTTGTTTAGTATATGTGCAAAAAATTCAGGTCATTTGACACAGTAATCTCTGTGATCGCAGTGATTGAAGTTTCAGACTAATTGGTAGAGGCCAAAACTGCGCATTTCCTATAACTTTTTTCTAGAAGAGGTATCGCCAAACGCTAACGCGCATCTGAACAAGCATGTTTTGTTTAGTATATGTGCAAAAATTCAGGTCATTTGACACAGTAATCTCTGTGATCGCAGTGATTGAAGTTTCAGACTAATTGGTAGAGGCCAAAACTGCGCATTTCCCATAACTTTTTTCTAGAAGAGGTATCGCCAAACGCTAACGCGCATCTGAACAAGCATGTTTTGTTTAGTATATGTGCAAAAATTCAGGTCATTTGACACAGTAATCTCTGTGATCGCAGTGATTGAAGTTTCAGACTAATTGGTAGAGGCCAAAACTGCGCATTTCCCATAACTTTTTTCTAGAAGAGGTATCGCCAAACGCTAACGCGCATCTGAACAAGCATGTTTTGTTTAGTATATGTGCAAAAATTCAGGTCATTTGACACAGTAATCTCTGTGATCGCAGTGATTGAAGTTTCAGACTAATTGGTAGAGGCCAAAACTGCGCATTTCCCATAACTTTTTTTCTAGAAGAGGTATCGCCAAACGCTAACGCGCATCTGAACAAGCATGTTTTGTTTAGTATATGTGCAAAAATTCAGGTCATTTGACACAGTAATCTCTGTGATCGCAGTGATTGAAGTTTCAGACTAATTGGTAGAGGCCAAAACTGCGCATTTCCTATAACTTTTTTCTAGAAGAGGTATCGCCAAACGCTAACGCGCATCTGAACAAGCATGTTTTGTTTAGTATATGTGCAAAAATTCAGGTCATTTGACACAGTAATCTCTGTGATCGCAGTGATTGAAGTTTCAGACTAATTGGTAGAGGCCAAAACTGGGCATTTCGTATAACTTTTTTTCTAGAAGAGGTATCGCCAAACGCTAACGCGCATCTGAACAAGCATGTTTTGTTTAGTATATGTGCAAAAATTCAGGTCATTTGACACAGTAATCTCTGTGATCGCAGTGATTGAAGTTTCAGACTAATTGGTAGAGGCCAAAACTGGGCATTTCGTATAACTTTTTTCTAGAAGAGGTATCGCCAAACGCTAACGCGCATCTGAACAAGCATGTTTTGTTTAGTATATGTGCAAAAAATTCAGGTCATTTGACACAGTAATCTCTGTGATCGCAGTGATTGAAGTTTCAGACTAATTGGTAGAGGCCAAAACTGGGGATGTCGTATAACTTTTTTCTAGAAGAGGTATCGCCAAACGCTAACGCGCATCTGAACAAGCATGTTTTGTTTAGTATATGTGCAAAAAATTCAGGTCATTTGACACAGTAATCTCTGTGATCGCAGTGATTGAAGTTTCAGACTAATTGGTAGAGGCCAAAACTGGGCATTTCGTATAACTTTTTTTCTAGAAGAGGTATCGCCAAACGCTAACGCGCATCTGAACAAGCATGTTTTGTTTAGTATATGTGCAAAAATTCAGGTCATTTGACACAGTAATCTCTGTGATCGCAGTGATTGAAGTTTCAGACTAATTGGTAGAGGCCAAAACTGCGCATTTCCCATAACTTTTTTCTAGAAGAGGTATCGCCAAACGCTAACGCGCATCTGAACAAGCATGTTTTGTTTAGTATATGTGCAAAAAATTCAGGTCATTTGACACAGTAATCTCTGTGATCGCAGTGATTGAAGTTTCAGACTAATTGGTAGAGGCCAAAACTGGGGATGTCGTATAACTTTTTTCTAGAAGAGGTATCGCCAAACGATAACGCGCATCTGAACAAGCATGTTTTGTTTAGTATATGTGCAAAAATTCAGGTCATTTGACACAGTAATCTCTGTGATCGCAGTGATTGAAGTTTCAGACTAATTGGTAGAGGCCAAAACTGGGGATGTCGTATAACTTTTTTCTAGAAGAGGTATCGCCAAACGATAACGCGCATCTGAACAAGCATGTTTTGTTTAGTATATGTGCAAAAAATTCAGGTCATTTGACACAGTAATCTCTGTGATCGCAGTGATTGAAGTTTCAGACTAATTGGTAGAGGCCAAAACTGGGGATGTCGTATAACTTTTTTCTAGAAGAGGTATCGCCAAACGATAACGCGCATCTGAACAAGCATGTTTTGTTTAGTATATGTGCAAACAATTCAGGTCATTTGACACAGTAATCTCTGTGATCGCAGTGATTGAAGTTTCAGACTAATTGGTAGAGGCCAAAACTGGGGATGTCGTATAACTTTTTTCTAGAAGAGGTATCGCCAAACGATAACGCGCATCTGAACAAACATGTTTTGTTTAGTATATGTGCAAAAATTCAGGTCATTTGACACAGTAATCTCTGTGATCGCAGTGATTGAAGTTTCAGACTAATTGGTAGAGGCCAAAACTGGGGATGTCGTATAACTTTTTTCTAGAAGAGGTATCGCCAAACGATAACGCGCATCTGAACAAACATGTTTTGTTTAGTATATGTGCAAACAATTCAGGTCATTTGACACAGTAATCTCTGTGATCGCAGTGATTGAAGTTTCAGACTAATTGGTAGAGGCCAAAACTGGGGATGTCGTATAACTTTTTTCTAGAAGAGGTATCGCCAAACGATAACGCGCATCTGAACAAGCATGTTTTGTTTAGTATATGTGCAAAAAATTCAGGTCATTTGACACAGTAATCTCTGTGATCGCAGTGATTGAAGTTTCAGACTAATTGGTAGAGGCCAAAACTGGGGATGTCGTATAACTTTTTTCTAGAAGAGGTATCGCCAAACGATAACGCGCATCTGAACAAGCATGTTTTGTTTAGTATATGTGCAAAAATTCAGGTCATTTGACACAGTAATCTCTGTGATCGCAGTGATTGAAGTTTCAGACTAATTGGTAGAGGCCAAAACTGGGGATGTCGTATAACTTTTTTCTAGAAGAGGTATCGCCAAACGATAACGCGCATCTGAACAAGCATGTTTTGTTTAGTATATGTGCAAACAATTCAGGTCATTTGACACAGTAATCTCTGTGATCGCAGTGATTGAAGTTTCAGACTAATTGGTAGAGGCCAAAACTGGGGATGTCGTATAACTTTTTTTCTAGAAGAGGTATCGCCAAACGATAACGCGCATCTGAACAAGCATGTTTTGTTTAGTATATGTGCAAACAATTCAGGTCATTTGACACAGTAATCTCTGTGATCGCAGTGATTGAAGTTTCAGACTAATTGGTAGAGGCCAAAACTGCGCATTTCCCATAACTTTTTTTCTAGAAGAGGTATCGCCAAACGCTAACGCGCATCTGAACAAGCATGTTTTGTTTAGTATATGTGCAAAAAATTCAGGTCATTTGACACAGTAATCTCTGTGATCGCAGTGATTGAAGTTTCAGACTAATTGGTAGAGGCCAAAACTGGGGATGTCGTATAACTTTTTTCTAGAAGAGGTATCGCCAAACGATAACGCGCATCTGAACAAACATGTTTTGTTTAGTATATGTGCAAACAATTCAGGTCATTTGACACAGTAATCTCTGTGATCGCAGTGATTGAAGTTTCAGACTAATTGGTAGAGGCCAAAACTGGGGATGTCGTATAACTTTTTTCTAGAAGAGGTATCGCCAAACGATAACGCGCATCTGAACAAGCATGTTTTGTTTAGTATATGTGCAAAAAATTCAGGTCATTTGACACAGTAATCTCTGTGATCGCAGTGATTGAAGTTTCAGACTAATTGGTAGAGGCCAAAACTGGGGATGTCGTATAACTTTTTTCTAGAAGAGGTATCGCCAAACGATAACGCGCATCTGAACAAGCATGTTTTGTTTAGTATATGTGCAAACAATTCAGGTCATTTGACACAGTAATCTCTGTGATCGCAGTGATTGAAGTTTCAGACTAATTGGTAGAGGCCAAAACTGGGGATGTCGTATAACTTTTTTCTAGAAGAGGTATCGCCAAACGATAACGCGCATCTGAACAAGCATGTTTTGTTTAGTATATGTGCAAACAATTCAGGTCATTTGACACAGTAATCTCTGTGATCGCAGTGATTGAAGTTTCAGACTAATTGGTAGAGGCCAAAACTGCGCATTTCCCATAACTTTTTTCTAGAAGAGGTATCGCCAAACGCTAACGCGCATCTGAACAAGCATGTTTTGTTTAGTATATGTGCAAAAAATTCAGGTCATTTGACACAGTAATCTCTGTGATCGCAGTGATTGAAGTTTCAGACTAATTGGTAGAGGCCAAAACTGGGGATGTCGTATAACTTTTTTCTAGAAGAGGTATCGCCAAACGATAACGCGCATCTGAACAAGCATGTTTTGTTTAGTATATGTGCAAACAATTCAGGTCATTTGACACAGTAATCTCTGTGATCGCAGTGATTGAAGTTTCAGACTAATTGGTAGAGGCCAAAACTGGGGATGTCGTATAACTTTTTTCTAGAAGAGGTATCGCCAAACGATAACGCGCATCTGAACAAGCATGTTTTGTTTAGTATATGTGCAAACAATTCAGGTCATTTGACACAGTAATCTCTGTGATCGCAGTGATTGAAGTTTCAGACTAATTGGTAGAGGCCAAAACTGGGGATGTCGTATAACTTTTTTCTAGAAGAGGTATCGCCAAACGATAACGCGCATCTGAACAAGCATGTTTTGTTTAGTATATGTGCAAACAATTCAGGTCATTTGACACAGTAATCTCTGTGATCGCAGTGATTGAAGTTTCAGACTAATTGGTAGAGGCCAAAACTGGGGATGTCGTATAACTTTTTTTCTAGAAGAGGTATCGCCAAACGATAACGCGCATCTGAACAAGCATGTTTTGTTTAGTATATGTGCAAACAATTCAGGTCATTTGACACAGTAATCTCTGTGATCGCAGTGATTGAAGTTTCAGACTAATTGGTAGAGGCCAAAACTGGGGATGTCGTATAACTTTTTTCTAGAAGAGGTATCGCCAAACGATAACGCGCATCTGAACAAGCATGTTTTGTTTAGTATATGTGCAAAAATTCAGGTCATTTGACACAGTAATCTCTGTGATCGCAGTGATTGAAGTTTCAGACTAATTGGTAGAGGCCAAAACTGGGGATGTCGTATAACTTTTTTCTAGAAGAGGTATCGCCAAACGATAACGCGCATCTGAACAAGCATGTTTTGTTTAGTATATGTGCAAAAAATTAAGGTCATTTGACACAGTAATCTCTGTGATCGCAGTGATTGAAGTTTCAGACTAATTGGTAGAGGCCAAAACTGGGGATGTCGTATAACTTTTTTCTAGAAGAGGTATCGCCAAACGATAACGCGCATCTGAACAAGCATGTTTTGTTTAGTATATGTGCAAAAAATTAAGGTCATTTGACACAGTAATCTCTGTGATCGCAGTGATTGAAGTTTCAGACTAATTGGTAGAGGCCAAAACTGGGGATGTCGTATAACTTTTTTCTAGAAGAGGTATCGCCAAACGATAACGCGCATCTGAACAAGCATGTTTTGTTTAGTATATGTGCAAACAATTCAGGTCATTTGACACAGTAATCTCTGTGATCGCAGTGATTGAAGTTTCAGACTAATTGGTAGAGGCCAAAACTGGGGATGTCGTATAACTTTTTTTCTAGAAGAGGTATCGCCAAACGATAACGCGCATCTGAACAAGCATGTTTTGTTTAGTATATGTGCAAAAAATTCAGGTCATTTGACACAGTAATCTCTGTGATCGCAGTGATTGAAGTTTCAGACTAATTGGTAGAGGCCAAAACTGGGGATGTCGTATAACTTTTTTCTAGAAGAGGTATCGCCAAACGATAACGCGCATCTGAACAAGCATGTTTTGTTTAGTATATGTGCAAAAAATTCAGGTCATTTGACACAGTAATCTCTGTGATCGCAGTGATTGAAGTTTCAGACTAATTGGTAGAGGCCAAAACTGGGGATGTCGTATAACTTTTTTCTAGAAGAGGTATCGCCAAACGATAACGTGCATCTGAACAAGCATGTTTTGTTTAGTATATGTGCAAAAAATTCAGGTCATTTGACACAGTAATCTCTGTGATCGCAGTGATTGAAGTTTCAGACTAATTGGTAGAGGCCAAAACTGGGGATGTCGTATAACTTTTTTCTAGAAGAGGTATCGCCAAACGATAACGTGCATCTGAACAAGCATGTTTTGTTTAGTATATGTGCAAACAATTCAGGTCATTTGACACAGTAATCTCTGTGATCGCAGTGATTGAAGTTTCAGACTAATTGGTAGAGGCCAAAACTGGGGATGTCGTATAACTTTTTTTCTAGAAGAGGTATCGCCAAACGATAACGTGCATCTGAACAAGCATGTTTTGTTTAGTATATGTGCAAACAGTTCAGGTCATTTGACACAGTAATCTCTGTGATCGCAGTGATTGAAGTTTCAGACTAATTGGTAGAGGCCAAAACTGGGGATGTCGTATAACTTTTTTCTAGAAGAGGTATCGCCAAACGATAACGCGCATCTGAACAAGCATGTTTTGTTTAGTATATGTGCAAAAAATTAAGGTCATTTGACACAGTAATCTCTGTGATCGCAGTGATTGAAGTTTCAGACTAATTGGTAGAGGCCAAAACTGGGGATGTCGTATAACTTTTTTTCTAGAAGAGGTATCGCCAAACGATAACGTGCATCTGAACAAGCATGTTTTGTTTAGTATATGTGCAAAAAATTAAGGTCATTTGACACAGTAATCTCTGTGATCGCAGTGATTGAAGTTTCAGACTAATTGGTAGAGGCCAAAACTGGGGATGTCGTATAACTTTTTTTCTAGAAGAGGTATCGCCAAACGATAACGTGCATCTGAACAAGCATGTTTTGTTTAGTATATGTTCAAACAGTTCAGGTCATTTGACACAGTAATCTCTCTGATCGCAGTGATTGAAGTTTCAGACTAATTGGTAGAGGCCAAAACTGGGGATGTCGTATAACTTTTTTTCTAGAAGAGGTATCGCCAAACGATAACGTGCATCTGAACAAGCATGTTTTGTTTAGTATATGTGCAAACAGTTCAGGTCATTTGACACAGTAATCTCTGTGATCGCAGTGATTGAAGTTTCAGACTAATTGGTAGAGGCCAAAACTGGGGATGTCGTATAACTTTTTTCTAGAAGAGGTATCGCCAAACGATAACGCGCATCTGAACAAGCATGTTTTGTTTAGTATATGTGCAAAAAATTAAGGTCATTTGACACAGTAATCTCTGTGATCGCAGTGATTGAAGTTTCAGACTAATTGGTAGAGGCCAAAACTGGGGATGTCGTATAACTTTTTTTCTAGAAGAGGTATCGCCAAACGATAACGCGCATCTGAACAAGCATGTTTTGTTTAGTATATGTGCAAAAAATTAAGGTCATTTGACACAGTAATCTCTGTGATCGCAGTGATTGAAGTTTCAGACTAATTGGTAGAGGCCAAAACTGGGGATGTCGTATAACTTTTTTCTAGAAGAGGTATCGCCAAACGATAACGCGCATCTGAACAAGCATGTTTTGTTTAGTATATGTGCAAAAAATTAAGGTCATTTGACACAGTAATCTCTGTGATCGCAGTGATTGAAGTTTCAGACTAATTGGTAGAGGCCAAAACTGGGGATGTCGTATAACTTTTTTCTAGAAGAGGTATCGCCAAACGATAACGTGCATCTGAACAAGCATGTTTTGTTTAGTATATGTGCAAAAAATTAAGGTCATTTGACACAGTAATCTCTGTGATCGCAGTGATTGAAGTTTCAGACTAATTGGTAGAGGCCAAAACTGGGGATGTCGTATAACTTTTTTCTAGAAGAGGTATCGCCAAACGATAACGCGCATCTGAACAAGCATGTTTTGTTTAGTATATGTGCAAAAAATTAAGGTCATTTGACACAGTAATCTCTGTGATCGCAGTGATTGAAGTTTCAGACTAATTGGTAGAGGCCAAAACTGGGGATGTCGTATAACTTTTTTTCTAGAAGAGGTATCGCCAAACGATAACGTGCATCTGAACAAGCATGTTTTGTTTAGTATATGTGCAAACAGTTCAGGTCATCTGACACAGTAATCTCTGTGATCGCAGTGATCGCAGTGATTGAAGTTTCAGACTAATTGGTAGAGGCCAAAACTGGGGATGTCGTATAACTTTTTTTCTAGAAGAGGTATCGCCAAACGATAACGCGCATCTGAACAAGCATGTTTTGTTTAGTATATGTGCAAAAAATTAAGGTCATTTGACACAGTAATCTCTGTGATCGCAGTGATTGAAGTTTCAGACTAATTGGTAGAGGCCAAAACTGGGGATGTCGTATAACTTTTTTTCTAGAAGAGGTATCGCCAAACGATAACGTGCATCTGAACAAGCATGTTTTGTTTAGTATATGTGCAAAAAATTAAGGTCATTTGACACAGTAATCTCTGTGATCGCAGTGATTGAAGTTTCAGACTAATTGGTAGAGGCCAAAACTGGGGATGTCGTATAACTTTTTTCTGGAAGAGGTATCGCCAAACGCTAACGCGCATCTGAACAAGCATGTTTTGTTTAGTATATGTGCAAAAAATTAAGGTCATTTGACACAGTAATCTCTGTGATCGCAGTGATTGAAGTTTCAGACTAATTGGTAGAGGCCAAAACTGGGGATGTCGTATAACTTTTTTTCTAGAAGAGGTATCGCCAAACGCTAACGTGCATCTGAACAAGCATGTTTTGTTTAGTATATGTGCAAAAATTAAGGTCATTTGACACAGTAATCTCTGTGATCGCAGTGATTGAAGTTTCAGACTAATTGGTTGAGGCCAAAACTGGGGATGTCGTATAACTTTTTTCTAGAAGAGGTATCGCCAAACGCTAACGTGCATCTGAACAAGCATGTTTTGTTTAGTATATGTGCAAAAAATTAAGGTCATTTGACACAGTAATCTCTGTGATCGCAGTGATTGAAGTTTCAGACTAACTTCTCAAATTGCGAGAAAACTCAACTTGAACAGTGAACCTATGGTTTTGTCGGACGCTGTATAAAAAATTATTTTATGAAATTTCAAAACAAAATTATTAATGGGCCGTTTACCGCAACATACGAATGTCTTGTTGGTGTATTCGTTGTTGTCCATCTTTCCAATTAAACCATTCGTCACATGCCATCCAACTGAAAAAGTTAATTGAACATAATTATACGATTTTAATGAAATTAACTTCAATATATTTTAAAAAAATCGCGTGACATAGTCTAAGATCATTTGAGATTGTCTAAGATCCGCTAAAATTGGATATGATAGGTCGAAATCGTTTAATATTGGATAAAAATGCTCAAAAAATAGTGTATTTTTCAAAATTTCTGATTTCAAAACGTCCCGGAGTCATTTTGATAGTTTTCTTGAGTTTTTCACATAGTTTCTTTAAGAATAATCTAGTTACCAATACTTGCAGCAACTTTATGTCAAATTTTTAAAAATTGTAGACGTTATAAAAGCTTTTTTTAGTTTTTCATCTAAGTGCTTCCGGCTGACATCAGACTAACATTAGTTTAGAACAACTCGGATAAGAAACCGTTTTAAAAACTAAAAAATACTTTGAATAATTTGTCTAAATTTGAAGAATAATTGACTAAGCAAAAATATTCAAACTGACTCGGGGATATTTGGAAATTAAACATTTTGAATATTATAATTTTTCACCAATCTTTTCACAAATCTCAAGCAATCTCAGAGCCGATCTCTGATCTCTAACGATTTCTGACAGTCAAGTTACTAAAATTCTTTGTACGTATAGTTTTCGAAGAAAGCTCTTGAAAACTGTCGAAAATTTTTGAAAATTATGCTCTTTTTAAGCGGTTTTAGCCAATCTTAACTAATCTTGGCTAACTTTAGCCATATCCTGCCAATATCTGCTTATCATTTCTTATAGTTATAGTGCCTAGTGGTGTTTAAATTATATTACTCACTAGTCTTCCTTGTCCGGTGTTGTTTCCTCCATGGCATACAAACATAGCATTTGGTGCAAAGAAAACATAAGTTGTGGCATTCAACCTGAAAAAAAGGAATTTAAATTGGTTTTTTTTTCAAAAATTTCAGAATGTTTAAAAAGTAACTTACCCATTGAGTTATTCTTGAACTGACGGCAAATGCACCATCTTGAAAGGGAACTTTTGAGCCAGTCTTTCAGAGTGGATGAGGGGCTGGGGTTCCTGAAAAAAGATAGTTTAATATTTACTTCAATTTAATTATCAAAACGCTCTTAAATTATAGAAAATCTGGTTGAAACTCACATTTTCGGGTTTCCCAATACATCCACCAATAAACAAATATAATAATTAATTAATTAGAATTCAATAAAAATAAGTGAGTACTTATCATCCCCCTATTCCGTTAAGGAGTCTGATAAATACTGGAATATATAAATATATATTTCGACCATCTATTCAGTAAGAGGTCCTATTTTGGAGAACATATTGGCTCAACTGACTGGAAAGAGCACAACAACAAGAGGAGAGGCTGGGAGATAGAGAAGAGACAGAGAGTTTTGATATTTCATCAAAATATTGGGTGTGGTTGTTATTACTGGTGGTGGAGGCAGCTATGTATATATTACAGAATGCATTTAAATCATGGAAGGAGTAATTCGGGAGTACTACTTATGTATGTGGCCAGAAATTTGGAAAATAAGAAAAGGGAGAGTCCAAATCATGTTCAAGATACATACATAAGGCTCCGCAACGTTTCATAACCCAGCAATTCGGAAATTCTGAGTGAACTAAACTACATACGGGTTCAAAGGATCATGTTCTGATATTTAAGGATCGAAGCCGAGACATTTGGAAACCGAGACGTTTAGGAACTAGAGAATTTGCGTACAAATAAAACATTTTTCGCAAAGTTTTAGTTTTGAAACGTCTCTTGGTTGCGAAATATCATACTCCATTTCGAGTCCGCGCGCGGACGTTGCCAGCCCCTCCCTGCTTCGTTTCCCCGTTGAGGTCGTCGTTTGAACAAAAAAATTGGTGATAAAATTACTACTTCATTTAAAGAATAAGAGAGAAAATTAGGAATAAAAAATGCTTTCTCAATTGGACGATGTTGTTCCTCACGTCTCAGAATACTCCACACATTCTCATTTTCTCCGTGATGTCTCCTTTTGGAAGAATCCTTGGACTGGTCTCGAGCTGGAAGAAGACGCACTGGTGTGACGCGTCGGGATCTTTGCATTCCTGATACAGCGAGCTTGATTCTGAAAAATTGGATCACATATTAGAAATCCGCGTGTTGATAATCATTTAATCGTATTTGAGTCAATTTAAAACGCTGAGTTACGTCTAGAACATGTTTTAGTTAAACGGTCTTAGTAGATCTTAGACAATCTAGCATGATTTTAATCGATGACAGACGATCTTGAGCGATCTTAAACAATTTTTGATGGTTGTGACCAATCTCAAATGATTTTGACAATCTTAAGCGATTTTAGCAAATTGTAGCCTATCTTTTTCACTATGTGCCCATCTTTTCCTATAGTTATAGTGTCTAGTGGTATTTAAACGCGATTACTCACTTAAATCCTTCTTGTCCGGCGTTGTTTCCTCCACAGCATACAAACGCAGCATTTGGGGCCAAGAAAAAATAAATTGTTGCACTCAACCTGGAAAAAAAGACTAGTTCTAAAAGCGAATTTAAGATTTAAAAAAGGAACTTACCCATTGAGTTATTCCTGAACTGACGGCAAATGCACCATCTTGAAAGAGAACTTTTGAGCCAGTCTTTCGGAGTAGATGAAGGGCTGGAGTTTCTGAAAAAAGACGATTTAGTGTTTATTTCAATTAAGTTATCAAAACGCTCTTGAATTATAGTAAATCTGGTTGAAACTCACGTTTTCTGGTTTTCCAATACACCAATACACCAATAAATAATTAATTGATTAGACTTCAATAAGAATCAGGTTTATATAGTAATTTTTGACCACCCATTCAGTTAGGGAGTCTGATAAGTACTGGAATATATATAAATATATATCATCTATTCAGTAAGAACTCTTATTTTGGAGAACATATTGGCTCAACTAACTGGAAAGAGCACAACAACAAGAGGAGAGAGTGGGACACAGAGAAGAGACGGAGAGTTTTGATATTTCATCAAAATATTGGGTAGAGTTGTTATTACTGGTAGTGGAAAGCAGCTAACGAGAATATATATATATTTTTTTTGGTTATAAAAGGTGTAATCCGTCAGAAATTCGGACACAGAGGTGTCTTGAGAGAGTAGACATTCTGATTAAACTACATACATATGTTTTGAAGGGGGCTTGTTCCGAAATATAGGTCAGATTAGTACTAGGGAAAGTACAAGGGGAGCAGAGAATGCACATCATGTTCAAGGTACAGACATAGGTATTATAAGGTTCCACGACGTTTCGAAACCAAACTGTTCGAAAAGTCTGGGTAAACTACATATTGGTTCAAAAGTACATGTTCTGATATTCATAAGACTCCGGGACGTATTGAGACCATGACATTTGGAAACCAAGAAATTTAGACACTAGGGAAAAATATGTTGACAAGTATAACATTTTTTTCCAATTCATTTAAAATTGGACTGTAAATGCATCATTTTTCATAAAATTTAGTTTTGAAACGTCTTGTTGCAAGATGTCATGGATTCTGACTTTCGTCTTGCTTACTTATTGAAAAAATGTGAGAAGTCCAATAAAACTATCAAAATAGCTCCAGAACGTTTGAAAATCAGAAATTTTGAAAGACATACGTTTTTGAGCGATTTCAACCGATATCAGCCGATCTCAGCGGATCATCGTCTTTGACAATCTTAACCGATCTCGGACGGTCTTGGACAATTTCAGACAATCTCTCATCATAAGTGTCTATTATATCCATTTTCTGAAAAAAAAAATCTGAAAAAACACACAATTTGTATTGAATTATTATTGTTTATTAAATAATAAATATTATTCAATCAAATAGTTTTAAATAAAACATTGAAATAAAAAGGGAAATTGCAGTTGCTCTCTATTGCAGTCGCCACACCCCACACGCTTGTTTCCAGCGCTTCCCTGGTTGTCACTCCGTTCTGAAAGTATGAAAATAGTTATTTTATCAGCTGGGCGCTGGTCTCATATCTGTGCTCTGCCGAAGTCCCCTTGGAAAATTTATATTTTTCTCTGAGTCTCTCACGACATTTTCTCTCGTTTCGGTAGAGCGCGGATGTAAAACGTGTATTATTATGTTCTATTAACTTACGTTCTCTCAAACTTTTTGCACAATCGTGAGTGTCCGCCATCTTTCCCCTCCTTCTCAAAATCACTTTTTGGTTGGGTCACTTCTCTGCAAGTTATGTATGTTTTTATTAATTTCATATTTTAAACTAATCACTCACATTTAAGCTTCGAGATCTTGGTGGATGTTCTGGGAGTATGCATATCTGCTCTACTTGTCGCTCTTCTTGCCAGGGCTCTTCTTATCCTGCGTTTGTCAGTTGCAACCTCCTAGAAAATAAGAAATTTTACATAATGATGGTGGGGAATCTCATTATAACTTACCTATGGACTCTCGATTTAATTGGAACTTTCTGGAAGCCACCGTTCTCGGATCCATCCATAGAACTGGGATCTATAATTCGATAATTGCTTTTTGAGAATTACAAATAAAGAAACTAACCTTCCATTAAAAAATAACCAAAATATAATAAATTAGAATTCAATAAAAATCAAAGAAAAGTACTTATCATCCCCCTAAGGAGTCTGATAAGCACTTGAATATATAAATATTTAGTTGACCATCTATGCAGTAAGAAGTCTTATTTTGTCAGGAGAGCAAGAGAACTCAACTGACATGGAGTTGAGAAGGAAGGAGCCATGAGAGAGGGGAAATAAGGGAAGAGACGCTGACGGATAACGCAGGTGAAGGGCGGCATTTTGAAGCGAAAGGGGTGAGATTTGGGGACCGGAAATAATCTGAGATTGGAAAGGAACCTCAGAAATGGGAAATAATGATAGCTTTAGTTTAATCATGGAAGCAGTAATTTGTCCAAAATTCGGGTCCAAATCATGTTCAAGCTACATATGTAAGTATTATAAGACACCAGAGAAAACAATCAAAAATTCTGAGTAAACTACATATGGGTTCAAAAGTGCATGTTCTTTCATGTTATAAGACTCCGGGACGTTTCGAAACGTTGAAAACCCGACATTTTTGTAACTAGAGAATATGCTGATAAATAAGAAAGTTTTGTTTAGTTTAAAAATATCCAAAAAATATGATCCGGGGTACTGTAGCTTGAAAAGATAAGCCTGTTATAATGGTCGTAATTCATTCAGTCCCAAAACCGCATAATTGACACGATGGCCTAGGATTTCTGACTTAGGCAATGCTGACTTTTTTGCTAACTTCGTATTGAGGAAATCCTATGACTAACCGTCTAAAATTGAACAAAATCGGAATAAACTATTGATAACTATATTGTTCTTGCAGAAACCTTGTGAAAAACTCAAGAAAACTTTCAAAATGACTCCAGAACGTTTGAAAACGATTTCAACCGATCTCAGCCAATCTAATCATACTTTTGCCAATCTGAGGCAATCTTAATCTGAAAATCTGGAATCTGAGAACCTGAAATTTGAAAATCAGAAAAAACACTTATATTGAATAAACATTGATTCATATCTTCTAACTTAATAAATAAAATATTTAAATAAAAAGGGAGCTGGTCATCAGGTGGGATAAAAATACATTTTCACAGCCGGTTCTCTTCTAGAGCGAATGCCTCAGATAGGTTTCCAACTCTTCGACTGCGGCAACAAATCTTCTGAAAAGTTTAACATCACTTGAAGGATTAAAAATAAATTCTATTACCTGTCTTATTGTTCCAAAGAAACTGGATCAGAATCCTGGTCTTTCGTTTGATTGTTGACCCGCATTTGTGTTTTCCGGTTGTGGTGTAGGTGATGGTTCCATTTCCAGAACTGGCAATGGATTTGGCACAGAAGCTGAAAATCAAACAAATAAATCAGTATTTACAAAACTAAAAATTGAAACTTACTTTGTAATTATCTCGGTAGTAAATCGGTTTTTGTGCCAGACAAGGTCGTATCTCCATCTGGGTTGCTCATATATCAAATGGACGATTGGGACATTGGATCGGACAGATGCCAAACTGTATTCTGGTTTCACACTTGTAGGAATAGGCGATGGATGGGATGGTGCAGGAGACATCTCTCCATTATTAGATGATCCATCACTTTTCGTCATGGTTGACGTGTGTTGGCTCTCTGAAAAACGACCAGATCTTGATTAAAAACCGACAAAAGACTGAACAAAGAGAAATATATGTACGGGGTCGATAAAAGCTGACGGCAGAAGCCCGGAAGTACCCTAAAATAACCCAAAATACTCGGAAATGTCCGAAAATCACCGAAAATAACCCAAAAAAGTCCGGAATAGCCCGAAATCACCCGGGATAGCCCAGAATACAAAAAGTACCCAAAAACTCTCGGAAATACCCGGAAGTACCAGTCCGGAACCGCCCGAAATATCCCAAAGTACCCCAAGATGCCAAAAAATAGCCAAAAATAAGTCAAAAACGCCCGAAATATCACAAAAACACCCAAAATATTTCAAAACACCCGAAATACTTTAAAATACCCAAAATACTTCAAAATACTCTAAAATTACCCGAAATATCCTAAAATACTTCCAAAGATACGACAAAATACTCTAAAATAACCCAAAAAAAGCCCGAAATAGCTCGGAATAGCCAGAATTTACTCACCAAGAGCAAAACTGCCTATTTCTTCCAATGGTTCACACTGTCCAAGATTTGTGACTCAAGTCTTCTCTGAAAAAAAATATATAACTTTGGGATTTCATTTATGAACTCACTCTTTTCCAATATGCCAAGAGCGATCACCGTTGAGCATGAATAGGAGAACCTCTGGTAGTGGAGGCCATTATATGTAACATGTTTAATATAAAAATGTTCGTAGTATCATTTACTCACCTTTTTCTCCAAATTACAACAAAAGTAGATAAATAATTAATTTAGAATTCAATAAAAAGCATTAATATCAGGGTGGGGACCTCTATGCAGGGAAGAGGTCTGAAGTTCTAATGGAATAGGAGGTTTTAGGAGTCACTTTTATATATTATATAAAAGGGGCGGAGTCCAGTAGGACACCTGCCAAATATTGAAATTTGAGTATGGTGGTAGATCAGGTGGGGACAAGGGAACATAACCTTTATGAAAAGACAAGGATTTAAATCCAGTTTGAAAGGTTGAATTTTGCATATTAATTAGCGGAGAGGGGTTCACACAAACTGGCAGCTGCTCGATCTCTACACCACCCTATAATTTAGGCAATCGCGTTCTCTGAATTAATTGCATTAAACTCGGCAATTGGGGATCCCAATTTTATCTTGTCATGGTTTGGAAACGGACGGTTTAGAAATGTCAAAACTACAGGTGCAAGAATAGAAAGTGTGGAAAATAAGCAACTTACAAGATCCCGTTGGAAATTAGAAAATCAAACATTTCAAAGTTTCCCCCTTGTATCAGTTCTTGTCCCAAATTGTCAATTTTTGCAGTTGACAACGTTTTTGTACTAACTGTTCTTCCGAGACGTTTGGAAACCATGACAATCACTAAAATCGTAGAAAATGTCCCAACTTTCAGAATTTGTTCTGCGATCAGTTTATGGTATTAAAAAGCCCGGCTTTGTAAGCTACCACTATACAAAAACGGTCCAGAATGAAACCACCCGGATTAGAACCGCCCGGATCCGAAGCCCTCGTTTTCCCGTTTTCCAAAAACTCGTATAAAACAGAGTTCCCAATGATATCATTTATTGAAAGTTGAAAATTATTGAAAATAAATTATAAATAATTATAAAAACTAATTGAATCGTATCGTCATCAAAGCAGCTAACCAATAGTTGACGTGGAGCAATTAGATCTGAAAAACAAAATTAAATGTGGCCCAATTTTTGGGATTTCTAGTCCGTGACCTAAAAAGTCAAACTACTACAACAAAAAGGTTAAACTCACTTCATCGAACTTTATGATAGATTCCCATAGCGGAACCTCTGGAACCGGAGTCGATTCTTGTCGGAATGGCACTGAAATATTATAATTCAGATTGTTTGTGAGATTTAGTATAAAAAAATCAAAAAAATTCCAACTAGATGTAAAATAACAAGTATTTTGAATGTAAGAATGTCAAATTTGTTCATTTTTCTTATTTTTCATATGAATTGACGTAGAATTTAACTTTGAAAATCGGTCACCTACCATCGGTTCCGTGAACGCATAGCTTTCCGTTTCCTCATTGTATACAATTTAGGTTTGCACCAGAAAGTGACTGTGGGTGTTCACGAATGGTAGAAGGAACGCGAGTATCATTATTGGAATGGCGAATCTCTTCCAGATCTGAAAACAAAAAACCATTAAAACCGTCCGAATTTGAAAAGTTCTGTCTATTCTCAGAAACACGTCACAGGTGCGCCAGTTATTATAAAAATGTTCAACAAGCGATTTTTTGAAGAGTTTCTAGCATAACTTATATTTTTACAAGATTCATGTTAAATATCTGTAAAAATCACTGGTAGAAAACACGCCAAAGATGCGCCAGTCATTGACATAAGACAGGGTAAGACTGGTCAAAGATCGCCTGAGATAATCTTACCAGATATCTAAACTAAAGGTCTTTTTTGGATATTTTATTTACATCGATCCATACCAAAAATTCTAACAATTTGAAAATAGTTCCATCCCCTCTAAAATCGTAAGTACTTACCGAGTATAACGTGTTTTGATGAATTCTCCACCCAATAAAATTTCCCTGAGGTTGGAACCGGAACTTGCACTGTAATATAACATTTCCAAGGATCTAATTACTTTTCTTAATTATTTATTAACTTACGGTGGTTCTGTTTCTCCATCGTAAACAATTTCCGTTTGCACCATAAAGTAACGGTGGGTGTCCACGAACCAGATCTGAAACAAAACTGATTTCAGGTTTAATTTGAAAAAGCAGAATCCAGATTTAACATAACCTGAAACTCACTTCCCAGAAAAATTTATGATTGTTGAATTCTCCATTCAATAAAATTTCCTTGGTTCTGGAACCGGTGCCACCTCTGTAATAAAATTTCCAAGGATCTAATTATTTTTCTTAATTAATAATTAACTCACTTTGTTGGTACCAATTTACCGTTCTGCATGAACAAGAGAACCTCTGATTGTGGAGCCGGCCATTATATGTAATATGTTTTATATAAAAATGTTTGTAGTATTATTAACTCACCTTTTCCTTCAAATTACAATAAAAGTAGATAAGTAAATAAACTAGAATTCAATAAAAAGCATCTTAATATTAGGGGGACCTCTATGCAGGGAAGAAGTCGGAAGTCGGAATGAGGAGGAGATTTTAGGAGCCCTTTTATATACCAAAGGGGGCGGAGTCAGGTGAGATGGCAGATGGCTGAGGACTTATTGAAATTTGAGTACTGTGGCGGAGCAGGTGGGGACAACTTATGAGATTTCGGAATTGAAATTTGCTTCGGAAGTTGAATTTTGCATATTAATTAGGGGAAAGAGCACGAAACTTAACAGATGTTCAATATCCTTCTCTACACTACCCTATGATTTAGGCAACCGAGTTCCCTGAATTCACTGGACTAAAATAGGCAAATGGTGATCCCAATTTTATCTCGTCATGGTTTGGAAACGGACGGTTTAGAGGGCAGAGGACACCTGCCAAATATTGAAATTTGAGTACTGTGGCGGAGCAGGTGGGGACAACTTATGAGATTACGGAATTGAAATTTGCATATTAATTAGAGGAAACGAGGGATTTTGGAAATTTAAGAGTACCAGTTGGGTCACGCAACCTACCAGCTGCTTGATCTCCTTCTCTACACCACCCTATGATTTAGGCAACCGAGTTCTCAGAATCCATTGAACTAAACTCGGCGATCTAAACTGAAAGACAAGAAGCGAAATCCGGCTTAGATAGACTACGGCTTTAGAAACCCGGTTAGAGAGAACCGGACACTTCGAAACCGAGACATTTTTAAACAGCTGGCTTCAAAAAATGTCGGGTAGACATCCGGCATAACAGGGAGCGCTGTGACATTCCAGCGAGGACGGTATTCGTTTAGTTTTCAGACGTTTCCCCCTGTCTCCCGTTTTGAAGAACCATTGTTTTCACAGCAATAGCTATGTGTTATTGTGTACAACTCTATAATAATTCAAAAATCGAAAATCCACATGTTACATAAATTTAAAATTCTATTGGGCGTACATACGTCATATGGTAATGAAAAATCTGGAAAATTACGTGATTTAGATTGTCTAAAATCGGCTTAGATTGGTTAAAAATGGCTAAGAAAGGGAAATTATTCATATATGTTTGTCAAAAATGCAAAAATAAAAGAGAAGCTCGATGGTTTAATAATAATTTATTTAAAAAGGAAGTTTTTATTCTGTCCAGTTGGTATTTATACTTACCCTTCGGCTCCTTGCCTTGCTGGGTCTCGAATCCTGCAACAATTTTCCTAAAATTTATTCATCGTTATGGTTTTTATAGACTTTTCTCTCACCTATCAAAATCCTTGGCTTGCTGGATGAGTGTGAGGTCCGGACAGCTTGATCCAACTTTTTTTCATTTATTTTCATCTTCCTTGGTCCTGAAAAACATAAAAGTTTTGTGTAAAGTCAAAATAAAATTTATAATTAGAAAAAAAAAAAAAAAAAATTTATGATTAGAAAAAACTTACAGCATTCTCCAGCAGTTATTGAATCAAAGTTGTATTGGATTTTATGGATCCATATTGGAATTCTGAAAAAATGTGTTTCAATTATAAACTAGAAAAAATACGTATGTACCTTCCTCTATGTTTGTATAAAATAACTAAATAGAATTCAATAAAAATCAATTATAAAAGCACATATCATTCCCCTATTCCATTAAGGAGTCTGGTGTATAGAAATTATGAAAATTCCTAAGATACGCGAAAAATCGTTTTTTTTTCCTAAGACACGCGAAAATCGCAAAAAATTTCAAAGCATTTTTTGCGTGTTAAAAAGGCAATGATTTGTCTCTTTTTCTAACTTTCACCTTGTTTTTCTCGAATACCAGACCTCGAGGGCAAACACTGAATATATAAATAGAATCAGCGTTTTCTCAGTTTTCCACTGATATAGGTCACATCCCATAACTCCACACCGAGTAGAGGCCCTTCCCTAGTCAGCAACCTAATCTCATAATTATTCTAAATCATTTTTAACCAATTCTGATAAAATCCGAAAAAAATTCGTTCAATTTAAGTCAATCCAAAAAAAATCTTAAAGTATTATGATAGGAAAAATGATAGCAAAAAATACCATAACTGACCACAATACGCTTAGAACTCACCGTCCATTGCCAGCTCGAGTGTTTCCTTGGACCGAGAGGATCTTGAACCACCAGGAAACTGAAAATTCTATGCTCTCAAGGTTACCATATACGCTATTTTTTGCAAAATGAGAATAATTTCATATTTATTTGCCGAGCAAATTCGTTACAACTGCGCACGCCGCAAACGAGAGAGTATCGGCGAGAGAATTGTTTTCTTGCGCCAACAATTATTTTCACAGTTTTTGACCTATTTTCACTATTTTTCGAAAGTTTTTATGTAATTTGTTCTTATAAACAGCGAAAATAGGTCAAAAATGGTAAAAGAGAGAAAAAGAGAGAAAAAATGCTGCGTCTCTCACCGATACTCTCTCGTTTGCGGTGGGGCGCAGTTGTAAGAAGGGGTGGGCCGCTAATAGTCAACTCACACTAATTAACTCACATTGTAGGAACCTCACTGCTGCTACTCCTTTTCTATTCATAAAATAGGTATTGCTCTGGAAGAAAAGATATCATATACAACTATCTGCACCTAAATAGAATACCGTGAGTTGGCAGTCACATTTCAAAGAAACAGTTCCGACTTTATAATAGGCAGTTGTCTGGAATAACTATTATCAATAAAGAACTTGTATAATACTAGGGTTATTTACCTCACTCTTCCCTTCTTTTTAGGCTCTTTAGAGTCATCATTCTCTTGCTTTTTTGGACGATTACGGTGAGACCAAACCTGCAATACTTTACTATTTTTCAACAATATTTTCCCTGTAGAAAAAGTATTTACTGACCATCTATCTAATATTTCCAAATTACCTCATGCAATCGAGTGTTTCTGCGTGATTATTGAGGCTTTGGACATCTGGGCAGGCAGACACACATGGCGACTGATTTTTTGAGATTTTTAATGGAAAATTACCAAAAAACAGCAAATACCTGCTTAATAGTCCTCGAATTGAACAAAAATTGAGTTTTTAGAGCTGAGAATTGTCAAAAATCAGTCATATTTATAGTTTTTCTACTCAAAAATTGTCAAACTAGACTCCGCCCTTTTAATTACTGTTTCAGTTGAAAATCAGTAATTTCAAGCCTGATTCGTGCTCAAATTGAACAAAAATTGAGTTTTTATGATAGAAAATAATCAAAAATCGATATTTTCAGTCATTTTCACAAGTTTTCCATTTTTTGAAAATGCCAAAATTGATCCGAACCAAGCTTGAAATTACTGATTTCAAACTGAAAAAGTGAAAAAGAGGCGGAGCCTAGTTCGGAGCAAGTTTGACAATTTTTGAGTAAAAATTCTATAGAAATGACTGATAATTCCAATTTTCAATTATTTTCAGCTTCAAAAACTCATTTTTCGTTCAATTCGAGCACTTTTAAGCAGAAAATTGTTGTTTTTTGGTAATTTTTCACTTAAAGTTTCAAAAAGTAAGTATGTCTGTGTGCCTGTCGGTCCAGATGTCCAAAACCTCAAAAATCACGGTTTCAGAGGTAAACACTCAATTTTTGGTTTCAAACTATAATTTTTACTCAAGAAAAAGTTAAAATTGAAAATTTTTCAACAAAATTCTGACCTCTAACCGAAGCACTCACCAATCAAATCAAAATAAAATAAAATAAGTTCAGAATTCAATAAAAATCAAGAATAAATATAGGGGCGACCATCTATTCAGTAAGAAGTCTAATATAGTGATATAATTCAATAAAAATCAGAAAATATATACATAGGAGAACCGGCCATTGGCTCAGAGTTAGGAAAAAGAATGAAGAAAAAAGATGGGGTCCGGAGGGACGGGGGTTTGAAGCACTTCGGATGTCCCAACCAGTGAGATAGTACAGGGAGAGGGAAGACGCAGAGGAATTGATGATATGGGACGGGAGTTTGCGTGACGGAGAGAGGGTAATAACGACCAAGAGCCCAGAGAAATGTTCAAAGTTCTACTTTTTGTTCGAAACACACATTTGTTGTTGAAAAAGGCCAGTGGAGTTGAATTCTTTCATATTTCCGACTATTTTTGCAGATTGGAATAAGTTATTGGTATCTATACATTATTGTTGAAAAACGAAATGTGGAAAATTTTTTTTTTGAACTATCAAAATGACTCCGGGACGTTTGGAGATCGGAAATTTTGAAAATATATTTTTTTAGCGGAATATCAAAGGATTTTAAAAGACCTTTGCCGATCTCAACCAATTTCAGTCAATTTAGGATCATATAAATTTGTTATAGGTACTTTCGACCACGGGGAATCCATTTCTGCATTCAAAACCTGGTAAATGTCTGTGCGAGTCGAATTATGAAAGCTTTTTCACATGGGATTCCAAATCGGCAAATGTTATAGTATACGCAAGATGTTCTCATTTTTCCAAGGTCCTAGCACAGGTAAACCGCGAGGCGTTGGTAGTATACAGATGCAGTTAGGTGCAAAAATAAAGCACAGGGGACGGGGCATAGCAAGCTCCTCCCCCAAGATTTTCAATGTTCATTCCATGTCTGATTTTTTTCAACCCTGATTTTTTTCTATTTTACTGTTTTTTCTTTTATTTATTTATTTATAGAATACGATCGCAAGTATCGTGCAAGGAGGAAAAGAAAACAGAAATATCAAGAGTATAAACATCAGTGAGGGTAAATCGGGATGTAAAATGTCTAACATAATATAAGAAAGAGCTATCGTGGTGTGATCAATTAGGTAAAGAATGCAATGAGATAGACCGTCGGTCAGAGCTGACGGAAATGCGGCTAAGTGTGCGGTGAATAAAGAAATTGCGCCTAGTTTCAGTTTTACCTGCTTTACCTGCTGTTTTACCTGCTGCTTTTTGTGCTTCCAAACTTTCAATGCGATTAATCAAAAAATCATGTTTTCTATAAAAGTATGGAAAAGTATCTTTCCGGTCATTTTGCCTCGTTTTCGTATACCGCGTTTACCGATTTGGCTTCCACCACCTAAAGACGATGTGCGTTTAATTCCAATAGAGTATTATTAGGGGAGAAGACTAAATTCTCCACGACAGACGAGTCAATGGCCTATGTGTTTATTTCTTATCGGTTTGATGAGAAATCTAAGTGTATCTGCAGGGGAGAAATCTAAATTCTCCACGACAGACGAGTCAATGGCCTATGTGAATATTTCTTATCGGTTTGATAAGAAATCTAAGTGTATCTGCAGGGAGAAATCTAAATTCTCCACGACAGACGTGTCAATGGCCTATGTGTTTATTTCTTATCGGTTTGATAAGAAATCTAAGTGTATCTGCAGGGGAGAAATCTAAATTCTCCACGACAGACGTGTCAATGGCCTATGTGTTTATTTCTTATCGGTTTGATGAGAAATCTAAGTGTATCTGCAGGGGAGAAATCTAAATTCTCCACGACAGACGTGTCAATGGCCTATGTGTTTATTTCTTATCGGTTTGATAAGAAATCTAAGTGTATCTGCAGGGGAGAAATCTAAATTCTCCACGACAGACGCGTCAATGGCCTATGTGAATATTTCTTATCGGTTTGATAAGAAATCTAAGTGTATCTGCAGGGGAGAAATCTAAATTCTCCACGACAGACGTGTCAATGGCCTATGTGTTTATTTCTTATCGGTTTGATAAGAAATCTAAGTGTATCTGCAGGGGAGAAATCTAAATTCTCCACGACAGACGTGTCAATGGCCTATGTGTTTATTTCTTATCGGTTTGATAAGAAATCTAAGTGTATCTGCAGGGGAGAAATCTAAATTCTCCACGACAGACGTGTCAATGGCCTATGTGAATATTTCTTGGCGGTTTGATAAGAAATCTAAGTGTATCTGCAGGGGAGAAATCTAAATTCTCCACGACAGACGTGTCATTGGCCTATGTGTTTTTTTCTTATCGGTTTGATAAGAAATCTAAGGATATCTGCAGGGGAGAAATCTAAATTCTCCACGACAGACGTGTCAATGGCCTATGTGAATATTTCTTGGCGGTTTGATAAGAAATCTAAGTGTATCTGCAGGGGAGAAATCTAAATTCTCCACGACAGACGTGTCATTGGCCTATGTGTTTTTTCTTATCGGTTTGATAAAAAATCTAAGGATATCTGCAGGGGAGAAATCTAAATTCTCCACGACAGACGTGTCAATGGCCTATGTGAATATTTCTTATCGGTTTGATAAGAAATCTAAGGATATCTGCAGGGGAGAAATCTAAATTCTCCACGACAGACGTGTCAATGGCCTATGTGTTTATTTCTTATCGGTTTGATAAGAAATCTAAGTGTATCTGCAGGGGAGAAATCTAAATTCTCCACGACAGACGTGTCAATGGCCTATGTGAATATTTCTTGGCGGTTTGATAAGAAATCTAAGTGTATCTGCAGGGGAGAAATCTAAATTCTCCACGACAGACGTGTCATTGGCCTATGTGTTTTTTTCTTATCGGTTTGATAAGAAATCTAAGGATATCTGCAGGGGAGAAATCTAAATTCTCCACGACAGACGTGTCAATGGCCTATGTGAATATTTCTTATCGGTTTGATAAGAAATCTAAGGATATCTGCAGGGGAGAAATCTAAATTCTCCACGACAGACGTGTCAATGGCCTATGTGAATATTTCTTATCGGTTTGATAAGAAATCTAAGTGTATCTGCAGGGGAGAAATCTAAATTCTCCACGACAGACGTGTCAATGGCCTATGTGTTTATTTCTTATCGGTTTGATAAGAAATCTAAGTGTATCTGCAGGGAGAAATCTAAATTCTCCACGACAGACGTGTCAATGGCCTATGTGAATATTTCTTGGCGGTTTGATAAGAAATCTAAGTGTATCTGCAGGGGAGAAATCTAAATTCTCCACGACAGACGTGTCATTGGCCTATGTGTTTTTTTCTTATCGGTTTGATAAGAAATCTAAGGATATCTGCAGGGGAGAAATCTAAATTCTCCACGACAGACGTGTCAATGGCCTATGTGAATATTTCTTATCGGTTTGATAAGAAATCTAAGGATATCTGCAGGGGAGAAATCTAAATTCTCCACGACAGACGTGTCAATGGCCTATGTGTTTATTTCTTATCGGTTTGATAAGAAATCTAAGTGTATCTGCAGGGGAGAAATCTAAATTCTCCACGACAGACGTGTCAATGGCCTATGTGTTTATTTCTTATCGGTTTGATAAGAAATCTAAGGATATCTGCAGGGGAGAAATCTAAATTCTCCACGACAGACGTGTCAATGGCCTATGTGAATATTTCTTATCGGTTTGATAAGAAATCTAAGTGTATCTGCAGGGGAGAAATCTAAATTCTCCACGACAGACGTGTCAATGGCCTATGTGAATATTTCTTATCGGTTTGATAAGAAATCTAAGGATATCTGCAGGGGAGAAATCTAAATTCTCCACGACAGACGTGTCAATGGCCTATGTGAATATTTCTTATCGGTTTGATAAGAAATCTAAGGATATCTGCAGGGGAGAAATCTAAATTCTCCACGACAGACGTGTCAATGGCCTATGTGAATATTTCTTAACGGTTTGATAAGAAATCTAAGTGTATCTGCAGGGGAGAAATCTAAATTCTCCACGACAGACGTGTCAATGGCCTATGTGAATATTTCTTATCGGTTTGATAAGAAATCTAAGTGTATCTGCAGGGGAGAAGACTAAATTCTCCACGACAGACGTGTCAACGGCCTATGTGTTTATTTCTTATCGGTTTGATAAGAAATCTAAGGATATCTGCAGGGGAGAAATCTAAATTCTCCACGACAGACGTGTCAATGGCCTATGTGTTTATTTCTTATCGGTTTGATAAGAAATCTAAGTGTATCTGCAGGGGAGAAATCTAAATTCTCCACGACAGACGTGTCAATGGCCTATGTGTTTATTTCTTATCGGTTTGATAAGAAATCTAAGTGTATCTGCAGGGGAGAAGACTAAATTCTCCACGACAGACGTGTCAACGGCCTATGTGTTTATTTCTTATCGGTTTGATAAGAAATCTAAGTGTATCTGCAGGGGAGAAGACTAAATTCTCCACGACAGACGTGTCAACGGCCTATGTGTTTATTTCTTATCGGTTTGATAAGAAATCTAAGGATATCTGCAGGGGAGAAATCTAAATTCTCCACGACAGACGTGTCAATGGCCTATGTGAATATTTCTTATCGGTTTGATAAGAAATCTAAGTGTATCTGCAGGGGAGAAATCTAAATTCTCCACGACAGACGTGTCAATGGCCTATGTGAATATTTCTTATCGTTTTGATAAGAAATCTAAGTGTATCTGCAGGGAGAAATCTAAATTCTCCACGACAGACGTGTCAATGGCCTATGTGAATATTTCTTATCGGTTTGATAAGAAATCTAAGTGTATCTGCAGGGGAGAAGACTAAATTCTCCACGACAGACGTGTCAACGGCCTATGTGTTTATTTCTTATCGGTTTGATAAGAAATCTAAGGATATCTGCAGGGGAGAAATCTAAATTCTCCACGACAGACGTGTCAATGGCCTATGTGTTTATTTCTTATCGGTTTGATAAGAAATCTAAGTGTATCTGCAGGGGAGAAATCTAAATTCTCCACGACAGACGTGTCAATGGCCTATGTGAATATTTCTTATCGTTTTGATAAGAAATCTAAGGATATCTGCAGGGGAGAAATCTAAATTCTCCACGACAGACGTGTCAATGGCCTATGTGTTTATTTCTTATCGGTTTGATAAGAAATCTAAGTGTATCTGCAGGGGAGAAATCTAAATTCTCCACGACAGACGTGTCAATGGCCTATGTGAATATTTCTTATCGTTTTGATAAGAAATCTAAGTGTATCTGCAGGGGAGAAATCTAAATTCTCCACGACAGACGTGTCAATGGCCTATGTGAATATTTCTTATCGGTTTGATAAGAAATCTAAGGATATCTGCAGGGGAGAAATCTAAATTCTCCACGACAGACGTGTCAATGGCCTATGTGTTTATTTCTTATCGGTTTGATAAGAAATCTAAGTGTATCTGCAGGGGAGAAATCTAAATTCTCCACGACAGACGTGTCAATGGCCTATGTGAATATTTCTTATCGGTTTGATAAGAAATCTAAGGATATCTGCAGGGGAGAAATCTAAATTCTCCACGACAGACGTGTCAATGGCCTATGTGAATATTTCTTATCGGTTTGATAAGAAATCTAAGTGTATCTGCAGGGGAGAAATCTAAATTCTCCACGACAGACGTGTCAATGGCCTATGTGAATATTTCTTATCGTTTTGATAAGAAATCTAAGTGTATCTGCAGGGGAGAAATCTAAATTCTCCACGACAGACGTGTCAATGGCCTATGTGAATATTTCTTATCGGTTTGATAAGAAATCTAAGGATATCTGCAGGGGAGAAATCTAAATTCTCCACGACAGACGTGTCAATGGCCTATGTGAATATTTCTTATCGGTTTGATAAGAAATCTAAGGATATCTGCAGGGGAGAAATCTAAATTCTCCACGACAGACGTGTCAATGGCCTATGTGAATATTTCTTATCGGTTTGATAAGAAATCTAAGTGTATCTGCAGGGGAGAAATCTAAATTCTCCACGACAGACGTGTCAATGGCCTATGTGAATATTTCTTATCGGTTTGATAAGAAATCTAAGGATATCTGCAGGGGAGAAATCTAAATTCTCCACGACAGACGTGTCAATGGCCTATGTGTTTATTTCTTATCGGTTTGATAAGAAATCTAAGTGTATCTGCAGGGAGAAATCTAAATTCTCCACGACAGACGTGTCAATGGCCTATGTGAATATTTCTTATCGGTTTGATAAGAAATCTAAGGATATCTGCAGGGGAGAAATCTAAATTCTCCACGACAGACGTGTCAATGGCCTATGTGAATATTTCTTATCGGTTTGATAAGAAATCTAAGTGTATCTGCAGGGAGAAATCTAAATTCTCCACGACAGACGTGTCAATGGCCTATGTGAATATTTCTTATCGTTTTGATAAGAAATCTAAGTGTATCTGCAGGGAGAAATCTAAATTCTCCACGACAGACGTGTCAATGGCCTATGTGAATATTTCTTATCGTTTTGATAAGAAATCTAAGGATATCTGCAGGGGAGAAATCTAAAATCTCCACGACAGACGTGTCAATGGCCTATGTGTTTATTTCTTATCGTTTTGATAAGAAATCTAAGTGTATCTGCAGGGGAGAAATCTAAATTCTCCACGACAGACGTGTCAATGGCCTATGTGAATATTTCTTATCGTTTTGATAAGAAATCTAAGGATATCTGCAGGGAGAAATCTAAAATCTCCACGACAGACGTGTCAATGGCCTATGTGTTTATTTCTTATCGGTTTGATAAGAAATCTAAGTGTATCTGCAGGGAGAAATCTAAATTCTCCACGACAGACGTGTCAATGGCCTATGTGAATATTTCTTATCGTTTTGATAAGAAATCTAAGGATATCTGCAGGGGAGAAATCTAAATTCTCCACGACAGACGTGTCAATGGCCTATGTGAATATTTCTTATCGTTTTGATAAGAAATCTAAGGATATCTGCAGGGGAGAAATCTAAATTCTCCACGACAGACGTGTCAATGGCCTATGTGAATATTTCTTATCGTTTTGATAAGAAATCTAAGTGTATCTGCAGGGGAGAAATCTAAATTCTCCACGACAGACGTGTCAATGGCCTATGTGAATATTTCTTATCGTTTTGATAAGAAATCTAAGGATATCTGCAGGGGAGAAATCTAAAATCTCCACGAAAGACGTGTCAATGGCCTATGTGAATATTTCTTATCGGTTTGATAAGAAATCTAAGTGTATCTGCAGGGGAGAAATCTAAAATCTCCACGACAGACGTGTCAATGGCCTATGTGTTTATTTCTTATCGTTTTGATAAGAAATCTAAGGATATCTGCAGGGGAGAAATCTAAATTCTCCACGACAGACGTGTCAATGGCCTATGTGAATATTTCTTATCGGTTTGATAAGAAATCTAAGTGTATCTGCAGGGGAGAAATCTAAATTCTCCACGACAGACGTGTCAATGGCCTATGTGAATATTTCTTATCGTTTTGATAAGAAATCTAAGTGTATCTGCAGGGGAGAAATCTAAATTCTCCACGACAGACGTGTCAATGGCCTATGTGAATATTTCTTATCGGTTTGATAAGAAATCTAAGTGTATCTGCAGGGGAGAAATCTAAAATCTCCACGACAGACGTGTCAATGGCCTATGTGAATATTTCTTATCGGTTTGATAAGAAATCTAAGGATATCTGCAGGGGAGAAATCTAAATTCTCCACGACAGACGTGTCAATGGCCTATGTGAATATTTCTTATCGGTTTGATAAGAAATCTAAGTGTATCTGCAGGGGAGAAATCTAAATTCTCCACGACAGACGTGTCAATGGCCTATGTGAATATTTCTTATCGGTTTGATAAGAAATCTAAGTGTATCTGCAGGGGAGAAATCTAAATTCTCCACGACAGACGTGTCAATGGCCTATGTGAATATTTCTTATCGTTTTGATAAGAAATCTAAGTGTATCTGCAGGGGAGAAGTCTAAATTCTCCACGACAGACGTGTCAATGGCCTATGTGAATATTTCTTATCGGTTTGATAAGAAATCTAAGTGTATCTGCAGGGGAGAAATCTAAAATCTCCACGACAGACGTGTCAATGGCCTATGTGAATATTTCTTATCGTTTTGATAAGAAATCTAAGTGTATCTGCAGGGGAGAAATCTAAAATCTCCACGAAAGACGTGTCAATGGCCTATGTGAATATTTCTTATCGGTTTGATAAGAAATCTAAGTGTATCTGCAGGGGAGAAATCTAAAATCTCCACGACAGACGTGTCAATGGCCTATGTGTTTATTTCTTATCGTTTTGATAAGAAATCTAAGGATATCTGCAGGGGAGAAATCTAAAATCTCCACGACAGACGTGTCAATGGCCTATGTGTTTATTTCTTATCGGTTTGATAAGAAATCTAAGTGTATCTGCAGGGGAGAAATCTAAATTCTCCACGACAGACGTGTCAATGGCCTATGTGTTTATTTCTTATCGTTTTGATAAGAAATCTAAGGATATCTGCAGGGGAGAAATCTAAATTCTCCACGACAGACGTGTCAATGGCCTATGTGAATATTTCTTATCGGTTTGATAAGAAATCTAAGTGTATCTGCAGGGAGAAATCTAAATTCTCCACGACAGACGTGTCAATGGCCTATGTGAATATTTCTTATCGTTTTGATAAGAAATCTAAGTGTATCTGCAGGGGAGAAATCTAAATTCTCCACGACAGACGTGTCAATGGCCTATGTGTTTATTTCTTATCGGTTTGATAAGAAATCTAAGTGTATCTGCAGGGGAGAAATCTAAAATCTCCACGACAGACGTGTCAATGGCCTATGTGTTTATTTCTTATCGGTTTGATAAGAAATCTAAGTGTATCTGCAGGGAGAAATCTAAAATCTCCACGACAGACGTGTCAATGGCCTATGTGAATATTTCTTATCGGTTTGATAAGAAATCTAAGTGTATCTGCAGGGGAGAAATCTAAAATCTCCACGACAGACGTGTCAATGGCCTATGTGAATATTTCTTATCGGTTTGATAAGAAATCTAAGTGTATCTGCAGGGGAGAAATCTAAAATCTCCACGACAGACGTGTCAATGGCCTATGTGTTTATTTCTTATCGGTTTGATAAGAAATCTAAGTGTATCTGCAGGGGAGAAATCTAAAATCTCCACGACAGACGTGTCAATGGCCTATGTGATTATTTCTCATCTTTTTGATGTTCCTCCAACTCCTAACTCTATTAGAACTCACAATGTCTTCGCGTTTCTCTCTCGACTGTTCGTGTTGCTATCTGTCCCTCTGTGTTGTCCATTGATTGCTTTGTGTCGTTGGCTCTATGTAGTTGATTGTGACTGAAAATTTATTACCATTGAAATTATGAATCAAAGAGATAGAGGAGAAAATCAATAGATTTATCATGAAGAAGATTTAGCATGAAACGAGAAATAAACAATGAGTGTAAGCATCACAGGTTGGTCGTATGCCATGAAAACCAGAAAGCCTAAAATAGAGCTCAGTGCGGCAGTGAAAGGAACAACTGACTGTATTCATGTTGTCTAATCTCATGTAGTCTGGGGGCGTGTCCTATATGCAGTCGTCAGTTTGATTTCCCATGGAGATAAGTGACAGGTGTGAGCGTTTGCGGCAGAGATGAATAGTAACAACACAGGCCGACTTCTTCACATTCAAAGTTAGTTAGTTAATCTTTTGTGTTCGCACTTGTCAACATGACCTCAATTGACATATCTACCAACTATTGCATTAACGGTTCTCTGGGAAATATATTTAACAACTCATACTCGTGTCCTAAGAGTTTTCAAATTGAAATTCTCTCCCAATAAACCAAAGTCAGTCCTCTGATGCAGGTAATAATGGTGAAGGAAGTCAATAACATAGACAGTATTCCAACTTTGATACCACTTACCAATTTTCGAGTCTCCCTTCGTGCGATTGGCATATTTCTTCTTCGGTGCATTCATCGAACCGTCTTAGTCTGTGCAATCGTCCGTCTTTCCATAGGTCGCTGAGCGGATCGAGTTTCTAGGAGAATGCGGCGCCCGGTGCTGGAAGCAAAAATTAATTTATGCATAAATGATATAACACAATGCAGGAAATTAGAAGCATTGGAAGAAAACTAAAAAAAAAAAGACGTGTTGACCGATGTGACGCTATTGGCTAGAAAAAAAAAAGGAGAAGAAGTAATTCAGGTCATACAGATCGACGAGACTGAATACGTTTTTCGAATAACGATCACGGAATAAATGCAAAAGGGAGAAGGTGTTTGAGTGACTTAAAAAAAAGCTCTCGGAAGGTTCATATATATCAGATGCAGTTAGGTGCAAAAATAAAGCGCAGGGGGGCGGGGCTTAGCAAGCTCCTCCCCTGCGCTTTATTTTTGCACCTAACTTCATCTGTGAGAATACTTAATCATCCCGTCTTATCAGAAAGTGATTAACTGGTAAAAATTCAAAACTTACTGATAAGAGTGATAAGAGTGAGTATGCATGAATGAAAATGCTCAGTGATCAGACTATAGCGGGTAAAACGATGAAACGAGAAGGTGATTACTGATAAGGTGATCAGTGATAAAATGATAACTAATACGGTGATTACAGTGAAGTGGATATCAGAACTACATTGTTCGAATTCCCGGAAAAGTTATTAGTGACAACGTGATAACTGATAGGGTGATAACTAGTGATACGGTGATTACGGTAAAGCGGTTATCAAAACTGAATTGCTGAAATCCCCGAAAAAGTGATTACTGCTAAAGTGATAACTGATAAGGTGATAACTGATATGGTTATAACCGTCGGGTTATCACTTACTCTACCCAAACTGGGTGATAACTGATTATTCTATTCAGGACCAATTTGGTGATAACTGATAAGAGATATGATCAAAAAAGGGAAAAAATCGAGAGCGAAAAAAAACCGCAGCTCGCTAGACTGCATAACGACAAGAATGAGATAATTTGGAAAATCAGAATGTTATGTACCCCATGCTATCGTATGAAACACAATTTCTAAGTAACATGGAACTGATTTAGAATACTCTTTCTAGTTGTTGATAGTCTCTTTTTAAAAAAGAAGACATAGACAATCTTTCAAACACGTTCTCCCTTTTTCTACATATATTTTTTTATTCCCTGACCCCTAGTATTATTATTACAATTACAAACAACACCTGTCGGAATCCGATGTTAACATGTCAACTAATTCTCACATTGTCTGTCACTTGGCCTATTGTCGTGCTCATTTTTCTCCACCTAATTCCATCTGCCCCCGTATCTCCTTGTGACATCTTCCCAGAGGCAGTTATTCGAACCCGCTTCTCTGACCAGGGAAGGGTAAATGATGGGAATACAGTCCGTTGTCTTTTCCACTCCTCATCGAGCAGTCTTTACTTTTTGTGCCCGCATTTTTTCGAAACTTCTTTCATCCTGCCCTACTAATATGTCTTTCAAAATTCTCTCTCTTTTGTACCAGACACCCTCATCCTCTTTTTCAGCTTGACCAATAAATTCCTGAATTAAACTCCTAATTCATTGATTTCGTTCAAATGTTCATTGCATGACTGTTTCCTTTGAATTATTTATATTTCTCTTTTATCGACTTTTTATTCGAAATAATTTCTGATTTCAATACTAACAAAATCTCAGCCACATTCAACTACAACAGCCCACTACATAAAGCAATCAGCAACCAAGACGATAGAAAGAAACGAATCTGAAATGAAGGAGAATGGAGTGTCATCAAGTGCCTCAAACTCAGGTTAGTTCTCATTTAAAAACTATATAGAAGACACAATTAAGAAACTGAGAAAACTCTATTACATGCCCAAAAATGCCCCACGAGATCTCAACATGAAAATCGAATTAACCCCGTTTCCTATTTTTTTCCATAGCTGCAAGTCTTTCTAATTTTTGCTTTTTTATTGTCTTCTCACAACTGTGCCAATATTTTTTTCGAATACTATCACCTATCAGAATTTCGATATGAACTTTTCGAGAGCTTTGGGGAAGTCACTCAAACACCTTCTCGCTTTTGCATTTATTCCGTGATCGTTATTCAAAAAACGTATACAGGCTCGTCGATCTGTATGACCTGAATTACTTTTTATCCTTTATATATTTTCCAGCCAATAGCGTCACATGGGTCAACATGGCATTCTTTTAGTTTTCTTCCAATGCTTCTAATTTCCTGCATTGTGTTATACCATTTATGTATAAATTAATTTTTTCTTCCAGCACCGGGCGCCGCATTCTCCTAGAAACTCGATCCTCGCAGCGACCTATGGAAAGACGGACGATTGCACAGACTAAGACGGTTCGATGAATGCACCGAAGAAGAAATATGCCAATCGCACGAAGGGAGACTCGAAAATTGGTAAGTGGTATCAAAGTTGGAATACTGTCTATGTTATTGACTTCCTTCACCATTATTACCTGCATCAGAGGACTGACTTTGGTTTATTGGGAGAGAATCTCAATTTGAAAACTCTTAGGACACGAGTATGAGTTGTTAAATATATTTCCCAGAGAACGGTTTATGCAATAGTTGGTAGATATGTCAATTGAGATCATGTTGACAAGTGCGAACACAAAAGATTAACTAACTAACTATGAATCTGAAGAAGTCGGCCTGTGTTGTTACTATTCATCTCTGCCGCAAACGCTCACACCTGTCACTTATCTCCATGGGAAATCAAACTGACGACTGCATATAGGACACGCCCCCCCCCACAATATGAGGTTACACATATGAAACACAGTCAGTTGTTCCTTTAACTTCCGCACTGAGCTGTCCTCTTTTTTAGGCTCTCTGGTTTTCATGGCATACCAACCTGTGTTGCTTACACCCATTTTTTATTTCTCTCTCAAGTACTTTTTCATGCTGAATCTTTTGATTTTCTTCTCATATTTTTGATTCACAATTTCAATGTTAATAAATTTTCAGTCACGATCAACATCATCCAGCCAACGACCCAGAACAATCAATGGACGATATGGACAACACAGAGGGATAGATAGCAAAACGAACAGTCGATAGGAACGCAAAGACAGGTGAGTTCTAATAGGGTCAGGAGTTGGAGGAAAATGGGACAGACTGTGGTGGAGAATTTAGACTTCTCCCCTGCAGATACACTTAGATTTCTTATCAAACCGATAAGAAATAAACACATAGGCCATTGACTCGTCTGTCGTGGACAATTTAGTCTTCTCCCCTGCAGATACACTTAGATTTCTTATCAAACCGATAAGAAATATTCACATAGGCCATTGACTCGTCTGTCGTGGAGAATTTAGACTTCTCCCCTGCAGATACACTTAGATTTCTTATCAAACCGATAAGAAATATTCACATAGGCCATTGACTCGTCTGTCGTGGAGAATTTAGTCTTCTCCCCTGCAGATATCCTTAGATTTCTTATCAAACCGATAAGAAATGAACACATAGGCCATTGACTCGTCTGTCGTGGAGAATTTAGTCTTCTCCCCTGCAGATACACTTAGATTTCTTATCAAACCGATAAGAAATGAACACATAGGCCATTGACTCGTCTGTCGTGAAGAATTTAGTCTTCTCCCCTGCAGATACACTTAGATTTCTTATCAAACCGATAAGAAATATTTACATAGGCCATTGACTCGTCTGTCGTGGAGAATTTAGACTTCTCCCCTGCAGATACACTTAGATTTCTTATCAAACCGATAAGAAATATTCACATAGGCCATTGACTCGTCTGTCGTGGAGAATTTAGTCTTCTCCCCTGCAGATATCCTTAGATTTCTTATCAAACCGATAAGAAATGAACACATAGGCCATTGACTCGTCTGTCGTGGAGAATTTAGTCTTCTCCCTGCAGATATCACTTAGATTTCTTATCAAACCGATAAGAAATATTCACATAGGCCATTGACTCGTCTGTCGTGGAGAATTTAGTCTTCTCCCCTGCAGATACACTTAGATTTCTTATCAAACCGATAAGAAATATTCACATAGGCCATTGACTCGTCTGTCGTGGAGAATTTAGACTTCTCCCCTGCAGATACACTTAGATTTCTTATCAAACCGATAAGAAATATTCACATAGGCCATTGACTCGTCTGTCGTGGAGAATTTAGACTTCTCCCCTGCAGATACACTTAGATTTCTTATCAAACCGATAAGAAATATTCACATAGGCCATTGACTCGTCTGTCGTGGAGAATTTAGTCTTCTCCCCTGCAGATACACTTAGATTTCTTATCAAACCGATAAGAAATGAACACATAGGCCATTGACTCGTCTGTCGTGGAGAATTTAGACTTCTCCCCTGCAGATACACTTCGATTTCTTATCAAACCGATAAGAAATATTCACATAGGCCATTGACTCGTCTGTCGTGGAGAATTTAGACTTCTCCCCTGCAGATACACTTAGATTTCTTATCAAACCGATAAGAAATATTCACATAGGCTATTGACTCGTCTGTCGTGGAGAATTTAGTCTTCTCCCCTGCAGATATCCTTAGATTTCTTATCAAACCGATAAGAAATATTCACATAGGCCATTGACTCGTCTGTCGTGGAGAATTTAGTCTTCTCCCCTGCAGATATCCTTAGATTTCTTATCAAACCGATAAGAAATATTCACATAGGCCATTGACTCGTCTGTCGTGGAGAATTTAGTCTTCTCCCCTGCAGATATCCTTAGATTTCTTATCAAACCGATAAGAAATATTCACATAGGCCATTGACTCGTCTGTCGTGGAGAATTTAGATTTCTCCCCTGCAGATATCCTTAGATTTCTTATCAAACCGATAAGAAATGAACACATAGGCCATTGACTCGTCTGTCGTGGAGAATTTAGTCTTCTCCCCTGCAGATATCCTTAGATTTCTTATCAAACCGATAAGAAATATTCACATAGGCCATTGACTCGTCTGTCGTGGAGAATTTAGACTTCTCCCCTGCAGATATCCTTAGATTTCTTATCAAACCGATAAGAAATATTCACATAGGCCATTGACACGTCTGTCGTGGAGACTTTAGACTTCTCCCCTGCAGATACACTTAGATTTCTTATCAAACCGATAAGAAATATTCACATAGGCCATTGACACGTCTGTCGTGGAGAATTTAGACTTCTCCCCTGCAGATACACTTAGATTTCTTATCAAACCGATAAGAAATGAACACATAGGCCATTGACTCGTCTGTCGTGGAGAATTTAGTCTTCTCCCCTGCAGATATCCTTAGATTTCTTATCAAACCGATAAGAAATATTCACATAGGCCATTGACTCGTCTGTCGTGGAGAATTTAGTCTTCTCCCCTGCAGATACACTTAGATTTCTTATCAAACCGATAAGAAATATTCACATAGGCCATTGACACGTCTGTCGTGGAGAATTTAGACTTCTCCCCTGCAGATACACTTAGATTTCTTATCAAACCGATAAGAAATGAACACATAGGCCATTGACTCGTCTGTCGTGGAGAATTTAGTCTTCTCCCCTGCAGATATCCTTAGATTTCTTATCAAACCGATAAGAAATGAACACATAGGCCATTGACTCGTCTGTCGTGGAGAATTTAGTCTTCTCCCCTGCAGATATCCTTAGATTTCTTATCAAACCGATAAGAAATATTCACATAGGCCATTGACTCGTCTGTCGTGGAGAATTTAGATTTCTCCCCTGCAGATACACTTAGATTTCTTATCAAACCGATAAGAAATATTCACATAGGCCATTGACACGTCTGTCGTGGAGAATTTAGACTTCTCCCCTGCAGATACACTTAGATTTCTTATCAAACCGATAAGAAATATTCACATAGGCCATTGACTCGTCTGTCGTGGAGAATTTAGATTTCTCCCCTGCAGATACACTTAGATTTCTTATCAAACCGATAAGAAATATTCACATAGGCCATTGACACGTCTGTCGTGGAGAATTTAGACTTCTCCCCTGCAGATACACTTAGATTTCTTATCAAACCGATAAGAAATATTCACATAGGCCATTGACTCGTCTGTCGTGGAGAATTTAGATTTCTCCCCTGCAGATACACTTAGATTTCTTATCAAACCGATAAGAAATGAACACATAGGCCATTGACTCGTCTGTCGTGGAGAATTTAGTCTTCTCCCCTGCAGATATCCTTAGATTTCTTATCAAACCGATAAGAAATGAACACATAGGCCATTGATTCGTCTGTCGTGGAGAATTTAGATTTCTCCCCTGCAGATACACTTAGATTTCTTATCAAACCGATAAGAAATATTCACATAGGCCATTGACACGTCTGTCGTGGAGAATTTAGACTTCTCCCCTGCAGATACACTTAGATTTCTTATCAAACCGATAAGAAATATTCACATAGGCCATTGACTCGTCTGTCGTGGAGAATTTAGACTTCTCCCCTGCAGATACACTTAGATTTCTTATCAAACCGATAAGAAATATTCACATAGGCCATTGACTCGTCTGTCGTGGAGAATTTAGACTTCTCCCCTGCAGATACACTTAGATTTCTTATCAAACCGATAAGAAATATTCACATAGGCCATTGACTCGTCTGTCGTGGAGAATTTAGATTTCTCCCCTGCAGATACACTTAGATTTCTTATCAAACCGATAAGAAATATTCACATAGGCCATTGACACGTCTGTCGTGGAGAATTTAGACTTCTCCCCTGCAGATACACTTAGATTTCTTATCAAACCGATAAGAAATATTCACATAGGCCATTGACTCGTCTGTCGTGGAGAATTTAGACTTCTCCCCTGCAGATACACTTAGATTTCTTATCAAACCGATAAGAAATGAACACGTAGGCCATTGACTCGTCTGTCGTGGAGAATTTAGATTTCTCCCCTGCAGATACACTTAGATTTCTTATCAAACCGATAAGAAATATTCACATAGGCCATTGACTCGTCTGTCGTGGAGAATTTAGACTTCTCCCCTGCAGATACACTTAGATTTCTTATCAAACCGATAAGAAATGAACACATAGGCCATTGACTCGTCTGTCGTGGAGAATTTAGATTTCTCCCCTGCAGATACACTTAGATTTCTTATCAAACCGATAAGAAATATTCACATAGGCCATTGACTCGTCTGTCGTGGAGAATTTAGACTTCTCCCCTGCAGATACACTTAGATTTCTTATCAAACCGATAAGAAATGAACACGTAGGCCATTGACTCGTCTGTCGTGGAGAATTTAGATTTCTCCCCTGCAGATACACTTAGATTTCTTATCAAACCGATAAGAAATATTCACATAGGCCATTGACTCGTCTGTCGTGGAGAATTTAGATTTCTCCCCTGCAGATACACTTAGATTTCTTATCAAACCGATAAGAAATATTCACATAGGCCATTGACTCGTCTGTCGTGGAGAATTTAGTCTTCTCCCCTGCAGATACACTTAGATTTCTTATCAAACCGATAAGAAATATTCACATAGGCCATTGACTCGTCTGTCGTGGAGAATTTAGTCTTCTCCCCTGCAGATACATTTAGATTTCTTATCAAACCGATAAGAAATATTCACATAGGCCATTGACTCGTCTGTCGTGGAGAATTTAGTCTTCTCCCCTGCAGATACACTTAGATTTCTTATCAAACCGATAAGAAATGAACACATAGGCCATTGACTCGTCTGTCGTGGAGAATTTAGACTTCTCCCCTGCAGATACACTTAGATTTCTTATCAAACCGATAAGAAATATTCACATAGGCCATTGACTCGTCTGTCGTGGAGAATTTAGACTTCTCCCCTGCAGATACACTTAGATTTCTTATCAAACCGATAAGAAATGAACACGTAGGCCATTGACTCGTCTGTCGTGGAGAATTTAGATTTCTCCCCTGCAGATACACTTAGATTTCTTATCAAACCGATAAGAAATATTCACATAGGCCATTGACTCGTCTGTCGTGGAGAATTTAGACTTCTCCCCTGCAGATACACTTAGATTTCTTATCAAACCGATAAGAAATGAACACGTAGGCCATTGACTCGTCTGTCGTGGAGAATTTAGATTTCTCCCTGCAGATATCCTTAGATTTCTTATCAAACCGATAAGAAATATTCACATAGGCCATTGACTCGTCTGTCGTGGAGAATTTAGTCTTCTCCCCTGCAGATACACTTAGATTTCTTATCAAACCGATAAGAAATATTCACATAGGCCATTGACTCGTCTGTCGTGGAGAATTTAGACTTCTCCCCTGCAGATACACTTAGATTTCTTATCAAACCGATAAGAAATATTCACATAGGCCATTGACTCGTCTGTCGTGGAGAATTTAGTCTTCTCCCCTGCAGATACATTTAGATTTCTTATCAAACCGATAAGAAATGAACACGTAGGCCATTGACTCGTCTGTCGTGGAGAATTTAGATTTCTCCCCTGCAGATATCCTTAGATTTCTTATCAAACCGATAAGAAATATTCACATAGGCCATTGACTCGTCTGTCGTGGAGAATTTAGTCTTCTCCCCTGCAGATACACTTAGATTTCTTATCAAACCGATAAGAAATATTCACATAGGCCATTGACTCGTCTGTCGTGGAGAATTTAGACTTCTCCCCTGCAGATACACTTAGATTTCTTATCAAACCGATAAGAAATATTCACATAGGCCATTGACTCGTCTGTCGTGGAGAATTTAGACTTCTCCCCTGCAGATACACTTAGATTTCTTATCAAACCGATAAGAAATGAACACGTAGGCCATTGACTCGTCTGTCGTGGAGAATTTAGATTTCTCCCCTGCAGATATCCTTAGATTTCTTATCAAACCGATAAGAAATATTCACATAGGCCATTGACTCGTCTGTCGTGGAGAATTTAGTCTTCTCCCCTGCAGATACACTTAGATTTCTTATCAAACCGATAAGAAATATTCACATAGGCCATTGACTCGTCTGTCGTGGAGAATTTAGACTTCTCCCCTGCAGATACACTTAGATTTCTTATCAAACCGATAAGAAATGAACACGTAGGCCATTGACTCGTCTGTCGTGGAGAATTTAGATTTCTCCCCTGCAGATATCCTTAGATTTCTTATCAAACCGATAAGAAATATTCACATAGGCCATTGACTCGTCTGTCGTGGAGAATTTAGTCTTCTCCCTGCAGATACACTTAGATTTCTTATCAAACCGATAAGAAATATTCACATAGGCCATTGACTCGTCTGTCGTGGAGAATTTAGTCTTCTCCCCTGCAGATACACTTAGATTTCTTATCAAACCGATAAGAAATATTCACATAGGCCATTGACTCGTCTGTCGTGGAGAATTTAGTCTTCTCCCCTGCAGATACATTTAGATTTCTTATCAAACCGATAAGAAATATTCACATAGGCCATTGACTCGTCTGTCGTGGAGAATTTAGTCTTCTCCCCTGCAGATACACTTAGATTTCTTATCAAACCGATAAGAAATGAACACATAGGCCATTGACTCGTCTGTCGTGGAGAATTTAGACTTCTTCCCTGCAGATACACTTAGATTTCTTATCAAACCGATAAGAAATGAACACATAGGCCATTGACTCGTCTGTCGTGGAGAATTTAGTCTTCTCCCCTGCAGATACACTTAGATTTCTTATCAAACCGATAAGAAATGAACACATAGGCCATTGACTCGTCTGTCGTGGAGAATTTAGACTTCTTCCCTGCAGATACACTTAGATTTCTTATCAAACCGATAAGAAATATTCACATAGGCCATTGACTCGTCTGTCGTGAACCTCTCAGAGCCTCAGAAATTCCAACTCCGTAATCCTGGTTGCGTATCTCTTCAAATCCCATTGAGTTCCGGAGCAACTTTCAAGTCTAATCCGGGCAAAGCCGCCCGTTCCCTCTGGATTTGGTTTTGAGTTAGCAAGAGCAGTCACCTGCTCTGAGCCACCCGGCAGGTGCGCCTCAAAATGAAAGGTGCTGCAGTTCATGAGCCAATTTTAATCCCTCTCTTTAATCCTTTACCCTTCTAAAGTACAAGCTCAAAAGATCATATCTCTATTCCCACTGGACTTCTCCCCTTTCTCCCACTTTATTCTATTTTCCTTCACGCGATTCATTAGCAAGGCTCAACATTTTCATTTCACTTCCATCCTCCAGTTGAGCTCTCTCATGCTCTCCTGATAAAATCAGATATGAGTAGGTGGTCGACATATATAGTTTTATATTCAAGTATTCACCAGACTCTCTAATGAATGAGTGGTCAACAAGTATTTATAAAACTGATTCTTATTGAATTCTAATTAATTAATTATTTATTGGTGCATTAGAAAAAAGTGAGTTTTAACCTGATTTTTATAATTAAAACACATTTTTATTGTTTCAGGGTGCTGAGATGCTCAAATTGGAGGGTCAAGACGATCACTTGCCCATTGGCATTCATATACCATATATATATATATATATATATATATATATATATATATATATATATATATATATATATATATATAAATTTTCAATGGATGCATCAACAAAAACGGACCAAGCCACAACTACCGTGAGTACATAGCCTGTAGTAGCTAGTGCCTAAACATACCAAAAACTGACTGAAATCAATTAAAAGCCCTAAATTTAATCCAAATTTTGACCTCGTTTTTCTCGAATACCAGACCTCGAAGGCTAAAACTGAGTATATTTTTGAAATCAGCGTTCTCTCAGTGTTTTAATGATATGGGTCATGTCTCATAATGCCAGATTGACTCCTTGATTTAACTTCATGACTCATTCTTCAAGGGAAACGGGGGAACTTGCTGACTCATTTGGTTCAGTTGGCATAAATCACAAAATATTAATCTAATAAGAATGTTGATGTACTTTGAATCCGCCGGGAGTATGGTAGAGACGTAAATAATATTTTGAAAAACATGGATATAATTTTTGGAATGATAGATTAAAATATGTAGTTTGAACTGGTTGATATGTGAAACGTTGGCAATTGAAAAGTCAGACTGAGTTGCTAAAAATAATTACTATTTTATGCTGGAAATTTGAAAAATTTAGTTAAAACCGGTCATATTCCATGTAAATTTGAGGAAAATTGCTCGAATGTCAATTACTGGCGCACGTTTGACGCGTTTCGACCAAAACTACAGATTTTCACAGATTTTTACGCTGAGTTCCGAAAAAGCAATAATTTTACAAAAAAAACTCCTTTAAAAATGTCGTTTTTTGAGAATTTTCATATCTACTGGCGCACCTTTGACGCGTTTTTGAGAATATGCAGAGCTGTTCGAATTGGTTCGATTTTTATGGTTTTTCGACAAAAAGTTGACGATTTTTGAAGATTTTTCAGCTGAATTCAGAAAAAATGATTTCGATGGTTTTTGACCAAAAATTTGCGATTTTCACAAATTGTGAAGCTGAATATTGTGAAAATAATGATTTCACTAAAAAATTCCGTCAAAAACTATGCTTATTGAGCATTTTCACAATTTCTGGCGCACCTTTGACGCGCTTCTGAAATTAGGAATAACTGTTCAAATTCGTTCGATTTTGATGGTTTTCAACCGAAAACTAGCGATTTTTATATATTTTTACGCTGAGATTCCTAGTCGTAAACTCAAATTATTACAGGAAACGACATTTGTGACGCACACCGGACAATCTGATCCGGCTCCGGCTTACACCATCGGCTCCAATGAAGAGGAACAGGTAGATATTCGATCTTAGCAGATTTTAGTAGATCTCAGACCATTTTAGACAATTTTATTCTGTCTTTACCTTCTAATAATTTGCATAATTTTTAAAAAAAACCAATATTTTCTATTTCAGCTCAAAGAGATGATGGACCATATGGCATACGTACAATATTCCAAAAAAATGGAAAATGGATTTAATTGTTAATTTTGTTATTTGTTAATTTTCAATTGTTGGCTTTTGTACAATATGTAAACACCAATGGATTTAATTGTTAATTTTGTTATTTGTTAATTTATAGAATTTAAATAAAAGAAATAACTAGAACATCGTCTGGGAACAGAAAAATTGGATTTCGCTGGAGCACAAATCACCACTGATGACTGCACTCTAATAGTCAACGTATGAGTCAATTTGAAAGTGCCATCTCTTCACATGATATCTGCAACTGCTCCGTCCTTCTGTTCGATGAATGAGAACATGTCGTCGACTTGAATTCGCATGGATGATCTGGAAAGAAAAAGTTATAACTCGGCTCGCAGAGACATTTAGCAGGTTTTGATGGCATAAATGGATTCCCCGTAGTCGAAAGTACCTATAGTACTGGCCATAAAGAATGCGAATCTTGCAGTTTTTAGTTGAAAATGATCAGTTTTGTGGGCGTGTCATGGTAATACTGATTGTCCCATCAAGTAGATTCTTGATGAATTATACAGAACAAACGTAGAGCTTCATTTTTATAGTTGACAATTTTTCTGTACGGGCACTCCCTAGCATTTTATGTATCGACAAAGTAATTTCATCCTAAAATCGACAAATTTCAGTGCTGTCGTCTCAAAATAACCATAACTCTCTAGGGAGTGTCCGTACAAAAAAGTTGTCAACTACAAAAATGAAGTTCTACTCTTGTTCTATTTACTTCATTAAAAACCGACTTGATGGGACAATTAGTATTACCCTGACACACTCACAAAGTGTAACCAATTTCCATTGAAAATGGCCAAATTTTACAATCTTTTGGACGGTACTGTATAAACAAATTCATAGCAAGTTTGAAAGCCGCGTCTTCAGATATTTTTCTTTCTAAGATTCTCAGTTTCAAAACCTCCCAGAGTCTCCGAAACCACAACCCCGTCATCCTGGTTGCATGTCTCTCGAAATCCCATAGAGTTCCGGAGCAACATTTAGGCCTAACAAGGGAAGTCTTTGGAGACGCCACTTTCAAACGATCTATAAATTTGGTCATAGGTATTTTCGACCACGGGGAGTCCATTTCTGAAGTCAAAACCTGCTAATTGTGTCTGCGAGCCGAGTTATGAACTCTCAAACTTTTCATATGGATAAGCTATTTCAGATGGAATTCCAAATCGGCAAGTAGTGTACGCAAGATATTCTCATTTTTGCAACGTACAAGCACAGGTAAACCGCTGAGGAACACAAATTGAACCGCGCGATGGCGTATATACGAACGATTTGGAATTCCATGTGAACAGGCTTAGCCACATGAAAAGTTTGAGAGTTCATAACTCGGCTCGCAGACCCATTTAGCAGGTTTTGAGTGCAGAAATGGACTCCACGTGGTCGAAAGTACCTTTGACCAAATTCATAGGTCGTTTGAAAGTGGCGTCTTCAAAGACTACCCTTGTAAGCCAGGATTTTCCACCCGTTCCTTCTGGATTTGGTTTCAGCCGGAAAGAGCAGGCACCTGCTCTGAGCCGCCCGGCAGGTGTGCCTTCAAATCAAAGGTACTGCAGTTCATGAGTCAATTTTAATCCCCCGTTTTAATCTTCAAAAGTACAACCTCAAAAGGTCATTTCCCTTTTCCCCTGGACTCCTCCCCTTTCTCTCTTCTACTTTCATGCGACTCCTATTAGCAAATGCTCGAAATGAATCATTCCGCCTCCATCCTCAAGTTGAGCTCTCTCATGATCTCCTAATAAAATAAGATATCTTATTGAATAGATGGTCGACATATATAGTTTTATATTCCTGTATTTATCAGACTCTCTACTGAATGAGTGGTCGGCAAGTATTTATAAAACTGATTATTTTTGAATTCTAATTAATTAATTAATTATTAACATTTATTGGTGTTTAAATGGAAAACCAACAAAAAAGTGAGTTTTTAACCCGTTTTTTAAATAATTTAAACACAATTAAGGGTACTTTGATGGTCAAACTGGTGTATGAATTGGAGTATATATTCTGGATGGATGCATCAACATGAAATAGTTGGAGCCAGTCAACAACTACTGTGAGTTTTTTTTTCATTTCCAGAAATTTCATACCTAAATATAGCAAAATTCGATTGAAATCAATCAAAATCTCTGATTTTAATGAAGATTATGAATAATCATAGGCTTCCAACTTCATGAGTCATGCTTCTGCATTATTTGGTTTGGGTGTACATGTAAATAACAAATTATAACATATACTAATAAGAGGGTTGATGTACTTTGAATCCGCTGGGAGAAGGGTAGAGACGTAAATAACATTTTGAAAAATATAAAAATCTTTTTTTCTGAATAATTGACTAAAATATGTAGTTTGAAATGGTTGATATTTGAAAAATTGTGAATGTATGCTGGAAATTAGAAAAATCTCATAAAAACCAATCACATTTCATGTATATTTGATGAAACTTACCCATTTCAGTGAATCTTAGACTGGCGCACCTTTGACGCGTTTTCGATCTGAATCCCGTAAAAATAATGATATTACTGAAAAATTCCTTCAAAAATGTCGCTTTTTGAGAGTTTGCCTAGTTACTGGCGCACCTTTGACGCGTTTCGAAAAATAGACAGAACTGTTTAAACCAGACCGATTTTGAGGTTTTTAACCGAAAATTGGCGATTTTTAGAGATTTTTTACATTCCAAAAGTCTCCTTTCATTTTTTTCTCTAAATTAACTTATTTGTTTATTTTTCAGGCATGAGACCAGATGCATTCCACAAAATTGCAATGTTCTACCTTGGAGCCATATTTGTTATGGATAGCGGTGATTTTAAGTTGTGAGTTTGATCTTAGCCGATCTTAGACAGTTTTAGACAATTTTATTCAGTCGCTAGCTTTGGTTGAGAAAAAAATGACTAATAATGTGCATGATTTAAAAAAAAAACAATATTCTCGATTTCAGCTTAAAGAGATGCTGAATGGCATGGCATACATCCATGTGCCAACCAAAACATTATTAAATTTATAGTAAGTACTATTATACTTAATTGCTTTAGCACGTTTTATTTTCAGATACCACATGGCTTATGTCCAATACAGGATGACATGGCGTTTGTACAATATCTCAACACTATTGGATTTAATTGTTAGTTTTGTTATTTGTTAATTTGAAATTGGTTAATTTTTGGAATTTAAATAAAAGAAAAAATTGAAAAAAAATTATCTGGGAACAGAAAGAAAATAGGATTTTCTCTGAAAAAATAAGAAAGAGAAGGGGGTCACATAGTTTAAAGAAGGACAGAGGTCGTATTTTTTTATATCAGATTCTGATAGTTCAAAAAATTCTGAACAACTTTCAACATTGAAGCATATGCTAAAAATCGCTTTAAATTCCCTAAATTCACGTTTTCCCGGCTCAAAAGGAGCTTAAATGGAAGAGTTTTCACACCCGAATTTTTGCCCCCGTGTAGTCCTCTCGGACAATATTATTTCTTTTTATTTCTCGATTTTTCGTTTTCTTGCTTTTTTCAACAAAATTTCGTATGAATTGAAAAAAACACGAATATTTGTCAGAATCTGAAATAAAAAAATATGACTTTTGTCCTCCTTTAAATACATTCTATGAAAAAAAAACTTTCAATAGAGCACGATTGCTATCACCACTGATGACTCGACTGCACTCTGATTGTCAACATACGAGTTGATTTGTGATTGCCATCTGTCGATGTAATACTTGCAACTGCTCCATCCTTCCGTTCGATGTATGCGAACATTTCGTCGACTCGGATTCGCAGGGAGGATCTGGAAATAAGACGTTATGTAGATTTTTACGTTGGAAAAGCTTTTCAGATTGGTAAAAATAGGTTTTAGACAATCTTGGTCGATCTCAATGGTCAGTACAGCTGATATTGGCTAAAATCTGCTGAGATTGCATAAGAGCGTCTGAAATAAGTCTAGATTGGTTAAACCCTCCTGAGAAGAGCTAACTATGAGATAGGTATGATAATATTGTCTAAGATTATCTGACGTCTATTGAAATTAGATGTGACCGTTAAAAATTCACTAAGATTGACTGAAATCATCAAGATCATCTGTATGAGATCAACTGAAACTAGATAGGATCTCTAAGTTTAAACAATACTTTCCAAATTCATACATTTTAAATAAGTAAACCTGATTTTTCATTATACCATAAATTTTGAATGTTCTAGTCTGTCAAATTGACCAATAGGGTGAATCAGATACATTAAAAAATAGGACAGGGAACCATGGGTAATAAGTCAAGGACAGTAGTCCAGCGGTCAAAAAATATGAAAGAAGACATTTTCTATTGAATCATAAACATTAATTACACAATTTATTTTTGATACATGGGTCATGGATATAAAGATATGATTTTCTCGAAATTTCGTGTTATTCGAAAATTTTCTAAAAAGCTTAAGAAACATTATTTTTTATCAAGAATTAGACAATCTCAGCCAATCTCGGGCTTTTTTAGACGATCTTAGACAATTTCAGCCCGTGTTAATTGATCCCATCCAATCTCAATTGACTCTAGCTAATCTCAGCCGATTTTTGTTGATTTTAGAGGATCTTAGACGATCTCAACCAATCTTTAACAATCTTTAACAATCTCAGCCAATCTTACCCCATCTCAGACAGTTTTACATTCAAAAAATACTCACTTCTCCTTCTCCAACACCTTCAGCGTCTTTTCAACAGTTATTCGTTGCGACAAAACCAACGCAAGCTTCTTCAACTTCTGCCACCGCTTTCCCTCTCTCCATAGTATAACGAAATCTAGAATATCCCGTGCATCAAGTTCGCAATGGGAGATATCAATCGTCTCACAATCCGAATTCATCAAATTCTCGAATGTATACCATTCGCCAGGGTACAAAGCCAGCTGTCTCATTTTGAATTGATGGTTTTGACCGACACGGCATCCTGATGTCATGTAAACATTGCTGATTAGGGATACGGTAGGCTGGATACGGTAGAAGAGGTAGTCGAAGTCTGCTTCGTTGAGTTTTTCCATCAGTCTCAAATTTTGAACTTCCACTTTTTTGGAGTGAATCCAATTGACTGTCGGCTTCATAATCTCAGGAAAATCTTTGGAGTCTCGATTTAATTCCAATTTCTCTATGCTCAAGTTCAAATCCTCCCTACTTGCCTCCAGATACTCCAAAAACCGAATAATCCCTAACCGTCTATTTTGCCAGTAAGTGATCACTGTCATATCATCGTCTGAGAGTGTTCCACGCATTTTCCAGCGACCACATAAGATCGTCCGATGATTTCTGGGGATTGGTGACGCGAAAATTACTTTAAAGTCGTAATTTTTTGTGGAGTGGCGGATTGAGATGATGAATTCCACTGTGTCGGTTATCGAAATGGTGAGAGTGACAGGTTCAACAATTGGCGACAGGAAGCGGAGGTATTGGAGGCTGGAAATATTGAAAAATCATACTTGTCAACGGGCCGAAACGGGCCGACACTGGCCGGCGCCTAACTTTCTTCAATCTCAATATTATGAGCTGAAAAATATACGAAAATGTAGATCTCGACGAGTTCTATGTCCGTGACATACTACGGGCCGAACGACTATTCGTTAATGTGCCGCGGGCCGGGCTGGAATGGCTTTTTTGGCCATTTTCGCGTTTTTTGGCACTTTTTTCCGGCCCGCGACATATTAACGAATAGTCATCCGGCCCGTAGTAGGTCACGGACATAGAACTCGTCGAGATCTACATTTTCGTATATTTTTCAGCTCATAATATTCATTTTGACGCGAGTTACGAGCCGGCCTGTTGACAAGTATGGGAAAAGTAATAACAACGTTCAAAATCCACTTATATAATCAATTTCTAGACGCAAAATGCAAAAAAAAACCATCGAAAACCATTACAAACTAGAAATAACTTGTGAAAACATGAAAATCCTAGCATTTGAAACGATAAGAATGAAAAAAGTACTAAGACCATAGTCAATTTTATCAAAACAAGCCTAAACTCACTCAGAATAATTGAAAACGCTCAAAAACTGATGAACATTAGCCAAAAACCGTCCGATTTCCAAAAAATCCACTTTCAAACTCAAAATTTTGGTAAAAATCAGTAAAAATCAACAAAAACGTTCGGAATCCACTTATATAATCAATTTTTTGAATAAAAATGTAAAAAACTAGTCTTAACTTTTGAAAATTGTACAAACTACCTGTTAAAATTATTTTATAGCTGGAAAACCTTCAAAATATGATTTTTTGAGCCTAAAAAAGAGCGAAATGTTTCGAAAAATCTTCCAAAAGCTCAAAAAATCAATCTTTTGCTGTCTACACACCAATTTTTGAGTAAATCTAATTACAAAACTCACATATCCAAAGGCGTCGGCCTGATAGGCCATCCATTCAAGACATCCATAATGTTTCGTTTCGCAGACCCCGCTTTCACCATTTTATTGACTTTCCGGCTACATTCTGCAAGTGTCACTCTGAAATAACATAAAGTTTTTATTAAAATTCCATCATTTTTATATGATGGTATATGAATAAAACTTATTCACCAAAATTAAGGCGCTAAAAATCATACTTGCAACCAGAGTGCGGCCCCGGGTACCCGAGACCCGGGGCTATTTTCAACGTTTCTTGCAATTTTAAAGTGTGAAAACTCGTTTCTCCTCTATTACCCCGTCAGCATGAAAATTGAAATGATGTTTTTCGAGAATTTTTCGTTCGTGATTTTTTTCAAATTATCTTCTAAAACATCAAATTTTCTATGTTTTAATGCTTTTGTGATCAATTCAGTAGTATTGAAAAAGTTTTGAAACTTTCGAAAATATAAAAATTTCAGCAAAAAAATTTCAAAAAAATTTCAAAAAAATTTCATTCTTTCAATTTTGTACTGAAAACCAAATCCAGGAGAAATTCTGAACAACAATCTTGTAAAAAAGAACGAAATCTGTTGTCACTTGTCAGAAATTTGGTACTTGATCAAAACGATATTACCCGACCCGGGTAATACCCGCCCCGGGTAAAACCCGTACCCGGGTCGGGTATCGCTCGGGTAACCCGGGTATACCCGAATCTGCTTGCAACCGGGCCGAGTGTGGGCCGTGGGCGGGCCTTAGATTAACTCGCGTCGAAATGAAAATTAGGAGTCGATCAACCATAGTTGTCATTTGACGGGCCGGCCCGGTCGGCCCGGGTGGAAATTTAAAAAAATTTTTGCACCCCAAAAATAATTTTCAGTGCTTTTTTATCACTAAATTCACTGTAGAACTAATAAAAATAATCAATTCAGTCGAATTTTCACAGAAAATGCTCCAAAAGCCACATTTTCAAATGTTACTGCTAAAAAAACATGTTTTTCGAAAAAAAAGTCGCTTAACCCGGGCCGGTGAAAATTTTAAATTTGAACTGCCGGGCCTTGAATCACGGCCCGGCCACTAAATGGACTGTACTGCGGCTCTCACTAAACTCACAGTGAAAATGAAAATAGATTTGAGTAGAGCTCACCGAGATCTACAAATTGACCTGTTGATCGACTCCTAATTTTCATTTTGACGCGAGTTATGCTGAGCCCCCCTCCCTAAAAATTGGCGCAAAAACTCAACATTATATTACCTACATCTCTTTAAGATTCATCTTGTTCAAAATCGCTGACCATACAAGAAGTGGAGTACGACAAATTGGGAACGGTTTGATATGTGAACAGCAAGAATGATGTATAGCGGTAGGACCATGCATAAATATAGGAGAGGATGTAGTGTTGGCTAATGGCGGTTCGAGAGAGAGAACGGACCCCATTACAATCGTTTGTTTTGTGAGTGTGAGTGTGTCGGGGTCTTCGGGACCGTCAGGGGAGGAGAGGTCAGCTAAGCGATTAGAACGTCTATTGGCTTCTCTGGGTCTCTTACTCTCTCACTATCTCGTTTTCCTCATCTCTACCTGCACAGACACCCCCTAATCCACGTTATGAGAAAAAATATGGAAAAATGCATACTTGCAACGGGCCGGGCCGGGTCGTGACGAGAATTTCCAAAACCCGGCCCGAAGGCCCGGCTGAAAAAAATTTCAACTGAAATTTTGAACGAAATTTTGAATTTTTTGAATTTTTTCCCAAAAGTGTCGAATTTTCAACTATTCTTCAGAATTCAATCAAAAGCTAGTTATGCATCAAAAATTTGAAATTTTTAATGTGAAATTTCAAAAAAATTGGTAAAAAATAGGTACCTATTTTTTGAAGCCGGGCCTTCGGGCCGGGCCGGGCCTTGGAAATTCTCTACCGGGCCGGGCCTTCGGGCCTTGCCGGGCCGGGCCGTAAATTTGCAAGTATGGAAAAATGTAGTCGAGAATGTTCCAAATAGAAATTCTAACTCAGAATTTTGTCAGCTTGCGTCCAAAAACGCGTCAAAGGTGCCCCAGACTATTGAAAACTCTCAAAATAGTTGATCGGAATCAGAATTTAGTGAGTTTTTGTGTCAAAGGAAACCCAGACTATCGAAATCGGTCCGAATAGTGAGCCGAATCCGGAATTTCATCAAATTTTAAACTTAAAACGCGTCAAAGGCACCCCAAACTGTTGAAAATCCTGAAGATAATGAGTCGAACCCAGATCCCTGGGCTGAAATTGGTTATTTGTAGAATTTAAAAAATAAAGTCTCTTTTTTCTCCAATTTTTTAAATTTCTATTCATAATTGTTCTTTCTATCCCTTCCATTTGAGACCCACCGGCGGGAACCCACCAGCTTTCTTGTCTCATCTTTTTGGAGGGCTCACCGTCGCGAGCAACTGTTCCTCGCCATGTGTCTCCTCCGAAGAACTCGCAACATTTAGAAAAAGAAGATATGGAGGGAGGGGGTCGCTTCCCCAGGAGAAAATGACCCCCATTGAGATCAATTGGTCATCAGAAATGAGAGATTGGGAGGAAGGGATCAAGAAAGTTTTATAAATCTTTTGATTTGAAACTTGCTATAAAAAATATTTGCTTCTGTTTTAAAGTGAGAAGGAACAGGTTCAGAAAAATAATATTTCTAGAAAACTGCTCAAATTTCTGATCAAAATATATGTTTTTCACTATAAAGTTTATCTATTATTTTATTTTGCACTTGTAATACATCTTTAGTCGAAATGACAACTTCCTGTTATAACATTTAATAACTCTTCTTTAAGTGAACTTTTTTTGAGCATTACAGACAGCGGTTTTAAAATGAAAGCGGTTTTGAAACGATAAAATTTCGGAAATATACTTTTTTTTTAATCTTATCACAGAGTAATACCGTATAGAGGCGCACCAGCTAGCAAGAGTTTGGAGCCTCCTATCTCGACTGTCTTCAAAGATATGAAAATGTTTTCAATTGAAAAAATATTCTATAAAAATAAGGCTATATTTTGTCTGTTGACAACTTTTTGATATCTCTTTTGGAAACGGAGATTTACCGCTGCGAACAGGCACCACTAGGTGTGCCTCTGTTAGAGGTTTTACGGTAAGTTTTCTTGAATCTAAATATCCAACCAATAGTACAGATAATGCCTATTTTAAGCCAAAAAATATAAAAAGTGACGCTGAAAGCATATGCATTTCACATATATCGAAAACTCCTAAATCCAGCTGAAACTTACATCGTACCATACAGTTTGAATGCAAACTTTTGTCTGAATTCCTATTTGACCAATAATTATAATAATTAACGATGCTCAGCAACCTCTTAAATTCTAATGGGGAGCTAGAAGCCTGATTTTCACATTATCCTAAAAACGTAAGAAAAACGTAAGAAACTAAGAACCGCGCCGCTTGCAGTTTAAGCTCCGCCTACAACTTTATGCGTGTTCCAGCTCGCAAAATTTTTTTTTGCAAATCCTTGTCGAAACTTAATTTTTTCGACAGTAATATATTTTTTCCATTCCTTCAGAACATTTTTCGGTAATTGGTAAATCCTTCATTTATCATTTTTGACATAACCCTGTTTTTCATATTTTTTATTCATCTTCCCATTTCTGAAAGCGATCCTCTTTTCCTTCTGTTTCTTTTTTCTTCTCTTCTTCAAAAAAAGGTTCCCAACCTATGTGACACACAAACAAGTCAGAAACGGGATACGGGGAGGTAGGGGGAAGGAACAGTTGCTCCTTCACCGATGAGCCCTCCGAAAAGATAAGGCAACATTTAGAAAGGAGGAGAAGAAAGAGAAGAAAGAGAAGAACGAGATGAGCAGGAGGGTCCCGAAGGCTCTCTGAGAGAAAAAGATTCAAAGGGATAGGAAAAGAAAAAAGACGGATAGAAAAAAGAGAAAGAACGAGATGAGCAGTAGGGTCCCGAAGGCTCCCTGGGAGAAAAGTGATGGAAGGGATAGGAAAAGGAAAAAGACGGATAGAAAAAGAAGAAGGAAAAGAGGAAAAGAACAAAGAGGTAAGCAAAGGGATAGAAAAGGGATAAGGTGAAGAAGAAAAAGAGAAGAAGAACGTGGAGATAACCTGGAGGGTCCGCTCCGATAAGCAAAGAAATAGAAAAGGGATAGAAAAAAGAAATGTGATAAAAATAGAGATCTTCATACTTGTCAGCGGGCCGAAACGGGCCGACATGGGCCGGCTCGTAACTCGCGTCAAAATGGATATTATGAGCTGAAAAATATATCAAAATGTAGATCTCGGCGAGATCTATGTCCTTGACCTACTACGGGCCGGATGGCTTTTCGTTAATGTGCCGCGGGCCGGGCTAGAATGGCTTTTTTGGCCATTTTCGCGTTTTTTGGCACTTTTTCCCGGCCCGCGGCACATTAACGAATAGTCATTCGGCCCGTAGTAGGTCACGGACATGGAACTCGTCGAGATCTACATTTTGGTATATTTTTCAGTTCATAATGTTGAATTTGACGCGAGTTACGCGCCGGCCCGTGTCGGCCCGTTTCGGCCCGGTTTGCAAGTATGGAGATCTTGGAATAGAGAAGCCTTCCGTCATTCGCCGAAGAATTTTTGATCCGCTTTTCGCCTTTCGCCATGTTTAGATTTTTTTGCCTTTCGTCTACAGGATATTGAATGATTTGTTCGCCTACTCGAATATTGTTGTCAGTTTACGGCCTCTGGATTAAAATGCCAACTTTACGACTCTATAATTCCGGGTCACATCGATTTTCCCCGCAAAATCCCCCGAAATTATGAGCCGAACTCTCATACAATTATTCGGTAAATTCTACAGGATTTTCCATCCGCAGCCGCGCCTTTCATTATTTAAACGGCGCGCGCTTTTTCCCTACAGTATCCCTTTCGTCGTGAGACCCGGATCAGATACGCAGGCCACCGCACTTTACTACGTTTACGCCGGTCCGTTGGTCACAGATTTTGTCCCCTTTTTTACCTTATTTTATTTCCTTCCCCTATTTTTCCCCTCTAAACCATCTACAAAACCTCTACAATTCTCTACGAAACTCTACGAAACTCTACTAAACAGGTTTCACCTGACAGAAAGGAGAACCGAAAGGTTTCCTCGCATCCCACTAGGGAGCGGGGTTTTACTCCTACGAATTTAGCTCCGTTACGCCTGTCGAAGGCATTTTCTCATGTCCCTTCTTTCTCTCAATAAACGAGACACTGAGAAATTGTGTACTGTTTTGCCACTTGCATAGCTTATCCGAAGGTTCGGAGGAACCGGGGTCTTCGACTGGACCTACAGGCATTGTCAACGAATATACTGATATTTTTTAGGTTCTTTCCAGCAAATCGATTAGTTTTTTCCCAGAGAAAGAAATTTAACCATCTAGTTGTTCTGTAATTTTTCTCATTTTTTCCTTCACACCCTCCTAATTCTCCCTATCTATGTTCATCTTCCTCTATCTTCAAACATTCACTTGTCATCATTTGAACCTCCTAACGACACTCTGTGGGTGTTCAATAGGCTCCGCCCACTTTTCTTTTTCTCTTTTTTCTTCATTCTTGAGTTCTTCTCGGATTTGTGTTTTGGTTTCTATTTTTCATTTTATGTTTTTTTTTAAATTAATTTTTATACTCTTTTTTTAGGTCATCATGATGAAGACAATGCTCGTGACCCTTCTCGCCTTCCTGGCTTTGGTGGGTTTTATTGATTTTAATAATTTCAAATAAAATTTTATTTTCAGAATGCCAATCCGCTCCCAACTACGCCACCTCTCACCTCGCCACACCAAGAACATTCTGGAATCCTCTCGGTAAGTTATGTGGGTTACGGTACCACTAGTTTCCCCCTGGTTTCAATTTTTATAGGATAGTGTAGATAAAACCTTGAGCTTCATTTTTGTAGTTGACAACTTTTTTGTACGGGCGGTCCCTGGGGAGTTATAACACAAACTACAAAATTTTCTCGTTTTCAGACTTCGCCGCCGTCACTCCAATTCCCATCCAATGCCACTGAAATGGTAAGGATACTGTAGTTTTTGGTTTTGATATTTTTTAAACGTCCCGGAGCCAACATTTGGCAACCTTGACGATTCGAAACCTAGACATTCTAAAACTGGACATTTTGAAACCATCTATATTAAAAAATTTTCAGACCGCCAGTCCTCTTCCCGCCACGCCAACCCAAATCCAAGAAAATGATGATGTCGTGTCGGTAAGTTATAAGGGTTACGGTATCTCTAACGGTCCACTAGTCATAGAATGTTGTATATCAAGTACACTTTTGTAGTTGACCACTTTTTTGTACGGGCGGTCCTTGGAGAGTTATACTACAAACTACAAAAATTTTCTCGTTTTTAGACCACGCCTCCGTCCCTCCAGTCTCCACAAGCCACCCAAAATGACACGGAACTGGTAAGTATACTGTAGTTTTTTTGTTTTAAAACGTCCCTGGTATCAAACAAATCATTTTCAGTCGGTCACTCAATTTCCAGTCAAGAATCCTGACAGGATGTTGGAGGATTCTGGAATCTTGATGGTGAGTAATTATAGAGCTAACTTGGGAGGAGGGTTACGATACCTTTAGTGGTCCCCATAGGTTCAATTTTTATAGGATAGTGTAGAAAAAACCTAGAGCTTCATTTTTGTAGTTGACCAATTTTTTGTACGGGTGGTCCCTGGAGAGTTATAACACAAACTACAAAATTTTCTCGTTTTTTAGACCACCACATCGTCTGTCAGGCCAAGCCCACTTCCCGACCAATCAACCAATGCGACAGGTGAAGTGCAAATGGTAAGTATACTATTGTTTCATATTTTAAAACGTCCCGGTTTTGAAATGTTATGGTTTCAAAACGTCTTAAATTTTAAAACGTCCTTGCTAGCAATATAACATTTTTAGTCGGTCACTTCACTTCCAGTCAAGAACTCTGAAATCATGTCGGAGAATTCTGAAGGAATGTCGGTAAGTAATGCACATAGCTAACTTTAGAAGGGGGTTACGGTATTTCTAGTGGTCCCCATAATTTAAATCTTCATAGGATACTGTAGATAAAACCTAGATCTTCATTTTTGTAGTTGACTACTTTTTTGTACGGGCGGTCCCTGGGGAGTTACACTGCAAACTACTACACTGCGTCCAATAATCTTAAGACACCCCCCTAAAATGAAGGTTCCGAGAAAATGGGAAGTGATCTGAAAAAACTGTGAATGCAGTTTGATTCAGAATCTTTGAAAACCCCCGGAAACAAATTTCTAGAAAAAAAGATCTATTTCTGAGCACGTGACCTCAAAAAAACACTTTTTGACCGTCCAAAAATGTTAAGACACCCCCGATTTTATCGATTTTTCACGCATTTGACAAGTATAAAAGAGCTCAAAAACATTATTTATTATTCAACAACACAAAAAAACAATGCACAATTCAATAACTGGTCTTTCCTCTACTGTTCTGAATAATTTCAAACATCCTATTTTTCATGCTTCCAACGACACTTGCTGTTTTTAGTAGAAAATGGTCAACTTGGTGACTGTGACACAGCCTTCCTGATAGTCTCACAATATTGATTATTAGTAAACTATACAGATCACAAATAGAGCTTCATTTTTGTAGTTGACAACTTTTTTGTACGAGCACATCCTAAGAAGTTACAGGCAGTCTATGTACACACCTCAAAAAGTTATCCTTTAGCACTGAAGAGGATGACAATTGCGAGCAATTACTTTGACGATTGATAACTTTTTAGGATGTGCTCGTTCAAAAAAGTTGTCAACTACAAAAATGTAGCTCTATTTGTGATCTGTATAGTTTACTAATAATCAATATTGTGAGACTATCAGGAAGGCTGTGTCACAGTCACCAAGTTGACCATTTTCTACTAAAAACAGCAAGTGTTGTTGGAAGCATGAAAAAGAGGATGTTTGAAATTATTCAGAACAGTAGAGGAAAGACCAGTTATTGAATTGTGCATTGTTTTTTTGTGTTGTTGAATAATAAATAATGTTTTTGAGCTCTTTTATACTAGTCAAATGCGTGAAAAATCGAAAAAAATCGGGGGTGTCTTAACATTTTTGGACGGTCAAAAAGTGTTTTTTGAGGTCACGTGCTCAGAAATAGGTCTTTTTTCTAGAAATTTGTTTGTGGGGGTTTTCAAAGATTCTGAATCAAACTGCATTCACAGTTTTTTCAGATCACCTCCCATTTTCTCGGAACCTTCATTTTAGGGGGGTGTCTTAAGATTATTGGACGCAGTGTAAATGTTTCGTTTTTTTCAGACCGCCACACCTACTTCTTCCCAATTCCCAATCGAAACCACTGAAATTGTAAGTATACTGTAGTTTCTATTTTCAAAACGTCCCTGGTATCAAACAAATCATTTTCAGGCGGTCTCTCAACTTCCAGTCAAGAATCCTGACAGGATGTTGGAGGATTCTGAAAGAATCTCGGTAAGTAATGCACATAGTTAACTTTAGAAGGGGGTTACGGTACTTTTAGTGGTCCCCATAAATAAAATCTTTATAGGATACTGTAGATTACACCTTGATCTTCATTTTTGTAGTTGACCACTTTTCTCTACGGGTGCTTTCTGGGGAGTTACTCTACATACTACGAAATTTTCTCGTTTTCAGACCATCACACCTACTTCTTCCCAATTCCAAATCGAAACCACTGAAATTGTAAGTGTACTGTAGTTTCTAGTTTTGAAACGTCCCTGGTATCAAACAAATCATTTTCAGTCGGTCACTCAACTTCCAGTCAAGAATCCTGACAGAATGTTGGAGGATTTTGAAATCTTGACGGTGAGTAATTATAGAGCTAACTTGGGAGGAGGGTTACGGTACTTTTAGTGGACCACTGGTCTCAGTTTTTGTGGGATACTGTAGATCAAACCTAGAGTTTCACTTTTGTAGTTGACCACTTTTTTCTACGGGCGGTCCCTGGGGAGTTACACTACAAACTATTAAACTTTCGTTTTCAGACCGCCACCACTTCTTCAATCGATTCTCCAACGGCCACCACCAATGAAATGGTAAGGATACTGTAGTTCTTGGTTTTGAAGCGTCCTGGTTTCCAAGTGTCTTAGTTCTTAAACGACTGGTTTTGAAACGTCCCGGAGCCGATATTTGGCAACCGGGATGTTTCAAAATTGGAATTGAACAGAAAGATTGGCTTAATGATTGTGTTTTTAACAGCAAAAACTTACTTATTGCCGTCAAACCCCCAATTTCGTGCTATTTTTAAGCAAAAACTTGGCTTTTTTGTCTAAAATCATATTGTATCACACCAAAAAACTATTTTCGTCACCAAAAACTTCTTCCTATAATGTAATTTTTACCGCCAAAAAATGGAATAATTGTGTCAAAACCCAGTTATTCACCTAAAAACTCATATTTTGTCCCAATATCTTGAAAATAAAATTTCTGAGCTGGAAAATGCGAACTTTTCTATTTCAAACCAATATTTTAACCCAAAATTATGTTTTTTTGGATAAAAAACCTTGATTTCTAGACAAAAAGCATATTCAGAGCCTAAAAAGATTATTATTGAGCTGACTTTTCATTTTCCATCATTTTCTGACAGCAACTCCGCTGAATGTCACAAATTCTGGAAGCCAAAAGAATGCAGAAATGGTCTCGGTGAGTTATAAGGGTTTCGGTATCATTTGTAGCCCCCTGGCCTCAATTTTTATAGGATACTGTAGATAAAACCCAGATCTTCATTTTTGTAGTTGACCAATTTTCTCTACGGGCGGTCCCTAGGGACTATAACTGTTATACCGCTCTAGACGACCGATTTCACAAAAAAATGTGTTCTTTTTTTCAGACTCCTCCCTCCCAAGCCGCCCAAACTGATGACTCTTCAACAACCCAGGATTCGAGAAGATCGGTGGGTATACTGTAGCTGAGTACTGTACTGTAAAGTTTTGTAAATTTCCAGACCTCATCGTCACCATCTCCAACTTCTTCTGAATCGGAAGTCACTGCTGCCCCAACCGTCAAGGTACAGTATTTTAAAAACGAGGAGTACTGTAGCAAAATTTTGCTTATTTTCAGCCCTGGGCGCCAGCGCTCCCGAAATCGATGAACCAGAACGTGAAATATGCCGTCCTTGTCCTGGTAAGTGTACTGTAGATGCATCAACAAAAAAAAAATTCAATTTCCTGGGATACTACAGTAACCCATAGCTTAGGTTCTATGGGTCTTCTCACGAATTTTGATTCAAATTTTCTGGCTCCGCCCCTAAATTCCATTTTTTCAGAAGGACGAAGAATACAATGAGAACACTGAAGACGTCGCTGAGTCATCTGCTTTCGTTCAGGTAACGAATTTTCTTGAATTTTTCTGTTTTGGGGGCGGAGCTTAGGGATTTCGATAGTCTGCGGTGGTGGCTTACTGTAGCTCTCTGGGTTACTGTCAGAGTTGCATGGAATTCCGACTTCCGACTTCCGGATAAGGAATTTTACTTCCGAAAATATATGGAAAAATGGTCGGAAAGGACAGCTTCTTCAGCCAAAACCTAATTTTTCACTGACTTTCACGAATTTTATGATTTTTCCCTTGGAATTTTTGAAAATTTGGGAGAAAATCTAATTCCGACTTCCGTTTTAGAAAAAATCACTTCCATGCAACTCGGGTTACTGTAGTTATCGTGACAAGACCAAAGGAACCTAGTCCTTGAATTGTAGAGCTACAGTAGTTATATGGGTTACTGTAGTTTTCGTGACAGGACCTAAAATTTGTGGTTTTATTTTTCAGCCCACGAAATATTGGGACAATTATGATATGCGGGAATGGCATCGGAGGCAGCACGTCAAGGCTAGAGCACTACGGGAGTTGTTGGTAAGTTTTCGATATATATTGAAGTAAAAAAACATAATTTTTCTAATTTTCAGTACGGGAAAAATGTTCCATCCGTCAACTCCGACGAAATGATGGAAGTGATCGTAAGTCATATTTATTGTAGTTGACCAATTTTTTTGAAGTACCTCACTCATTTTTCACTCAATCTCCAAAATTTTTATATTTTTGAAATCAGCTCGTTGAGACGCTTCGAACGACTATAATCCTGCCATGGTTTGGAGCAAATTGGGTCCTACCACGAAAACTTTTTTGGTTTGGTGTAGCGGGTCTGGAAAAATGCATATTTTTTGAGTTTTGTAAATAGATTGAGAGTTTCTGATCATTTTAAGCTGAAATTCGTAAAATTTGAGTTGGAAATAAGAAAGTTATAGAATTTCGAAAATTTTCGAAAATTCAATTTTCAGTAAATTGACCGGATTTCGGTCAAATTTGCTCCAAACTCAATTTTGATTTAATTTTTGAAATCAGCTCTTTGAGACGCTTCGAATGAGTAAAATCATGCCATGGCTTGGAGAAAATTGGGTCTCGACCCGAAAACTACAGTAGTCCGGCTACTGGGGTACTGTAGTTTTCGGGGTGGGACCCTTCTAGGGCATGATTATACTTTTCTGAAAGCTCTCAACACAATGAATTCGAAAATGTAATTATTTTTAATTAAATAATTTTTTTCAGCCTGACTACGGGGAAGGAATACACTATTCGGAGGAAGATCTCAAGAACATGGGTATTGTAAGAAAACGGGTTGAATAATTTATTTTTTATTTTATATATTTAATTTTTTTATTGTTATAGGTATTTATATTTATACTTTTTCTGTTAGGTTATAGGTAGAAATGGTAGTCAATTTTTAGCTGTGATTCTTTTATTTCGATCGCCGAAATAATTTTTTTTTTTCGGAATTTCGTAGGCGTGCCGGTGAAGATGGAAAAATTGGCGCCGATATTTAAAATTCAATTTTTTCCGATTTTTGGAGATTTTTCTGGGAAAAAGTCCAATTTTCGGTCATGATTCAATAAAGGAATTTAAATTTTCGAAGAAAAAATGAAAAAATCGGTAATTTTTTTTAAACCGAGACTGCGGACTAGTTCTTCCCCGGATTTTTCTTTTTCGATGATTTTCATCAGAGCGCAGACATCTGGACAGACAGACACATACAATTTCACATGGTTGCAGACAATTTTAAGTTCAAAAACCAGAAAATTCGTTGGTTTTACCATAAGAAACCGTTTGAAATACGGGAATCCGGGGAAGAACCGACCCGAACGCGCGGCTTCATAAAAGGATCAATTTTGTTCAACATTTTTTGGACATTTTTAAAAAATATATTTATTACAACAATTATTATTTTTAAACGGAGCAATATTTTTAAAAATCCGAACAAAAATAACATATTTAAGGGTACTCTTCATAATAAATTCCGGGTTGTTGAAATGAGACGATTCGGATTTTGTGGGGATACAAATCTTCGTCTTCTTCATCTGTCTCATCATAGACAAATAGTGTCGCATTTCCATGGATTACGGTAACTAACTCGACCAGGAAGAAATAGAAATAGATGATGTAGTAGAAGTACATAACAAGGAAACGCTGAAATTTAGAATTTTTAGAATTTTTTAAGTAAAAAACTCACCGGTCCTCTATGAAACTGATATCCGATAATTGTTCCATAAAAAACCCACTTCAATATTCTATTGCTATTAGAATTCTCATAGTTGTATTAATATTTTAGAGCGGATTTAAACAAAAACAGAAAATAGAACAAGCCGGCAAGAATGTGCCAGAAAAAACCGTATAGAAATGGGATCTGCAATTGAAAAAGCTATTTTTCTAGTGGTTTCTATTGATTTCAATAACTTACCGTACTACTTGTTAGCTCTAAAACCCAAAGGTATGCGAAAAAAATAAAAGTGAGGAATAGAATTCCAGAATATCCGAATATCAAGTTCAATCTGTCATAATTTGAAACTTTTCCCTCTTTCTCCGTTGTCGGCCCGAGATATTCCAACACTATAAACTTAATGATTGCTAGAATTACAGCTAGAACCGCTGTGGCTTTCAGCGAACACACAATAATATCGATTTCTTCGTCTGAAATCAGTTTCCGATGGTATCTATTAAGTAGACCGGGGAGGAATCCAAAAACTTCTAATGAGCATATAAAGTAGCCGAGGAGAGCGGTGGTACACAAAAAATTATTTTCGATTATCATATTTATTAGAAGTATGAAATGAGAGGAGAACTGACTGTCGGGCGGTCGGTCACTGGGTAATTGTGTAATTAAGACGACTGTCACATCTCAGCCATCTGCTCGTCATCTCAGTGGTTCAGACACCTGTCGGATTTTTGGGGTCTAGATCTTACTGCACTTTTATTAATCTTTTTTCTTGTCCACCATCATAGAAATCTCAATAATTTATTTCCCTCGTAAAAAAAAATACCTAATCGAATCATTTTTGCCCTATTAAACCCGCCCGTTTTTATCGCATTTTTCATTTTTTCAAGTGGCGAGTTGAATTGCACTCTGAACTTCTTCTCGTATCGCGTAGAGAAGTACAAAGAGGATGTTGTGATTTTGGTGGCCCGGGTAGACTAGGACCATCCAAAAATAGAAGAGGTATCTAGCTAGGCTACGGTCCGAGAGAGCAATCTAGATTACACAATCGTTCGTTTTGTGTGTGTCTTGGGGGAGGGGTCATAGGGACTGCAAGCCTCAGGGGAACAACCAATTAGCACGTCCATTATCTTACTTTCTCCATCTCTGCCTGCAGAGACCCCCTTTTATTATCCTACCTAATCCACGTTACGAGAAAAATGAGGCACTCACTAATTGTGTGTGTACTGTCTTCTTCTCTGGGATTCATTTTCCTTGTTGAATGCAGACCTCTGAAGAGACAAACCCACAAATAGACACGACAACGGAGTTTTCCCCCCAGATTCCTTTTTACCCGGTTTTCTTTTTCTTCTACAATTTTTTTCCTTTCCAGATTTTTTCTCTTCCCAGAAAACAAAACTACGGTAGAGTCGAACGGCCAAAGTTGTTAAAATTGTGGTCATTGCTGTATGTTATTTTCTTCTCTTTTACGGGGTTCTCATGGCGACTCGAAACAGATAGTCATCAAACAATAGGGCAGATGTTTTCGTAAGAACCCTTAGGATTATGTAGGCACGGTGTTCCAAACAGCGAATCGAGTTTAGACTATCGGTTACTGACGCGTTTTACGTGCAGCCTGCGAAGCTTCCCGCGTCAAAAATTATTGTGACCTTTGAAAGTTTTTTGATCTAAAATTCACGTCGGAACGCTTTTTTGACACATGAAGCACGTTTTGATTTTTTCGGCTTAGAAAAAGCTTTTAGCAAAAATCAAAAACGGCCATCTGATAGGAAATGTTGTTTGCTTCATTTTAAGCTATCATTTGTTAATTTTGGTTGTCTGGAAATGCTGCTACGGCTCAGAATGTAGTTTTCAGGAAAAACGGTGTTTTCGGAGCAAAAGTATAACAATTCCTGGCTTTTCTGTGCTGAGCAATCGTATATCATCAAATTGCACAATAAAAAACAGGTCTTAGTTCGCAGATTTGCGATGTTTTATATGAAAACACCGATTTTTGTTCAAACCATAAAAAGAGCCGCATAAAATCATTGGGACGACAGAAATTTTTCAAATTGTGCTCAAATGATAGGTATTGAGCCAATCTATCAGACTGTCGTTGCAGAAATTGAGAAAAATTCGAAACAAAAGCACAAGAGCCGAAAAACAGCATGTTCAGTGCAAAAAAATAATTTTCCATTTCTGTAATTTGCAAATGCGCTCTAATGAGAAAAATCGTGAAAAATTCCATTTAGCTGTTTGGAATACCGTGGTAGGTACATATGTGTTTGTGCTTTCCAACTGATCTCCTTTTTCTCCTCCCCCCCCACCACAGAGAGCCATAACTCATATTGATTTCACCCCACCAAAAAAAATTATAATCGAATTTAGCACACCCATCACCACTTTCATCCTTTGTTTCTTTTTATGCGTATTTGAAAACTGTGCATTTTTCAATTCATTGAGGATACAACACATGTATTCCACACAAAGAAATAGATCATTACGGCGCCTTGAGAAAGAGAATCGACAGATGTCAATGAGCTGATGTTTTATATTTATTATTAGATCTTGTATATATATAATTTTCCTTCATTTATTCATTCAACTCTCTACGTTTTGCAGTGTTAGCCTCCCCCGGTCCTCCTTCACTCCTATCAATTTGGTTTTGTGAAAATGTTAATCGAACATAACACCCTCAGCACCACTGCTATCCTCGGTTTCGTTTTATGCGTGTTTGGAAGCTGTGGATTCTTTCATATCTTACTAAGGGAGTACAACAAAAGTATTCCACACGGAGAAATGGATCATGCCCTGTTCTTACTTCAAGCTACAATACTACTCGCGATAGTTCTTTTTATTATAAAGCGGATACTCAGCCGTTGTGAGAAACATTTTGAAAATAAGTCCACAATGAAAGATGGGAAAATTCCGAATTATGACAGGTTAAACTTAATATTTGGATATTCTGGAATTTTATCCCTCACGATTATCTTTGTCGTTCATTTATGGATTTTGGAATGGACAAGTGATACTGTAAGTTAGTGAAACCACTAGAAAAATAGTCTTTTCATTTTTTCAGATTGCATTTCTATACAGTTTTTTCTACCACATTCTTGTTGGGATGTTTTATTATCAATTTGTGATAAAACCCGCTTTAAAATATGAATACAATTATGAGAAATCCAAAAGTTTCAAAGTTTTCTTATTAACAGTCTTTGTGACAACTATTGGATATCAGTTTCATAGAGGACCGGTAGGTTTATAGTTTTTGCATCTAAAAAGTTGAAAACTTCCAAAAAATTCTAAATTTCAGGCCTTCCTGGCTCTCTACTTCTACTACATCATCTTCTTCTATTTCTTCCTGGTCGAGTTAATTACCGTAATGCATGGAGATGCGACACTGTTTGTCTACGAGACTCCATATGAGTTAGCAAAAAGGCAGTGGGAAGAAGAGAAAGAACGTAGAAGGCTCATGAGTACACAAGAAACGGAATGCCTCAAATATTCCCTTATAGCAAGACATCCGCAAACGGGAAGAGAGTTCACGGTACTCTCTTTCACTAGACTCTCTCTCATCAAGAGATACCTTGAAAACTGTAATACAATGGCGATCATTAATGAGTAAAGCTTCAAACTTTCATGTCTGCCCAATCTTGTTTATTTTGCGTGAGTTTTTTTTTAAATGGGTAGCAGAGATAATATTTTTTTAATCAGGTTTTGAAAAAATTTTATCACTGATTTTTTCCTGATGTTTATTTGAAAATTAAAAAAACAAAGTTCTGTTTTTCTATTGGAGTTTTTTCTGTGTCAAAGTGTTGAAAACAATTTATTTAGAAGTCAAAAGTAGTACTCTTGGGAAAATCTCCATAACTCATTCAAGATGCTCTATAAAATTGTCATAAATTTTACCAAAAGATGTGTGTTGATTTTTTTAAATCCCCATTTCTGAAAATTATATTTTCAGTAAAAAATATTTTTTCACTTTTTAATTCACCCCTTTTTCATAACTTCCTTTCAAAACTAACATAACCTTCTGGAACTTTACAGAAAAAAACGTTTTCTTGAACAATAAAATACACGTTTGCTAGATTTGCTGGCTTTATAGCCGAAAAAGTCGTGCCAAATTTTTAAAAACTGACTGAAATTTTTTTCAGCAAGCATTATAAAATATAATTTTTTTCCGAATTATCCAATCAAGATCAGGAAATACCGATTATCCAAAATTCAGTAGTGGAACATATTCAAAAATCCATACTTGCAAACCGGGCCGAAACGAGCCGACACGGGCCGGCCCGTAACTAGCTTCAAAATGAATATTATGAGCTGAAAAATATACCAAAATGTAGATCTCGGCGAGTTCTATGTCCGTGGCCTACGACGGGCCGGATGGCTATTCGTTAATACGTCGCAGGCCGGGAAAAGGTGCAAAAAAACGCGAAAATGACCAAAAAAACCATTCTAGCCCGGCCCGCGACGTATTAACGATTAGCCATCCGGCCCGTCGTAGGCCACGGACATAGAACTCGCCGAGATCTACATTTTGGTATATTTTTCAGCTCATAATATTGCGTTTGAAGCGAGTTAGGTTTGAAGTATGCAAAAATCTGATTTTTTTAATTCTAAATATTTTCAACTGCCGATTAAAAAAGGTAAATGAACAAGGTTCAGCAGAAATTCACATGAAAGTTTAAAGGTGTACTCATTCATGTTCGCCACTGTATAGATTAATGCATTTTTTTCAAATTATGGGGTTATTCACGTCCGGAAAAAACGTTTTTTCCCTCGATTCATTTGCAGGAAAACACGGAAAAAACTGTTTTTTCCGATAGAAAAATCGACGGAAAAAACGTTTTTTCCGGACGTGAATAGCCCCATCACCTATCTTGGAAAGCGCCAAAACTGAGGAACAATTGTTTTTATTTTTTGAATTAATGTGCTAAACACAACCCAGGTCACTTATATCCCAGTGCTGTTGGGAATTTTGACTTCCGGGGTTCTTTTCACTTTCGACTTTCAACCTTCGAATAAGAAATGTTCTTTTATGGTATATGGTATATTTATGGGGTAAATGTGTGGTTTTCCGCTTTCGTTTCAATTGTTCCTTAAATTTATTTCAATAAATTGGGATTCGTTCAAATTTGTATACAAAATGTTATCTCTTTGCATCGCTTATCACCATTTTACCACACAAAAACAGACACAATCTAATAACTCCCCGGGACCGGGTGGGCTCGATGACACCCACTTGAACCACGATGCCACATAAATAGAGTATTGCGAGAGGCACGAATAAGGATTCTATCGAATGAATGATTTTTCCATATCATTTACACCAGGCGGTGTATGCAGTCTCATTTACGTGGCCACTCACTCTTAAATGTGCCCGCATGGCCAAATCGGTTTTGACCGCTGGCTCAGTTTCTTTTCTCTTTTCACTCATTTTGTCCACCCAACTTCTTTGCCAAAAGATAGTCGGTATGGCGGGACTTTAGCGCATGTCCATACTTTGATTTTCAGTTTTGTAGATAAAACTTTGTTCAAACTAATTTTCAATAAAGTGTGGGTGTAGAATAAAACAATAGTTAATCAAGGACAGCAGTTTAGTACACAGGAGAGTACACAGGACGAGTGAAGAAAGTCTATGCAGATCCCAAACTCAACAAGATCGGTTCAGAACAAGTGCAGTGTTTGATGTGGATAAAGAGTCTACAAACCAACGGAAGAGTTGAAACAAGAGCTCGCACAGTGCAGATTATGAAGACAAGACCGACGACGACGTTTATTCAATTAGAGCACGAGATCATGAAACTGCTAGAGAGCTAAAAAAAGATCGAGCCAGAAGTTTTGTAGATGAAAATGATGATTCAGACGAAAAGAAGCAGATGAGAAATCAGAATCAGAAAAAAAACACGCTATGAAGTGTTAAGGCCAGGAACAAGAATTGTTTTGACTACGGAAGCAGAGGACACTTGTCCAAATAGTGACAAGATGGTGATGAGAACTCAGACCGGTTGGGTCACAGTGCTAACCATCTAGTTGCAAAGACGCTGAAAAGAAGAAGAAAAAGAGGAATTTGGGAGAGACATCTCCAAATTGAATTCAGAAGAGTTGTGAAGAGACTCAAAAATGCAAAAGTTTTGTGTCACACTCTTCAAATTCTGGGATCCATGGTTTCTAGTGACTTTTTTTTAAACCCACAAGAACCCAGTTCGATATTATGTTTATACCGATTTGGAGGAGAACAGGGTCATAAGAATAATATCGGTGGGGAGTGGTTCAATTCCCACTGATTGTCTTAGTCTTTTAAATTTTTGTATGAACTTTCTAAAAGATTGTGAAAAGAAAAATTGTAAAAGTTTTGCATTTTCTGATCAACCACGGGAAAAATAGGACCTGTCGGTGTCTTTGGTTGTAATTCAATAGCTGGGAATTTCTTTTATTTTCCTTCAAGTCGAGCTAGCCAATTTTTGGTTTTAAAACTTTCTAAGCAATGCGTATAATTAGCAGCCAAATACTGAGGAGCCCGCCGGAAGTCTAGTCTTCAAATATACATAAAAATGAACTCACAGATATACATACATTGTTCTGTGAAAAATACGAAGATGATCTTTATGCACTTTTAATAAATTTCTTCGTTAGTGTTACATGTACTGGATAGGTCGTTTTACTACACTCATAAAAACACTTTCATTGTGGGTGTAGAATGAAACAATGCTTGATTTCTAAGGAAAAGAAAGTGTGGGTGTAGAATGAAACAATGCTTGATTTCTAAGGAAAAGAAAGTGTGGGTGTAGAATGAAACAATGCTTGATTTCTAAGAAAAAGAAAGTGTGGGTGTAGAATGAAACAATGCTTGATTTCTAAGAAAAAGAAAGTGTGGGTGTAGAATGAAACAATGCTTGATTTCTAAGAAAAAGAAAGTGTGGGTGTAGAATGAAACAATGCTTGATTTCTAAGAAAAAGAAAGTGTGGGTGTAGAATGAAACAATGCTTGATTTCTAAGGAAAAGAAAGTGTGGGTGTAGAATGAAACAATGCTTGATTTCTAAGAAAAAGAAAGTGTGGGTGTAGAATGAAACAATGCTTGATTTCTAAGAAAAAGAAAGTGTGGGTGTAGAATGAAACAATGCTTGATTTCTAAGGAAAAGAAAGTGTGGGTGTAGAATGAAACAATGCTTGATTTCTAAGGAAAAGAAAGTGTGGGTGTAGAATGAAACAATGCTTGATTTCTAAGAAAAAGAAAGTGTGGGTGTAGAATGAAACAATGCTTGATTTCTAAGAAAAGAAAGTGTGGGTGTAGAATGAAACAATGCTTGATTTCTAAGAAAAAGAAAGTGTGGGTGTAGAATGAAACAATGCTTGATTTCTAAGGAAAAGAAAGTGTGGGTGTAGAATGAAACAATGCTTGATTTCTAAGGAAAAGAAAGTGTGGGTGTAGAATGAAACAATGCTTGATTTCTAAGGAAAAGAAAGTGTGGGTGTAGAATGAAACAATGCTTGATTTCTAAGAAAAAGAAAGTGTGGGTGTAGAATGAAACAATGCTTGATTTCTAAGGAAAAGAAAGTGTGGGTGTAGAATGAAACAATGCTTGATTTCTAAGAAAAAGAAAGTGTGGGTGTAGAATGAAACAATGCTTGATTTCTAAGGAAAAGAAAGTGTGGGTGTAGAATGAAACAATGCTTGATTTAATCAAAAGGAGAAATCAAAATGATTGCGAGTGTCCGCTGGAGCCGGTGGTGGAACAGGGCGGAAGGCAGTTCTGAAATAGTTGTGTTATTGGAAAGGGATTGCAACATGTGTTTTATTCTCTCAAAATGAATGTTAACCATTTTCCATCAATTTTGAGGACTGACAATTTTGAGACGTCGGAAGTCAAGTAATGTTCAAAACCAGCCTGTCTGTTCCGCCTTCGCTTTTTACACAGATATAATAGCATCGATAGACAATCTAATTCTGATGAGAAATCTGTTTTCAATTTTCTCCACATTTAGCTGTGTTTTTTATTGTTAAGCCGTATTTTAATTTAATCAAACCAGAAACTGCGTATCTGTCCTATTTTATAGCCGCTCTCCAGTAGACAATATCCTGAAAGTTCATTTCACCGACCTTCACTTCTAGTAAGTTTAAAATTGATGTTATTCAGAATGTTTTTCAGAATCGTTCGCAGTTTCTGGTTCGATTTCATTGAAAAACGGCTCAAAAAATGAAAAATCCCGAACTAAAAAAACGTTTAAAATTTGCGAGGTCGAACCTGCATGGCGTGCTTCACAGACACACGCGCTCACCCTTCGACCACGGATGGCTGGCTGAAAAGAGTCTTTAGGTGCCGTGATATTTAGGGTGAAACACAGGTGAATTTGGGTGGAAAATCGAATAAATCACATGATTTATATTTAAAATTTCGGACCAGAATATCTGGATTCTGGTGTCCACTCAGCAATTTCAGAAAACTGATTTCCTATCAAATTCGATTGTCTCTCGATACTACTCGGTAACGTTTCTAAGCTCCAAGTCAGTCCTGACCATTCCCTTGTCAGACAAACAAAGAATGATTGTGCTTTCAAATAGGGAAAGTTTTCAAGTTGAAAATACCATCATAACAACCGAACTACTGAGTTGAAAAGAGGATACTCAAACACCTGCAAATCATTTCTAAAATCTGCTTTAGAGACCCCTATTGTGGTGAAATTCAAGGTCAAACCAAGGATATTTTTATTTTCTCTACTAAATTAACTGAAAATGACATACGATTTATCAAAATAAGTACATTTCAGGAAAAACTATTTTTTCTTTAATAATATTATCATATTTTATTGAAAAAAAGAACTCGCGTAACCAGAAACAACTGACAACTTTGAGTTTTTCGACAAGAAATTACTGCAATTTTTTATTTAAAAATCTTTTTGTCAAAAACGGATTGTCAACATTTTTTGAGATTTGACGTGATTGACAATTGTCAACTTTTGATTTTGCCAATTACCATGATCAAATCAAATCAATTCAGTACCCTATTTTTTAATAGCTTTCATTCCCTTATATAAGAGACTTGCCTTTCGCCAAATGAATGATTCAGTCATTCATTCATTATTCATTTTATCCAAATCGAGAGGCAGAGAAAATTATGTGATTGAGAAAGGGAAAATACCCTAAATTGGACCTTGAATTTCACCACCACAGAGGTCTCTATAGCAGATTTTAGAAATTATTTGCAGGAGCTTGAGTATCCTTTTTTCAATTCAGTAGTTCGGTCCCAATGGTAGTATTTTCAACTTGAAAAGTTTCCTGCTAGTTTTAAAAAATAAGTATTGTGAAAAATATAACCTGATATCATCCTCCGCCTGGATGGCAATATACCGTTGTCTGAGCTCCAGTCGCTGTTGGACCTTTTCTTGCTATAAAAGTATTATCAAATAAAAACAAGACTCAAGAAAAACTTACGAAAATGAAGTTGACAGCAATAAATGCAATAATCGAAATTACACGGAAGAAGTCGTACACTGCTTCCCACATGTTGAAAAACTGGCACGAGATGACTGAAACTGGAATTGCGATGACGAGCATAATAAGTTGGTGAGTGCTCCAGAATTTTCGGTGGAGTTGGCAGCTTGTAGAGGCAAATGTGTCTGAAATTGAAAATTTCAGTGTGATTTTGGTTTCGAAAAAAATAGCTGAGTTTTTATGAGTGTAGTAAAACGACCTATCCAGTACATGTAACACTAACGAAGAAATTTATTAAAAGTGCATAAAAACCATCTTCGTATTTTTCACAGAACAATGTATCTTCCGGCGGGCTCCTCAGTATTTGGCTGCTAATTATACGCGGTGCTTAGAAAGTTTTAAAACCAAAAATTGGCTAGCTCGACTTGAAGGAAAATAAAAGAAATTCCCAGCTATTGAATTACAACCAAAGACACCGACAGGTCCTATTTTTCCCGTGGTTGATCAGAAAATGCAAAACTTTTACAATTTTTCTTTTCACAATCTTTTAGAAAGTTCATACAAAAATTTAAAAGACTAAGACAATCAGTGGGAATTGAACCACTCCCCACCGATATTATTCTTATGACCCTGTTCTCCTCCAAATCGGTATAAACATAATATCGAACTGGGTTCTTGTGGGTTTAAAAAAAGTCACTAGAAACCATGGATCCCAGAATTTGAAGAGTGTGACACAAAACTTTTGCATTTTTGAGTCTCTTCACAACTCTTCTGAATTCAATTTGGAGATGTCTCTCCCAAATTCCTCTTTTTCTTCTTCTTTTCAGCGTCTTTGCAACTAGATGGTTAGCACTGTGACCCAACCGGTCTGAATTCTCATCACCATCTTGTCACTATTTGGACAAGTGTCCTCTGCTTCCGTAGTCAAAACAATTCTTGTTCCTGGCCTTAACACTTCATAGCGTGTTTTTTTTCTGATTCTGATTTCTCATCTGCTTCTTTTCGTCCGAATCATCATTTTCATCTACAAAAACTTCTGGCTCGATCTTTTTTTAGCTCTCTAGCCGCTTCATGATCTCGTGCTCTAATTGAATAAACGTCGTCGTCGGTCTTGTCTTCATAATCTGCACTGTGCGAGCTCTTGTTTCAACTCTTCCGTTGGTTTGTAGACCCTTTATCCACATCAAACACTGCACTTGTTCTGAACCGATCTTGTTGAGTTTGGGATCTGCATAGACTTTCTTCACTCGTCCTGTGTACTCTCCTAAACTGCTGTCTTTGTCTACAATTTTCTGAAATTCCATTTTTCTAGAAAATGTTGATATTGTCGGTGGGAAACATTCGTTCAGTTTGTTCACAATTTCCTCAACTTTGACCTCACTTGTCTGGTTTGGTATTATTTTGTTTGTGAAGTAATTATAGTCTCTCTGGTTCAATTTGCTTAATATGAGTTTTCATTTGACCTCATCTGATGAATCAGCGTCTTCACTTGTTATGGTGTCTCCATATTTCGAATACCCATCTTTGAATGACTGACCTTCTTCTGATTCATACTCGAAATTTCTGATTTGTCTCGAAATGAATCAAAGAGTCTAGATCCTCAACGATTCCAAGTTTCTTGGGTTGTCGTTGTCTTCGATTTCAATACTCCGTCGGCCAACGCTTTCACCTACTCACTTTTCTATCTATAGACAAAAAGTTTTTATAAACTTATTTCTATAGTAAATAGCAAGTTCAATAAGTAGGGCGCGTGGACTTGGGTGATAGAACAGGTTTCTATCATAAATTCACAGTCTACCGCTGGAGGGTGTTACAGCGCAACTATTTATTGGAAATTTCAAGGAATGGTCTCGTAAAAGAGGAGCTCTCGTAATTGAGACGGACTCGGGAAGGTGATTTGAAAAAAGGCGCTTGTATCTATAACACAGTTTATTTTCGACCCCTAGAAAATCCTATTAATTTTTTTTAGAGCTGTTGAAAATGATCATAAAAAGACTCACTGATTGCGATTGCAAAACTGAACGTACGGAAGAGCCAGCTTGGGGTATTCATTCCGAATCCGTAGAAAAAAAGGGCGATTGTCATCAAAACCATACTCACGCCGGTGTAGATAATATGGGGTCTTCTGACGTCCATTTGCAATTCATCGTGTGCCCACTGAAACAGGTATGTTGAATAAAGTTTGGAAACACGTGTTCTATTCCAAACAATTATTTGAATCTTTTTTTTTACTTCGCTGCTCCTGTGTTTTGTAATGATTTAAAGCTTTAATTAGCATTTCGAGAAACCTTTCCTGATTTTCCCTTCATTTTCACTTTTTCACAAGAAATTTCTAATCGAGAAATAGTGTACACATATGTGTTCTTGTTTTTCCGGGGTACGAGTGATGCAGTGGTAGTGGGCCGGTGTTGGCGAAAATGTTGGGAAAGAGTTGAGAAAAACTCTGAAAACGAAGAACACCTTCGTGTTTACTATTCTCTAATTTAAACTTCCACAAAGCATAACCTAATAATAAGTTTGAGAGCTCATAACTCGGCTCGCAGAGACATTCAGCAGGTTTTGATGGCAGAAATGGACTCCTCGGAGTCGAATATGACCAAATAAACGGAGGACAGAAGTCATATTTTTTATTTCAGATTCTGATACTTTAGAAAATTCTGAACAACTTTTATCATTGGAGCATGCGCTAAAAATCGCTCTAAATGCCCTAAATTGTAGTCCTCTCGGACAATATTATTTCTTTTTATTTCTCTGAAATAAAAATATGACTTCTGTCCTCCTTTCGTTTGCAAGCCGCGTCTCCAAAGACTGACTGGTTAGTTATGAGCTCATTTTCTAGTGTGTGTTTTTTTGGAAACACTTCTACCACCTTCATTTGTTATCTCCAAGCTCAAAACATGACAAAAATTCATTCTTTGAGGTTTCAAAAAATGATATATTTCAGCCAAAAACTCGAACTCAAGATTCTGAGCTTCGGGACATTTCGCAGCATTTTTTCTGCTACTAGATATTCAGAAATAATCCTTTATGGATTAGTTTTGTTGAGTTGCTATAACTACCTCCTGAAAAGTTTTTGATGGGGTTTCAAGAATTTTCGATGAATTTTCAAGTAGATGTCAAAAAGAAATTTGCGCCCTCTCTATGAACATGACAGATTCGAAATACGAACTAACAAAGTACTGTACGATGAAGCAGAACTACATAGTAAATTGCACAAAACGGTAGCGAAATGTATGAATTGTAGTCAGAAAGTATAATTGTATCGACATTAGATAACACTTTCATAAAATCTTCGGCTTCTGGTCGCGGCGAAAAGAATCTGACTACTCTTGTAAAGCTTCATTCAAGTCATGTGAAAGATGGCGAAATCGTGAAGGTAAGTAAATCCTGAAATATAACAAAGCAACAAATTCCCAGGATAAGAGTTGCTGGGCCGATTTTCAAACTTTCACCGGCTCGGCCCTTGCGAAGCGACTTTTCCGAAAAAACATGTACATATTTTGCAGCAGTAATTTTTGCAAAAGTAGTTTTGGGGCATTTTGTGTGGAAATTTGATTGAATTGACGAATGTAAGTAGTTCAACAGCGAATTTAGTGATGAAAAAGTACTTGAAAATTAACTTTGGAGTGTAAAAATTCAAAAAAAGTTTCCCCGGGCCGGCCCGTGAAATGTCAAGTAGGTCGATCACAAGTTTCGATATGACTGCTCGCTGCCGAGAAAATTTGTACGTTGGTCGGATTGTACGTTGATCGGTTCTTACTGAAGAAGTCAACAAAACGAACTCTCCTTTTTCTGCTCTTGATTGTGAGATCCCGCAGAAGATTTACCTATGAAATCTTTTTGAAAAATGAACTTTCATGTCGTGCAGTGTAGAAGTATTCTGATGTCCACCGAGTTAAGCGAGATTTCGAAAAACTTATATGTCTTCTTCTTCTGAAGCGTTCATCTCAAAAAATGAAAAGTAGGATCAATCCAAATTCAAGAAAAAACATAATTTATACAGAGCTCAAAAATCTCTCTTTTAGCACAGAAGAAGGACAAAAATTGTGAGCAATTGCTTTGACAAATGATAACTTCTTAGGATGTGCCCGTACAAAATATTTGTCAACTACAAAAATAAAACTCTTCTTGTGATCTGTACACTCCATAAACATACAATATTGTGAAACTATTAATGAGGCCGAGTCACAGTCACAAAGTAGACCATTTTCAACTAAAACTGCAAGTGTCGCATTATTTAAGGCCAGTACTGTATTTATTAAAAAAGATAGAACACACGCTCTCTTCTGGGCTTATATACCAAGAACAGAGGCGGAGCTTATAACATTATATAAAGTGAGATAGAATAGTATAGATGATGTTTTATTTTTTGATTCACCCAGACGGTTAACCCAGACTACAATTGAGTACACTCCCGGCCTCCAGAAAGAAAAGAAAAAAAAATACAATTAACAAAATATGAATTATCTTGTTGCTGTATCCTTTTCTTTTGACGACGTCGACGTACAGTACTGGCCATAAAGATTGCGACACTTGCTGTTTTTAGTTGAAAATGGTCAACTTTGTGACTGTGACACGGCCTCCCTAATAATCTTACAATATTGATTGTTTATGGTGTATGCAGATCACAAGTATAGCTTTATTTTTGTAGTGGACAACTTTTTTGTACGGGCACATTCTAAGAAGTTACAGGCAGTCAAAGAATTTGTTCGCATTTTTAACCCTTTTTCAGTGCTAAATGGAGAAATTTTTGAGTTTTTTATATTGACGGCCTGTAACTTCTTAGGATGTGCTCGTACAAAAAAGTTGTCAATTACAAAAATGTAGCTGAACTTGTGATCTACACAATCCATAAACAATCATGATTGTGAGACTATCAGGGAGGCCGTGTCACACTCACAAAGTTGACCATTTTCAACTAAAAACAGCAAGTGTCGCATTCTTTATGGCCAGTACTGTAGTCTATTTATTTTGTGGTTGACTATAATGTCCGGTTGTTTTCGTCTGTCATGGTGGTATTTTTGAACTAGAGGTCTCTTTGTGCAGAGAGGGGCTCCCGGCGAGCTGAAGGGGTTCTGTTGCGGCTCCTTGATATCTCCGACCTTGTGGTTACAGATAACTGTCCAAAGCGTAGTCCTAAAGCAATGTCTCTGTCGCGTTGTCAATGTTGTTCTGAATAAAGAGAAACGTGTGTTTCGTCTTCTTGGTTGGATGTCTTCGTTGTTCGATTAGGCGAATGACAGGGTCTTCTGAATAAGTGAAGAAACAGTTGAGTTTGAACACAACTCCACTCTGTCCAAAATGTGATTTCCGTTTCTTGGGTGACGTCCTTTCGATGTCCAATTGTCTATGTTGAACGGTCCGGCTTCTGGTTGAGCTTTTGTGAAGCTCGATGAGTGCTGGATTTGCTACCGTTTAGCTTGTCCAAGCAAATGTCCCGTTGTTCATTTTGAGACTGATGCCACAATGCTGGAGGATCTGCAGGTGTCCAAGCAGCTTATTGGCGATTGGTGAAGTTTGGGTGAGCCAGGTGCTGCACCTTCCTTCTGACTGTCAGTTCTTCGGGCAGTACAGTTTGGGTGATCTTCCTCGACAAGTCCATCCTTCGTCAGCGTCAGAATAATAGAAGTAGTCAAGCCCAAAACCAGCGCCTGCCAAGCGGGGCATGAGAAACACCGGGGGCCGAGACCCACCATATACACAACTGGCTATGGTTTTAATATATTTATTTTTGAAAAATTTCGTATCTTTCGACGATTCCTCTTCCGTGTCCACAGACGACATCAACGGGAAGGACATATCAGGCGGCGGCTTAGCAGGGGAGTTGTGACGGCTTCACGTTCGTTCGGTAGACTGGTTGGAGGGAGAGTTGACCGGAGAAGAGGTTGGAAGGTTACGTAGAACTGGTTAATGAATTGTCCGTGTAAAGCTGTACTCTAGTGGAGAGAATTGTGACTTTTAAGAGCCTGTGTGGTTTTGGTGATTTAGCTGTGTCGTGAATTTAGACCTATTAATTCCGCGACTATCCTCAACAAAGCTGAAACACGTTAAGGAAGCTTTGGACATTGATCCAACCTATCAAGAAAGTTTCTTAATAACACAACTGATCGCATTAGGTGTCTAGGGAAAGTTTTTGATGGGGTTTCAAGAATTTTCGATGAATTTTCAAGTAGATGTCAAAAAGAAATTTGCGCCCTCTCTATGAACATGACAGATTCGAAATACGAACTAACAAAGTACTGTACGATGAAGCAGAACTACATAGTAAATTGCACAAAACGGTAGCGAAATGTATGAATTGTAGTCAGAAAGTATAATTGTATCGACATTAGATAACACTTTCATAAAATCTTCGGCTTCTGGTCGCGGCGAAAAGAATCTGACTACTCTTGTAAAGCTTCATTCAAGTCATGTGAAAGATGGCGAAATCGTGAAGGTAAGTAAATCCTGAAATATAACAAAGCAACAAATTCCCAGGATAAGAGTTGCTGGGCCGATTTTCAAACTTTCACCGGCTCGGCCCTTGCGAAGCGACTTTTCCGAAAAAACATGTACATATTTTGCAGCAGTAATTTTTGCAAAAGTAGTTTTGGGGCATTTTGTGTGGAAATTTGATTGAATTGACGAATGTAAGTAGTTCAACAGCGAATTTAGTGATGAAAAAGTACTTGAAAATTAACTTTGGAGTGTAAAAATTCAAAAAAAGTTTCCCCGGGCCGGCCCGTGAAATGTCAAGTAGGTCGATCACAAGTTTCGATATGACTGCTCGCTGCCGAGAAAATTTGTACGTTGGTCGGATTGTACGTTGATCGGTTCTTACTGAAGAAGTCAACAAAACGAACTCTCCTTTTTCTGCTCTTGATTGTGAGATCCCGCAGAAGATTTACCTATGAAATCTTTTTGAAAAATGAACTTTCATGTCGTGCAGTGTAGAAGTATTCTGATGTCCACCGAGTTAAGCGAGATTTCGAAAAACTTATATGTCTTCTTCTTCTGAAGCGTTCATCTCAAAAAATGAAAAGTAGGATCAATCCAAATTCAAGAAAAAACATAATTTATACAGAGCTCAAAAATCTCTCTTTTTAGCACAGAAGAAGGACAAAAATTGTGAGCAATTGCTTTGACAAATGATAACTTCTTAGGATGTGCCCGTACAAAATATTTGTCAACTACAAAAATAAAACTCTTCTTGTGATCTGTACACTCCATAAACATACAATATTGTGAAACTATTAATGAGGCCGAGTCACAGTCACAAAGTAGACCATTTTCAACTAAAACTGCAAGTGTCGCATTATTTAAGGCCAGTACTGTATTTATTAAAAAAGATAGAACACACGCTCTCTTCTGGGCTTATATACCAAGAACAGAGGCGGAGCTTATAACATTATATAAAGTGAGATAGAATAGTATAGATGATGTTTTATTTTTTGATTCACCCAGACGGTTAACCCAGACTACAATTGAGTACACTCCCGGCCTCCAGAAAGAAAAGAAAAAAATACAATTAACAAAATATGAATTATCTTGTTGCTGTATCCTTTTCTTTTGACGACGTCGACGTACAGTACTGGCCATAAAGATTGCGACACTTGCTGTTTTTAGTTGAAAATGGTCAACTTTGTGACTGTGACACGGCCTCCTAATAATCTTACAATATTGATTGTTTATGGTGTATGCAGATCACAAGTATAGCTTTATTTTTGTAGTGGACAACTTTTTTGTACGGGCACATTCTAAGAAGTTACAGGCAGTCAAAGAATTTGTTCGCATTTTTAACCCTTTTTCAGTGCTAAATGGAGAAATTTTTGAGTTTTTTATATTGACGGCCTGTAACTTCTTAGGATGTGCTCGTACAAAAAAGTTGTCAATTACAAAAATGTAGCTGAACTTGTGATCTACACAATCCATAAACAATCATGATTGTGAGACTATCAGGGAGGCCGTGTCACACTCACAAAGTTGACCATTTTCAACTAAAAACAGCAAGTGTCGCATTCTTTATGGCCAGTACTGTAGTCTATTTATTTTGTGGTTGACTATAATGTCCGGTTGTTTTCGTCTGTCATGGTGGTATTTTTGAACTAGAGGTCTCTTTGTGCAGAGAGGGGCTCCCGGCGAGCTGAAGGGGTTCTGTTGCGGCTCCTTGATATCTCCGACCTTGTGGTTACAGATAACTGTCCAAAGCGTAGTCCTAAAGCAATGTCTCTGTCGCGTTGTCAATGTTGTTCTGAATAAAGAGAAACGTGTGTTTCGTCTTCTTGGTTGGATGTCTTCGTTGTTCGATTAGGCGAATGACAGGGTCTTCTGAATAAGTGAAGAAACAGTTGAGTTTGAACACAACTCCACTCTGTCCAAAATGTGATTTCCGTTTCTTGGGTGACGTCCTTTCGATGTCCAATTGTCTATGTTGAACGGTCCGGCTTCTGGTTGAGCTTTTTGTGAAGCTCGATGAGTGCTGGATTTGCTACCGTTTAGCTTGTCCAAGCAAATGTCCCGTTGTTCATTTTGAGACTGATGCCACAATGCTGGAGGATCTGCAGGTGTCCAAGCAGCTTATTGGCGATTGGTGAAGTTTGGGTGAGCCAGGTGCTGCACCTTCCTTCTGACTGTCAGTTCTTCGGGCAGTACAGTTTGGGTGATCTTCCTCGACAAGTCCATCCTTCGTCAGCGTCAGAATAATAGAAGTAGTCAAGCCCAAAACCAGCGCCTGCCAAGCGGGGCATGAGAAACACCGGGGGCCGAGACCCACCATATACACAACTGGCTATGGTTTTAATATATTTATTTTTGAAAAATTTCGTATCTTTCGACGATTCCTCTTCCGTGTCCACAGACGACATCAACGGGAAGGACATATCAGGCGGCGGCTTAGCAGGGGAGTTGTGACGGCTTCACGTTCGTTCGGTAGACTGGTTGGAGGGAGAGTTGACCGGAGAAGAGGTTGGAAGGTTACGTAGAACTGGTTAATGAATTGTCCGTGTAAAGCTGTACTCTAGTGGAGAGAATTGTGACTTTTAAGAGCCTGTGTGGTTTTGGTGATTTAGCTGTGTCGTGAATTTAGACCTATTAATTCCGCGACTATCCTCAACAAAGCTGAAACACGTTAAGGAAGCTTTGGACATTGATCCAACCTATCAAGAAAGTTTCTTAATAACACAACTGATCGCATTAGGTGTCTAGTGCAAGGAAAACAAAATATGTGGGTTGTACGGAGCGTTCGAGCACCAGATGCTCAGCAAAGACAAGGAATTGACTTCCTAAAGGTGATGGGAAGCGCAAAAAAGTACAAGTCTAATAAAATTAAATTTTTTGATTTTTATTGTTATTTTCATACTAATTTCAAACGATTAAAAAGTGATGCAAGATTTTGGGCAGAGCCAGATTTTGAACATTAACTTTTTTGTCAAAAAAAACATTTTGACGCCTTATGGGCCGGGTTGGGCCGAGCCGGGCCAAGCCAAAATCAGGAAAAAACTCGGCCCGTTTTGAAACATTTTTTGAAAACATTTTGAGTTACTGAATTTTATTTGGAAACCAGCCTGGCGCGGCAGCCGTCTAAACATTTTAGAGGAACGTCTAAACATTTTATAGGACGTTTAAACGTTTTTTGAGACGTCTAGATATTCGAAAAGACGTTTAAAAAAATTCGAGTTTGAACGGACGTTTAAGTGTGTCAAGGGGCGTCTAGGTTTTTTAAGGGACGTTTAAATGTTTTTGGGACACACTTTTTAAAGGACATCTAAACTGGAATAAAGCCCATTTATGTTAAAAGTTACTTGTAAACGTTTAGGAACGACTTCAGTATAATTCGAATACTTCAAACTCATTGCAACTTTATGAAGCCTTTCTAGTAAAAAATGTGTTGTTGGTAACCAAAAGAAAGTATGAATTTGAAGTCCAAATGTGACAGCTTTTGTAGGAATATCATTCAAAATGTACTCCATTAATTTTTGGTCTGCCAGTTTTATCGCGAGGCGTTTGAAAGCAATTTTCACTTTTTTTTAAAATACTGGCGTAAATGTTACCTCCAGATGTTTAATCAAACGGTAAATTTTATGCTTAAAAAAATGAATTTTTTCTCAATTCGGACATTTTGAAAACGTTTTTCCGCCTATATTCTGAAATTCTGTCAAGCTTTTGATTGACGAGAATTGGCTCCAAACAGGCTTTACGTTTAAATCGTAGTAATTTCCAATTGTTCTTTGATGTATTTATTTCATCTTCGTGTCTGTTTTCATATATTTTTTGCGGTACTAAACTCACCGAAGTCCATTCGAAACACGCAGCGACGAACAGTGATCCAGCGGCGATAAACCCGAAATTCCTGAAAGAAACAAATTCAGCTATTTTTGGAGATCACTGTTTATACTGGATCGTTTCCATAATTTTCGGAAAAAGCGGAAGTACAGTTGTTTGATTGAAAGTTTCCGACGAGATAGCCAGCGTCATAAGGAGCAATGTAACAACAAACAACTTGTTTTTGTAAACTGCCCTCTTCATTGATTTTCTATCTGAAATATAAAACCTGATGAGAACATAGATGTTCAAATTGGTAATACCTATGCTCATCACTTTCTTGATTAGTTTATCAACCCGTACTTTCAATGGTAGTTTTGATTCAACCATTTTTCTGAAATAATGTAAATTTGGAAAAGTAAATTAAATCGTTTGAAAACTTAATTTACAGCTATTTCAAACAAAAAAACGTAAAAATTGTTTTGTGAAAATCAATATTTCCTACACTCATCATTAAATTTTTTGATCTACCAATATTATTGACATTTTTGACTAGTTTGTCGGAAAAACTTACAGTACATTAATTTTGAGCATGTCCCATCGTTGTTATCAAGAATATGATTCGACTTGTGTTGGAAAAGAAAATTAAGTGATAAAAAATATAAAACTATCAAAATTATGGAGCCCAATTTTGATTTTGACGCATCAAAGTCTCTGTATCTGAATATATTACCCATAATTTGATGAATATACTTTTGTGCTTCACTGAAAATAGATGATTATGATGATACTCAGTCTGAAATTAAATGTTTTGTGCTTCCTCGTAATGTTTTATTGCTGGTTCCATGCATATGTTCGAAACTTTCTGAAACATTTGTTTTGTACATTGAGCTATTGGCGGATTCAATTTCTAGACTTTTCACTCTTTCGGATTTTTCTGGACTGATAAAATAAGAATTAAGATAATTCACACATCTAAACTTTCAAATTATAGGCCTACTATATTTTTTTCATCACAAGACAATTTTTGATCTACAACTCAAGACCTGTTGAATGGTGTCTCTGTTTGGGAAATTTACGTATTGCAGGTCTAGAATAATTTGATTTCCCCAGTTTATTTGTTCCCGACTATAAAGGAAAACGATGAGGAAGAAGTACCATATCGTGGTCAAATTTGAGAGCTCATCAATGTATCAAGAAGTAAGACCCTGTAATAGAGGCGTACCTAGCGGTTCCTATTCGCAGAGGTGTATCTTGGTTCCCAAAGGAAATATCAAGAAAGTGCTAACAGACAAAATACAGCTCAATATTTGAAGAATATTTCTTTAGTTGAAAAAATGTTCATATCTTTAAAGACAGCCGAGATAGGATGCTCTGAACTTTTGCTAACGGGTGCGTTTCTATTACAGGTTTTACATACTATACAAATCCAGATATTCATTTTATAGTCAACAGCTTTTTTGTCGGGAGTCTTGTTAAAAATCTATGATTTGAGAAAATTGTTTTGCCTCAAAATGTCCTGTTGATTATAAAGTTGTTAACTACAAAATTCAAAACTTTGGGCTTGTACATTACACACTAAAATGGTTTTACAGGAGAGCCAATTTTGCAGACACCATGGCAAGTTGTCGAAGTGTACCATTTCATCTGAAAAAATATTTGATTAGTGCTACCATTACATTGATTTCACTTACATAAACTATTACTCCAGCTTTTCAATGTACGTTTTCCCCTGTTGTATTTTTTGTATTTTTTTAGAAAATTGTTTTTTAAAATAATTATTGTCAGAATCATAATAGTTATCCCGGAGCAACTGACCGGACCAGGTTGAGAATAATATTGTATACATATCTAGTGAACTAATATTGGAATTCACTTGATGCTGGAATAAATTTTCTCTATATCTCAGTAAAGCGATGCGATATCACGTAACTCTCAAATAGTTCACATCCAGGTCCTGCAACAAAAAAAGTTTCGAATTTTTCAGTCGGATGCTCTGAATTCTCGTCATGGCAACCTTTTTTCCAATGTTTTCTTTATGTTATCTGCTTCTTCATGCTAATTCGAAAACGAGTATTTGAAAATATTTATTTTCAATTTATAACAATTCTAGACTAATAACAATTAATTAAGGGTATTCATTATAATATTAAATTTCTGGTTGCTTGAATGAGACAATTCTTATTTTGAAGGGATACACATTTTCATCTTCTTCACATTCATACTTTTTGTGTGGTTTCCAGACAGGTGTTGCCCGACTTTTATAGACAATCTTCATGGATTACTGTAGCCAATTCTATTGGGAAACAATAGAAAATAAAGATGTAGTAGGAGTAGAGAACCAGGAAAGCCTGATGTTTATTGCTAGGTCATCAATTTGATTTTCGAGGTCCTATTGTATTTTTATTAATCAATTTTTCTTTCCCAGCATCATAAAACTGAACATTTTATATTCCCGCGTCTCTGAAAATTATAATTCTACTGCTATTTATTACTATTTTGCCATGGCATCCGGCGGCCTAGAAAACCTAAACTCTTCCAGCTATTGTACCAATGATCCTAACCTAAAAACGGAATGATAGATCGAAGCTGGGGCAGGCCTGAGACGCGTTTTCTCAGGGTTTTCCAGTTTTAGAGGTATTCTTCCCCAGATTTTCCTCTTCTCTGGGGTTTTTCTTCATTATATAGAGACACCTAGATAGACTGACACACAGATAGACATGACGCTGACACACAAAAAGTTCTGTCCAAAGAATTATTTTGCCCAATTTTTCCTTCTTTTCGAAACGGTTTTTCCTTCAAATTTTTTTCTTTCAGTTTTCTTTCCAATTAGCAATATCTAATATCGAGGATATCGACAAACGGTAAAGTGCATGGGGACTCAGCATCTATAAACGTTTTCTTCCCCGTATTCTTCCCCTATTTTGTACATATTTTCCCATCCCTTTCCCCGGCGATCAATCATGTCCATGTCTAAGTGATCACCTGATCACTTCCTTCATTTCAGACTTTCTCCCTTCCATTCATCCCTTCTTCTTCTTCTTTTTCCACGTGGTTCCTTCCCCCCTGTCTCTGCATCTCTCACTCCCCCACTCTCCTCTTATCACACACTATTTCTCTTGGTCTTCTTCTTGTAAATGAATCGAAATGGTGAGAAAGAGAGAAGTGGAGTGGAACAATCTCATTGTCCTCTTTTTCCTAGTAATGTTTACACTCGTCGGTCCCCCCTTGAGAATCAAATGGTTTACTACTTGGACATCTTTTGGAGCAGACCACATTTTTGGCATTTTTTGTGATTTCTGAGCGGGAAATCAAAAAATATTTGGTTTTGAGGGTTTTTTATGTTCTTTGTCCTGGCCTTCAGTGGTTTGTATGGGTTCTGGATGGTTCTGAACCAACTTTTTCAATGTTTTCGTATTAATTCTAACATTGCTGATATTCTTGACTCTCAAATTTGATTGGAAACTGGTCAAGAAGGTTCTGAACTAGTTTTTGCCATTTTTCACAGATTTTTCAAGTTTTCCAGTAGTTTTAGCACTCTGAAATAGGTTTTTCCAGCAATTTTTATGGCTAATAAACAAAACATATTTGATTTTGAGGATGGATATGTTCTTTGTCTTAACCTTCAGTGGTTTTTGTGCGTTCTAGAAGATTCTGAAATTTTTTTTTGATGGTACAGACAGTTTTCCAACTTATGAGGACCGATTTCTAAAATATTTTCAACCAATTTGTCTGGATTTTTAAAATGTTCGACAGATTTCAACCAAGTTTCAGCTTTTTTCAGTCGAAAATCACTGATTTCAGCAAATTTTCAGTTAATTTTCAGCCGATATTATTTTACGTTAAGCTATTTCTATAATTTCAGCCAATTTCAGTCATTTTTAAGACGATTTTAGCTGGTTTTTGGCATCCCTGTGAACTGTTTTTAACTATTTTCGTATAATTGTACATTCTTAGTATTCATAGCCTTCAATTTTGGTTGGAAACTGTTCTCAAAGGTTCTGAACTTCTACTTTTGTTTTTTTTTGTTTTTTAGCTCTGTTTTTGAGTTTTTAGAATTTAGCAGTCGCTCAAATGTCTTTACACGCTGAGATTAGTTTTACTGTTTTCATGTGTTTTTTGATACTAATTCTAACATTTATATTAAAATCGAAGCTGATTTACTGTTCAAATATATATCAAAATATCCGCAAAAAACTGATTTTTGGGTCTAAAAACTACTGAAAAACTTGAAAAATTACGTAAAACATACATACATTATTCCATCATGCACAATATCTCGTACTAAAAATAAAACCATTGGGTCAACCAAGAAGTCTCTTCCATTTAAACTTAACACCTTTCTGATAGTGAGATAAGAGACGTCAGACAACGCGACGCCCTATTTCTCTGCGTCTCCACTTTTTTCTCTCTCTCCGTTATCACTTTAAGCGTGTCTCCACATGATTTCCGTATGTGTCTCACCAATCAATCAATTCCCTTATCAAATCATATATTGCAGAAACCAGTCCCCTCCTATCTCTGCTTCTCTAATTCTCTTGACTCTCTCTCTCCATTTTAAAGGCGCATTGTCTCATTTCCTCTTCCTGTGTTGTTTTCATTACAATATTTATTAGTTGGGTTCATTTTGATGACGAAGTTATCAAATCGGAAGTGGTGGTTGTTTGATCGCATTTCCGTGTTTTGTAGGAAAAATCGGGCAAGTTTTTTGTTGTTTTTAGGTCAATATTAAGTGCGAAAACTGGAAATTTTAATGCCTAGACTGTAAATATGCACTGACATGAGTGAGAACATTGGGAAACGTGACTGACATTGTGTTCTAGGCATTTCTAGGTCAATTTTGAGTGAGAAAATTGGAAATTTCAGTACAAAGACTGTAAATGTGCACTAGAAATAAGTTGAAAGTTAAATTTTGGAGGATGGGACCGTGAGAAACCTGACTAATCTGCAATTCCGAGTGTTTCAACCTGGAAAATGTGATCCTGGGCATTTTTTAGTGTTTTTTTGAGCGATAGACAGTTAGCATGACCTTTCCATTGGTGATAGGTGTTTTAATCTTTAAAAAATGTGGTTTAAGGACGGGTTTTTGGTGATCTAAAGTCTGTTTTTGATGAAAACTCTAGAAAATCCAAATTTGAGACTGTTCTCTCATGTTTAAAGAACACATTTTAGCAGAAATCGAACCTATTCATAAGGGATAGTCTATTTAAGGAAGTTTATGATGATTTTAGATGTTCTGACGTATATAAGACGGTTTTGGGGCATTTTTCAATGTTTTAAAATCAATTTTAGGTGGAAAAACTGTAAATTTTAATATATAGATAGTGAACTTGACGTTGGATCACATTCTTCTTACTTCAATGAGGTAACATACGTTTTACATTGATTGACGTCAAGTTTTTGCTATTTAGAGCCCAATTTTTGTCCAAAACGACTAAAAATAGTTCTATCGGTTTTTCAAATAATTACTAATTATTTTCACAAGTTTTCGGGTTAATTACAAACTTTATCTGTATGATAACGTGAACTTTATTAGTTACACAGTAAGAATACATGCTGGTACATTTTGCTGCATTCTGATTCAGCTAAAAACATAAATTTCAAGTTTAAGTCTATGTGTGACAAGTTTCTGTTGCAACATTTCATTTTTCGGGCGTCTGATAGTTTGTACTATGATATTTGGTTATCTATAACAAGTTTCAGCTGTTTTTTTTTCTTTTTTTCAAACTATAGTACAAACTGGGAAGGTGAACATCTTCTCTGATATGTATGTTGTTAGTATTGCAAAGAATGATGAAACCTGAATCTCAGGACAGATATTGGTATTGATGTTCTCAAAACTTTAGTTTCAGTACGAGGAATGTTTATAATTGAGTCTTCACGAAAAATTAAGAATTGAGTTACTGTGGTTATCGTGCCGAGACCCGACTTGTCTAGATGAACCTTATAATTATATAAGCACGTCTTCGTTTTCTGTTTTTCCAATTTTCGCCAAGTTTTCAACCCAATTTTTAATTCTAGACGCTCAAACACTCATCTAGGTACACTTCCATCCAGAAATTAGCCCAATTCCCATTCATTTGACCTATAAACATATTTTCCTCTTTGTCGTCTGATTTTTGGTAGTTTGGAGGTGTGGAACAGTGGCAAATGACAAATTTGTCATAGCTGATTTGGTGAAGTCATTAGTCTCTGGGCTAGGGGGTATAAAATGACAGACTTGGAGCGTTTTTGGGTGGAAAATGGTCAGAAAACTGAGATTTTTGGTCATTTTAGGTAATGAAGCACTAGTTTTTGTAGTTTGTAGTGAGTGAATTGGCTATTTTTTGTTAAAGAACTTATTTTGTCAAAATTCTGTAGTTTCAATCAGCAAAACTCAAATTTTACCATCAAAACTATTTCCAGATCAATTTTCATCCTAAAATATCCTATTACTCAATTCAAAAATCAACTTTTCTAGTTTGAACCGGGAAAGACGTTGTTTTTGAAGAACAGGGCGGAAACCTTTTCAATTAAAAATGACTTTTAGTTTGTTGGAAACTGGTTTTCACAAAATGATTGATTGGAGAAAGGATGGGGTGATAGATTACGTCAGTATTATTGGTTTTTAGAATGGAATTTTTGGGAATTTTTTGTTTAAATTGTAGTTTGCGCGGTTTCTATATAGTTATGGGTTCTGAATTTTCAAAGTTTCTAGACTAATCGTCCTAAATTGCTGTTCTACCTATTCCTGCATAATTAACATGTAGCTGACGGGAGCTTTCTTTTCAAATTGCTAGACTAATTGCTCTTTTCATCTACATTTTCCAATTTTGGCGCATTTTTCTTCGCTACGAGTTATTTGGCACCGTACAAACTTCAACATGTTATGAAATTAATGTATATACTTAGGTACATATGTACTGACTCAAATATATACAAACCTGTCATAAACCGGCAGGAATTATACATAAAATTTCCCGAAAAAAAATTTCGGAAAATTTTTTTGTTCCCGATTTTCCCGAAAAGTTTTTCCCGACCAAGCCTGCGTGTATCTCAGTCAATTTTGATCGCATCATCAAAATTTCAATATCATTTGAAAGTCCTAATTAATCTCTACCATTATCAGTTTAATAATTTTAATTAATACTGCAAATATTTTTAACATCATCATTTCCAAGCTATAGAAGTGATTTCAGTGAGTTTGTCCTGTTTTTTTCGGTATTTTTAACATAGTTTTCTACCTTATTTCTTCATAACACCATAATTTGGTAGATTTTTGGCTTTTGTTGGTTTCAGCTAGTTTCAAGGTCGTAGCCACCACTGGAATTTCTTCCTTCGACTTCTGTTTCAAAAATTTTAATCAACTCGGTCTTATTCTCAATCAGTTTTTTCGCTCACCTGCAAAACTACTAATTTTATTGCAGAATTGTTTCCCCTCACTAATAAAACAATAATCTATGAAAAAACAGTCTCACTTCGTACTTGATGTGTGGTCAATAGAAGAGATTTTTGTTCATTTATAATTAATTATTGTCTTAAATGATCATTTCTTGTTTTGTTCCGTATGTACACGTGGGGTCTGGTCTTATAAGGCGTCAAATTGTTGCAAATTGTTTGCAAATCACAAAAAAGTGACCTAGAATCCCAAAACTGAGGAAGTTAGGCCATTTCCATTTTTTTTTTAGAATCTCCGCTTCTTTTTTCTCTCCTTTTTCCTCTTTTATGACTTCCGATGACTCATTTCCACATTATTTCATTCTTCCTTTTCTTCCGTTTATTTATTTTTCCATCTTGACATTTTTATTCCTTTCCATTTCTATAAATGTCGTTCTTACTCATATCTTTTTATTCAAATTCTTTTTTCCCTTTTCACCTACCCAGCTGTCCTATACATATGTAGTATGCACATGTACCTGTTGACATTAAAATTCAAGTTTATCACTGACGTACACGATTTAAATAGGGGTTAGGGTAATAGGATTAAAAATTATCAAAGAGAAAGTGAATTTGACTTGGAAATGGAGTGTAAACGTTTTGAAAAGTGAGGAAATTTTGGGTAGTAAGAACATGGAGACTGATAAGAGATTAGGTTTAAAAATAGAGGCATTATGCGAATATTAGACGTTTTAAATTTTGAAAAAAGTTTTACGTTTCTAGTGTTCATGCTTTGCCTCAACCATTTTTTGACAATTTCCTTTTTCTGAATACTTTCGGTGTTTATATTGTATTTTAATTTTCTGAGACCGATTTCAGTGAATTTTCTATATTTCTGTCATGTTTCTCTTTTATGATATATTTAACAATTGTCGTTTTTGAGACTGTTTCTCAGTGAAATTTCTCGATTTCTCTTGATTTTTGGCTTACTAATGTTTTTCAGCTGGTTTGATACAAAGACTAAATACTTGTTCATGATTTTCTGTCATTTAGAACCACTTTTTATTTGTTTTCTGCTTATTTTGAAGTTTTTTACGTCCTTCATATCTTTTTTCGCAATAGAAAACTTTATGTCTCCGTGCGGCATCGTTAAGATTTATGATAAGCGTGGCCTACACAACCAATAAATTATCTTCATATATAAACAGCGTTTTTTCCGAATTATTCCATTTTCAAAAATTTTCTGACACCTTTTTGAAAGTTCTTCTGCTGTCGGCAAGCTGCGGTTAAAACTACTTATTTAGTTTTTATAGCATTTACCAAAATCTGTGACTGGTTCTGGTCGTTTTCACCATTTTCCACCTATTCCCATGCCGGTTTTACCCAATTTTTGCCGCTTTTAACCAAATTCTGAAAATAACCGAGATATGTACAACCGAGCGGAAAATTTTGGTACTTTTTCGAAAATCTGCATTTTTGTCATTTTTTGACAATGTGAACATAATATCATGTTCTGTAACTACAGTACCCCTCCACTACTGTAGCTAACCAGTTTCTAGAAAGGAGAAGGTCTGTTCGTCCTATTTTGGTTAAGAGCGGTCATTTGCTACGTCATTTTCATTCATTTTCGACCGATTTCTAACCAATTTCCAGAAGAACGCGATCGCGCCTCCGACACCCCAGCTTATATTCTCTCCTCGGCTTCCTGCTCCTTCCGTTGTGTTCTTTGTCTCATGGAATGCTCTTGTGCTCTCATCTTGTGTTCATCATCATCATCATCACCAGCAGTCCAATAAAACAACAACCTGAGATCAGACCACCAATCTCTTTCTCTCTCTCTCTCTCTCTCTCTCTCTCTCTCTCTCTCTCTCTATCTGTGGGTGTCAGTTGTTGGCTCAACTCTCTTTCTCTCCCCACCACACCCCTTACTGATAACAATTATATTATTTTCTTATCTCCCATTTTTTGATCTGATATTAAAAAATCAGCTGAGAGGAAAATGTATAAAAGGAGCAGGGTAGAATGTGTTTTTCAATTTTTCTGGAATTTCCATGATTTCTTCATTCTTTTTGAGCTCTAGATTCTCTGAATTCCTGTTTTAAGGGCCACGGGGCCTGAGGTAATAAACCGGCTCTTTTTTCAACAATCCTGGGTGTTTTTAGGCTCAAAAAGATGGAAATTTTACCTTCCAAATGAGAAAAGTCAAATCTAAAACAAAATTTCTAGTCATGTCCTTTTTTGTGAGCAACTATGTTGAAATTGTTTTTATTGGAAAATATAAAAATTTCTGCTACTTTTAAGCTAAAAATAATGAAAATTGAACTAAAAATGACACAGTTACGGAATTTCGAAAATTTTCGAAATATTCAAACGTTTCATTTCACTGTAATTCAGTCGGTTTTGCTCCAAACTTGAAATTTTTTGTACTTTTGGAATTAGGAACACAAGAGCTTTCAGAAAAGTATAATCATGCCTATGCTCTGAAAATTTCGAATTTTGACTATTTTTTTTACCATTTTTTTCTAAATTAGGCAAACCTAGGCATGATTATACTTATATGAAAGGTCTTGTCGAGCTGAATTCAAAAATCTGATCTAAAAATATTTTGGAGAAAAATCCAAAAAGTTATACCCCTGTCTCCTCCACACACAACACAACGCCACATGTTGTTTCTTGATTCCCCATGTATCCCTTATCCCAGCCGACTCTCGGCACCCACGCCTCATACACACGGGGTCCCGGGTCCGGGTTTACGACGGGTACCCATGATCGATATTCAAAGAACAAAAATCATGTCTCATCCGATCATTTGAGAGGAAATTTTACTCACGAGAATTTTTTTTCGTCACTTTTAATACTCATGTGGTCAAGTTTTACGAAATTTTTTCTGTGATCTACGTCTTATTTCAGTTGAAGCCAGTGATGACTTTTATATGGCTTAGCTGATGAATAATGTCTAGTCATAGACACACGCATCATAATCCCTTTCCCTCCTCCCTTGAGCCTCGAATCCCCGTTTTTTGTTTTTTTTCTGATTTTTTTGCCAGGATTCATTTTTCCAGCATTTGGCTATTTTCCGTCAAAAAACTATCGCGAAATATCAAAAATGAACAAAATTACAGATTTTCGAAACTTTTCGAGAAATAACTGGTCATTCAAATCTATGTAACTTGGTCCGTTTCAACCCGTTTTGAATTTTGATCACATTTTTGAAATCAGTGCGTTAAGGGCTTTCAGAAAAGTATAATCATGCCTAGGTTCCAAAAAATTATATTTTTTGGGATTTTGGGACCAAAATAGTGGTCAAAACTGAAATTTTTCAGAAATATGTCATGACTATACTCTTTCGAACCGTCTCGGTCTGCCAAATTTGTATTTTTCAGTTTTAACCTTCTCAGGGTTCATCATAAAAAGTTAGTACCCAATTTTAGACCATTCTCCCATTTCCCTGCGCCTTTAAGGACCCATTTTCTTAAAATATCCTAACCTAGTCATGATTATACTCTTTCGAACCGTCTTGACCTGCTGAATTCAAAATTTCAAGTTTTAAACCTTCTAGAGCTCACCAAAAAAAGTTAGTACCCCATTTCAGCTCCAAGTTGCATCACCACCGTCCCCATTGTTTCCCATTTCCCACCACCCCTCTTTGTCTCTTCCTCCTCCTTTGTGTGTGTGAATTGCTCACCTGATTCTCTTGTTGATTTTCCTCTCGAATTACTATACACACACACACACACACACACACAAATATCTCCACATGTCCTATCTCGCACGTTTGTATGTGTATGTGTCCTCAAATTTTGATGTCTTGTTCCCCTACAACCTTAAATTTCACAATTTCACATGATTTTAGGCAATTTTAGGTTCAAAAACCAGAAAATTCAATAATTTTTACCATTGGAAACCTTTGAAAACCCAAAAAATCTCTAATCTGGCGCGCCTTTGACGCGTTTTTGCTGAAAACCCCTTAAAATTGCATAAAATCGGACTAAAGTGTCTCAAATTTTAAGCTTTACATGATTTTAGTCAGCTTTAAATCTAAGAATCAAAAATTCGGTTGTTGTACCATGAAAAACCGCTGAAATTCTTTAAAGTACCAAAATCTGGCGCGCCTGAGACGCGTTTTTGTTCAAAATTGCCTAAAACCTTAAATTTCACATTTTCACATGATTTTAGTCAATTTTGAGTTTAAAAACCAGAAAATTCCGTGGTATTTACCTTAAGAAACCATTGAAAGCCTAAAATCCAAAATCTGGCGTGCCATCGGCGCGTTTTTGCTTAAAATTGTCTAAACTCGCTCAAAATTGGGCTAAAGTGTCTCAAATTTTAAGCTTTACATAATTTTAGTTAGCTTCAAATCTAAGAATCAAAAATTCGGTTATTGTACCATAAAAAACCGCTAAAATTCCTTAAAGTCCAAAATCTGGCGTGCCTGGGACGCGTTTCTGCTTAAAGGCGCCTAAAATCGCTTAAAATCACTCAAATTTTACGTAGAAAGTTCTGGAATTTTTTTATTGAAATCATTTTCTACGTTACTATTTACCTATGATGTGTTAGGCCAGTCATATATTGTTTGCTTAGCTGAGGGAAAATGAACATGAGGAAAAAATGTTGGGAAATTTTTTTAAATTTGTATATTGATTGCATTTTCTCGCTTTTTTACTTCAATTTTTTGATTTTTTCTCTGAAAAATAAGATTATTCCATACTTGCTATATTTCAGATTTACCATGGTACTAAATATAAAACGAGCGTCGTCGCTGGACGGCGCCACTGTTAATGTGCAGGATGTGCTGAAACCGTTCGATCATCAGGTGAGTATTTGAGATTTTTTTTTTGGGAATTATTGATTTTTAAAAATCAAAATGTTGATATTCAAATTATATAAGAAAAGGGCTTTCAGAAAAGTATAATCATGACGTATTTTGGAAATAAAATTTTTCGAAAATTTTTTCTTCAAGGTAGTGTTGTGGCTAGACCTAAAATTTTTGAACTGAAAATAACATTTTCAGAATCAGCGTGTTGAGAGCTTTCAGAAAAGTATAATCGTGCTATATTTTTGAGCATTTTAATTTTTGACCTACTCCATGCGCCTTTAAAGTCGTTTCGAGACCCGAAACTTCAATTGTTGGAGATTTTCAGCCATTTTCTCACAGCAAATGGCACTGAAACTATTTTCCTAACAATTTCAAAAAATTCTGCAAATTTTGACCCTAAAACCACCATGTTCCGACAAAATCTCACAAAGTTGCAGATTTTCGAAATTTTTCGAATGTCTTACAGTACTTTAATACACCACAACTTTTTCAGATTTGCTCCGTTTGGTGTTAAATTCACAAAGTTACAGAATTTCGAAACTTTTCGAAAATCTCATAAGCTTTAATACGCCATAACTTTAACTACTTTGCTTCAATCCGTGTAAAATTAAAATTTTAAGATTTTGCACATCTAGACGCGTCAAATGAGTATAATCATGACATATTTTGAAATTTTTGACTTTTTGAGATTTTGTGACCCCGAAAACCAAAATTTTCAGAATATAGGCAAGATTATACTTTTCTGAAAGCTGAAAACACGCTGATTCTAGATATATAGTCAAAACTAAAATCTGGTCGGAATTTCACGGGTTTTGAGCAAATTTATGCTCAGAAAAACCCAAAAATTCAAAAAAAAATTTTTTAAATTTTTTGTATTTTCTATTTCCATAGCCATACTAGAGTACCACAAACTCCATAAATCCTGACACTATCGCTTTTCCAGGTCGGCGGTCACACCCCATTCACCTCTCTCCCAAACGGACACCTCCTTAAACCGTGTGATGAGCGGGAAATCTATTTCTATCAAAAAATGCCTAAAATCCTAAAATCGATAGCGCCGAAATGTTGTAGCACGATACAGGGCAGCTCGGTGAGCACATTCGACGACAGTTGTGTCAATTGTCGACAACACCAGTTGGAGAACGTGGTGATACCCGAGAGTATCGAGGGATCACCGATTTTGAATAAGAGGAAACTGTCAAAGTGAGTTTTTGGACATTTTTTTCTTCAAATATTTAGGAAAAATCAGTTGCAAATGATTTTGTGAGCAAGTTCATAAGATTCCAAACATTTTGACCCGAAAAACACTGAAAAATAAAAAAATTTGACTGAGATACTGATTTTCGAAAATTTTCGGAAAAAAAATTTTCGATTAAATTTTCAGAACATAGGCATGATAATACTTTTCTGAAAGCTCTTGTTCTCCTGAATCTAAAAATACAAAAGTTTTCCAGTTTGGAGCAAAACAGACCGAGTTACGGTAGTTTTAGTGAGAGGAGGCTAGAGCACAGAGATACCAGACGCTCTGCGTCTCTAACACCGGAATTCAAAATTTTCAGAATACAACCATGATTATCCTTTTCTGAAAGCTCTTGTTCTCCTCATTTTAAAAATATATAAATTTTTCAGTTTGGAACAAAACTGACCGAGTTACGGTAATTTTAGTGGGGAGGTTAGAGTGGAGAGATACCAGACACTCTGCGTCTCTAACCCTGAAATTCAAAATTTTCAGAACCTAATCATGATTATACTTTTCTGAAAGCTCTTGTTTCCCTGATTCTGAAATTACAGAAATTTTTCAATTTGGAGCAAAACTGACCGAGTAACGGTAGTTTTAGTGGAGAGGTTGTAGCACAAAAAAATTTCTTTTTTTTAACCTAGGCATGATTATACTTTTCTGAAAGCTCTCGTTCTCCTGAATCCAAAAAATACATTGATTTTTCATAAAAACTATCTTTTCCAGAAACTTCATCGTCCTCTCCGACCTGACCTACCGTATGAAGTCGCCTCGAATTCTCGACTTGAAGCTGGGCACTCGTCAACACGGCGATCAGGCTACAGTAGCCAAAATTGCGTGTATGACAGCGAAATGTCAGTCGACCACGTCAGCCAGTTTGGGGATACGGTAAGAAATTGAATTTTTGGGATTTTGAAAAATGTTGAAAAAATTTTTTTGATAAATATTTTTCAGTTTATGCGGTATGAAATGTCCGCCTTGCGACCAACATAACCAGATATCAATCAATAAATATGAGGGTCGAGAAATGGGAAAATTGGAGTTGGTCATGGCGGTCCGCCAGTTCTTCAATGTATCTGAAACTGTGCTGGAAGTGGTGGAGAAGAAATTATTGGGAATCAAAGATGTGTTGTGGGAGGCGGATGGAGTTAGACTGTTTGGAGCGTCTTTGCTGATTGTTATCGAGAGTGAGCCGAATGGTGAGTATGAAAATCTGGAAAAAAAACCATGAAAAACGACCTAAAACTCGAAAAAAATTTCGAAAATTTTTATGAAAAAAAAGTTTCAGCCCAAAATTTCGGATCGGCTGAAACTTCTGTAACTCATTTTCCTTCAGAAATCTTATCATTCTCAGCAAGCCCCACACCTTTTCTACATTTGCTCTCTAAAACCACCTCTATATCTCAAAAAATTGGAAAGTTACGGATTTTCGAAAATTTTTGAAAATTTGAAAATCTGAAATACCTTAAACCTGCTGTAACTTGGTCAGTTTTACTCTTAATCTATTTCTGATTGAAAAATGGAATTTAGGGCGTTAAGACGGTCCAGAAAAGTATAATCATAACATGCTTCCGAATAATTTCAGTTTTGACCACTATTCCGGTCCCGAAATACCAAAAAATTGAATTTTTCCAAACCTAGACATGATTATACTTTTCTGAAAGGTCTTGGTGCGCTGATTTCAAAAATACAAATGAAATTTAAAACGGGTTGAAACTGACAAAATTACATCAATTAGAAGTTTTTCAAAATTTTCGAAAATTTTCGAAATTCTGTAACTCCTTTAGTTTTTAATGTTTTGATCTGATTTTTAGTTTGTTAGATAGCTAAGATTTTGAATTTTATTTTGAAAATAAAAAATGTTATAGATTCCACATCGCCCGACAACCTGGTACGTATCAAAGTGGTGGACTTCGCCAACTCCACATTCGACGGCTTCCAAGGCGACAATTTCTATGAAGGGCGTGATGAGGGCTCCATTCTGGGTCTTGACACGCTTCTGGGAATTGTGCAAGGATAATTTTTTTTGCTCTTAACTCAATCTTACCCATTTTTCTTTTTTTCTCTTCTTTGTCCCATTGTCCGCTTCTTTTTAATTCCAGAAAATTCCATTCCGATTCTGTTCCGATGATTCATATCTCTATGTTTTATAGAACATTCCCCCCGGTTTTTTTTGGGTATTCGCCTCATTTTATTCAAGTTTTATTCAAGTTTTATGTAATAAATTTTGCATTTTTTAGTGATACCGGTTGTTAGCTTCAATTTAAGCCAAAAAACAAGAAAAACGGATGAAAAATTAGAAAGTTAGGGATTTTCGAAATTTTTCGATAATTTCAATATCCTTAAAACTGCCGTAACTCCTGTAATTTTGCTCCAAATAAATTTCAAATTCAATTTTTGAATTCAGCGCGTCAAGACCTTTCATATGAGTATAATCATGCCTAGTTTTGACCTATTTTGAAAAATGGTCAAAAAATAGTCAAAAATAGAAATTTTCAGAACATAGGTACGATTATATTTTTCTGAAAGCTCTCGTTTTCCTGAATTCAAAAATACGTGAATTTTCCGGTTTGGAACAATACAGACCGAGTTACGGCAGTTTTAGTGAGGGAGGCTAGAGTGCAGAGATACCAGACACTCTGCGTCTCTAACCCCGGAATTACAAATTTTCAGAATATAGGCATGATTATACTTTTCTGAAAGCTCTCATTCTCCTGAATCCAAAAATACAAGAATTTCTCAATTTGGAGTAGATCTGACCGAGTTACGGTAGGTTTAGTGAAGAGGTTAGAGCACAGAGCACACGAAAATTTATATTTTTCCGAAAGCTCTGAAAGTTTTTTCAACCAAAAATGTTTTTCAGAAGTAATACTAGTTGTCAGCGTCAATTTAAGCCAAAAACCAAAAATAATCAAAAACTTACAGATTTTCGAAGATTTTCGAAAATTCATTTCACCGCTAAAGGTGCTCTATTTCACTCCATTTTACTCCAAACTAAATAAAACTTCAATTTTCAAATTTTACACACCAAGACCTTTCAAATGGGTATAATCATGCCCATATTCCCTTCTCCTCGATTTTTGACCTTCCCTAGGACCCATTTTTCAGATTTTTTAAAAGTGTGGCATGATTATACTCATATGAAAGGTCTAGACGTGCTGAATTCAAAAAATGAGTCAAAATTTGGTTTGGTGCAAAACGAGCAGAGTTACGGTAAGTTTAGCAGATTTTTGATTTTCGAAAAGTTTCGAAAATCTGTAACTCATTTATTTTTAATCCAATATTTTTGGTTTTAGACTCAAAATGTCAGAAATAAAAGGTTTTTGTCAGGAAAAGTAGATCCATCTAATTTTAAAATAATTTTCGACTGGAAATTGCTGGAAAAACCAATTCCACCTGCCTGTTTCTATTTCCAATTACCTCCCAACCGATGTATTTTCTTTTCAAACACTCTTCTCATTCAATTATTCCTTATTTTCCAATTAAACCCTAAACCTTTTTTCATTTAATCGTCTAATCCCCCCTCCTCCATATATATGTGCTTACGACTCTTTTTCCACGACCAACAAATGGGGACAACAACAAGAGAAGAAGGAGAAAAATGGGAAAAACGGGGTGGCTAATGGAAAAAAGAGAGAACAAGCGATGTATTCCTTTTTTTCGAAATTGCCAATTACCTCAATTACACCACACTATTGTTTTCACTTGTTTTATTCCGGAAAAACATCACATACACATTATTTTTAGTCGTATGGTATACTAATGAACCATATATAGTTAAAATTGAAAAATAATGAAAAATTTGGGTTTAAAGCGCATAGGGAGAAGAATGCACTGGAAATGTGTTTTTTTTTCAAATTAATCTGAATTCTAACATTTTGAATATAAAACCGATAATTTCGGACCGAAACTCTGTTAGTTATATAGTTTCGAAACTTTTCGAAAATGAGGAACACCTTAAATCTGGTTTTTCTTGGCCATTTGTGTTCTGTGTCTAATGTTGTTCACATTTTTGTAACAATCAGATCGGGACGGTTCGAATGAGTTTAATCATGCCTATTTTAAGTTGAAATTGGCAAAACTCAAAAATATTGGGTTCAAAGGCGCATTGAAAGGGTCAAAATTCGAAAATCTGCAAATTTAGGCATGATTATAGTCATTTGAACCGTCTTAAAATGCTGATTACAATAGAATCCTAGAAAATCGATTTGGAACAAATCCGCGTGACTTACAGTACTGGTCATGAAGAACGCGACACTTGCAGGTTTTAGTTGAAAATGGTCAACTTTGTGAGTGTGAGACGGCCTTCCTAATAATCTCACAATATTGATTGTGTATGATGTGTAAAGATCACAAATAGAGCTACATTTTTGTAGTTGACATTTTTTTTTGTACGGGGACATCCTAAGAAGTTACAGACCGTCTAAGTTTAGCATTGAAAAACGGAAAAAATTGCGAACAATTTCTTTGCCGATTTATAACTTCTTTGGATGTGCTTGTACAGAAAAGTTGTCAACTACAAAAATGAAGCTGAACTTGTGATCTACACACTCCATAAACAATCATTATTGTGAGACTATCAGGGAGGCCATGTCACACTCACAAAGTTGACCATTTTCAACTAAAAACAGCAAGTGTCACATTCTTTATGGCCAGTACTGTATATATGGTCCCAATTATTTGTTATTTTAGGTATAATCAAGCTTATATTAATTAGGGAAAGCCTCAGAGTGACCGTGGAGTAATAGGACGTGACCTATGTCATTGGAAAGCTGAGAAAACGCTGACTCCAAATATATATTTATTTTCTGCCCTCGAGACCTGGTATTTGAGAAAATCAAGGTTAAAGTTTGGAAAGTTTTTTCCTCCGTCCGATATATATGTGCTTTTTTCCTAACCTCATTTTTTCTCGAATACCAGGCCTCGAGGGCAAAAAATCAATATATATTTGGAGTCAGCGTTTTCTCAGCTTTCCAATGATATAGGTCACGTCCTATTACTCCACGTTCACTCTGAGGCCTTCCCCCGTAAGCCTTAATTCTGTCAAAATTCGAAAATCTCCAAATTTAGGCTTGATTATAGTCATTTGAATCGTCTTGGAGTGCTGATTACAAAAATATACTTGAAAATCGATTTGGAGCACATCCGACTGACTTATGGTACATTAAGGGTCCGAAAAGTATTGAAAAGTTATACCTTTGTTGTTTTTTATTCATTTTTAGTGATTCTGGCGTCAAAATATAGCTGATAAGCAATTCTAGACTAGAAAAAATTGAAATATAATTGGACCATCTGTTTCAGTTTAGTACTACAGTAACCCACAAATTCATGGATCATGGGGAAGATATTTTGTTTTAATGCACATTACAGACCATAGATTATCACCTTCCACCATTAATTGTGAATTTTCGATTTTTTCAAAAATTTTAAGATTTTCGGATACTTTTGGATAATTTGGTCTCCCTGATCTCTATTTACATTCATTCTCTGCACCAACTCGATTTGTCCTTCCTCGTCGTTCTCCAATTTTTTTGTCGTCTATTTTCGAAATACGACTCTTGGGACTCATAACGCCGCATGGTGTTTCCTCATTTTTCACATCAAATCCATTTTATTTTATTCCATTTTTCACAAGTTCTTTGTTTGGTTTGAATGTATGTTTGTTCCTTCTTTTTTTGACGCCTTCTTTGACGCTTCCTGATTTTTGACGAAGCTGTGTTTTGGTTGGGTGGGATGTTTTTTGGTTTCAATGCTTGAATTAGAATTTTTCACTCGAAATGTCAGAATTTGGATATATTTGTCAGTAAAAATACTTTCGACTAGATTTCAAAGCATTCTATTGTTTATTATGCGCTTTTAAACCCAAAAATTTCGATCTTTTTCGAGTTTAGCCTAAAACAAACCAGTGTAACTTTGTTAATTTTGCTCCAAAACGAATTTTGTTGACATTTTCAGATTCTGCTCAATTAGACCTTTTCAATGAGTATAATCATGCCTATATTCCTCTCACTGCGCCTTTAAACTCGTTGTGAGACCTAAATTTTCACATTTTTCAAAGTGGGCCATGATTATACTCATTTGAAAGGTATTGCCGTGCTGAATTCAAAAATTTTAATGAAAATGAGTTTAGAGCAAAACATGCCGAGATATAGCACCTTTTGTGAATTTCAGATTTCGTTGTGAGACCCAAATTTTCAAAATTTTTAAAGTGGGTCATGATTATACTCATTCGAACCGTCTTGACGTTCTGAATCTGAAAATGTAGTCATAACTGAAATTAGACTGTCCACAAAAAAGTTATACAGCATTTAATTAGGATTGTTCTTCAGTGTTCAAATCTTTCGATGATGTTTGCTCTTTTACGGAATATCTCAAAAAAAATTTTCTCATTTCGCCACTAAATCACATTTATTGTCTTTTCGTGATCCCAGACAAATTTTAGAGGTCAGACACCCCCATCAGTCCCTCATTCTCTCTGTCTCCAAAAGAAATGGGTGACACCCCGAAATTATTTTTTTTTACTTTTTTTTTCGGAAATTTTTTCTCGCCAAAAAAATTCTCCGTTTTCCGCCTATTTTTCATTTCTGAAATGCACTCATAGTTCATAACTCATACTCTACCCTCAATATTTTTACCCCAAAACGTTTTATTTTTTCCCCATCTTAGAAAAAAAAACGCTAAATAATTTATGAACAAAAAATATCGGAATTTTTTTCCTCAAATTCATTTTTTTCGTTGTTGTTGCTGAAATGCCAAAAAAACGAGAAGGTTCTCATTTATTTTTTCGGCTTTTTTTAGTCGTTTTTTCATTTGGTCTTAGGCCCCCTGTTCATATGTCTGAAAATGACTGGGGGCTGGAAATTTTCCGATCGATATATGAAAGCCCGGGAGCTTTCTTGATTATGCACATATATGTATATGCGTGTGGAAGGTGAACCCATAATTTGCATAACTTGGTCAGTTGCGTTGTGAGATTTTAGTGTCTTCTTATTTCTCTTCACAGCTTTCGAGTATTATGACGGAGTGTTAGGCTTTCTAAATTTTTCATATTTTGCTCATTTTAGCGACCCTTTGCGTCTTTAAAGTACAGTTCTGGATTCTTGGAGTAAGACTACCGGCTGTCAGCTTTAATTCAAGCTAGATAACAAGAAAAACGGATGAAAAATTAGAAAGTTAGGGAATTTCGAAACTTTTCGAAAATCTTTAAATCACTAAAATTGCTGTTAATGGGAGAAATATCCGGTTTAACTTCAATTATTAAGAATCATTGCATCGAGACCGTCCAAATGAATATAATCATGACATACGTTTTTTTCTCGAATACCAGGCCTCAAGGGTCAAAGTAGGATACATATTTGGAATCAGCGTTTCCTCAGCTTTCTAATTATATAGGTCATGTCCCATAACTCCAGACTAACTCCGTGATCTTCCCTTGTTAGTCCGTACTGTCATAATTTCATTAATCCGTGAAAAACCCCTCATGTTCCTTCTTTTCTTATTATTTAAATTTTCATTTAAGTCGTTTATTCTCTTGTTTTTCCAGTTTCCAAATGGAATCCCTCTCCCATCTGACCCCTATAGATAGGGAGATTCTCAACAAGTCATGGGCAATCGTCTCGAAGTGAGTTTCTACTTGTTTTCAGAGAAATTTCACCATAATTTATTTTGCAGAGATATGCAACAAGTGGCTGTCAACATATTCCAGATGATATTCGAGCAGGCGCCCGATGCGAAACTCATGTTCTCTTTTATGATGAAAGATTATAAGTAAGGAAATGATGAGAAATGGATTAAAAAACAATCGAACTTATTTCAGAGAAGACAAAAAGAGCAATGAGTTCATCTTCCACGCTGTCAGGTTTTTGCAGGTGGGTTTTTGAGGAACACGATAGAATTTTATGAGGTTTAATCAGTTTTTTTACATTTAGTTCTTCTTATTATCTATCAGTTGCATCTAAAAACACTGAAAAATGTTAAAAATCCACAAAGTTACAGAATTTCGAAACATTTCGAAATAATTTCAATTTTTCAGATCGATGTAACTTGGTCAGTTTCAATCCGTTTTGAATTTCACTTTTATTTTTGGAATCAGCACGTTCTCAGCTTTCAGAAAAATATAATCATGCCTAGGTTTGGAAAGTTTACATTTTTTGGGATTTTGGGACCAAAATAGTGGTCAAAACTGAAATTATCCAGAAATGTGTCATGATTATATTTTTCTGGACCGTCTTGACGCGCTGAATCCAAATTTTGTAATTAAAATCAATATGGAGCAAAACTGACATAGTTACAGTAGGATTTGGAAATTTCAGATTTTTGGGATTTTTAAAAAAATTTCGAAACTCTCTAACTTTTTTATTTTCCATTTATTTTCAGTGAAATTTAAAGTAAAATGAAGCTGACAGTCTAAAAATTTCTGAAAAAACAAAATTGCAGGTAATCGAGTCCACCATGACCCATTTGGACGACCCATCCCAGCTGGATGCAGTATTTTTGAATCTTGGCAAGATTCATGCGAAGCATGAAGAGCAACTTGGGTTCAGGTAGTCCCATTTTTTTGATCTACACGCCAATTATCGATTTCAGCGCCCATTACTGGTCGGTATTCAAAGAATGTGTACTTTTTCATTTCCGGAAAGCGATGAAGGCGCATAATAAGTTGGTCTACATGATTTTTTCCAATTTTTTTGGAAATTTTGAAAAATCCAGATTTTCCAGATTTTCGAAACACAAAGAAATGTCGTTCGCTGAAATCGACTCGGCCATCATTTTGTGGAGAGAGGTACTCCGTTTCATTATCGATCGAATGAAAGTTGGGTATTGTGAGTCGGGAGCGATCAGGAAGTCGAATAAGCAGGTAGGTTCTGGAAAAATATCTGAAAGTATTAATTTTATAGCCGCATGGAATTGGTAAAAATATAGAAATCATTAAAAACAGTCAAAAAATCGAAAAAGTTACACATTTTCAATAAGCTTCGAAAATTTTCAAAAATCCCAAAAATCTGAAACTCTCAAAACCTACTGTTACTTTTCCAGTTTTGCTCCAAATCAATTTTTGATTGAAAATTTGAATTCAGCGCATCAAGACGGTCCAGAAAAGTATAATCATGACATATTTCTGAATAATTTCATTTTTGACCACTATTTTGGCCCCAAAATCCCAAAAAATTTAATTTTCCAATTCTAGGAATGCTTATACTTTTTTGAAAGGTCTCGGTGTGCGCTTTTAAAAAATGTGGTTCAAATTTCAAACAGAGCAAAACTAAAAAAGTTACAGCACTTAGAAAAATTAAAAATGTTTCGAAATATTTCGAAATTCTGTAACTTTGTGGGTTTATTACATTTTTTGATGTTTTTAGACGCGATCGATAGACAATATTAAGGACAAAACGTTAAAAATAATTGAGCCCATAACACATCCCAAAAATTTGGAAAAATTTTGTCTTTTGATATTTTGGAACCAAAATAGTGGTCAAAACTGATTCTATTCAGGAATATGTCATGATTATACTTTTCTGGATCGTCTTGACCAGCTGAATTGAAATTTTTTTAATTTAAAATCAACATGGAATAAAACTGACCAAGTTACAGTTTAGATTTTTGGGATTTTCGAAAATTTTCAAAAAACGGTTTTTGACACTTTTCGATGGTTACTAAGTTTAATGGCCAATTTTTTTAAAAAGATTTCAGGCATGATTGTAATTTTCAGAAAATTTTTTCTTTTTGAAAATCTCGTTTTCACCCTCTCCAACGTTTTTTGCAGGCCATCAACGGTCAACACTCGATCAGTGGCGACGACTCGCATCTCTCCCTGGAAACGAAACAAGACTTGACTCAGGTGAAATCTTACTCGAATACCCCGAAAAACACTAAAAACGCATCGTCGAATCGCATGGCTTCTCGTCATTCTGTAGCAGTTATCCGTCCGAATGGCACCGCCCAAGAGCCCACCAGCACCACTTGCAGTATACTGAAAACCATTGCGTCGATGTCGCCAAAATGTGTGAGAAGGAGATTCTCACTGTCACCCAATGCACAGAGAGCGCATGTTTAGGGATAATTCTGGGAGGGAAAAATAGGAAAATCTCGCTGGGGTTTTGTCGGAGAGTTTTTTCAATAGAATATTTGAACTCAGCTTGTTCTTAGCTTTCAGAAAAGTATAATCATGCCTTAGTTTTAAAAAATTTTATTTTTTGGGATTTTTGGACCAAAATAGTCATTTTCGAAAAACCACCACTTTTTCAAATCGATGTAACTTGCCCGCTTTTCACCCGTTTCCAATTTCAAATACATTTTTGAAAACAGCACGTTTTTAGCTTTTAGAAAAGTATAATCATGCCTAGGTTTGGAAATTTTCAATTTTTTTTAAATTTTAGGACCAAAATAGTGGTCAAAACTGAAAATTTCCAGAAATATACCATGATTATACTTTTCTAGACCGTCTTGACGCGCTGAGTCCGATTTTCTATTCAGAAATAGATTTGGAGCCAAACTGACCAAGTTACAGCTCGTTTTCAGGTTTTTGGGATTTTCGAAAATCTTCGAAAATGCGTAACTTTTTGGTTTTTCGACACTTTTCAATGATTTTTGTGTCAAAGAAACAGTATTTCTGTAAATAATTCACAAAAAAAGTTTAGACCAGTTTCAGATTATCTTACTGTAGGTTAAGGACGCATAAGGCATGTCGAAATTCAAAATTTTCTGACACAGGTCATGATTGTATTTTTTGAAAGCTCTTGACAAGTAGAGTCTGAAAATTTGCTTTGTAACAGTTTCAGACAAAAATTCCAGCCATTTTATCAACAATTTTTTTCCAATTTCCTCCCTCCTTCCTCTCTCATATAAGCATGTTTCTGATATAATTTGTATATTTAATATTCATTTTTGCCATTTTTTTAAATCATAAAAATTAAGAATCTTTGCTTATTTCTCCCATTTATTCCGGGTACGGTCCCGAACCCAATTGTTGCATCTCTCCCATCCCCTTGCTACACCGCATTTGTCAGGTATGTTAGATAATTGGTTAATTAGGGTAATTAGTAATTTATTATTTTGAAATTTTGAGAAAAATAGAATGGAATCGGTTGAAGTGGCAAAAAAAAAACTACATTTTTGAAAAATGACATTGTTTCGGAAAATCGATTTTTGACTCAAATTTTTCTTCATTTAGACTAAAATTAAAAACATAAAAGTTATATATTCGGAAAGCTGATATTATGGTAATTATAAATAAATTTTTGAATTTAACTTACCAAAAAATAAGACAGAGCTATAGTAGTTTAAGCTTCTTTTCTTTCAAAATTTTCAGCCAGGTTGTTCTTTTTTCCAAAGGCTGTATCTCAGCCGTTTTTGATGCAAACTTAAATTTTAGAATAGATTTAGAATCCTCAGATTTTCTGCTTTTCAGTCATATATACATTTGCTACATTCATAAATCTTGAAGTTGCTTTTTTTGAGATTTTCAGAAAAAATGTTTTTTTTGAAAGTCAAATTTTTTCAAAACGCTGTATCTCACCCGGTTTTGAAGCAAACTCAAATATTCTTTCATTTTCAGAATCCTCAGATTTTTAACTTTTCAGACATACGTACATTTTCTACAATCATAAAATTCCAAGTGTCTTTTTTTCATATTTTCAGAAAAAAACATTTCAAAAAATAGTTTTTTTCAAAATTACTTTTTACTTTCTAAATTCCCTTATTCCAGGCCCTTCGCCGTCGTGAGCTCTCCATCATCGTTCCAGAATACTTTATCTGTCGTCGCAAGTCTGATGTCGATGTTTCTGATCAATCTTCCTCGCCGACTTCTTAAAATTTTTTAATATATATTCAAAAAAAATTCCCCTTTTTTCCCTCAAAAAAATTCTCAAAAATTTTCACATTCCGTATTTCCCGACATCACTTATGTTATTTACCACGAATAAAGTTCTTCTCTACTCATACATATAATTTTTTCGCGCGCGCCGACTCACCCACTCACATGAGTGGTGGCGCAGCCCTATAATTTGGTGTGAGGCTCTCTAAACTGCTAATTTCTCTTATTTTCGCATTTTTGAGCTCGATTTTTTGTTATTCACGTTATCTTTCTTGCTTCTTACCATATGACTTGTCACGCGTTTTTTTTTTCGAAAACCGATTTTAGGCCTAAAATTTTTTTCACTAAATATATTGGAGTACGGACCTGCAGTCTTTCATCCTGTCCTAAAAAATATCGTCAGAAAAAATGAGAATGTTCAGAAGTCATTTATCTTCAGATGCTTTCAAAAATTTGGAAAAGAGCACAAAGGGCGTTTCATTGCAATTCAAGAATGCGGACCTTTATTTACAAATGCTAAATTACTAAGGACATAGAAATGCCCAACCACTTATTCTATACTTATCCACAGCTTAACCATCTAAGGAGGCACAATTACTATGTCAGGACAACTCTTCCTAACAAATCTAAATGCTTTTTCCAATTACTAGCCAAAAGTATCTCACAATTACTAAGACTCGGTCTGAAGTTATGGGTCGTTACCTATATCATTTGGAAAACTGAGAATACGCTGATCCCAAATATATACCCAGTTTTTGCTCTCGAGGCCTGGTATTCAAGAAAAACAAGGTTAGGAAAAATGACAAATCATTCCTTTTTAGCACGGGAAAAATGTTTTGAAATGTTTTTGCCATTTTCGCATGTTAAAAAGGCAATCAAATGCCTTTTTTCCATCTTTGACTTTGTTTTTCTCGAATATCAGTCCTCGAAGGCAAAAACTGAATTTATATTTAGATTCAGCGTTTTCTCCGCATTCCAATAATGTAGGTCACGTCCCATAACTCCATGCCGAGTCGAGGCCCTTCCCTAGTAAGACGTTGTCTTACCTTTCTTCGGTAAAATCGTTCTATTTCTATCTCCTTAGAATCTCAAGAACTGATGGTCTGATTCAAAATTGCTCCCTGTCTACGCCTCCTCACTTCCTATCTTATCGACTTTCTTCCTTACCTTTACTCTCCATCCTATCTTTTTAAATTTTTGTTCATAGTCTTACTGTTTATATTCTTATTAGCGCCCTCTATTTTATTCATATATTTCTCCGGTGATCCCCCTATATAAAGCGTCTTGACGAGAAGATACTAAATTTGTAACTTTCAAAACCTGAAAATCAATTTTCAGAGATTTACTACTCCTCAAAAACAAACAATGCTCTACTCCTCGGACAACACCACTTTGCTGAATCCCGCCAACCCAAAGATGACAACTGATGACAACGAGATCCATCTGACGTCCACTCCACTCGTCTTCCAAAATTCCACGTGTCTATTCAACGCATTGCTCCAACTCTGGCTCATCTTCCATCTCGCCTTCTCAGAGCCAAAGATATTCACAGAAATCCGAGATATTTCAAAAATCTTTCGCATTTTTCCGATTTCTAGTATCATCCGATCGATATCTTTTATTCTGTCAACTATCTACCTCTCATTCTATCCGCCAGGCACTTCTGAGTATACAGTAATCTCTACTGGGTTACTGTACATCGATTATTGTTGTTATTATATGTGCATGCTACTTATTCTACTGGCGTCCGTGAATCGGGTCCTATTTTTTATTAAACCACGCTATTTCAAAAAGTTGTTTCCCAGTGGGGAGGTTGGAATATACTCTTGGTTGGTATCCGCCGCTGCACTCGCTTTTTGGGGGTCCATTCTGTTTGTTAAAGGAGCACAACCCGTGAAAATCAACTATTTTGAGTGTATTGGTTTTGTGGCGGTTGGAGATGAGAGTATATGGCATAAGGTTGGTTTATTTTTTTAAGAATCTTTGCGTTTTATGCTATTTTTCTATCAAAAAATCATCGCGAAATATTGAAAATGAACAAAGTTACAGATTTTCGAAACTTTTCGAAATACAATTAAGTATTCAAGTTGCTGTAACTTGGTTAATTTTGATCCGTTTTGGATTTTGATTACATTTTTGAAATCAGCGCGTTTTCAGCTTTCAGAAAAGTATAATCATGCCTAGATTTGGAAAATAATTATTTTTTGAGATTTTGATACCAAAATAGTGGTCAAAACTGGAATTATCCAGAAATATGCCATGATTATACTTTTCTGAACCGTCTTGACGTGCTAAATCCAAATTTTAAAATAAAAATCAATATGGAGCAAGATTGACTGAGTTACAGTAGGTTTAGGGACTTTCAGATTTTTGGGATTTTCGAAAATTTTCGAAAATGTGTAGTTTTTTGGATTATTGACACTTTTTGAAGATTTTTGTGACCAATAACAAGTTTTCTTGACATTAACTCAAGAGAAATATTTCAGACCAGTTTTAGATTATCTTACTGTAATTTAAAGGCGCACAGGGGTGGTCAGTTGAAAGCAAAAATGGAAATTTCAGAAATTTTCAGAACCTAGGCATGATTATACTTTTCTGAAAGGTCTTGGAGCGTTGATTTCAGAAATGTGATTAAAATTGAAAACAAATTCCGAATGCGCAAGTTACAGCGATTTGAAAGTTTTGAAAATTTTCGAAAAGTTTCGAAAATCTGTAACTCCTTCAGTTTTCAATGTTTCAAAATAATTTTTTGTCTGTTAGATAGCTAATTCTGAAAATTTTAAATTCCAGCTCCTCACCCTTCTCGTCTACGCCGTCCTAATTGGATCTCTCATCTGCTACGGTTTCATCTATCGTTATCTCCATAAAATGTCACGTACCATCTCTGCACCAAGAAACCGTAACCCACACAAGCAGAAAATGTTCCAACAAGTACTGGTGACCGCTGTGGTCTATCTGGTAGGCGGAGCCAATAAATCTATAACACATTAAATCTTTTTCCATTTCAGATTGTCCAGATATTCAATGAATTTATATATTTCAAAAATCTCACTCAATTCTGGAAATATCAGACAACTTTTGTGAACTTATTCAATGTATCCAGTTTTATTCCGGAAATGGTTATTCCGATATGGTTACTTGCTGATTGGCTGAACATGAAGTATATCGCTTGGAGAACGTCGGAGAACACTATTCCAGTTTATACGATTCCGAATGTTGTGTTATAATATATCATTTTTGTGTAGTTGATAGTGAATGAATATTTTTTATGAATGTAAACTGTAAAATTAAAACAGCAATAGTCAATATACAGATGTGCCTGGCGGATAAGAGGATAGGTAGATAGTTGACAGTAAAAATTAAGATATCGATAGGCTGATACTAGAAATTGGTGAAACCCGAAAGATTTTCGAAATGCCACGAAATTTTTTCGAGTTAGTGTACCTAAAAGCCACTGCGACATTTCGCAACTCACGTAGGTTTCGCAATTGCGACATTTCGCCACTAGCCATTTCGCAATTGCGACGTTTCGCAACTACACCGCATTTGCATATTTGGTCCAGTTGGAAATTTTGAGTGTACCGAAGGGTCTGACAATTAAATAGAAGAGAAAGTTATCTGACCCATTTTTTGACAAAACTAGGTTCAACTATTGCTAGTTCTATGGTTGCGAAACGTCATAGTTGCGAAATGAACAATTGCGAATTGTCGCGGAGCCTAATCATGATTAGGCTGAGAGGGAAATGGAAAAATACAGTAATGTCGATTTAAATGCGCATAGGGAGGGCTGCAATTTTTCTCGAATTGGCTGGAATATGATCCTGATTATACTCATTCGAACCGTCATGGGTCTCGACCCTGATTGCGAGTTACGGTAGATTTAGGAATTTTCGAAAAGTTTCGAAAATCTGTAACTTTGTCATTTTTCAGCGGATTTTGCTGATTTTAGGCTCAAAATAAGCGGAATCTTTGGAACTTTCAAGGAACATTATTTTTTAAATTCACAACATCAAGTTTATTCATCTTTTCACGTATCATCTTTTGACACGAATCAATACACAGAAAACAAGTAAGTTCAAGTAGGCATGGCTAGTCAATCATTTCTTTCCGTTGGTCTTCTTCGCTGCAAGTTTCGGATCATCACCCAAATCTGTTTTTCTCTTTCTCTTCTCCTCTCTTCTTCTCGGCGGCAACATTTTCTCCGCATCATCTCGTTCCTTTCTCAATCTATTGAATTCCTTGTCGATGGGCACCAAAAAGTTGCCGGGCACTTTTCCCTTGACTTTGTCCATATTTTTGACAGGTGGTGGTACAACAACTGGACACGGTGGAGGCATCTGGACGACAGGGGGAAGGTCTGGATTCGCATTCGGAACCGGATTCGAATTGGGATCAATTATTGGAGGAGCAGGAGTCTTATTGGGTTGGATCACTTGTCCCCAGTTGGCCAGATCATACTCATCGAGCACTCCGTCGAGAATCATTTTGATCAAATCTTCGATTCCCGCCACGTCATCTTGTATATCTTTCTTAGCAGCAATTTCTGCATCCGATATGTCCTGAAAACAGAATTTCAGATAGATTTTATGTTTCATAATTATGGGAGGCGGTTCTTAATCCAGCACACCTGCACTTTCGGTTCAAAAACTGTCAGAAAACGTGCTCCATTGAGAATTCCATCAGAAAATTTCAAAAAATTTTGAACAATTCAAGTTCCCGCTTGATTTTTAGGATGATTCTCAATAGAGCGCATTTGCAACTTTTATTGATTTTCGCTTGAATTTGGGTGTTTTTGACCGAAATTTTTGATTTTCAATCAATTTTTTCTGTTAAAAATTCGATTTTCCGCTGAAATCAATCGGGCGGTTGTATCTCTGATCCCATTAATAGCAAAACGTCAAATGTATTGCAAACCGTCGTTTTTTTACCGTAACCCAGTTAGAATTGCTGGGAAAACCAACATTTTATGATATTTGAACTCAGCGCAACAAGAGCTTTCAGAAAAGTATAATCATGCCTGGAATTGGAAAATTTTGAATTTTGACCTCAAAATCGTGACGAGACCCAAATTTTTAAAAACAAAATTCCGATTATAGTCGTGATTATACACATTTGAAAGGTCTCGTTGAGCTGAGTTCAAAAATACAAGTTTCGTGGAATTTGGATCACAAATTACCGAGTTATGGCAGTTTGAAATGTTCGAATTATTTCGAAATTTTTCGAAAATCCATAACTTTCTTGTTTCTCAACATTTTCCCTGTATCTAACCTGTAAAACACGAACAAACTCATTTTCTATCCCTAAAAACTTGAAATTCCATACATTTTGAGCTAGAAGCATTTTAAACCCCCTCTAAAAGCCTATACGCCTTCAAACTACAGTAGGCCCAACGCGATTTGAATCCAATAGATTGTCTAATTACCAGCAAAATCTTACCGAGCGAATAAACTTGTAACTAATCAAGAAAGCGCACAACGTGTGCTCCGGCAGAGTGACCGCGTTGACACGCGACGCACGAATCAGTCTCATATTTTCACCGTATTGAAGTCGTCCCTCATCCTCGACCAGTCCTTGTTTGCACATGAAGGCTACTGTAACCACCACAAACTTAGAAGTATAAGGATTACTGTAAGTACTCACAAGCCATCGCACCAGTCTGACCGAGTCCGTCCATGCAATGCATAAAAATCGGCTTGTTGGTTTTCTCCATCATACGCATTATCTCAACCTGGGCGTCCACTGATGTCGGAATGTTTTGTGATCTCCAGCCGAGTACTTGACCGTGTGTCGTACGGTACACCTTTTTGCCTCTGGAAATAATCGATCGGTAACTACAGTAACCCAGACAACTTAAAAACTCACTGAAACTTAACATCCAACGATCGGATCACCAGTTTCCCGTCGCATTCCGTTTGAACATTAGTGCAAGTGATCTTCAACTGTCCTTTCATAAACTCATCAGTGTCTCCCTCGTTCTCTGGTATATACCGATCACATCCGTCACCTCCAAACGGTACCAGACAGACAATCAGCTCGGATTTGTGCTCGAGTGCCGCTTGGAAGAACAATCCGACGTTCTCGTTGAGTCCCAATTTGTTGTTAGCCACCACTGGCGCCTGCATCATGGCGATCTTCGTCTTATTCGGACATGTCAGCATATTCCCGTGATAGTAGTTCACCGGGAACCTCTTCGCATCCTTCACCACAATCCGATCATTCTTCCCAAGCGGTTGGGGCACCGGCTTGATCTGCCCATCCGGCAGAGTCAACCGATGGTTTCCGACCATATTGGTGACTGAAGGAGAGACGTCGACCGTGTAGTGCTCTCGGTTGTACTTGGAGAATAGACCGTGGGTGTAGTAGATTTTGAAGTTGAACGCTCCGTTGTAGTTGGAACTCGTCTCCTTCGCATAGATGACCGGCTGGAGGAGTGTGTCTTTCACGTAGATTTGGAATGTGTCGAATGGGATTGTTGAGAATTTGGGCACTGAAAATTTTGTTCTTTTTTAAATTTATGTCGTAAAAAGATGGGTGAAATCGTTTTGGATCGGTTGAGATGGGTTAACATCGGTGAAAATTGGCTCAAATTGATTTAGTTCGTTTAAGATCGGCTGAGATTGGCTAAAATCGCGAAAAATGTGAATCACTACAAACATTTATTATAAAAAGTGAGAATCGACTAGTTTTTTTGGATTTTTTCAGGATTTTGAGTCCATTTTTGATAAAAATGACCAATTTTACAGTAAAAACGCCAAAAAATGACCCATTTTTGATTTTTCACTCATAAAAGCCCAGAAATTTCTATTTTTCTACTTAAAAGAAGACTGAAGTCACATTTTTTCTTTGCAGATTCAAATACTTCAGGAAGTTCTAAAACATTCATTATCTCTGCCAATCTTAGCCAATCTGAACCGATTTCAGCCGATCTTAAACGAACCCTTGTCCGAGAGGAGTACACGGGAACCTAATAGTAAGTACCCCACTCTAACAAAACTCACGTTTCGAATACTCGTTATATCCCTTTATTCCGACTGGAATGGAAACTGCGACGACCACCAGAACCACGGCGGCACTGAGTATGACGATGCTGAGCATATTTTTACTGAAACATGTTATATTATTTCTAGTTTGAGTAGAAAATTGGAATAAACTTACTACTTCTCCGCTTCATTCGCACTCTCCTCAGCTTTGTCATCTTTATCGTCCCGACTCGCAGGCTCATCTCCCGCAGGTGCTTTTGGTTCTGGTGGCTGAGTGGTTGAATTCGGTGTGAACTTGGCGTTGACCGAGGCAAAGAACAAATCCATCGCTTCCAATGACTGTTGTGTTCCGGTGATGGCTGCGTGATGCTTGGCAAAGTTCAGACCCATACCATCCAACAGTTCCAGCTGCTGTTTGACTTTCAGCAGTTCCTGATTTCCCTGTGCCAACTTTTCTACGGATCCAGCCATTCCAAGGAAGTCACTTTGAAGACCATTGATATTACCAGCTAGATTGTATACCGGGGCGAAACTAGACAGGTTAGCATCAGTCGCAGCAATCACTGGATTCAATTGGAGAGTTTTGAGTGTAGTCGACAACTTGTTCAGTTCTCCATCCAATTGAAGAAGATGTTGCAGATTTTGTTGATCTTTGGGATCCATTGGTCCGGAATTCAGGAAATTTTCAATTGTTGGTTTCGCCGTCTGATCCACGATCACAATTCCATCAGATTCCAATAACGACTTGATACCACTGAAGACACGAGTTGCCGACCCAATAACTTCTGAATCCTTGGAGACATCTGACTCTTGCACCAACATCTGTGCTTCCGGATTGCCAGCATCCTTCATCTCCCTAATCTTCTGCTTGAAATCCTTTATCTTCGTCCTCACATCATTGATCTCTGTTGCAACTGGATCAAAACTTTCGATGGACACTCCACGACACTTCCGGAGGGCTCCGATCGCATCGTCTACCAGTTTCAGCTCGGGTATATTGTGAAGGTTTTGAAGCATTGTCAAGAAACCACTGGATTCATCGATGTAGTCTTTAACAACTATGGCATAGTCCTTTCCAATGTTTTGCAACATCGTATTGATAGCTATCGAAGAGCCATCAAAACTGCTCAGATGTGGTTTCAACTCGTTGGCAGCTTTAACAAGATCCAGATAAATTTGCGTCTTTCTCACTTTTTCAAGTTCAGCTGGTAACTCGTCAGTAGTAAGTCCGTCCCCTAGTTTGCTCAACTCTTCCAATTCTGTGGTGCTTCGAGTTTTGAACGACACCGCAACAGCTATAATTTCATCGGCTGCTTTCAGCTGTGCCGCTGTTGAAAGAATGGCAGCATAGAGAGTGTCAAAGTTTACTCTTGATTTCGGCAGCAAATTCGTACTTGATGCATCTCTCTGGATATCAGACAATTTGGAAGCCACATCGTCAAATTTAAAGGCGTATTGGGTGAAGTCCAGAAGTGTCGAGGTGATCTCTCCTACCAATTGTGATCCTTTTTGTCCAAACGCATTGTCAATGGCTTTTGTGCATGTAAGTACTGTACTCAACTGCTCCATCGATTTAGCAAGTGGAATCTGTTGGATATCAACTGCCAATTGGACCCAGGAATCGTCGAGAGCAATGGAGATCGCACCGATATCAGCGGAGCCACTCGGAAACCCAGACGTCTGTAAATTGATACAAAATTGAAATTCACAAAACCTTTGTCAAAATTCTCACCTCCTTCAAATCCCGATTCCCGCTAATATGCTGTCGAAATGTCAAAAATTGGTTCAGAGTTTCGAAGGTCGGCAAGTTGGAATTGATATTGACAATCGCGGCGGCCAATGAATCCATCTGTTCACCAATTGTCTTCAAAATAGGATCATCAATGGTGTCTGTGTAAAGCAGAGACTGGAAATTGTCGGAAAACTTCTTAACACTCGCATGGAATGCCATCAACGCATTGAAATGATCCTCCGGTCTTCTCAGAATATCCGATTTTAGAATGTCTCCGTATGCATCAATTTTTTCGGTTTTCAATTTTCCCGCCAAATCACGCACCGGGAAAAAAACTTTAGTGATTTCCTTAGCGGGAACTGTTTGTTCCAATTTGTCAATGTTATTGATAAAACCGATAAATGCTTCGAGAAGCACTTCCAATGATGACCAATTGATTTGTGCGATTTTGGAGGTCAGCCATGTGTTCACTTCGTCAATATAAGTGTTATTAGGTGTCTCCAACTTCTCTATGTTTTCAGATGTTTTAGAGATGGAGCTAATCAACAACATCCGATTCTCCATCCGAGTGATTCCATCGTCCGCTTTCAATTTTTCACCTAATCCCGTAACTTCTTTGACCACCGAATCCAACGTATCCAATGGAATGTTCTCAATATAATCTGGAGTTGTAGATCCAAAATTGAGTAGTTCCATGATAAGAGTGTCAGTTTCGACGGTTCCTTTAGTGATGGATTGTTGGAGGGCGATTCCGTTGATGACACGAGACATCATTTGCATACGGGTGACCGCGGTGCGGAAGGAATCTGGAAAAGAGATACGGTGTTGGTGGGGAACTGGCTACAGTATTCTTACCATCCAATTCACGTCGGATACGGTAGTGGTTGATGGACTTGTTACTGTAACTGGCAACATCTGCAAAATCTATCGATAATCTAGATCGTGACGTGATTCTCACATACCATAAGCCTCATGGGGGGTGCTGTTCTTATTCGAGCTTTGTCGAATGATTGGAAAGCCATTGATGATGGTGGAGTATATCACAGTGAGCAAAATGGCTGAAAATTACTGGTTAGCTCCGCCCACTTCTAGGCACTCTTACCTCTTCTCGCAGTGCTCCAGATGATTCTAGACGTCATTGCGTGGAATCCCTGACGATCCTTTTTTGAAACTTCGAGAACTTTCTATTCGATTCGAGAGAAAAAAAAGTCGAACTGATTCGAAATATGAGAAATGGTGGAAAATGGGGATGACACGTGTTTCTAACGGTCAAAGGTCAGCGTGGTATAGATTAATTATTTTTTGAAAAAAATTGTTAGAAACAAAACAAAAATACACGCGGAAAATGAGAAATTGAGCTTGGGGGGGCTCCGCGACAATTCGCAACTGCGACATTCCGCAACTGCGACGTTTCGCAACTACGACATTTCGCAACCACGACGTTCCGGAACCATAGAACTAACAATAGTTTAGCCTAGTTTTGTCAGAAAATGGGTCAGACAACTTTTTCTTCTAATTAATTGTTTTAAATATGTTACCTAACACTTCGGTACACTCAACATTTTCAACTGACCCAAATATGCAAATGCGGTGTAGTTGCGAAACGTCGTGGTTGCGAAATGTCGTAGTTGCGAAACGTCGCAGCTGCGAAATGACTAGTGGCAAAATGTCGCGGTTGCGAAATGTCGCAGTTGCGGAATGTCGCGGTTGAGAAATGTCGCGGAGCCGGGGGGGGGGGTGAATTCTGAGACCGGCTTTGTTCTAGGCTGTTCAGGGCTGTTCTAGGCAGGCACCATCTTCCGTCTTTTAATATTTCTGTCTGTATATCTTTATTTAGTCACTGCCCTCCACTAGTGTGTGTAGAACAGAAGATCCGCCCATGGGTTGTTTACTCCCCGAGGGCCCAAGGGGCTTTTAGTCTTCTCAATGGAGAGATAGAAAGTATGAATTTTGTAGTTTTGATAATAATAAGCTTGAAAGAGATTCACTGAGCTCCACATTCACAAAAACATTCATATTTCGCTGAAATAAAAAATGGAAAAGGAAACAGAAGATCACTTTGAGAAAACTCTTCTTTTTTCAGAAACCAATTGTCTTTTCTTCTCTTTCATCTTACATCTTCCACCATGACATCAACACGACGACGACGTAAACCAAAATTGAATGTCTAAAAAAACATAAACAAATCATCTGTTAGAAATAAACATTCCTCACCCTCTCACAGATGTCGACTTATCTGAATCTAACTCTTCTTCTAGAATAGCTTCGTTTCTCAGGGGTCCACTCGTAGTTGTTGGAGGTGGTGGTGGATTCATCTTATTTGCAAAGGAGGCAAAGAACAAATCCATCGCTTTCAATGATTTCTGAGCACCGGTGATGGCTGCATGGTGCTTCGCAAAGTCCAGACCCATGCCGTCCAACAGTTCCAACTGCTTCTTGACTTTCAACAATTCCTGATTTCCCTGAGCCAACTTTTCTACGGATCCAGCCATTCCAAAGAAGTCACTTTGAAGACCATTGATATTACCAGCTAGATTGTATACCGGGGAGAAACTAGACAGGTTGGCATCGGTTGCAGCAATCACTGGACTCAATTGAAGGGTTTTGAGTGTAGTCGACAACTTGCCCAGTTCTCCATCCAATTCTAGAAGGTCTTGCAGATTTTGTTGATCTTTGGGATCCTTTGGTCCGGACTTCAGGAAACTCTCAATTTTCTGCTTCGCCGTCTGATCCACGACCACAATTCCATCATTTTCCAACAATGATTTGATTCCACTGAAGACACGAGTAGCCGACCCAATAACTTCTGAATCCTTCGACACATCTGATTCCTGCACCAACATCTTCGCTTCCGGATTTCCAGCACTCTTCATCTCCCTAATCTTCCCCTTGAAATCTTTTATCTTAGATCTGACATCTTTGATCTCCGTTGCAACTGGATCAAAACTCTCGATGGACACTCCACGGTACTTCCGAAGGGCTCCGATCGCATCGTCCACCAGTTTCAGCTCGGGTATACTGTGAAGATTTTTAAGCATTGTCAAAAAACCACTGGATTCATCGATGTAGTTCTTAACAACTGTGGAATAGTCCTTTCCAATGTTTTCCAACATCGTATTTATAGTTATCGAAGAGCCAACAAAACTGCTCAGATGTGGTTTCAACTCGTTGGCAGCCTTCACAAGATCCAGGTAAATTGGCATCTTCTTCACTCTTTCTAGTTCATCTGGCAGTTTCGCAATAGTAAGTCCAACTCCTACTTTGCTCAACTCTTCCAATTCTGGGGTGATTCGAGATTCGAACGACATCGCAACAGCTATAAGTTCATCGGCTGCTTTCAGCTGTGCCGCTGTTGAAAGAATGGCAGCATAGAGAGTGTCAAAGTTTACTCTTGATTTCGGCAGCAAATTCGTACTTGATGCATCTCTCTGGATATCAGACAATTTGGAAGCCACATCGTCAAATTTAAAGGCGTATTGGGTGAAGTCCAGAAGTGTCGAGGTGATCTCTCCTACCAATTGTGATCCTTTTTGTCCAAACGCATTGTCAATGGCTTTTGTGCATGTAAGTACTGTACTCAACTGCTCCATCGATTTAGCAAGTGGAATCTGTTGGATATCAACTGCCAATTGGACCCAGGAATCGTCGAGAGCAATGGAGATCGCACCGATATCAGCGGAGCCACTCGGAAACCCAGACGTCTGTAAATTGATACAAAATTGAAATTCACAAAACCTTTGTCAAAATTCTCACCTCCTTCAAATCCCGATTCCCGTTAACACGATCACGAGATGTCACAAATTGATTCAGAGTTTGGAAGGTGGGCAAGTTAGAATTGATATTGACAACCGCGGTGGCCAATGACTTCATCTGTTCACCAATTGTCTTCAAAATAGGATCATCAATGGTGTCTGTGTAAAGCAGAGACTGGAAATTTTCGGAAAACTTCTTGACACTCGCATGGAACGCCATTAAATCATCAAAATGATCCTCCGGTCTTCTCAGAATATCAGATTTCAGAGTGTCTCCGTATGTATTAACTTTTTCGACTTTCAATTTATCCGCCAACTCACGCACGGGGCTCAAAAGTTTTGAGATTTCGTTATCGGGAACTGTTTGTTCCAGTTTGTCAATGTTGTTGGTAAAATCGACAAATGCCGTGAGAACAGCATTTGTCGATTTTACCTTTTTTTTAGTCCTTGAATCGCGTCAATCACTTTGCTCATCTCCTCCAAATTCCCGAAATCCAACTGTGACAGATCGAGGAGCTCCTTAATAACGACATCCGGTTTGATGGTGCCATTAGTGATATCTTGTTGGAGGGCGATTCCGTTGATGACACGAGACATCATTTGCATACGGGTGACCGCGGTGCGGAAGGAATCTGGAAAAGAGATACGGTATTGGTGGGGTACTGGTTGCAGTATTCTTACCATCCAATTCACGTCGGATACGGTAGTGATTGTTGGACTTGTTACTGTAGCTGGCAAAATCTGAAAAATCAATCGATAATCTAGATTGTGGCGTGATTCTTACATACCATAAGCCTCATGGGCGGTGCTGTTCTTATTCGAACCTTGCCGAATGATTGGAAAGCCATTTATGATAGTGGAGTATATCACGGTGAGCAAAATGGCTGAAAATTTCAAGTAAGCTCCGCCCACTTCTAGACACTCTTACCACTTCTCGCCGTGCTCCAGATGATTCTAGACGTCATCGTGTGGAATCCCTGGCGATCCTTTTTTGAAACTTCGAGAACTTTCGATTTGATTCGAGTGAGAGAAAAAAGTCGAATTGATTTGAATTATAAGAAATGGTGGAAAATAGGGGAACGTGTCATGGGCGCAGAGGTCAAACGTGGGTTGAATCAATTAATGTTTTCAAAATTTTTTAAAAGTTTCCACGTTTACAAAAACAATCACTCTATAAACCCCTTAACCCACTGCCCTAATTCTCCTTCCATCCCTCCCTCTCACCATTTCAGTCCGTACAATTCAATCGATTCAACAAATCGAAGAAGTTGAAATCGTCTTCCGATGCGTAATAGTGAGTTTACATTCCCCCCGGAGATTATTATAATCTCAACTAAAATAATTTCAGAATTGTTGCTCCTAGCGACCCTCTCCTTACTTGGAGTGTTCATTCATGGCTTGGTGCCACACCGCCCTTATGGTAAGAGACAATATGGGACTTAGGGAGAATATTCAGATGGTATGGTTTACAGGGTCACCACCGAAATCTGACTATTGGTCGACTGATGACAAGGATCCCGACAGAAATTATGTAATTGGATCCGAAGGTTAGTTGTTTACACGCATATCCTAGTAGAGAGCCCCATTTCCAGACGACCGCACCTCCGACCGCCCATCTGACAAGGATATCCAACGCTACCGTAATCCACGTGTTCCTAATGGTGAGTGGCCTAACGACACGCGATATCCCAAAACAAACATAATTTCAGCCCGCCTCTCCCCGATCTCTCCACCCAGTTCAACTGACTCCGCCCCTTACTACCGTATCCGTCGAGCCACAAATGGTAAGTACCCCCATCCAAATCTCCTCCTAACCCTCATTTTCTCTCTTCCAGACGCCTTCCCCACCGTAGTTGAAAAAATGATGAAAATCTCTCGTGTCATCAACGGAATCGCTCTCCAACAAGATATCACTAATGGCACTGTGAAACCGGATGTCGTTATTAAGGAGCTCCTCGATCTGTCACAGTTGGATTTCGGGAATTTGGAGGAGATGAGCAAAGTGATTGACGCGATTCGAGGACTTTCGGAGACACTGAGCAAGGATAAGGACCAGGCTGAGCGGATAGAGAAACGGTTCCAAATGTATGACTTCATGTTGAAATCGACGGAAGGACTTGGAGATACCGTGACAATCACTGATAAGGATGACTATAAAACAGCAGTCGAGACTTTGAAGGCAGCCAATGTAAACTTGAATGAACTAGGCGTCCAGGTTGACTCTCTCAAAAAGCTATTCGAATCGTTGACAACACTGATTGATACGGAACCACCATTAAAAGAGGATGAGGCCAACACTCCATTCGATACGTGTAAAACGGCGAGCACAAAGGCAAAAAGAATGGATTTCACCAGTATCCAGAACGCACTCCAATCAGATGTTCTACGTAAAGACCTATTCGGATCCCTCGACGGAGTGCAGAAGGCGATGGATGCATTTTTCAAAGATTCTCGCTATTATCCTGCTGCCGATAAGAAGCCTACTGCTGTTCTGCAAAGTTACATGCAAACAATAGAATCAGTAGCAAAGGATTCGATCAATGTTATGAAACCATTAAAAACCTTGGACAGGCTTATTCAAAATTCGCTCCATCCGTTCAGTGGTGATCGAAAATTGGATCAAACTGCGGGATTTCCAAATGGCTTCTCAGATGTTGATCTAGTTCCAAAAGATCTAATTGATCCGTGGGTGAAGGAAATTGTTGATGGACAAGTCGACTCTCTTGCGAAAGGAATGAACGATTTGACAGTTTTAGCTCGAAAGGCTCGTGTTGTTTCTGAATCATTGACTTTGGCTGCTGGCTATTCAAACCTGCTAAAAAAGATCGTCGGCACTGTGATTGAGCTCTCCTCATTTCAAAATGCATTTGAGCCGCTGGCCACCGATCTTCTGAAGATATTTTTTGATACAACTGCGTCAAGTGTTCCAGACAACAAGGAAGCTTTTGGTCAACTTCTCTCTAACATTGTCTCCTTAACCAAAAAGTTGAAAGCAATGGATGATGTACTTCGAGTTTCTACCACACTTTTTACTGAGGTGTATTCTAAAAAGTTGGATAAAATAAGTGAAATAACGACTCATAGTATGTTGGCTGAAATACCACCGAAACTAACTGAATTGAAGAAATACGAAGGGGCGAGGGAAGTGAAGGAGCTGCTGCTGACTATCAAGCCATCTTTCGACTTCTTGTTCCAAAATGTGTCGATCAAAAATGAGTTAGAGTACATCGAAACGAACTATAAGGAAATCGACATTTTCGTTGGTGGATTATCCAATTTCCTTGGGCTCATATCAGCTTTCCGTAAGAAACCAGGAGTGGATCAGATCAAACCGGCTCTTGATGCAGTTGACAAGTATCGGAATGAGAAGCAGGACTTTGGAAGTTTCGGAAAACTGAAAAAACTGCTCATCGAGGTGAATAAGGAGTTGGAGGACCTGAAGAAGTCGTTTGGAGGGATGAAGGGTGCCAAAAATCCGGACTCGAAATCGTTGGTGCAGTCGGCTGATGTTTGGAGGGACTCTCAAACCATTGGATCGGCGACTCGTGTGTTCAGAGGGATCATGCTGCTGTCGGAGTGGAATGAAGATGTAGTGAATCCAGCGGCAAAGAAGTTGATTCAAGATAATTTGGTGAAGATGAGTCCAGAAGACCAGAAGAATCTGAAGCAGTTGGACACATTGGATGGAGACCTGAAGAAGTTGAAGACTGGACTCACAGGTATCTCATCGGATCCAACGATGTCTAAAACTGATTCCAATCTGGCCAGCTTTTCCCCAGTCTACTCATTGGCAAGCAAGACAAATGGACTCAAATACGATTTCAAGGCAATGTCGGATTCCGTGGAAAGACTGGCGAGGGATCTGAAAGGAGACAAGGACCTGATGGATGTCAAGTCAAAGTTGGATAGGCTGGATTCAATGGGTCTGGACTTCGCGAAACATCACACAGCAATCTCTAGTGTCAAGAAGTCTCTGGAAAATCTCGATAAGTTTTTCGCTTCGTTGGTTGATGTAGTGGTGGCTAACGGTGGATCGGGAGCTGGAACTGGATCGGGAGCTGGTGGAGCCAAGGAAGAAAAGTCTAGCGCGTGAGTTGTGATGACTTTTTTATTACACTAACCACAGAAATAATTGCAGAGTGTCCTATCTTCCCTATGGACTCATCGTTCTACTCGTTGTATTATTAATTATAGTCATTGTATTATATATTCGGAAAAGGAATCAAAAGGATCAGAAGGATGGTGAGTGTCTATTATAATTCAAATCCTTAACGTCATTTCCAGATTGCAAAGTCGTCATTCCTCCGTCCTCATTCGAGTACTATGTCAGCAACTTCTTCTTCCGCTACAGGGTATTCGGTGCTCTCTACTCGTCTGTTATGGAAACCGCCGCTGCACTCAAGCTATTCTTCTTGAATCTCTATACGGATGACTCAGCGCAACCACAAACAACGTTTCGTCATGTTCATGAGCCGAACGAGATTCCGTATCGAAGGTATGTACATTAAAATTTTATGGATATAAAGAATACTTGTTTTCAGAGCCGATGTACCACTCGCCTTGAAGGGGAGATTGACGCTGATAGACTATAAAACTTATAACTTTGAAACTGGTTACATCCATGGAAACGTGATAGAGTACCCCAACAAACTGAAAGTTGCTATCTCGCAAGCCCCACACCTGGCCGATAAGAAGTTGGGACGCAAAGAGAATATTGGTATGTATTATGCGGCTGCAATGGAGCAACAGTGCAAGCTGATGATCTGTCTGACACCGACTGGAGGGGACCAATGTGCTCAATACTTCCCGACTGAAAAAGGCGCCAAGTTGAAGTTTATGGATGGAAAACTGGTGGTCACTTGCAAGAAGGTGGAGAACAAGTGGGATGGAGCGGTGGTCAGAAAGTTGAATGTGAAGTTTGAGTGAGTCTTGGCAACCTACAAAATATACTTATTTCTCTATTTCAGTGGCAGGAAATCCTTCTCCATGGACCATATTCAATACGAAAAATGGACGGGCAAAGTGCTCCCCAAGAAACGAGAGGCTCTCTACCAGATTCTCAGTGAGATGGAGAACTCGGCGTTCCCTGTCTTTATTCATTGCACCGATGGACTCCACCAGTCTGCTGTTTTGGCTCGTAAGTCTATTCCGGGTTACTGTATTCATATAATTAGAGAGAAATTGCAGAAGTACTCATGAACAAGGAAATGCTATCTACAAAGAAAGAGCTGGACTATGGTCTATCGTTGCAGGAATTGAGGAATTATAGAGTTGATGCGATCACTTCCGGGGAAGAGTACTTGGAGGCTGGAATTCTGACTTATGAGTATTTGCATTATGTAAGTGGGCTACGGTTATGGGTTACGCGACGCGACCGCAGCGCCTAGTCCCTAGTTATTGACTAAGAATGTGCGCTCCACCGAGAAATGCATTTTTTAGGATTACTGTAGTTCGTTTTGGGGGCGTCGGGCTCAGGGACATTCCTGTCGCAATTTAGAAAAAAAGACCGGTTTCGAAATGTCCTGAAGCTCTAAAAATATAGGAATTTTGATTTTTCTGACTTTTCAATCTTTAGGTCCCTTACGATCTTCACGATCCTTACCCGGTCTGGATAGTACGGTCTATTGAGAAATGCGGTCCGCATAGGGTTACGGGATGAAATCATTTTGTATCCTAGGGACAGTAATCCGGATCCTAAAAGCTCAAAGCCTGCATGATAAATACAGTAACCCGGATCCTGGGAGTCCGCAGCGCCAGCCTCTATAGATTCTCATACATTTTCTCTTAATTTCCAGAACCAAATCACCAAGAACAAGAACGTGGTGTTCAGCACGACACTGGCTGAAAACGTGAAGAAGATCAAAGAGGACATTGCGGCGATGGATGCTGGTAAAACCGATGGAGACGTGATTGAAAAGGACAAAATCGCCGCCTACAACCAGAAAATCAACTTGAAGACACCAGAAGTCCCACCAGAAGTGAAAGAAGACCCGAAGCCCGAGGAGAAGAAGGATGAAGTGGAGGAGGATGTGTCGCCCGTGACGGAGGAAGGGAACGCTGGAAGTGAGACAATGCTGGCGGCTAACGATGAGTTGGTGAAGGCGAAGAAAGAGGAGAAACGGGCAAGGAGAGCAGAGGAAAGAGAGGAGGAAAAGAGAAAGAAGGCTGAAGAGAGAAGAGCAAAGAAACGGAAAGATGTTGAGAAACTGGCGTTGGTACTTGTTGAGGAGGAGAAAAAGCCACTTTTGCAGAAGATAAAAGCACTGGAAGAGGAAAACAAGAAAAGGGCTAATGAGGATAAGCCGGCACACAAAAGACACGATAAGAATAGAAAGAATGTTGCTGTTATTAGAAACAAGAAAGATAAGAGAAAGAAGCAGGGAGGCCGGAAGAAACGCAGAACGAGCAGTGGATCATCTGACCAATCGAAAAATAGCTCACAAATGAATCCATCAAAACCGACGAGTGTCCTGAAGAAAGTTGACAAAGCACCTTTGCTAGATGCGACTCAAGAGGAGCCGGCACCGGATGAAGCACCAAACATTGAGGACAATATGAAGACTGCGGGTGAATAGAGAGAACTACTTGCTTTTTTTATTACTAACCTACCATACTTGATTTTTTTTTCAATTTATTCGTGGAATAAATCGTATTGGTCTCAATGGCCCCCATTTTTGACTTTGTTTCTTTTTACTACAGGTTGGGTTGGGGTACTTACGAACTTCAGCGTTTCAAACTAACTATTTCTCATCAAAATTCCAGATGATTTGACAGACTTTTAGCTGAAAACTGCCTAAATCGGTTGAAAATTCGAATAGTTATGGATTTTCGAAATTTTTCTGTAACTCTGTCAATTTTGGGCCTAGATTCAAGAAAAAAACATTTTTAGATTCAGCAGGTGTCAAGACGGTTCAATTGAGTGAAGAGGAATTCTGGGTCACTGTAGTTTTCGTTGTGAGACCCAACGTTTTTCAAACCCGAGCATGATTATGCTTTTCTGAACCGTCTTGATGAGTTCTATTCGTTGGTATCACTCAAAATCAGATAGCATCAGAAATGTTTGTTTTAGAACACAAAGTTCTTTAGAAGTATGTACAATAAGATCGATTAGGAATCAATTATTTATAAAATAGTTGTCAATGTTCCTGCAAAAAAATTAGGATAGACATTTTCTTGTCACTTACATTAAATATAGGTTATATGGTATAAAAAGATAAATAAAATTAGATGAGTTACAAAAAATCAATAAAAAATTTTGTGGATTCGAGCATTTTCGAAAAGTGATCCACGTGTCTGGCGGTCAGAGGTCAGAGAAGTGGACGTGGCTTCATTACTTTTTTTAATTCCAGAATTTTCTGACAACACGTGGAGAATATTTTATCAATTTTTGTAAGATTTGTTTTCAGCGTTATGCAACCGCAAGAATATTCGAATCACATTCCATTTATAGCATACAGTACCGCTCAAAACTATAATAAATTTGGTTTTTTTCAGTTGAAAAGTCCAACTTTGAGAGTGTGTCATGGTGATACTGATGGTCCCATCAAGTAAATTTTTAAAGGATTGTACAGATCATAAATAGATATCTATTTTTGTGGTTGACAACTTTTCTGTACGAGCCGTCCCTAGCGAGTTATGGTTATTTTAAGACGACAGCTCAAAAATCGCAGTATTTTACACTGACATTGGTCGATTTGAGAGAGAAACTCCTTTGTCGAGACGTAACTCTCTCGGGAGTGCTCGTACAAAAAAGTTGTCAACTACAAAAATGAAGCTCTATTTTTGGTCTATTTGATCACATAAAAAGTAATTTTGTGGGACAGTTGGTTTTACCCTGACACACCCTCAAAGTTGGACATTTTCAACTGAAAATGCCAAAAGTTGGTACCTTTTTGTCCGGTACTGTAACTTGCTTGGGAATGTTCGCACAAAACAGTTGTCAACTACAAAAATTCTACTTTTGATCTGTACTATTTAATTTGTTTGATAGGGCAGTCAAAACCCCAGGACACTCTCTTGGATATTCTAAACGTTTTTTTTTTTTGAAAAATCTGAAATTCCTTTCATTTAAAAAAGTCATCTGCACCATTATTTATTAGAAAAGTACAAGATTCTAGTAAGAAAGAAGCGTTCAAGTAATGTTCAAGTAATTCCCCATCCACCGCCGCCTTCAGACCTTCAGCGATTATACTTCCGTGTCATCAATCGCATTGAGACTCTTCTTCTCTAATATCTTCAACTTCTTCTCATCCACTTTCTTTTTCATCATGTTCGCGTGAGCTTTAAATCTATCGAAATCCGCTTGAATCAACTCCTCCATTTTTTCCGCTGTAAAATGGTGCTGCTTGATCTCTTCAGCCAACGGACCAGTGTTCGCTCCTGCTCCCGCTTCCTGCGTTTGATCCAACGACTTCTCCTCCTTCTGCTCGGACACCTTACTCATCGATGAAGGGGCTTTCTTCTTCTTGGTCTTATCGGATGGTTGTTCTCCTGATTTCTTTTCTTCTTTATTCTCTTCTTCCTCTTTCTTCCCCACCGCATTCCTCACAACCGTCTCCTTCACCTTCATCGCTGCCACCAACGTCGGATCAATAGTCACATTAACTCTACCACCAGTGATCGCGTCAATGTTGTCTTCAATCGTCTTCACCTTCTTTTCCAGCGTCGGATTGAAATTCTCTCGCTCTTGATCCTGTAATGTTTGCTTGCTTAATTACCGTAATAAGGTATTAAACCAACCGCTAGAACCAGCTCGAACGACAGCATTGCAGCATTCAGATAGTCCATATCAGTGGTGATCGCATCGGAACGAATGTGTCTCAGATTGTTCAAACCAGTGCCCATAACCAAGTCACCGTCTTGTTTGATCAGCAATTCCTTGTTCATGATTGCAACTGAAAACTAGCACATTCCATTTTTTGCGGTGGGGCGTGGTTGTAATATACCTTAAAACTTATTATAGAGGCGCGCCTGTTCGCAGCGATATATCTCGGTCCCCAAAGGAAATATCAAAAAACTGTCAACTAACAAAATATAGCTTAACATTCATAAAATATTTCTTTTGTTGACAAAACTTTCATATCTTTAAAGACAGTCGAGATAGGAAGCTCCAAACTCTACTACCGGATAAAAATTCCTAGACAACTTACGAGCCATCACCGCCGACTGTTTGAGCCCATCCGTACAGTGAATAAAAACCGGATTCTTCTCTTTGATCACCATCTGCATAATTTCAACAAGAGGCTTCCAGTTTGTTGGCAGATTGTCGCCTGTCCACGTCTCGTGTTGAATGTGTTTAAGAGTGAACTTTGATTTTCCGCTGAAATTTGGCATAAGAAATTGAAAAATTTCAGGACATACGATTGAAACTCACTTGAACTTCACTGTTAGAGTGCGGAGCATCGCTCCTCCACCACGAATCTCCTCAACCTTCTCACACGTCACAACAAGTCCATTCTCAAACTTCAACACGCCCCCCGTTTCAGCAGGAAAATATTGAGCACACAGTTCTCCAGGACCCGTTGGCGTCAGACATACCATCAACTCGCATTTCTGTTCCGTCGCCGCCCAATAAAACATGGCAACCGTCTCCTTCGCATCCGTCGCCTTGTCCGCTAGCTGTGGAGCTTGGAGGAGTGCGATACGGGCTCTTTTCTTCTTATCATCAAATATCATATTGCCATGGATGAAGTTTGATCCAAACATTTCAGTAGCCTTTGCACTTTTCAGAGTCAATCGATTTGTTTTGGATAGAGGGGCTTGTCTTCTGTAATAGATTCGAAAAAATGTTTGGTTTCGTGATTTTCTGTGACTCACTTTGTATACTTTGACATTTCAAGAACAGATGGAGAAACGTTGGGTTGCTTGGTTTGTGACGAGTCGAGATCGAATAAATATTGATAGTAAACTTTGAAGTAGCCCGCTTGACTCAGATCTGCATTATACTTGGCTCCGAAATAGTTATACTTGAAGTATACTTCGTTGACAAAATAATCAAAGATGATCTGAGGAACTGGCTTCTGGTACTCGTCTGGAAATATGAAAAATAAGATTTAGTGTAGATAATAAGAAAGGAACTTACCTTCATTATCTTTGTACTTCCTATATAACAAACAACCGGCCAAGATCAACACCGCAATGAATAACGCTCCAAAAGCACATCCAAGGAATAGGGGTCTGAAATGAATAAAATTTCTCAAATATATTATAAATATGATAGACTTACGATGTGAAAAAATTAGTAGCTTCTGTTGTCATTGCCATCCCGGCTGTCGGTCCAACATTTGAAGATCCTGGAGCAGATGAAACGGGTGGTCGAGTTGGTACTGTAGCTACGACTGGAGTCATCTTATCATTGAACGCTGCGAAGAAAAGATCTAGATCCTCCAAAGACTTCTTGACACCAGAGATCGCCGTGTGATGTTTCGCGAAGTCCAGACCCATCGAATCCAGCTTATCCAACTTTGACTTGACATCCAGAAGATCCTTGTCGTTGTTCAGACTCTTAGCCAACCTATCCACCGAATCCGACATCGTCTTGAAATAGTATTTGACACCATTCATCTTTGAAGCCAATGTGTAGACTGGGGAGAAACTGGTTAGATTAGAATCAGTTTTAGACATCACTGGATTCGATGAGATAGCAGTGAGTCCAGTCTTCAACTTCTTCAGCTCTGCGTCCAATGTGTCCAACTGCTTCAGATTCTTCTGGTCTTCTGTGGGCATCTTTCCCAAATTGTCCTGAATCAGTTTCCTGGCCGCTGCATTCACCACATCTTCATTCCAGTCCGACAACAGCTTGATCCCACGGAACACACGAGTCGCCGATCCGATACTCTGTGAATCCTTCCAGACATCACTAAGCTCGGTCAATGCCTTCGAGTCCGGATTCTTGGCTCCTTTCATCAAATCAAAAGACTTCCGAAGTTCCTCCAACTCCTGATTCACCTCGATCAACTTATCCTTTAGCTTTCCGAAGTTTCCAAAGTCCGATTTGTATCCTCTGTATCGGTCAAGTGCATTCAACGCAGTCTTGATCTGATCCATTCCTTCAATCTTGCTCAAATTCGACAATAAACCCAGAAAGTGTGATGGTCCTTTTACGAACTTGTCGATTTGATCGAAATTTGATTCAATATCTTTCAACTCTGTGTCGATCGACAGCGGTTCAACTAAAACAGTCAGCGATGGTTTGAGGCTCAACAACAGCGTGTTCACATCTTTCGCTCCTTCGAAATTTCTCAGTTGGGTCAATCGTTGAGTTACTTCATCATCCGTACCATCCGTCATGAGCTTTTCCATTGCATCGAACTTTTCGACATACTCTTTGGATCTGAGAGTTGAAGTCACATGTAGCACAGCATCCATAGCCTTCAACTTGTTTGTGAGACTTGCGATTTTTGAATAAAGATCATCGAAAGCTTTTGCGTTTGGAGGTGAAACATTGTTCAGATCCACTATAAATTGTACATTCAACAGATTAGAGGCCAGTGGTTCAAATGTATCCGGGAGAGCAGAAAAATCAGTTACACTTTCAAGAACGCCATCCATAAGAGAAGAGAATCCAGCAGCCAACTTCAGAGATCCAGAAATGTGACGTGTCTTTTCAGCAATGATCTTCAAATCCTCCATAGCCTTGCCAAGAGCGTCCGATTGACCATCAACCGCTCCCTCTACCCATGGATCAATCAAATCTTTTAGAACTAGACCAACATCCACAAAGCCATTTGGGAATCCAGAAGTCTGATCTAGTTGCCGATCTCCACTGAACGGACGACGCGACGAACGGAGAGTCTTGTCCAACGTCTGCAATGGATCCAAAACTTTTATCGACTCTTTATGAATTGAATCCAACTGCTCCAGGTATCCTTTCAGAATTTCAGTAGGTTCAGAATCATCTGCAGCGACGTACAATGCAATTTCTTTATTTGCTTTGAATGCTTCCAAAGCCTTCTGCACATTGTCCAGCGGGGCAAAAATGTTCTCTCGTAGCTGTGGTGATTGAATCGATGCTATGATTTTATCGATGACCGAACTTTGCACTTCCTCTTTGCTTGAGATGAAAGTTTTGAAAGCAGACCTAGCTAGGGTTAGATCCATCAATTGTTTGGAGTCGATTAAGGCGACCATCTTATCAGACATGATTGTTAGTTTTTCCACTAGAATGGTCATCACCGATAGTTGCACGTTCTTTCCTTTTAATTTACCGATTTCCGTCTTGTAAGCAGTTTTGTTCGACAAATCAATTGTGTCTCCAAGTCCTTGCGTCAATTCCAACATGAAGTCATACATCCGGAAGCGTTTCTCAATCCGCTCAGCCTGGTCCTTCTCCTTGCTCAGTGCCTCCGGAAGTCCTTGAATCGACTCAACAACTTTCCTCAACTCCTCCAGATTTCCGAAATCCAACTGTGACAGATCGAGGAGCTCCTTGATAACGACATCAGGTTTCACAGTGCCATTAGTGATACCTTGTTGGAGTGCTATTCCGTTGATGACACGAGATATTTTCATCATGTTTTCAACTACGGTGGGGAAGGCGTCTGGAAGAAAAAGATGATGGTTAGGGGGAGATTTGGATGGGGGTCCTTACCATTTGTGGCTCGACGGATACGGTAGTAATGGGCGGAGCCAGCTGAATCAGATGGAGAGATCGTGGAGAGGCGGTCTGAAAGTATGTTTTTTGAGATGTATAAGGAACCGCTACGCGCCCGGATGCGTCGCGTGCCTCATAATTGTTAAACTACTCACCATTAGGATCGCGTGGATTACGGTAGCGGTGGAGATTGGAGTCAGATGAGTGATCGGAGGTACGGTCGTCTGGAAACGAGGGCTTTTCTAGGATATGCGTCTCCATAACTAACCTTGGGATCCATTTACATTATTACTGTCGGCGTCAGGCGACCAATTATTAGAAGGCGGTGGTGGTAACCCTGAAATCAAGACCGTTTGAATACTCTCCCTGATTTCCGTTGTCACTTACCATACAGGTGGTTTGGCACGAAGCCATGGGTGAGCACTCCAAGTAGTGAGAGGGTCGCTAAAAGCAACAATTCTGAAATAATTTCAATTGAGATTATAAGAATCTCGGGAGGAGACGGTTAACTCACTATTGCGCATCGGAAAACGATTTCGATTTCTTCGGTGGAAGTTTTGTCGAGTAGTTATCGATTGAACTGTAGGGACTGAATTGGTGAAAGAGAGGGATGGGGGATAAATAGGGCAGTGGGTTGAGGGGTTAATAGAATAGGTAAATTTTGAAACGTGAATTTTTGCTTTATTTTTTTTTCTCGATTGTTGTTCGGTGGTAACGTGGGAATGAGCATACTTGTCAACGGGCCGGCTCGTAACTCGCGTCAAAATGAACATTCTAACCTAAAAAATATACCAAAATGTAGATCTCGACGAGTTCTATGTCCTTGACCTACTACGGGCCGAACGACTATTCGTTAAGGTGCCGCGGGCCGGGAAAAAGTGCCAAAAAACGGGAAAATGGCCAAAAAAGCCATTCTAGCCCGGCCCGCGGCATATTAACGAATAGTAATCCGGCCCATAGTAGGTCACGGACATAGAACTCGTCGAGATCTACATTTTGGTATATTTTTCAGCTCATAATATTCATTTTGACGCGAGTTACCAGCCGGCCCGTGTCGGCCCGTTTCGGCCCGTTGACAAGTATGGAAATGAAGAAATTTTTTCAGATTTTCACAATGGAAGTCCTCGAAGATCCCTCTTTCAAACGATTCAAGAATTCGACACCTGATGCTTTCGAGTCCGTAGATTCCGAATCTGAAATAAAATTCTGCAGAATCCTGCTGCGAGCCGAGTTATGAGCCATTAAACTTTTCTTACGGTATATCTTTGTTGTTAAACGCTATCCCATCCTGCATTGTAAAATTCTGTTTTTTTTTCCAAAATTTCCAAACAGTCTCTTTCCGACTTCCGGCTTTCGACTTTCTGATAAGAAATTTTCACTTCTGCGCCTCAAAGATACTACAAAACAGCGGAAAAGTCCTTGTTATCGTTTATTAGCACCCTGTGCGACGGAGCGCGTTTTCGCGATCCGACTTCTCGGCATGCTTTTCTAGGTTTGTCATACAATTCTCAACATATGTGTGTGCTATCTGTGAATTGGCTAGAAAATGTGCAAACATTCCCATGATAACACTAAAAGCGAGTTTTCAGTCATGAAAAGTCGGACATTTTTCAACTGCGACGTTTCGCAACTACACCACATCTGCATATTTGGGTCAGTTGAAAAAGTTGAGTGTACCCAAGGGTCTGGGATCACATTTGAAAACAATGAAATAGAAGAAAAAGTTGTCTGACCCGTTTTTTGACAAAACCAGGTTGCGAAACGTCGTAGTTGCGGAATGCCGCAGTTGCGAAACCTACGTTAAAGACCTGGCCGAACGTTTTCTGTTCGTGGTTTCTAGGCCATCGATCTAATGGCTTAGGAGGGCTGGCCTAGAAACCCCTTTTCGTTCTGAAATTAATGTTTTTTTTTCGAAAAATCGTGTTTTTTTCCATTTGAGATCACAAAGATCAAATTCCTCTTCTCTTTTGCAACGAAACCCTTTTCCCTTGCACCCTGCAAACCACCACCCTTTAAAAGTACGCCTGACCCCATTTTTCGCACCTTTACTTCACATCTTAGTCATTTGATATTCTTTCATCATATCAGTGTTAGTAGTCTTATCAGTATATGACCTTTTGATAACAGAATTTATATATTTTTTGCAGTTCTCGTTCACAGGATACGTAACTTAGCGGCCGTGGCCGAGAAATCTAGGGGAATGGTTAGAAGGTTCTAACCATCCCCCTAGATTTCATGGTCATGGCCGACAAATTTTGGGATTTTTCGCGCTTTTCTAGGCCATCTCGGGGCCGATTTTTTTGGAGTTTTTACCCCCGATGGCCTAGTTTTCGTTTTCTAGGCCATCCCCTCTATAGTTATATTATACTAACCAAATAAAGGAAGGGAGGAGGGGGGAGGGGGCAAAGTTCTTCTTGACACACTTTGGATGGTCAGACCATATCTTTGTGGTTGGTCGTCCTATCTTTTTTTGTATGTGTATAGGGGGAGAGGGGGGAGGTGATGGAAGGATGGACAGGGGTACAAAGTGATGAGAGAACGCGTGCGACAGTACAATTTAGTCTGTATTGAGGTTTTGTGGGGGAAAATTTGAGTTTTAGACCTATTTTTTAGTATTTTTAGCCGAAAAAATCCAATTATAGACTCAAAATTGGGTTTTTTCGCCTTTTTTCTCAAATTTTGCCCCTTTTCTGACCGTAAAATTGGATTTTTCATATATTTTTTCAACTTTTAACCAGGAAATCGCAGTTTTCGACTCAAAATCGGATTTCATACCCTTTTTCTCAAATTTTGCCCCTTTTTTCTAGTCGCTAGACCATTTTTTAACACAAATATGAATTTTTTGGTTTTTTTTCCGAAATTTCCCCATTTTTTTGTTGTTTTTGACCAAAACTCTGATTTTTTCTCTTCTGTCAGGTAAAAATGGAAATTTGGGAGGTTTTTGATGGAAAAAATCGGGTTTCTCAGCTAAAATCGAGCTGAAATTCCCAAAATGTTCACTATTCTTATTGTTTTCGCTCAAAAACCTCTCTCCAGTTTTTGGTGAAGATTCTCCAGTTTTTGGTGAATTTTTTAATGTTTTGAGCTTATTGGCTGATTTACACCCCACTTTTCACCGTTTTTCACTCGAAACCCCAGTAATGAACGCTATAAATCCGAATTCCCAGATTTCAGGCAATTTTTTGCTGAAAATGTTAGTTTTTCAAGGTTTTAGCGCGATTTTTGGAGCTTTATAGCTCGATTTTCTCTATTTCTTCTCTCCAGAACTCATAAAAACTTTTTTTTTCGGTTTTTCCCCCTCACTTTTCTATTTCTCATCAAATTTTTAGCATTTTCCCTCTTCAAATATAATTTCCCATAATTTTCAGAGCTATTCCACACATTTTTCCCCTCTGAAACCCTATTTTTCCGTCTGAAAACCGCCCGCGAAATACGGCGACAAACGGGCGGGAAATCCCATTTCCCAAAAGTCCGCAATTGTCCGCAAACACCGTGCACTTGATTCTACGCGCAAACCCCCCGGAGCTCTCATTTTTGTCATTTTTTGTCCAGTTGGCGGTGATTTTTCTGGTTTTTTCTTGTTTTCGTCAAAAAATACTGATTTTCCGCTAATTTTAACATCAAAAACGCGAAAAATCATCGCAGAATCATTGAAAAATCAAGGGTTTTCGTGCAAAACATCATATCCTACGCGCAAACTCGCCAACTCGGCTGTTTTTGCTCATTTTCGCTTGTTTACAGTGGTTTTTGGTGTCTGAAAACGACGAAAATAGATTATTCTATTGTTGGGAAGTGATGTTCCAGAAAAATCCGTGGGAAGATCGGAAAAAAGTTTTTTTGTCAAAATTGAAAAATTCCGTGATTTTTCCGATTTTTAGTGATTTTTAGCAATTTGGCAATGAAAAATATCGATTTTCGTTGAGAAAACCGTCATTTTCACTATTTTTCACCCCAGAATCCATCAAAAACTCAATTTTTCTCGCTAGATCTCGTTTTTCCCACTTTTTCCCCAAATTTTCGCCCATTTTCAGCACAAAAATCCAATTTTCAGGTCGCCCCAAACGATGGGAGTAATTGGAGCATTGTCGGAAGCGACAAGCGCTAGCGAAGATGCTCTACGACTACTTCTCTCCGTTCTTGCTGGTACGGAACTGGAAAATCCCGGATTTTGAGGGAAAAACGCTGAAAAAAGCTGAAAAGTGACTCAAAAATCATTGAAAAACATGATTTTCAGCTTCCGGAGACATAAAATGGTCTAGAGACAAAAAATTCAAGAATTTGAGCTGAAAAATCGGATTTTTCGGCCAAAAAACACTATTTTCAGTCATTTTTTCCCAGTTTTCGATACAAAAGCAAGATTTTTCGCTAATTTTTACCGGAAACCTCGATTTTCCGCACAAAATTGCTCCTTTTGAGCGAAAATCTTGATTTATGAGTCATTTTTCGTCAAAAACGGCAAAAATCTTATTTTTAGCTCTTTTTACTCGAGAAACTCAATTTTTGATACTTTTTCTAGTCAAAAACTTCGATTTCCGCATGAAAACTGGCATTTCTGACAGAAAATCCCCATTTTTAGCTGGAAAATCGGATTTATCACAGTTTTCATCTCAAAATTCCTCATTTTCAACCGATTTTTCCCAAATTTCGACCAAAAACGCTTAAAAAATTGCGATTTTCACATTTTTTAATTCGATAAACTCCATTTTTGACGGGAAAATGGCGGTTTTGAGTGAAAAAGGCTGAAAAAAGCTGAAATTTGACTCAAAAATCAATGGAATTGATGATTTTTGGTTTCCGGAGACATAAAACTGGTCTAGGGACACAAAATTGAAGACTTTGAGCTGAAAAATCGGATTTTTCGGCCAAAAATCACAATTTTCCCATATTTTTCCCAGTTTTCGAACAAAATTCAAGATTTTTCGCTAATTTTCAGCGAAAACTTTGATTTTCCGCACAAAATTGCTCCTTCTGAGCGAAAATCTTGATTTATGAGTCATTTTTCCTTCGAAAACGGCAAAAATCTCATTTTAGCTCATTTTTTCTCGAAAAACTCAATTTTGATATTTTTTCTAGTCAAAAACCTCGATTTCTATTCGAAAATCTTCAATCTGAGCTGAAAATCGCTATTTTTACAGCTTTCACATCAAAGTGCCTCATTTTCAGCCGATTTTGCCCAATTTTCGACTAAAAACGCTGAAAAATCGCAATTTTTGACAAAACAATCATATTTTGGTTAATTTTTCTTTGTAAATGCGATTTTAAGCCTGAAAATCGGATTTTTCAGCTGAAATCAGGCTGAAAATGTGGTTTCGAGTCTGAAAATCGTGTTTTTGAGCAGTAAATCGTCCAAAAATGCGGTTTTCAGTCGGAAAATCGGATTTTTTGGCTGAAATTGAGCCAATGTGTAATTTTAAGCTTGAAAAATTGGGGTTTTCATCTAAAAATCAAAATTCTCATCAAAAGTTGCAAAAAACTCAATTTTCCATCCAAAATCCATGATTTTGGCTCATTTTCAGTCAATAATCCCTGTTTTGGGCTGAAAATCTCTGAAATTCGTCTAAAAAGCTCGATTTTTGACTCAAAATCCGTTATTTTCGAACAAAAACCATGATTTTAGGCTAATTTTCTCGAAAATTCTCAATTTTGAGCTGGAAAATCGGATTTATTCAGATTTGAGATCAAAATACCCTATTTTTAGCTTGAAAAACTCAATTTTCTATCAAAAATCTCGATTTTTCACTAAAAATCTTGATTTCTGGCTTGTTTTCTCCCAAAATCACCCATTTTTTTCAAAATTCATTTAAAATTTCAAAATTCCTCGACTTCAACCAATTTTTCCCATCAAAAGTTGCGAAAAACTCGATTTGGCACCGAAAATCACGAATGTCGGCTCATTAGCCAATTTTCTTACAGTTTTTGACAAAAAACTATATTTTGACTCATTTTCAGTCTAAAATATCGATTTTCCACTCAAAATCCTTCATTTTCGACCTAAAACCATGATTTTTGGCTCATTTTTCCCATATTTTCCGCCCGAAATTCCCTTTTTTTCCAGGATACCCCCTCGCCGTCGTTCACCGCACATTTTTCTACAACAAACCCGCCCAGCAACAACATTTATTCTTCGTCGTCGTCGGTATCTGTCTGTGGTATTTCAACTGTGGATCCTCAGTGATTCATGCGTTGGCTTCTGTCATTGGAGCGTATTTGATCACTAACCAGTTGAGGGGTACAGATGCTTCCATCTATGCCGCCCATATCTTCTTTCTCGGATATCTTCTATTCGGATATTGGCATCATGAGACTGACACTTATGATATCACATGGACTACTCCTTATTGTATTATGACACTCAGGTACGGCTGAAAATTGCAATTTTCAGCGTTTTTGGTCGAAAATTCGGAAAAATCGGCTGAAAATAGCTGAAAATGGAGGAAAAATTGTTAAAAACGGTCAAAATCCGACATTTTTGGCTGAAATCAGTTGAAAATGACAAAAACAACCTGTGAAAAACGCGAAATTTTTAATGAAAACTGTCACAATTCCGTCCGATTGCGGAAAATAGCTGAAAATAGAGGAAAAATGGCCAAAATCCAGTGAAAAACGCCTAATTTTGATGTGAAATCACTGAAAACCGTAAAATAATCGTGAAAATGTGCGATTTTTTAATGAAAACTGTCGCAATTCCGTCGAAAAGGCTATGACACTTATGATATCACATGGACTACCCCTTATTGCATTATGACACTCAGGTAGGCAGCTGAAATAGGCTGAAAATGGAGGAAATACGGTCAAAATCATGCATTTTTGGCTGAAATCAGTTGAAAATGACAAAAAAAAAACCAGTGAAAATCGCGAAATTTTTAATGAAAACTGTCACAATCCAGTGAATTACCGTCCGGTAGCTGAAAACAGCTAATAATGACCGAAAGCACTGGTCATTACGCACCCAAATGACCCAAGGGATTACTGACGCATTAGCAGTGCAAATTCTTACTGTAGCTTTAAAGGCGCATAGCAAAAAAGTTTTCAAAAAATTACAGAAATTAATCAATCAGCCGTTTTCTGCCGAATTCAGTGAAGTTTCGATATTTTTGAGCAATAAAATTTCGAAAATTCCCCTAAACTTATTTTTAATCTCCGAAAAATTCGTTTTTCCCGGTGAAAACATTTTCAAAACATTTTTATCGCGTTATGCGCACAGTAGACTTCTGACGCTTTTCCCGTCGAGCTGACGCGATAAATGCAGATTTTGGAGTGATAGGGTGCAGTGGAAAGTGAAATAAAAACGGTCAAAGTCATTCTTTTTTGCCAAAAATCGAGTCAAAATCTCTCGTTTTCGCCAAAATTAGTCGAAAATCGATTGTTGTGAAAAAATAGTCAAAAAACCGACGAAACCAATCATTTTTTGCCAAAAATAGTCGAAAATTCAGTGAAAATCGCGAAATTTTCAATGGAAGCGGTCACAATTCCGAAAAAAAAACAGTTTTCTGTTATGACACTCAAGTAAATAGTAAAAATGACTGAAAATAAGGAAGTCAAAATCGACGAAATTACCCATTTTTCGCTAAAAAATTCTCAAAAATCCAGTGAAAATTATGAAATTCTCACTGGAAACCTGGGAAAATAGAGAAAAAACTGTCAAAATTATGCAATTTTTGCTGAAAACCAGCTGAAAAGTATGAAAAGGTAAAAATGGTAACCTCCGAATGGTCAAAATCAATAAAAACGCAGTTCTACTTGAAAACACTCAAATTAACGTATAATTATACCAATTAGGCGGTCAATCACTGAAATTAGCCTAATTACAGCTGAAATTCCAGATACATTGGACTCGTGATGGATGTGTACGACGGCGCACAGAAGGCGGAACACCTGAAACCAGATCAAAAGTTGACGGCTATCGCTGACAAACCAGGACTCCTTGAAATCGCCGCTTATGGTCTCTTTTTCCAGGTAAAACATGCGAAAAATCGAGTTTTTGAGCGAAAATTGAGCTAAAAATGAGATTTATAGCCTGAAATCAGTGTTTTTCAGCTTAAATTGAGCTGAAAATGCGATTTTTGCTAAGAAATCTGGTTTTTTAGCTGAAAATTATCCAAAAATGCAGTTTTTAGTCGGAAAATCGAGTTTCTCAGCTAAAAATCATCCTAAAAATGTGATTATTACACCAAAAATCGAGATTTTTGCCTAAAATCCGGGTTTTGAGCTGAAATTCATCCTAAAAATGTGAATTTTACTCCAAAAATCGAGTTTTTGAGCTGAAAATGCGATTCTCAACCTAAAAATTGTGATTTTGAGCTGAAAATCCGCTTTTTCCGCTCTTAAAACCTCTAAAATTCATAAATTTGATTGCAGGGAACCCTCGTCGGACCTCAATTCACCCTCTCGAAATTCCGTTCGTTTGTCAATGGAGATTGGTTGGATTCAGAAAGAAAACCACCGAAATCTGCGTGAGTTTACCGGTTTTTTCAGCTGAAAATTGGCTGAAAATCGTCAACTTTCTAACGATTTTAGATGATTTTTCGCTCGAAAATAGCATTTTCCGGGCAAAAATACCCACTTTGTAATGAAAAATCGGCAGAAAATGCAATTTTTCATTGAAAAAATAAATTTTCTATCAATTTTCGGCAATTTCCAGCCGAAATTACCCGTAACACCGCCCATTTTCAATACCAGATTCATCGTGTCGGTTCTAGGCTTGTTTCCCTGGAAAAATCCCATTTTTTCTATAATTTTTGACAAAAAACTGAAATTTTCAGCCAAAACAAGCCTAAGCTCCGCCCATTTCTCACCCAGAAAAGCTCCAATCATAAGGTTCACTCAAAAATTCTAATTTCCAGCCAATCTGCCTTCCACCGGCTGATTCCGCCAAAAAAACCATTTTTCCAGTTAAAAATCACATTTTTAATCCATTTTCGGCTAAAAATCTGGAATTTTCAGTCAAAATTACCCTAAACTCCGCCCCTCTCCATTGGAAAACCTAATTTGCTGCTTCAAAAACTCGAATTTAGACAATTTTCGTTCAAAAATCCTATTTTCCACCAAAAAAACTGAAATTTTCAGCAAGAATTAACCCAAACCCCGCCCCTTTTCCCCTTCTGAAAATTTCCGATTTTCAGCCAAAAAATCACCCCAAAATCCGCCCCTTTTCCCTCTGAAATCCTCAAATTCTCCAAATTTCCAGATTCATGCCATCAATCGGTCGTTTCTAGTCTCGTTTCACCAAAAAATTCAAACTTTAAACCCAAAAAACTGAAATTTTCAGCCAAAACCACCCTAAACCCCGCCCCTTTTCTCCCAAATCCTCAATTTTTGAATTCCAGATTCATGCCATCAATCGGTCGTTTCTTGGCTGGTTGTACTTACATGGTTCTCCATCAATGGGGACAATTCTGGATTCCCGACCCGTGGTTTAACTCGGATTCATTCAATTCGTTGTCATTCTTCTGGCGTTGGTCATGGGTCACTTTGTGGTTCCGTCTCACTATGTACAAATACTGTGCAATGTGGTTGATCACTGAGGGAGCTTCGATTCTATCTGGATTGGGACATAATGGAAAAGATCAAGATGGAAATGATAGGTTTGTACCCAAAAAATCGTGTTTTTAAGCTGAAAAATGGCTGAAAATCGCCAAATTTGACCCAAGAAACTGGTAAAATCGCTGAAAAATGACTGAAAATCTACTGAAAACTAAGTTTTGAAGCTGGAAAGCGCTGGAAATGCGCCTTTTTGACCCAAAAAACTCAAAAATTGCCTCAGAATTTCAGTTTTTGCTTAAGAAACACTTGAAATGAGCTGAAAAGTGGCTGAAAATCGTCAATTTTCGAGCAAAAATCACTTTTTCGGCTCAAAAACGGGAAAATCGCCCAAAATTTCAGTTTTCTCCTCAAAAAACCACTGAACAAAAGGTAAAAACCAAGTTTTTTTAGCTGAAGAATGGCTGAAAATCGCCAATTTCCCACATTTTCGATCCAAAAAGTGAAAAACTCACCAAACATTTGCTTCAGAACCTACATTTCTGCTCAAAAAAGACTGAAAATAGTCTAAAAATCGGATTTTCAGGCTGCAAAATGACTGAAAATCGCCAATTTACCACATTTTCGATCCAAAAAACTCAAAAAAGAGCCTCAGAATTTCGACTTGAAATGAGCTGAAAACCAAGTTTTGCAGCTAAACGTTCGCTGAAAATCGTCAATTTTCGAGCAAAAATCACTTTTTCGGCTCAAAAACACTGCAAAATTGGTTAAGATCGGATTTTCACGCTGAAAAATGGCAGAAAATCACTTTTTTGGCCCAAAAAACAACTCGGAAACCGCGTTTTTGCTCCAAAATTCGAAATTTCAGTCTGAAAATGTGTTTTTCCTCTGAAATGTACCTATTGCGGACGGTAATGTGTGGAAAGTGTCAATTTCTTGTCAAAAACTTGGATTTTCAGCAGTTTTTTACAATTTTTCGCTCAAAAAACACTGAAAACTGGCTGAAAATCGACTGAAAACCCAGTTTTGAAGCTGAAAATTGGCTGAAATTCGATTTTGAACCATTTTTCAGCGTTGTGGCTGGAATGGCACTTATTAGACTCCAAATCTGCCAGATTTTAAGTCGAATTAGTGCGAAATTACAGAGTTGTTGGTTTGAAATAAAGGATTTTCAGCTCAAAAATCTGAAAAAATCGCATTTTTTGCTCTGAAATCACATGAATATTCTCTGATTTCCAGATGGGACGGTGTCCGTGACTTGCACATTATCAAATGGGAAACTGGACATGATTACAATTCAGTCGTCGAATCATTCAACTGTGGAACCAACACTTTCGCCAAGAAGTGAGTCAGAAAATAAAGAATTACAGAGCGAAAAAACCGACTTTTTTATGATAAAATTGGAATTTTCCCACAAAAAATAAGTTTTTTTAATCGGAAAATGCAGTTTCCCCATAAAAATTTATGTTTTTCATCAAGAAAATATGTTTTTTCGGTCAAAAACTCGAATTTTGACCAATTTCCGGTTGAAAACGTGGTTTTTTCGCTTCAAATATGAGGTTTCAGCCCAATTTTCATGGAAAATTATATATTTTTCAGTCCGGAAAGTCGATTTTCAGCTGAAAATCGATATTTTCGATCATTTAAGAATTTCAGAGCGAAAAATCGATTTTCAGCTGAAAATTGGCATTTCCGACTGAAAAATATGGAATTTTTCATAAAATCTCAGCTCAAAACTCATTTTTAGACAATTTTTAGCTGAAAATCGCTATTTTTCACCTCAGAAACGCGATTTTCTGCTGAAAATCAATATTTTCCATTATATTTATCTAAAATGTGAACTTTGAGCTGTAATTTCCATCTATCCTCGAAAATGTACATTTTTCGCTGTGAAATGTCTATCTTTTTGACCGAAAACGCTGAAAAATCGCAATTTTCAGATTTTTACTTCAAAAAATTCTGTTTTGCCCCGAAAATATCGATTTTTCACTCGAAACCCTTCATTTTCTACTAAAAATCGGATTTTTGGCTGAAATTCATCAAAAAAAAATGCGGTTACAAGCCTGAAAATCGGGTTTTTGAGCTCAAAACTCGTTTTCAGACAACTTTTCGGTCAAAAATATCGATTTTTCGCTCCAAAAGTCAGTTTTGAGCAGGAAAAAACCCATTTTTGTCCGAAAATTAGCGTTTTTCGCTTTAAAATCTCGATTTTCCTCCTAATTATCCTCAATTTCCAGTCACATCCACCGCCGTCTCCGCTGGCTCAATAACAAACTGGCATCTCACGTGATCACTCTGACATATTTGGCAATTTGGCACGGATATCATCTCGGATACTTCTTGTTATTCGGAATCGAGTTGGGATGCGTTCAAGCACAGAATCAGTTGTACGCACTGATCAAGAGGACACCCGGATGGACGGAAGCAATCTCTCAACCCGTCGCTCGTCCGTTCATTTGGTTATTCGGAAAGATTACAATCTCCTATTCGATGGGATTCGCGTTCTTGATGTTCGGATTGATCAAGACCAAGTATTGGATTGGGGTGAGTAGTTTTGGAGGAGATGGAGGGAGGATTCTGGAGCCTAAGAATCTGCTAAAAATCGTATTTTCAAGCAGAAAATTGGCTCAAAATCGCCAAAATTCGAGTTTAAATCGAATTTTCTGCCCCAAAACGGAAATTTTGACGTCAAGAGGATCCTGTAGTGTTCAGGAGCCTCCACAAGACGTTAGGAGGATTCTGGTCTCTTCTGGAGCCTTCTGAAGTCTTCTGGAGTATTCAGAAACGATGTTGAGTCTTTTGGAACTTTCTGAAGGCGTCAGGAAGCTCCAGAAGCCTTGAGTATGCGATTTGGAGACGTCGGAAGGCTTCAGAAGCGATTTGGAGCACGTTGACTCTACCAAGAAGCTCCAGAAGTCGTTTAGAGCGTTTTTGACGTCAGGAATCTTCTAGAGTCTTCTGAAGCTTCCTGGAGACGTCTTAAGAATTCAGGAGCCTTCTGGAGCTTTCTGGCGCCTTTTGAAGACGTCAGGAGGATGCAGAAGCTTTTTGGAGCTTTCAGGAGGATTCTGGAGACTTTAGGAGCCTTCTGGTAACGTCAAGAGGATTCTGGAGCCTTCTGGAGTCTTCTAGAGTCTTCTAGAGCCTTTTGGAGGATTCTGGAACGTTCTGGACCCTTCAGAAGCGATTTGAAGACGTCTGGAGGATTCTGGGGTCTTCTGGAGACGTCAGGAGGAGTCTGGAGCCTTCTGGAGTCTTCAGGAGCGATTTTGTGCCTTCTGGAGTCTTCTAGAGTCTTCTGGAGCATTCTGGAAGATTCTGTGGCCTTCCGACGGCGTCAGAAGCAATCCGGATCTCCAAAATCTAATATCCCGGCTCTAGACGAGCCTTATGAATTTGAATGGATTCTGGAGCTCCCTAACGTCTTCTGGCTTTTTCAGATTCTTTTTTTCGCCTTCCCATCGATTCCAGACGATAATTGACTCAATTTCTCCCATTTCCAGCCCGTCAAATCGCTCTACTTCATCGGATTCATCATCTACTTCATCGTCTGGCCCATCCTCCACATCGTCCTTCTCCGCGTCTTGCCACGTCATCCAAAGAAGGCTGAAGACGTCAAATCGACCACGACTGAAGATAAGAAAGAGCTGTAATTTATTGATTTTCTATGTTTTTCCCCCTTTTTCTGAATTTTTTTTAAATTTGTGATACTCTTTCTCCCCGCTTTTCGTATTTTCTGATTGTTTTTGATATTTCTCCCCAAATTTTCTTCCCAGCCAGGTTAGACGTTTGTCTGGAATAAATCTCCCCGAAAAATCGCTGAAAACAGGCCTAAAATAGGAAAAAAATTTATTATTTCTGAATCTCAAAAATGCCATCCTCATTTTTTGTTATCGTCGTCGTGCCCCGCTTCACTGCTTCTCCTTTACTTTTCAGATGATCCTCGATGTTTTTGCCCTGAAAATCTTCATATAGTGAGATCCCGCCCAGTTTCAGTCCAAACCTTAAAGTCCTCAAACCATCCGATATTGTCGGCGATAATGTGATGATTGTGGCATCCGGTGCACGTCACAATGACCACTCCCTTTTCATATGAAGACTTGGCGAAGGTCTTCGGGCCTTGTCGGGTTCCGCACACTTTACAAGTGTAGGACAGCGACAATTGTGGCTCCTGCTTGCCTATTGCAGCGCCAGAGAACCGGGGTGCCGAGTGGGAGACGCTTCTGACTGAAGATGCTCTGAATAGAGCAACGAACGTGGATCGGAGCATTTCTCTGGAAATGCGGGGGACTACTCGAGTAACATCATAAAGGTGGCAGATGTAAGAGAAGAACATGTAACCTTATAGAATTCTGAAAATACAATGCAAAAAAGTAGCTAATTGTAACAACAATTTATTTGAAATAACAACAGATGCTATTTAGAAGAAGAATCCGAGAATCTTTCCTCCCAAATGCTTTCTTCTGGCCTCCTCGTGATCCATGATTCCGGCGGAGGTGGTAAGGATGAGGTATCCGAACTGACGGGATGGAAGAAGAGTGTTGGTGTACTTCTCCAAGTCGTTAAGACGGATGTTGAGTCTTGGAGAGATGACGGAGGCCTTGTTGAGACGTCCGGTGAGGTTGACGACGATCTTTCCGGCGCGGTGGTCGTCGACGATCTCGAACTCTCCGATGTATCCGTGCTTCATCATGACGGTCAAGAAGCGGACGATGACCTGGAAGAGTTTATTGAGAATTTGAAGAGGGGCATGCGGGGAGCTACTAGAATTCAAATCGATGAGCTGGTTACCTTCGAAGTTCATATCCCAGGAAGATTCCGTTGCGAGAATCTAACCAAGGGTGTCTCCGTTCAAGTTTAGAACCCGAAAGTTATTATAAAAAACCATTTTCTTTCACAAAATTCTAAATTTTACGGAGAGCCTTGGTCATTTTTTGCGACCGAGGCTGCCAGCGTCACCTATCAACAAGTAATTTGAGTTGTTCGGGGAAAGGAATAGTCGATACCTTGGAGGCTGGGCGGATGAGAACCTGGCGCTTTCCGCGCTTCTCGGCGTTGTTGATGGCGTTGAGCGCATCGGCGAGGACGTTCATGCGAACCATGTCTGCTTGTTTTTACCTGGAAATGAAGGAAAATTATGAAAGAGTGAATGAGGAGGAAGAGTTTTGAGAGAATTACGGAAAAGGAGACATAAATCGGTAAAAAATATTTGCGAAAATCGATTTCAACGAAGAAATTCTCGGTTACCTGCCGATGTTCGATGTTTTACTAATTTCTAAGCTGAAAATCAACATTTCAATCCGAATACTATCGAAAAATCGCAAATAAAGTGCCAAAAATAGGTAAATAATTTTCTCGAAACGCATTTTCGGAGAATACGGCCAAAACAAAGTTTTCCTGACGATTTAAGCGAATTTTTACTAATTTTTAAGCTGAAAATTAATATTTTAGGCCAAAAACTATCGGAAAAGCGCACATGAAGGCCCAAAAATAGGTAAATAATTTTTTAGAAACACGTTTTCGGGAAATTTGGGCAAAACTGAATTTTTCTAATGATTTATGCGATGTTTTACTATTTTCTAAGCTGAAAATTGATACTTTAGGCCAAAAACTATCAGAAATCCCAAAAAATTTGGGAAAAATCGGATAAAAATGACGGAAAATGTGTGGAAAGAAGTCGCGGGCCTACAACTCGTCACCGCCTATGCATTAACGTTGAATACTCAGCCAAGCAGCCAAATTTCGCAGTGGAGCGCGTTTGCATCATTTTTTCCATTTTGCGAGGGAATTTTAAATAATAATTTTTCTAATCGATTTTTTATCGGAATTTCGTCATTTTTTCGATTTTCTTTCATAAAAATTGAATTTTTTTTGATTTTCAGCCTTTCAAAAATGCGGCGAGTGATCAGTCTCATCGATATGGACTGTTTCTACGCACAAGTCGAACAACGCGACCAGCCGTCATTATGGGGCAAACCGGTCATCGTTGTCCAGCATTCTAGGCAGGGAGTCGAGGGTGGGTAAGCGATTTTTTGGGATTTTAAGTCAAAAAATGACTGAAATTATCGATTTTTTGCAGAATCCTCGCGGTAAGCTACGAAGCACGACCGTTTGGGGTCAAAAGAGGCATGACAGTGTCGGATGCCAAGCAGAAATGCCCTCAGATCACTATTTGTCACGTACCAATTGGAGAATATGCAGATAAAGCCGATATTCAGAAATATCGGTGAGAAAAAATGCAAAAAAAAATTTTTTTGAAAAATTTTGAAAAAAAATTTCTAAAAAAAATTTTTCTGAATTTTTTGGCCTAAAATCCTTCAAAATGTCTCAAATTTTTCAGCGATGCCAGCGCAGAAGTGTTCCGAGTGCTCAACAACTTCGATTCCTCCATTATTGTGGAGAAAGCGTCGGTCGATGAGGCGTTTCTCGATTTATCCGCGTATACCGCTCAAAAATTGGAAGAAATGAGGGAGAATGGCACGTTGGAGGAGTTTGTCGAGGTGCTGATTGGGAAATGCACGAAAAATTAGAAAAAAATGAGAAAATTTGAGAAAAAACGGCGAATTTTACAGAATTTCGCATGTTTAGGCTTAAAACTACCGTAACCCGGTGAATTTCGTGGCGAGACCCAAAATTCTGATATTTTTGGATTCCTCTCGCCGAGACGCTTCGAATGAGTATAACATGACCGGGTTTGAAGAAAGTTTGGGTCTCAACACGAAAATACGGTATGCGCCTTTAAAGTTTTTCGTGGTGAGACCCGTAGTGGGACTCATTTGAAGCGTCTCGGCGGGCTGAGTGTGAAAATCAAGGTATTGAAGAAAATTTCCCGGAAAAAAACCAAGAAAGTCCAGAAAAATGCAAGTTTTTCAATATTTTTCATTTAAACTACCGTAACCCGGCCAATTTCGTGCTGGGACCCATAAAATTAGCACCAAACGATTCAGCTCGCCGAGACGCTTCGAATGAGTATAATCATGACCAGGTTTGAAGAAAGTTGGGTCTCACCACGAAAACAGCCTGGATTACTGTAGTTTTCGTGGTGAGACCCAACTTGCTTCAAATCTAGGCATGATTATATTCATTCGAAGCGTCTTGATGAGAGGAATCTGAAAATGATGGTTTTGAAGTGAAAAATTGGGAAAAATCGAAAAAAAAAAAGGAAAAACAAATTTTTTCGGAAATTTTTTTCTCAAAATTTTGAAAGTTTTTACTCCAAAACCCCTAAAATTGACCATATTTCTTCTAGACCGCCATCTCCCAACTCCCCTCCACTCACCTCGCAAACGGCCAAGATTTCGCCGAAAACGACCATCTTCGAGAGCAATTTCTATCAGAATTCATTCAAAATTCCTCATTTTCCGACGAGAATTTGCTCCTTCTAATCGCCGCGTGTACTGTCGAAACGATACGAAAACGTATTCGTGACGAGACCCAATTCTACTGTTCCGCCGGTGTTGGCAATAATAAAATGATGGCGAAATTGGTGTGCGCACGGCATAAACCACGTCAGCAGACACTGATTCCGTGGAAATATGTCAGAGAGATACTCCGTGTCACACCGATTGGAGACGTTCGAGGGTTTGGAGGGAAATTCGGAAATCGAGTACAGGAAATGCTCAATATCAGTGTGAGAGACTCGAAATTATCGAAAAATTAGTGAAAAATCGAGTTCTCCGTGGTTTTTTACGTGTATTAGACGGTTTTTTGGAGTCGATAGCGTCAAGGGGTACTGTACCTCGGTGTTTGCGGACAAAACACCGGATCTTACGACAAATTGCAGAAAACGTCAAAAACTCAATGGATAGGGGTAAAATGACACGGAAAACCTGAATTTCGTGTTTTCCATCGTTAAAAACTTTTTGAAAATGGTGAAATTTGTATTTTTCAAAAAAAAAAATTATTTTTCGACTAAAACTCAGATTTTTCACTATCAAAAGTGTCTTTTTTGAATTTCCCATCATTTTCTACGTATTCTAGACGGTTTTTTGGGCTCTTTAGCGTCGATTTGAATTTTTGGGTTACTGTACCTCGGTGTTTGCGGACAAAACACCGGATTTTACGACAATTTGAGCTAGCGACCTGAAAGTTGGTGAATAGGGGTAAAAAGTCATGAGAAAACAGATTCTGCGGTTTAAATTCCATAAAAATCAATTTTAAGCCGAGAAAAATCGAATTTTTCAGTTTTCGATGGGTTACTGTAGTACGCAAACACCGAATCTCTAGAAATTCGCTGAAAATTGGTGGATAGGGGTAAAATAACACGGAGAACTCATTTTTCGACATAAAAACGCTGAAAATTTTCAATTTCCACCGAAAAATTTTCAGTTAATGGGAGAAATCCTAGAAATCGAGTGGCACCTCCTCATCGAAGCCTTCCCCGACCAACACGAATATCTGCGTGCCGTGGCCGAGGGACTCGACGATGAGCCAGTTCGGCCACGTCGGGAATCCTCTTCCATCGCGGTTTCCAAAAATTTTCCGGGAAAATCGGCGATTCGAACGACGCGAGAAATGCGGAAATGGGTGGAGGGACTGGTGAAAGAGTTGGCGAAACGGCTAGTGGTAGATCAAGTCGAGAATAAGAGAACTGCTGAGAATCTCGTGTATTCTTTGCTGACAGAAGAGGGAAAACCACAGAAAACACTGAAAATTACGAGTTATTTGCCTGATTCGTTGTTTGAAATGATATGGACCGCGATTCGAGGGTTGAATCGATCGAATTTGGCGGGGAATGAAGGTAAATTGGGTTTTTTGAGCCCAAAAATCGAGTTTTTCGCGAAATTTGAGCCCGGAAACGTCAAAACACCAGATCTTACGAAAAATTGCAGATTTTTTGTTTTTTTGAGTAATCGTCCTTTGAAAAGCAAAAAATTAACATTCAGACCTGAAAATCCTCTTTTTTGACGCAAAAATCGCATTTTTCGTGAAATTGGACCCCGGAAACATAGTTTTGGGATCTCGAGCGGTGTTTGCAGACAAAACACCAGATCTTACGACAAATTGCAGATTTTTTTGTTTTTGGGTTATCGACTATTCTGAAGCTGAAAATCACGTTTCTAACGTCAAAATCGAGTTTTTTTAGTGCGAAAATCGATTTTTTGCAAAATTTGACCCCGGAAACGTGGTTTTGAGGTCTAGAATGGTGTTTGCAGACAAAACACCAGATCTTACGACAAATTGCCGAAAGCAGTGTGAGAGACTCAAAATAGTCAAATAATTATCGAAAAATCGAGTTCTCCGTGGTTTTTTACGTGTATTAGACGGTTTTTTGAGGTCCATAGCGTCAATTTGAGTTTTAAGGGGTACTGTACCTCGGTGTTTGCGGACAAAACACCGGATTTTACGACAAATTGCAGAAAACCTCAAAAACATGGTGAATAAGGGTGAAATGACACGGAGAACTCGAATTTCGTGTTCTCCAACTCTAAAAACTTTTTTGAAATGGTGAAATTTGGAATTTTTTTTTTAAAGGGGACTGCGGTATTCCAAAAGTCGAGATTTTTTGATATGGATCGACTCAGAATTTTATAGAAAAGAGAAAAGTCTCTTGGAGCGAGGTCCGAAAGTTAGCCTGAAACGAGTTGTGAGCCCTCAAATGTCGAAAAAGGGCCCCTCGCCGTGAAAATTTGCCGTATATTTCAAGGTGAATTTCTCTCGCCGTGAACGTGAAAAAGTGAATATTAGGAGAATAACGCCGTGAACTCTCTTTTATATGTATATTCTACTGTTCAAATAAGGAAGTATCCCCATGATCATGAAGTCTTTGGCTGGAATTGACCTAAATAATCCGAGAAAATAATACGAACTTTGCGATCATTGAGAAAGTAGACAACTCCTCTAAATATTTCGTTTAGTCACACAGACAGGAGCACTAAGAATTTGACGATATGTTCTCTAAAATTCCAAAGCTGTTTTACAAATGATAACTGTTTGCAGAGAGTTGGAGAAGTTCTCTATTGATACTAAAGTTATGTAACTGATTAAAATATTTAGAGGAGTTGTCTACTTTCTCAATGATCGCAAAGTTCGTATTATTTTCTCGGATTATTTAGGTCAATTCCAGCCAAAGACTTCATGATCATGGGGATACTTCCTTATTTGAACAGTAGAATATACATATAAAAGAGAGTTCACGGCGTTATTCTCCTAATATTCACTTTTTCACGTTCACGGCGAGAGAAATTCACCTTGAAATATACGGCAAATTTTCACGGCGAGGGGCCCTTTTTCGACATTTGAGGGCTCACAACTCGTTTCAGGCTAACTTTCGGACCTCGCTCCAAGAGACTTTTCTCTTTTCTATAAAATTCTGAGTCGATCCATATCAAAAAATCTCGACTTTTGGAATACCGCAGTCCCCCTTTAAATTCAATTTCTACTAAAAACTTTGATTTTTCGCTGACATAATGGCCATTTTCGAATTCCTTATCAATTTCTGCGTATTCTAGACGTTTTTTGGGCTCTTGAGCCTCAATTTGTAACTTTTGGGTCACTGTACCTCGGTGTTTGCGGACAAAACACCAAATCTTACGACAAATTGCAGAAAATTTCAAAAACATGGTGAATAAGGGTAAAATGACATAAAAAATCCAAGAATCGCATTTTTAGGCCACGATAAGCATAGAGAATTTAGGAAAACTCTCACATTCGGCTGAGAATACACAAGATCTTACGACAAATTGCAGAAATTCCCAAAAATCTGAGAAAAAATCAATTTTTATGCGAAAAACCAAAAGTTTCTCAGTTTTTGAGCAAAAATCCTCAATTTTTTGCACTTTTTCTCAAAATTTACCACAATTTCGAATTTCCAGACAGTCCATGGACACCGCCTGTGCTGAATATCTCCCTATCGGCGAGTCGTTTCCAGCCGGGCGTACCCACTCAAAATCGAGTGATAACCGAGTGGTTGGGAGAGAAAAAGAGAAAAAAAGAGGCGAGAATGAATGCGATTTACGATGAGAATGATGGAAGGGAGGATGTGATTATTGAGGAACCGCCGCCGCCAAGGGTACCGGAATTTCAGCTAAAAATTCAAGAAAATTGCTGAAAAACGGCCAAAAATGGTCTGAAATCGTTGAGAAACGGACAAAATTGATCTAAAATCGGTTAAAATCGGTCAAGATCGGTAAAATTCTGACATAGATGCACCATGTCAGTGACATGGAGTTTTTCAGTGTAAAATGAGCCAGAAACAGAATTTTAGCCGAAAAATCGCTAAAAGCAGTCAAAAATTGGCTTAAATCGGTAAAAATCGATGAAATTTCGACATCGATGCACCATTAGGCCATTTTTAACCGATTTTTACTGTTTTCTGGTCCAAAATCGCTAAAAATCGTCATAAATTGGTCTAAATCGGTCAACATCGGTAAAATTCTGACATCCATGCACCATTTCGGAGACATTCTCTAAAATTGTGGATTTTAGGCCATTTTCAACCGATTTTTACTGTTTTCCGGTCCAAAATTGCTAAAAATCGTCAAAAATGGTCAAAAATTGGTCAACATCGGTAAAATTCTGACATCGATGCACCATGTCAGTGACATGGAGTTTTTCGCTGGAAAATGGGCGGTGAATACGCCAAAAAGCTGAAAAATCGGTCGGAAATCGGTCAATATCGACCCAGTTTGTTATAGATGCACCATTTCGGTGACATTCTCAAACTGAGTTTCTGATTGCAGATTTTAGACCAATTTTAACCGTTTTCTGGTCCAAAATCGTCTAAAATTGACCTAAAATCGGTCAAAATCGATGAAATTCTGACATCGATGCACCATGTCGGTGAGATAGAGTTTTTAGGTTCAAAATTGGCCATTTTAGCCAAAGAATCGCTCAAAAACGGTTGGAAATCGGTCAAAATCAACCAAATTTGATATAGATGCACCATGTCTGAGCCGTTATTCGATTAAACCAATTTTGAGTGAGAAATAAGGTGAAAACGGGTTAGAAAACTGCATTTCAGCTGGAAAACCGCTGAAAACCGGTGAAATTTTGGTGTTGCTGAAAAAACGGTGCATATGGTGCATCTATTTAAAATTTGGTCGATTTCAACCAAAATTTCACCGGTTTTCAGCGGTTTTCCAGCTTAAATCCTGTTTCTAACCCATTTTCCCCTTATTTCTCAATTGAAATTAGTTCATTTGGCGAATGCCTCCGAAATGGTGCATCTAAATTAATTTTGGTCGATTTTGACCGGTTTCCGACAGTTTCAAGCGATTTTCCAGCTGAAATAGCCCATTTTGCACCTAAAAACGCTGTGTCCTCGAAATGATGCATCGATGTCAGAATTTTATCGATTTCGACCCATTTTAGGCCGTTTTCCAGCAATTTTGAACCAGAAAACCGTGAAAATCGGCTAAAAATGGCCTAAAATCTGCAATCCTAGAGAATGTCACCGATATGGTGCATCTATATCAAATTTTGTCGATTTTCACCAATTTCCGACAGTTTTTAAGCGATTTTCCAGCTAAAATAGCCCAGTTTGCACCGAAAAACTCTATGCCCTTAAAATGGTGCATTGATGTCAGAAATATATCAATTTCGACCCATTTTAGGCCATTTTTGGCCGTTTTTCAGCGATTTTGGACCAGAAATCAGTAAAAATCGGTCAAAAATGGCCTAAAATCTAGAAATGTTGAGAACGTTACCGACCTGGTGCATCGATATCGAAAGTTTATCGATTTTGACCGATTTTCAGCGATTTTTTGCCAAATTTTATCATTTTTTCGCTGAAAACCCTCAAAAATCGATAATTTCAGCCAGCGCCGCCTCCAAAACCGACTCGTACCGTATTCGATGGATCACATGAATGTATTGTATTGGATTCAGAATCAGATGAAGACGTCGCCCCGCCCCCTCCGTCTCAACCCCATCGGAACCCCTTTTTTCTCAATAGACCGCCTGAAATTGAGTATATTCAAGTGGGCGGAGAGAGGATTTCCAGACAAGCTTTTAGACATCTACCGCCGGAAATTAAAAAGGTTGAAATATCGATTTTTCGGATTTTTTTTTGAAAAATCGATTTTTAATCTTGTTTTGAGCCGAAAAACTCGAATTTCAGACTTAAAATCATATTTTTAGCCTATTTTCAGCCTAAAAACGCTATTTTTCAAGCTAAAATTGCATTTGCGGATGATTTTCTACGCAAAATCAACTTTTTCAGCTCAAAAATCCGATTTTTCTCAAAAAATTACAGCTTTGGATGATTTTCAGCCAAAAAATCCGGTTTTTATGTTAAAAATCACATTTTTTCGATGATTTTCTGCCTAAAACACTATTTTCAAATCTAAAATCGCGTTTGTAGACGAATTTTAGCTGAAAAACCTATTTTTTTGTGCCTAAAATCACATTTTCAGCTCAATTTCAGCTGAAAAAGCCTATTTTCATGCTAGAAATTGCGTTTTTAGATGATTTTCATCTGAAAAACACAATTTTCAGCCTAAAAGTCACATTTTTTGTGAATTTTCACCTTAAAAGCACGATTTTCTGGCCTAAAAACGCGTTTTGAATGATTTTCAACTCAAAAACCCGATTTTCAGCTCAATTTCAGGTGAAAATCTCGATTTTCATGCTAGAAATCGTATTTTTTGTTGATTTTCAGCTTAAAAACACGATTTTCAGACTTAAAATGGTTATTTTTGAGCTAAAAACACAGTTTTGAACGGTTTTCTGCTCAAAATCATCATTTTTATGCAAAAATTCACATTTTTAGACAATTTTCAGCTTAAAAGCACGGTTTTCGTTCTGAAAATTGCATTTTTGGTTGATTTCCAGCTCAAAAACTTGATTTTCATGCTAGAAATCACATTTTTTTTAGTAAAAAATCGATTTTTCAAAATAATTTTTTTCGAAAAATCTGTTTTCCAGCCTAAAACCGCTATTTTTCAGCAATACGAGCACCGAATGGCTCTTGAAGAGGCACGTCTTCTGAAATCGAAGCCTGAAGCCAAAGGATCAATCGGAAGAAAACGGGCGGCACCAATAAAGTCACCGGCTCAACGACCGAAGAAATCGAAACCATTGGAGGCGTTCTTTAAGAAGAAAAATTAACCATTTTTGTACTATAATTGACACTGAAATAAAGTTTTTGACAATTTTCTATAACTAAAATGAAAAATTCGCTGAAAAATGACCCAGAAATCACTTTTTTCTGGTTTTAACTCGATTTTTATCACTTTTTCGCTGATTTTTCTGGAATTTTCTGAAATTTGGTACTCCAATACATTCTTTAACCCCCAATTTCAATTTTCAGACCGAAAATTCTGCGAAAATTGATCAATTTTCAGCTTTTATCGCTGAAAATCTGTGAAGATCACTATGTCGTGAGGTTTTGTGCATTGTCCGCATACACCGTCACGTAAAAATGCGGACTCGTGAAAAGGCGGGAAAATAATGCATTTGAAAAAATTAAATTATTTTTTCCATTTAAAAAGTGATTTTTCGACGGTTTTTCTTGATTTTTTCTGGTTTTTTTCGAGAAAATATGATTTTTATAGCTTTAATTCCTTCTCTCACAAGTTTTCGATTCAATTTTGCAGAAAAATGGCTGAAATTTTGACCAAAAATCGATTTGTCATCATTTTTTTCGGTAAATTCAGTTTTCTGCTCGTTTATCAGTCGTTTCATGCAGATTTCCTTCTGTTTTCAGTAAAATCTCTTCTTCTTTCCTCCAGAAATCGATTTTTGTTTCGAATATTCCACTTTTGAAAAAAGTGTTTTAAAATTTTGAAATTTATTGATTTTATTGTGAGTTTTCCGCGTTTTGAGCTTATTTCGATTGTTTATAAAATCTGTCATGCGGTCTGGTGCATTGTCCGCAAACACCGTCACGCCAGAATGCTGAAAAATTCAAAATTTTAGTGAAAAAATGGACGAAAAATCACAATTTATGAGTAAAACTATGATTTTAGACCCGCCACTCTATATTTGACCTCCTTTTGAAAAATTATCTCGGATTTTCCCCAGTTTTTATCGATTTTTGAAGAAAAATACCGTTTTCAGTGAATTTTTGAGCTGAAAAATCGATTTTTCGTGTTTTTTCAAAGGAAAATCATAAAAATTGAGTATTTTCATTATTTTCGGTCGTGAATTCAGTTTTTTTTCACTGAAAGTCGCTATTTTTTTTCCAATTTTCAGTTTCAGAAGCTCCGCCCCTTCCCGAAGGATGCCAAGACGACGTCGATGAAGAAAGCGGAGTAGAAGATCAACGCGGAGGTAAGGAAATTGTTGAAAAATTGAGAATTTCGAGAGAAATTCAATGGGAAATGACTAAACTCAGGCAATTCAATATCAGTCTAACACAGGGGTGCGGGACGCAAAGTCGCTCAAACGCGCTCCGTCGCTCAACGGTTGGCACGGTGCCAAAAATAGATCTGGCTAAGTGCCAAGTTCAAGTTCAGCGTGTTTTTGGAGTATCTTTAGTAGATCCTCTACGTAGAGGTTTCGTGGTTTTATATAGGTTTATCAGGGTAAGAATAGGGATGGGAAGAAGGAGTCTCGAATCATAACAAGAACGGTATTTATACTGAATCTTCGATGGGCGGAGACAGCGGCTTCAGGGCTGAAAGGGCATCGGGCGCTTCAGGAATGTGCATCATAGGACTGTCGGATGGGAGAACATTTGAGGATAAGAGTCAGTTATGGATAGTGACGTTGATGGGTCATGAAGAAACGGCTTGGATCGTGTGGGTCATACTTGTCAACGGGCCGAAACGGGCCGACACGGGCCGGCTTGTAACTCGCGTCAAAGTGAATATTATGAGCTGAAAAATATACCGAAATGTAGATCTCAACGATTTCTATGTCCGTGACCTACTATGGGCCGGATGACTATTCGTTAATATGCCGCGGGCCGGGAAAAAGTGCCAAAAAACACAAAAATGGCCAAAAAAAAGCCATTCTAGCCCGGCCCGCGGCATATTAACGAATAATAATCCGGCCCATAGTAGGTCACGGACATAGAACTCGTCGAGATCTACATTTTGGTATATTTTTCAGCTCATAATATTCATTTTGACGCGAGTTACGAGCCGGCCCGTATGGGGCCGTTTCGGCCCGTTGACAAGTATGGTGTGGGCAGATGGGTGAGAGAGCGTTGGAGATCGGAGATGGTTATACAGTGTGATGTGGATGGGATATGGAGCGGCGTCTTTGACTGTATGGGCAGATAGCGAGAAAGTGCTTGAGTCGGTGGCGATGACGTGAGATCTGGAAGAATCGTGTTAGGGTTAATAATGGGAAATGGGGCGTGGGAGTGGACTCACCTGTCCTGGACAGAGACCCGGAAGTATCCGGATGGGATAACGATGATGCGTCACCGGGTACAAAGTCTCGGCAACGCGATTTGGCCGGTAATTTCGAAACTCTTCGTTGCCGACCTTACGTCTCGCACCCCTGTGGTCTAATCGTACAACAGGTATGTGCCCGGGTGGCGTTGAGCGCCTTGCATTTTCAGCCGAAATTTGAAAATGCGACGAGAAATAGTGTGCGAAATGGAGAGACGCAGACACACTCTCTCTCTCGATTTCCCACACTATTTTTCGTCGCATTTTCGCCCACTTTGAAATCTTTCAGCGCCCAAAGCGCCTCCATAGGCACATCCCTGTCGTACAATCACAATCTCATAAGATTATTGGATTTTGTATCCATATTCCATGAATAACTCAGCGCAAAACTCACGAATTTTCTGTTAATTCTTTAAAATGTTTTTTCTTCTTTCACCAAATCTTCAACATCCGGCTTCAACTTCTCTCACAATTATAATAGTTCAGGTTCAGGTATAATTGTCTACTTCTTCAACATCAGCGCTCTCCACACAAGCTTCGAAAGAAGATTTTTGTGTAAGTTTAGAAATCAAATAGTTTTTTCTGGTAATTTCGTTCATTTTACAGTAGAATTCGGTGAGTGGACTACCTAGCAGTCGGACAGAGACGCTTAACGCTTGCAATAGATTCGCGGCTATCTCGTTTTTTATTTTGGAATGTTTTTACTATTTCATTTGACCTTAAGAATTCCCAAATGTGGCGGCGCATTCATTTTACGAAACGGTTCATCAAGAATTAGATGCAACATTATCATGTCTAGATTCCAGCTAATCGGACTGACGCCGTGTTTATTTAGATTGATATTGAGTTGCCTGAGAAATAGAAAATTTTTGAGTTTTAACAAATTTCAATCAATCAAAAATGGAAAATTCATTTTTCAGTGGGAACGTCGTCACCAGGAGCTCGCCGCCTTGCCGTGGAGGCGAAGACTTGATGGGTTGGATGCATAGTGCATCCAACTCGCTCGTAGTTGGTGGCCAAGAATAAAAAAGAAGACTTGATGGGTTGGGTGTATTGACACCCAACTCGCTCGTAGATATAAGAAGACTTGATGGGTTGGATGCATAGTGCATCCAACTCGCTCGTAGTTGATGGCCAAGAATAAAAAAGAAGACTTGATGGGTTGGGTGTATTGACACCCAACTCGCTCGTAGATATAAGAAGACTTGATGGGTTGGATGCATAGTGCATCCAACTCGCTCGTAGTTGATGGCCAAGAATAAAAAAGAAGACTTGATGGGTTGGGTGTATTGACACCCAACTCGCTCGTAGATATAAGAAGACTTGATGGGTTGGATGCATAGTGCATCCAACTCGCTCGTAGTTGATGGCCAAGAACAAAAAGAAGACTTGATGGGTTGGGTGTATTGACACCCAACTCGCTCGTAGATATAAGAAGACTTGATGGGTTGGATGCATAGTGCATCCAACTCGCTCGTAGTTGGTGGTCAAGAAAAACGAAGACTTGATGGGTTGGGTGTATTGACACCCAACTCGCTCGTAGATATAAGAAGACTTGATGGGTTGGATGCATAGTGCATCCAACTCGCTCGTAGTTGATGGCCAAGAATAAAAAAGAAGACTTGATGGGTTGGGTGTATTGACACCCAACTCGCTCGTAGATATAAGAAGACTTGATGGGTTGGATGCATAGTGCATCCAACTCGCTCGTAGTTGATGGCCAAGAACAAAAAAGAAGACTTGATGGGTTGGGTGTATTGACACCCAACTCGCTCGTAGATATAAGAAGACTTGATGGGTTGGATGCATAGTGCATCCAACTCGCTCGTAGTTGGTGGTCAAGAAAAACGAAGACTTGATGGGTTGGGTGTATTGACACCCAACTCGCTCGTAGATATAAGAAGACTTGATGGGTTGGATGCATAGTGCATCCAACTCGCTCGTAGTTGATGGCCAAGAAAAACGAAGACTTGATGGGTTGGGTGTATTGACACCCAACTCGCTCGTAGATATAAGAAGACTTGACTTTAGCGACTTTTTGCCACCACCAGGAATCGAACCCGCGACCCCTCGCGCCATGGGCAAAAACGACACCACCTGCGCCACACGCTCACTAAACTGTTTACCACAGAAGGCAGCGATAAAACCAACCTGTCGCCGAGTTTCTCCAAACTCCAATTTCCATAACTCGTCCGGACAACGCCTTCAGCTACTAGCAAATTCAGAAGTATCAGAATCCATGGTTTCATCTGAAATCTTTGGAATAGTACTAATGTCTGAAAATGTGTCTTTTCGATGTTTCCCATTGATAAGACTGATAAACAATGCGAAAATAAGAAAAAGAGACGAAAAATAAGTCAATAGAATCCTCTCTCCAGAGTCGGTGCCAATTCTGCCAATCAATTTGTCAACTGCTGTGACCCCTCCCGCTGTAAACCACATTCTTCGTAAACATCCTTGGTGGATTTATTATATAAAACACATGTGTCAAAAAGTTCAAAGATTAGGAGAAGAATGGAATATAATGCAAGAACTTGAAGATTAGATGGATGACACAGAGATCAAGAGTCACAATTATTAAGTTAGAAGCGCTGGAATCCGGCGGTGTTTCCAAAGTTTCCTTGGTTTGCTGGACTTCCGAATGGCATGCCTCCTCCTCGTTGTTGTTGTTGTGGTCCGCCGTTGAATCCTCCTTCTGCAACAAAAATTTCACATTTTATGCTCAAAAATGGGCATTTCAAGTTCAAAATGGTGCATTTTAAGCTCAAAAACCTGCACTTTCAGCTCAAAAATACACATTTTCAGTTCAAAAATGGGCATTTTGAGCTCAAAAATTCCCAGTTTCAGCTCAAAATTTCACATTTTCAGCTGAAAAATAAAATGATCTGCAGATGTTCTCTCCGCCATCAACTTACGTTGTTGTTGCTGCTGCTTCTCGTTCTGTCCGGCGAGCGCATCATGAATCAGATTCATGATTCGATTCTGGAGTTGATCGACGAGCGCACTGTCCTGAATCTGCTCCATTTTCCGCCAGATCATCTTGCCGAACAGTTCGTGGATGTTGCTGTTCTTTCCGAAGCCTGGAACTTCCATTGCAGACGGTTCAGCACCTGAGAACGCTTGCATACCCTGAAAAAACGGTTTTTAATAGCGAAAATCCAAATTTTCAGCGAAAAAATGAGTTTTTTAGGGAAAAATAGACAAAATCCAGCTAAAACATTAGTTTTTCACAGGATTTTATCCATTTTTTTCACTGAAAAACTCATTTTTCGCTGAAAATCCGCGCTTTCCCACTAAAACTCACATTCAAGCCATTTCCAACAGCTGCTTGTCCCACATTGTTCGCCGACGGTCCATTGTATCCTAAAAGACAGAGATTGGTTCAAAAAATGGATTTTCGATAACAGGAAGACTCGAGACATGCTATTCTACGTTGATTTTGGTTGAAATTTGAGCAAAAAATCGGGTTTTTTGGCGAAAAATCGAAAAATATCGTTTCTGTTGCACTTCGGGGACACTACAACGACAGAGCTGGAATCAGATTCGAAAAATCTTGAAAAATTACGATTTTCAGCCATTTTCAGCGATTTGGAGCAGGCCAGAAGGTACAAAATTTGTACTAGGCACGATCGCTCAGAGAGCTTCTTTTTCCCAAAAAATAGAGCAATTCCCTTGTCGGAGTGTCCCTCTCAGCAAAATTTATCAATGAAACGCTCCAAAATTTTCATTTTTTCCGAAAAAAATAAATTTGTTTTCATTAGGAAAATCAACTAGAAGGTGGCGCTCCATTTCTATTGCCGTTGTTCTGCAAACGTCTTGTTCATTACACACATCGAATGAGTGAGAGGAGAGAGCGGTTTCCCAATTATATGAGACAGTTCTTCGAGGGAAGAACTGCGCGGAACACTATTGTATGACTATAGTCGATACTGGTTCCACTTTCTTAGAAAACATCGAATTTACAAAGAAAATTGTGTTTTTTTCTATACCTTTCCCCTCTTATAGACCGGCACCCGCTAGTTTTGTTCGACATTTTAAAGAAAAATGGCTCATTTCACCTTGAAATGAGTGGAAAAACGCAAGTTTTTGAGGAGAAAATGATTACTTTCAGTGTGTTTATGCTATAAAATTGACCGGGAGCTTCCAAAAATGTGAAATCAAAACAGAAAAAAAAGTTTTGCCTCGGCCGGGAATCGAACCCCTGACCCCTCGCGCCACGGCCAAAAACGACACCGCCTGCGCCACACGTCCACTAAACTGTATAGCACTGAAGACAGTGATGTTCTGATGCTTGACACCGGTGTGCCGGTCTCATAGAGTGAAAATCGGTGGTTTTTTCGCTTTTTTCATGAGATTCAATGGAGAAAATCATCGATTTTTTGAGAAAATTCTGAAAATGAAAAGAAACGTATAAACGTAGCCACCATGGTCCACATGGGGATGACAAGAGAGCCAATTCGCCTGAATAAAGGAATGAGATATAGAAGAGGAAACCACGGAATTCCCGATAGGTTTGCAGGTAATTTCACTCCGAGCCGGTCACTGGTTGGGAAGATTTGTAGGGATTTTCGAGAAAAAAAGACGAATTTTAATCGGAAAATGTCGGAAAATACAAGATTTGAGCCCATAATTGGAATTTTTCCGCTGAATGGTAACGGAAACCATTGCTGACTGCGCTAGGCGCACCACCGCTGAAGGAACGAGAAAAGGCTGAAATTCGAGTCAGAGTTGACAATTTTCGCTATTTTTAGTCTTTTTTCAGGGAAAAACCTTTAATTTTCACTATTTTTAGTCTTTTTCAGCGAAAAAACGTTAATTTTCACTAAAAATCGTTGCCAGTTCCAGCGAATTTCAGTGACCGGACTCGAGAGATACATACTATTTCGAATGAGAAAAAGACGGCGAGAAGAGTCACAAAAACACCACGAATTCTCATCAATTCAATACCTTTCCTCCACCGTTGCTACGACGATTCTGTTGTGGTCCACCACCGTTGAAGAAGCCAGCGTTAGGTGCTGGTGGTCCACCCATGAAGCCTGGTCCTCCTGGACCCATTGGGCCGAATGGTGGAACCATTGGCATCATTGGTGGCTGTTGTTGCGGGTGTGGACGATTTTGGTTGCGGTTTTGGTTTCCGCCGTTTTGGTTGTTGCGATTGTTGTTGTTGTTCTTGTTTTGCTAAAAAAATTCGAAAAAGTGTGATTTTTTTCAAAAAAAACACGATAATTACGTTATTATTTCCTCTCTTTTGATTATTTCCACCCTTCTTATTGTTATTATTGTTGGCTGGGGCTTGGCGCTTGATTGGTTTGCCATTGGCATCGATTCCCATTCCGGATGAGCCCATTTTCACTTTTTTTCGAAGTTTCTACAAAAAAAATCAGTAAAACCACTAAATTTCAAGGAAAAACGAGAAAAAACGAGAAAGAACGACTAAAAACAAGTGTATAACTGAAGAAAGCGAACGTCGTGTCCCTCCTCTTCACTCAGATCGATATAAACAAATAGAACGCGTCATCGAGAGACTGCAGACATTTCGTTGCGAGACATGCCGCTCGGGAAATTGAATGCGCCTTGAGAATGTCTTGAGAAAGGAGCGGGAATTTGAAAAAGAAAGGAAAATTCGCTGAAAATGAATATTTCAAGAAAACAAAAGAATAAGAGATGTTTGATGGGTTTCAGCGGTGAGATATTGATAAAAAATACGGAAAATACATGAGAATTGAAGAAAAACCGACTTTTTATTAGAAATTTGGTGAAAAAACTGGAAAAAAATGACTTGAAAGGAGGAAAAATCGCAAAGAAATGACGAAAAACAAGCAAACTATAATGCACTATACTTTACGCAAAAATGCACAAGATTACTGTAGCGAAAATATGTAATTTAAGTTTTTAACAGGTTTCTGACAGTTATTTTTGTGTTTTCAGGAATTTGAGGCACTTTTTGTTGTATATTCTGACTGAATCAATCAAAAACAGACAAAAAATTAAGTAGAAAATCCAAAATTCAGCATTTTAAAGAATGTTCTGCATTTCACGCAAAAATGCACAGGATTATGGTAGCTGGCAATTATTTATTTTTTGCGCATTTTTCATTCTTTTCCCCCTTGAAAATCATGGAAAAGTGGTTCAAAATGAATAAAAATGATAATTTTCAGCATAAAATCATCAAAATGACCGATAATACAGAGAGAACGGAGCCAGCGGACACATCACATCATGTTTTGAGTACTAATTTATTTAATAAAAATTTAAATAATTCGCTCAAAGTTTCAGAAAGTATCAAATCACTTATCGAAATATCAAAAAGATTGAAGGAAAAAGAGCGAGAATCCGATTCGCTGCGAGCTGAAAACGAGACTCTTCTGGAAAAATTCAAAAAAATGGAAAAAATCAAAAATTCCGACAGCCAGCTGCACCAAAATCAGAAAATCGCTATGAGAAAACTAGAAGAGGCTGAAAATCGTCTGAAAACTAGAACAGAGTATTTCGACAAAGAACGAAGTATTTTCGTGAAGAATATGGAAGAAATGAGGCGTCGAATGGAGGATTCTGAGAGTTTTAGGAGATTTAATGAGAAGGAAATCGAGGAATTACAAAAAGTGATCGACAGAATTCCGTCGAATCTTCGATTGGAAGCGGCATGGAGTCGTCCGGTGGAGAAGGAGACGATGGAGACGTTGAAGCGAGAAAATAGAGAGCTCTCGGATGATTTGGTACGGGTTTTGGACATAAAAACCTCGTTATAGCTGAAAAACGGATGGTCTGGGGCACCTTTCGACAAAAAATTTGATCAAAACCTATAAAAATCGGTCAGAAATCGGCCGAAATTGAAGTTTTTGAGTGTCTGGGGTTCCTTTGACGCGTTTCCAGCTGAAAATCGGCTGAAAATGGTTCGAAACCAGCTGAAAACGACTAAAAGATATATTTCCTGAAGAGTCTGGGGCACCTTCGGCGCGTTTAAACTGAAAATTCAATCAAAAACTATGGAAATCGGTCAGAAATCGGCCAAAATTGAAGTTTTTGAGTGTCTGGGGTGACTTTGACGCGTTTTCAGCTGAAAATGGCCCGAAACCAGCTAAAAACGACTAAAATAGCATTTCTTGAAGAGGCTGGGGCACCTTCGGCGCGTTTAAACTGAAAGTTTGATCAAAACCTATAAAAATCGGTCAGAAATCGGCCGAAATTGAAGTTTTTGAGTGCTGGGGTAACTTTGACGCGTTTTTTCTTGATTATTTCTTGAAGAGTCTGGGGCACCTTCGGCGCGGTTTTATAGGTGAGTTCGGCTTGAAATGGGTGTTTTTTGCTCATTTTACCCAAGCATTTACTGAAAAATGTTCGGAAACTATGAAAATCGACCAAAAATTACGCATAAAATTGCCTTCCAGAAATCGGCGGAATTCCAATTGACACTGCTGAAAAGTCAGCAACAAATGGTGTCGGACGTGCTGGCGACAGAGCAAAAAGAGCGAGAAAAGGCTGAAATTCAAGGAAAAGATTGGAAAATGCTCTTGGAACAGGTGAGAAATTGTCTTTTTTTCAGCAAAAAAACGTTATTTTTTGGCTGAAAATCGGTTTTTTTTTCTAATTAGTACGGCACGCTTCTTACAACCGCGCTCCACCGAAACCGAAGAAAATAGTGGGCGAAATTGAGAGAATCAGAGAAAAAGAGACATTTTTCAAGGTGATTTCGGTGGAGCGCAGTTGTAAAAATTGTGTCGAGCTAATAGAAAAAAACGGATTTTGTCTAAAAAAAGAATCGTTGTTTTTCCGGAAATTTTTCAACTTTCAATGAAAAAACGAGATTTTCAATCAAATTTTTACGAAAAATTGCAATTCTGAAAAGATTTTCAGCGATTTTTCCCCGTTTTTTAAGGAAAAACCCGATTTTTCCTGGAAAAAACTAGATTTTTACCCAAAAAAGTGTTGAAAACCACACTTTTCGCCAGAAAAATCAAGATTTTCTGATAAAATTTTGGAAAAAATCCCATTTTTGAGATGATTTTTAGCAATTTTCGTGGTTTTTTCACTGAAAACTCAACTTTTCGAACAAAAAAATTGTAAAAATCGCAATTTTGAAAAGATTTTCAGCGATTTTTCTCTGATTTTTATCGTTTTTCAATGGAAAATCAAGTTTTTATCGAAAAAAAGTGTCGAAAAATACATTTTTCGCCAAAAAAATGGTTTAAAAAATCACATGTTGAGAAGATTTTCAGCTATTTTTCGATATTTTTTCACTGAAAACTCACCAGAATCGTGGTTTTTTTCTGAAAATCTTTTAGTTTTCTATGTGAAAATACACATTTTCTCTCTTTCAAGTATAGAAAAAACGAGATTTTCAGCGATTTTCACAAAAAAAATGCTGTAATTTCTGAAATTTTTTCCCTGATTTTAATCATTTTTCATTGAAAACCCGGATTTTTTGAAGAAAAAACGAGATTTTTATTCAAAAAAGTATCCAAAATCACAGTTTTGAGATGATTTTCATCGATTTTTGCATTTTTTTTTCCACTGAAAACTCTTAAATTTCAGCAAGAATCTCAACTGTACCAAGAGCAAGAGTACATCCGAGTGTTGGAGCAGGAAACTCTGGAAATCGATTATTTGAGAAGCCAAAATCGATATCTGTCAGAAGAGAATTTGAGTCTGAAATTGTTGGCTGAAAGTCAGGCGAGAGAGCTTGAAGCGTCGAAAAAGTCGGAAAAATCGGATGAAAACGAGTCGCAACTTCTCAAAAACCTCTCAAAACTCACTCATCGCATCTCGGAGCTCCACGAAGGACGTCGTCTCGAGCAGATTCCAGAATCCTTGCGTTCAGAAGCGCCGCCTAAATTTCAATCCTCTGAAATTTTCTATCAAATCGCAAATCTCTTGAATATCATTCTCGCCGGCCACACAGTTCCGCCGAACAAGATTTCTGAGTTTTGGAATTTTCTGATGAAACGATCGGAGCTGACAGAGGAATTGATTGAGGAGAAGATTCGAGAAGTGGAGAGATTGAAGGGGGCGGAGATTCAGAGGGTGGAGGAGGAGTTTCAGAAGGAGAAGATGGAGATGAGGGCGGAGTTGGAAGAGATGAGAAAAGTGGCGAGCGATCGATTGATGGAGATTAAGAAGATGGAGATGAAGGGCAATGAGGTATTGGCACGGCAACCGCGCTCTACCGAAACCGAAGAAAATAGTGCGCAGAATTGAGAGACTCAGAGAAAAATAGAAATTTTTCGAGGGAATTTCGGTGGAGCGCAGTTGCAAAAACTGTGCCGAGCTAATAAATAAAGCAAGATAACTAGGAAATGGTTTTACCATAGTTGTCAACGCCCGGCCCGGGCCTTGTCAGCGAAATCAGGGCCCGGCCCGAAGGCCCGGGCAAATTGGCGCGAAAGTCAAAATATCAAATTTTTGAATTTTTTCGCGAAAAAGTCAAATTTTCGAGTATCGTTCAGAATTAGAAGAAATTCAGAAAAATGGTCTAAAATTGACCCATTTTCGATGAAAAATTGAAAAAATTTCGGAAAAAAATGTTGAAAAAAATGGTCATTTTTTGAAGCCGGGCCCGGCCCGGCCCGGCCCGGGCCTTGACAACTATGGGTTTTACCCTAAAAGTTGTACTTTTCGGGCTAAAACATCAGAAAACTTCAATTTTTCCCAAGAATTGAAGTTTTTAACCAGGGATGTGCCTATGGAGCATAGTTGTACGGAATGGCATTTTCCGAAAAACCGGAATCCGGAATCCGGAACCGGAATCAAATTTTTAATTTTCCGGAATTCGGAATCCGGAACCGGAATGAGATTTTCGATTTTCCGGAATCCGGAACCCGGAACCGGAATGACGAAAAAACCCGGAATTCCGGAATTTTCCGGAATCCGGAATCCGGAATAATTCGATAAATTTGCAAAGCCAAGTCATTTTTCGAGTGTTTTCAATGATATATAAAGTTCAAAACTATTTTTGGGGTTCAAAACCGAAAAAGAAGTAATGCAGTTGTCTTTAAAACTCGAAAAAATTTTAAAATTTCAACTTCAGGATTCCGGAAAAAAACTCAAAAAACCGGAATCCGGAATCCGGAACCGGAATGAAAAATTTCATTTTCCGGAATCCGGAACCCGGAACCGGAATCAAATTTTGAATTTTCCGGAACCCGGAATCCGGTACCGGAATGTCAAAAAACCCGGAATTCCGGAATCCGGAATTTCCGGAATCCGGATTCCGGACAACTATGCTATGGAGGCGCTTTGGGCGCTGAAAGATTTCAAAGTGGGCGAAAATGCGACGAGAAATAGTGTGTGAAATCGAGAGAGTGTGTCTGCGTCTCTCCATCTCGTACACTATTTCTCGTCGCATTTTCAAATTTCGGCTGAAAATGCGAGGCGCTCAACGCCACCCGGGCACATACCTGTTTTTGACCCGGTTTTCCGATATTTTCAAACTTTTCAAGGCCCGGGCCGCGCCGGACCGATAGGAAATTTTCAAGAAAATAGTGTGCGGAATTGAGAGACTCAGAGAAAAAGAGACATTTTTCGAGGGAATTTCGGTGAAGCGCAGTTGTAAGAAATGCGTGGAGCTGATATATAAATCAATAGTGAAAAATCTCTCGTAGAATTGCCAATTTTTACTTAAAAACGTGTTTTATAATCTGAATTTAATTCGAAAGCTTGCCAGAACTTCATGAAATTCATGCCTGAATCAAGTTTTTCACCTGAATTCGCGAAAAAACGTTTAAAAAAACATGGAAAATTGAAAATTTTCTGATATTTTTGCTCGAAAATTCATATAAATCGCTAAAAAACCCAAATTTCCAGACCATCCCACCAGCACCGGATACCAATATGTCATCCCTAGCACTCCGCTTCAAATCTCAACATGCCCCGCCCCTTTCGGAATCAGAATCCGTAGAAGCCGCCGTGCAAAAACTGAAAGAAATCAAGAAAATGGGAACGTTTCCTAGATTTTCGTAAGTTCGAGATGTTGCAAATGCGCTCTGATGCCAATTTTTTGAATTTCAGTGCTCCAAAATCAAAAAGTGATGATGGAGTAAGGAATCGAAGTCAGACGGAGCTTCAGCAGAAGTTGGTTGACATGGAATCAGAACGAGAACGATCGGAGGCCGAGTTGAGGTACAAATTGAGAAAAATCGAGTTGGAATTGGAGAAGGAGAAGGAGGAGAACAAGGCGAGAGCGGAGAAATCGATGAATGGCGAGAAGGAGAGGATCAGAATGTTTCGAGTGAGTAGGCTTGCTTCTTACAACCGCGCTCCACCGAAACTGAAGAAAATAGTGTGCTAAATTGAGAGACACAGAGAAAAAGCGAGGGAATTTCGTTTAAGAACGAGCTAATAAGCGGCGGTGGAATATCTAGGCATCTTGTCTGCAGTCGACGAGGAGACGCGTGTGGTCGAGTGGTTAAGGTTGTTGCTTGAAAATAGAAAATGCCGATGTATCGGCGAGAGACGCAGAATTTTCACAGTTTTTGACCTATTTTCGCTATTTTCAGAAGTTATTTTTGTAAATTATTATGAAAAAACAGCGAAAATAGGTCGAAATCTGTGTCGGCGCAAAAAATTGGCAGTGGAGCGCAGTTAAAACAAAAATGTTCAGCAAATATCAAAATTCAAAATTTAACGAAAAAATAGTTGTTTTTTTCAAATAAAAAAAATGTATTTTCAGAGTGACGTCGTCTACGAAGGAGTCGTCTACCACGCCCATCCAGAAGATCCAAAAGACAAAAATTGGGTTTTGGATCGATTTTTGAATAATGATGATATGTAGTATAATTTGTTCACTGTTCTCACATTCTATAATATATTTTTCTCGGATTTTTTGTCATAATTTGTTAAAAAAAGAAAAGAAAAAATTGATTTTCATTATGCATGTCCCTTCCGTCTCTCCTGCCGATTTCCCCCTCCCTCATACCGTGTGAGCACTTGAAATCATACGGAGAGCTAGAGGCAACTAGAGATATATGTTATAACAGGGAGAAAACAGGCTTACCCGCAACACATTTTGATAAAAAGTGTTCGCGTTTTTGCATGTTGGCTTCTTGGACAAGTTTTTTTTTATTTCTGAGAATGGAAAATCATATTTTCGACTGAAAATGATCGATTTTCAGTGAAAACGCATTTTTTTTGACTGAAAATGTTGAATTCCTGGCTATAGAGATCAATTTTTGACTTAAAATTGACAATTTTTGAGTAAAATAGTTTTCTTGGCTGAAAATAGTCAAATTTTCACTGAAAATGCACTATTTTCGGCTAAAAATATCCAATTTTGGCAGAAAATGGCCATTTTTTGACCGAATATAAGCTTTTTTGGCTGCAAACTCATAGTTTTGACTGAAAATTGTCAATTTTTGACAGAAAATTGCCAAATATTGACTAAATATCGCGGTTCTCGCCTGAAAACTCATATTTTGCCTGAAAAGGTCAAGTTTTTATAAAATATCGCCCTTTTTGGCTGAAAAAGCACCGACTTCTTCTCAAAAATTAATTACAGTACCGCCCGTAAATCTACATATAAGGCGCACGGCTCAATATTGTCAGTGAGGTCTCGCCACGATTACAGCTGTCATTAAATCTTTTACTATTTTTTGAGCAAAATCGCGCTTTCAGCTCAAAATCTTCGATAGAACTGCATTTTTTGTTCTTAAAAAATAAAAAATAGTGTTTTTAGAATAATTTTTAAAAAAATTAAACGATAATATGTTAAATTGAAACTGAAAAATAAGTTTTCAGTGTGAATCATCGATTGGAAACTTAAAAATTAATTACAGTACCTTCCTCGTAAATCTACACTGCAATCTTTACCCTGCCACAAAATTGACCTACCTGGCGGCAATTTCGTCATTTTGAAAAATTCTCTTGGATTTCGCTGTTTTTTATCGATTTTTAATCAAAATTGTTGCTTTTTATCGATTTTTGTGCTGGAAAATACGTTGCTTTATTGATTTTTCGTGTTTTTTTCGGAGCTGAAATTGAGAAAATCAAAAAAAATTGTGTTTTTTGTTTATTTTTTCACTAAAAATTGCTACTTATATTCAATTTTCGTCCAAATTTTTAATTATTTTCTTATTTTAAGATGCTCCACTCTGCTGCCAAGACGACGTCGATGAAGAAGAGCGGAAGCGAGTAAAGGATCGATGCCGAGGTACGGTATCTAATTGAAAAAATAAGATTTATATTGGATTTTCAACTGAAAATCGACTTTTCCAGCGCATTTTTGCCTGAAAACCAATTTTTCAAGAAACAGAGATAAAATATCCAGCCACTCTGACCGCTCAATATCAGTCACAGGGTCTAGGGGTGAGTAGTGAAATCGTATGCGCTCCACTAGACATTGGCGGTAAATTCAAATTTTAATTTTTTCAATTCGCTGTTTCACTGTGGCATTTTGATACGCAGCTTAATTGGCCGCTTTTTGAGCTGATTTATGCCAGTTTTTGCGCATTTTTGGCTAGTTTTTCGACTGTCTCGTATCTTTCCGAGACCCTGTGATCCCTCCCGAGACCCTGTGATCAGTCTAATCCTACAACCGCATCAATCTAATCGCAATCTCATTAGACTAGTGAATTTTGCTTGCGCAAACTTCGTTCGCGCCAGGATCCACGAATAAGTCAGTACAAAACGCGCAAAATTTTTTATTTTCTTCTTTCAATCTATATTTTCGTGTTTTTTTCCAAGTTTTAGTTATCTATTTATGGATCGGAAGTTTGAAACCGTTGCGAACCAATTTCGTTCGCGGTTTTACCTACTTTTTCACTATTTTCCACTATTATGGCTCCTCAACTCTTCAACTGCACTCTTCAGTCTTCCACAACTTCCATCTGGTTTGGAAGAAGAGGCAACATCACGATGAAATAGTGAATGAATTCTTTGGTAAGCGAATTGTTTTTCTCACAATTAACAGTGAATAGCAGTTGATTGCTCAGGTGTAATCGTCTACTTCTTCAACGTCGCTGCCCTCCATATAAGCTTCGAACGAAAATTCTTTCGTGAGTTCAGAAATTATTAGAGGCGGCACTAATCTACTCATGCCAATATTCAAGCTAATCTGACTGATGCGGTAGTAGGATTAGATTAATATTGAGTTGCCTGAGCACAAAATGACAACTTTCTAGAAACAACCGAATGTTAACGAAAAAGCTTTTGCGAAAAATTCTTGACGCTAAAATATGTTTTGAAAAATTGAAATAAAAAAATCTTTAATTCGAATATTTCATTTTTCAGTGCGGCCAATCAGACGACGAAGACTTGATGGGTTGGGTGTATTCACACCCAACTCGCTCGTAGATTAAAGAAGACTTGATGGGTTGGATGCATAGAGCATCCAACTCGCTCGTAGTTAGTGGCCAGGAAAAAAAGAAGACTTGATGGGTTGGGTGCATAGAGCATCCAACTCACTCGTAGTTGGTGGCCAGGAAAAAAAGAAGACTTGATGGGTTGGATGCATAGAGCATCCAACTCACTCGTAGTTGGTGGCCAGGAAAAAGAAGACTTGATGGGTTGGATGCATAGAGCATCCAACTCACTCGTAGTTGGTGGCCAGGAAAAAAGAAGACTTGATGGGTTGGATGCATAGAGCATCCAACTCACTCGTAGTTGGTGGCCAGGAAAAAGAAGACTTGATGGGTTGGATGCATAGAGCATCCAACTCACTCGTAGTTGGTGGCCAGGAAAAAAGAAGACTTGATGGGTTGGATGCATAGAGCATCCAACTCACTCGTAGTTGGTGGCCAGGAAAAAGAAGACTTGATGGGTTGGATGCATAGAGCATCCAACTCACTCGTAGTTGGTGGCCAGGAAAAAAGAAGACTTGATGGGTTGGGTGCATAGAGCATCCAACTCACTCGTAGTTGGTGGCCAGGAAAAAGAAGACTTGATGGGTTGGATGCATAGAGCATCCAACTCACTCGTAGTTGGTGGCCAGGAAAAAAGAAGACTTGATGGGTTGGGTGCATAGAGCATCCAACTCACTCGTAGTTGGTGGCCAGGAAAAAAGAAGACTTGATGGGTTGGATGCATAGAGCATCCAACTCACTCGTAGTTGGTGGCCAGGAAAAAAGAAGACTTGATGGGTTGGATGCATAGAGCATCCAACTCACTCGTAGTTGGTGGCCAGGAAAAAAGAAGACTTGATGGGTTGGGTGCATAGAGCATCCAACTCACTCGTAGTTGGTGGCCAGGAAAAAAGAAGACTTGATGGGTTGGGTGCATAGAGCATCCAACTCACTCGTAGTTGGTGGCCAGGAAAAAAGAAGACTTGATGGGTTGGATGCATAGAGCATCCAACTCACTCGTAGTTGGTGGCCAGGAAAAAAGAAGACTTGATGGGTTGGATGCATAGAGCATCCAACTCACTCGTAGTTGGTGGCCAGGAAAAAAGAAGACTTGATGGGTTTGATGCATAGAGCATCCAACTCACTCGTAGTTGGTGGCCAGGAAAAAGAAGACTTGATGGGTTGGATGCATAGAGCATCCAACTCACTCGTAGTTGGTGGCCAGGAAAAAGAAGACTTGATGGGTTGGGTGCATAGAGCATCCAACTCACTCGTAGTTGGTGGCCAGGAAAAAAGAAGACTTGATGGGTTGGATGCATAGAGCATCCAACTCACTCGTAGTTGGTGGCCGGGAAAAAAGAAGACTTGATGGGTTGGGTGCATAGAGCATCCAACTCACTCGTAGTTGGTGGCCAGGAAAAAAGAAGACTTGATGGGTTGGGTGCATAGAGCATCCAACTCACTCGTAGTTGGTGGCCAGGAAAAAGAAGACTTGATGGGTTGGGTGCATAGAGCATCCAACTCACTCGTAGTTGGTGGCCAGGAAAAAAGAAGACTTGATGGGTTGGATGCATAGAGCATCCAACTCACTCGTAGTTGGTGGCCAGGAAAAAAAGAAGACTTGATGGGTTTGGTGCATAGAGCATCCAACTCACTCGTAGTTGGTGGCCAGGAAAAAAAGAAGACTTGATGGGTTGGATGCATAGAGCATCCAACTCACTCGTAGTTGGTGGCCAGGAAAAAAGAAGACTTGATGGGTTGGATGCATAGAGCATCCAACTCACTCGTAGTTGGTGGCCAGGAAAAAAGAAGACTTGATGGGTTGGATGCATAGAGCATCCAACTCACTCGTAGTTGGTGGCCAGGAAAAAAGAAGACTTGATGGGTTGGATGCATAGAGCATCCAACTCACTCGTAGTTGGTGGCCGGGAAAAAAGAAGACTTGATGGGTTGGGTGCATAGAGCATCCAACTCACTCGTAGTTGGTGGCCAGGAAAAAAGAAGACTTGATGGGTTGGGTGCATAGAGCATCCAACTCACTCGTAGTTGGTGGCCGGGAAAAAAGAAGACTTGATGGGTTGGGTGCATAGAGCATCCAACTCACTCGTAGTTGGTGGCCAGGAAAAAAGAAGACTTGATGGGTTGGGTGCATAGAGCATCCAACTCACTCGTAGTTGGTGGCCAGGAAAAAAGAAGACTTGATGGGTTGGGTGCATAGAGCATCCAACTCACTCGTAGTTGGTGGCCAGGAAAAAGAAGACTTGATGGGTTGGGTGCATAGAGCATCCAACTCACTCGTAGTTGGTGGCCAGGAAAAAAGAAGACTTGATGGGTTGGATGCATAGAGCATCCAACTCACTCGTAGTTGGTGGCCGGGAAAAAAAGAAGACTTGATGGGTTGGGTGCATAGAGCATCCAACTCACTCGTAGTTGGTGGCCAGGAAAAAAAGAAGACTTGATGGGTTGGGTGCATAGAGCATCCAACTCACTCGTAGTTGGTGGCCGGGAAAAAAAGAAGACTTGATGGGTTGGGTGCATAGAGCATCCAACTCACTCGTAGTTGGTGGCCAAGAAAAAAAGAAGACTTGATGGGTTGGGTGTATTGACACCCAACTCGCTCGTAGATATAAGAAGACTTGATGGGTTGGATGCATAGTGCATCCAACTCGCTCGTAGTTGATGGCCAAGAATAAAAAAGAAGACTTGATGGGTTGGGTGTATTCACACCCAACTCGCTCGTAGATATAAGAAGACTTGATGGGTTGGGTGCATAGAGCATCCAACTCACTCGTAGTTGGTGGCCAGGAAAAAAAGAAGACTTGATGGGTTGGGTGCATAGAGCATCCAACTCACTCGTAGTTGGTGGCCGGGAAAAAAAGAAGACTTGATGGGTTGGGTGCATAGAGCATCCAACTCACTCGTAGTTGGTGGCCTAGAAAAAAAGAAGACTTGATGGGTTGGGTGCATAGAGCATCCAACTCACTCGTAGTTGGTGGCCAGGAAAAAAAGAAGACTTGATGGGTTGGATGCATAGAGCATCCAACTCACTCGTAGTTGGTGGCCAGGAAAAAAGAAGACTTGATGGGTTGGGTGCATAGAGCATCCAACTCACTCGTAGTTGGTGGCCAGGAAAAAGAAGACTTGATGGGTTGGGTGCATAGAGCATCCAACTCACTCGTAGTTGGTGGCCAGGAAAAAGAAGACTTGATGGGTTGGATGCATAGAGCATCCAACTCACTCGTAGTTGGTGGCCGGGAAAAAAGAAGACTTGATGGGTTGGGTGCATAGAGCATCCAACTCACTCGTAGTTGGTGGCCAGGAAAAAAGAAGACTTGATGGGTTGGGTGCATAGAGCATCCAACTCACTCGTAGTTGGTGGCCGGGAAAAAAAGAAGACTTGATGGGTTGGGTGCATAGAGCATCCAACTCACTCGTAGTTGGTGGCCAAGAAAAAAAGAAGACTTGATGGGTTGGGTGTATTGACACCCAACTCGCTCGTAGATATAAGAAGACTTGATGGGTTGGATGCATAGTGCATCCAACTCGCTCGTAGTTGATGGCCAAGAATAAAAAAGAAGACTTGATGGGTTGGGTGTATTCACACCCAACTCGCTCGTAGATATAAGAAGACTTGATGGGTTGGGTGCATAGTGCATCCAACTCGCTCGTAGTTGATGGCCAAGAATAAAAAAGAAGACTTGATGGGTTGGGTGCATAGAGCATCCAACTCACTCGTAGTTGGTGGCCAGGAAAAAAAGAAGACTTGATGGGTTGGGTGCATAGAGCATCCAACTCACTCGTAGTTGGTGGCCGGGAAAAAAAGAAGACTTGATGGGTTGGGTGCATAGAGCATCCAACTCACTCGTAGTTGGTGGCCAGGAAAAAAAGAAGACTTGATGGGTTGGATGCATAGAGCATCCAACTCACTCGTAGTTGGTGGCCAGGAAAAAGAAGACTTGATGGGTTGGGTGCATAGAGCATCCAACTCACTCGTAGTTGGTGGCCGGGAAAAAAAGAAGACTTGATGGGTTGGGTGCATAGAGCATCCAACTCACTCGTAGTTGGTGGCCAGGAAAAAAGAAGACTTGATGGGTTGGATGCATAGAGCATCCAACTCACTCGTAGTTGGTGGCCAGGAAAAAAGAAGACTTGATGGGTTGGGTGCATAGAGCATCCAACTCACTCGTAGTTGGTGGCCAGGAAAAAAGAAGACTTGATGGGTTGGATGCATAGAGCATCCAACTCACTCGTAGTTGGTGGCCGGGAAAAAAAGAAGACTTGATGGGTTGGGTGCATAGAGCATCCAACTCACTCGTAGTTGGTGGCCAGGAAAAAAAGAAGACTTGATGGGTTGGGTGTATTGACACCCAACTCGCTCGTAGATATAAGAAGACTTGATGGGTTGGATGCATAGTGCATCCAACTCGCTCGTAGTTGATGGCCAAGAATAAAAAAGAAGACTTGATGGGTTGGGTGTATTCACACCCAACTCGCTCGTAGATATAAGAAGACTTGATGGGTTGGATGCATAGTGCATCCAACTCGCTCGTAGTTGGTGGCCAGGAAAAAAAGAAGACTTGATGGGTTGGGTGCATAGAGCATCCAACTCGCTCGTAGTTGGTGGCCAAGAAAAAAAGAAGACTTGATGGGTTGGGTGTATTCACACCCAACTCGCTCGTAGATATAAGAAGACTTGATGGGTTGGATGCATAGTGCATCCAACTCGCTCGTAGTTGGTGGCCAGGAAAAAAAGAAGACTTGATGGGTTGGGTGCATAGAGCATCCAACTCACTCGTAGTTGGTGGCCAAGAAAAAAAGAAGACTTGATGGGTTGGGTGTATTGACACCCAACTCGCTCGTAGATATAAGAAGACTTGATGGGTTGGATGCATAGTGCATCCAACTCGCTCGTAGTTGATGGCCAAGAATAAAAAAGAAGACTTGATGGGTTGGGTGTATTCACACCCAACTCGCTCGTAGATATAAGAAGACTTGATGGGTTGGATGCATAGAGCATCCAACTCACTCGTAGTTGGTGGCCGGGAAAAAAAGAAGACTTGATGGGTTGGGTGCATAGAGCATCCAACTCACTCGTAGTTGGTGGCCAGGAAAAAAAGAAGACTTGATGGGTTGGGTGTATTGACACCCAACTCGCTCGTAGATATAAGAAGACTTGATGGGTTGGATGCATAGTGCATCCAACTCGCTCGTAGTTGATGGCCAAGAATAAAAAAGAAGACTTGATGGGTTGGGTGTATTCACACCCAACTCGCTCGTAGATATAAGAAGACTTGATGGGTTGGATGCATAGTGCATCCAACTCGCTCGTAGTTGGTGGCCAGGAAAAAAAGAAGACTTGATGGGTTGGGTGCATAGAGCATCCAACTCGCTCGTAGTTGGTGGCCAAGAAAAAAAGAAGACTTGATGGGTTGGGTGTATTGACACCCAACTCGCTCGTAGATATAAGAAGACTTGATGGGTTGGATGCATAGTGCATCCAACTCGCTCGTAGTTGATGGCCAAGAATAAAAAAGAAGACTTGATGGGTTGGGTGCATAGAGCATCCAACTCACTCGTAGTTGGTGGCCAGGAAAAAAAGAAGACTTGATGGGTTGGGTGCATAGAGCATCCAACTCGCTCGTAGTTGGTGGCCAAGAAAAAAAGAAGACTTGATGGGTTGGGTGTATTGACACCCAACTCGCTCGTAGTTGGTGGCCAGGAAAAAAAAAACTTGACGGGTTGGATGTACCTACATCCAACCCGGTTTTCTGGTGTGGCCAGTAATCATCAGTGTCGATGAAAGTTCGTTTGGAAGGTGAATGTCGGTGTAGCGCCGCGATTGCAGTAATACTTTATTTTTCAGTGCACGGTCGGTTGGTTGAAAGTGAAGAGCGAGTGCTCAGCGCACCGAAAACGACTTCTCGATCCTTCAGAATTTTCGTCTCAGAGGTAAATACTTTTTTGTTGTTAAAATGTGTAATTTCTAGTTTTTGTTCTGAATTTTTTGGGGGTTTGTGTCGGCTCAGTGGACAGATCCTAGGCCATGACTGTTGTATCACTTTTTCAGTGGGAGTGAGTTAGGCTATTTAACTTGGTTGAAATTGATCTCTATAGGAAAATGAATAGAAGAATGATCGGGGTCACGTGACTAGGTACGGTGTCTGGGGGTGAGTATTAAAATCAGTAGCGCTCCGCCTAAATCAGCTATAATTCTAGGGGGTAATTCAAAATACATTTTTTGATTGAAAATTGTGATAGTTTTTTACTAGAATTGATCTCGAAAGTCGAAAAACTAACCTTGACATAAATCGGCTCAAGAAGTTAAAGTTCTCGGTTAAGCTGCGTATGAATTACCACAACGAAACAGCGACTTTTGAGTTTTGCCTTCGAGTCTAATAGAGCGCGTTTTTATACTTCGAGGTAAATTCTACATACGTTTGTCGAGACAGATTTCAAAAATAACCCACAGATGTTGGTGGATAGGCTCACCGGGTATATAATTATATTCAAAAAATACAATCCTTCCCCTTCTCTCATTAGTAATTAATGGGCGGCTCAATTATTTCTCGTTTCCTGCTTCTCCTATTTCACAGGTGTGTCGTCCCCCTTCATAGCCATCTGTCACCATCTTACCTGACTCCGCCCCCCTTGTGCTGCCTCTATCTTTCTCCTTCATTTCAATTCATTCCGTCCTTTTTAGACTACCTGTATAGTGGTCGAACCCTGATATTTCTGATTTTCATTGAGTTCTATTAATTTATTTGTTGAAAAGTGCTGAGATAGCTAAAAAAGGTCAGTTGAAAAATAGTTAGGTAACTGAAAATAAATTGATGAAGTTCCATGAGCTTAACCTGATTACTGTAATTACAGATCCCCTCGCCCGCCTCCACTGGAACTTGAAGATGAGGATCAAGACTGTTCCGAATGTTTTGTGAGAAGAGATTCACTGGGATGGAGGTAACACAGTGGGTAAGTTTACTGTATCAAGGAGTTCCTGAAATATTAACATCTTCTATTTCCAGGTCTTCTGCGACCGTTGCGCTTTTGGATGGCTCCCTCAGTGCACCATCGATGTGAGGGATGCGAGGAATGGGACAATATACGGTGGGTTATTTGTCTAGATTTGAGAAGAAAAAGGAAATTAGACTATCGTAAGAAATGAGTTACGGTAATGGTCATAATTGGCCAGTTTCAGTTGAAAATGTCCAAGGGCGTCTAGTTATAGTGATTTTTTTTTGGAATTTTTTCAATGAAAACGGCTGAAAATGTCTGAAAATTGGGTTGAATACGGCTATCCGAGTATATAACAGTCTCCATACATTTTCAGCTTGGTTTCAGAGATATCATGAAAAAGTGTGAGATGCCGTCACTAAATCAGATTTGACCATAAAAACAAAAACATTTTATATGCACATGTAGATCAACATTAGATCTTCATTTTTGTTGTTGACTACTTTTTTGTACGGACACTCCCTAGAGTGTTATGGTCATTTTAAGACGGCAGTTCGAAAATTGCACTGAAATTGGTCGATTTTTGAATTATGGGCATTTCAGTAGATGCTTAATTTTCTATTTTTCAGATAAATGGGATGCCGTATTTGTGACCAACGGCACCATGTTTGCTGCGTGCAGCTGAACACTTTCACTTGCTGCGGAAGAAAAGACAATAATATAAATATCTTTCGTTTATGCAGTTGCACTTTTTTAAATATTTAATTTGGATTTAAATGAATAATTTTATTATGAAAAAAAAACTTGTTTTATGTAGATAATTACAGAAAAAAGATATTTTTTTCAATTAAAAAAAAAACTTTCTCCCATTTTTACAGTTTTCTACTGTTTTCTGGAGTGTTATTAATTTTTCTTTCTGAATATATTCAAATACAAAGCTCTCATCTCTCTGATTCCAAACATCCCCTCACCCCATCCAATAAATCTTTTTTTCTGTTTTGAAGTCAGCGTTGAAAGCCGTCGCCAAATTTATATTTCCATGGTTACCGCCTCGATATGTTATTCATTTCCGGTGTCACCTTCTCATTTCTTCGAAATGCTTCTTTTGCCTGAGAACACCACCTGCCACCGTCTTATCCGTCCGCGCGTCTCTTCTCTAATCCCCCCTCTCTCCTACGTATTTTCACGGCTCCCCCTTTCATTCCATCTTCTTTTTTCAGTTGAGCTCTATTCCATCATGCTCTTCTGATAAAACAAGACCTCTTGCTGGATAGATGGTCGACTAAATATTTATATATTCAAGTACTTATCAGACTCCTTAACGGAATAGGGGGATGATAAGTACTTCTATTTGATTTTTATTGAATTCTAATTAATTAATTATTTATTCTTTTGGTTTTTAATGGAGGACTTGGTTTGGAAGGTAAGTTTCCAAAACCCTTTGACCTGTAACAACTCGACCCGGGATCCTTTCTTAGTACAAGTACCAAGTTATTTTTCACTAAAATTTCAAAAATTCCGGTTAGATCCTTCCCTAGTCAATCAGATGTATTAAGTGCAACTAAATTGTATTCATTTTTTGGATGAGGATGTTCTGTTATGATAATTTTTTTCAGGTAAATAATTAAAGTAAGCCCGATGTTCGAAAGGCTGAAGCAAAAGTTAACTGGAGCTACAAGCAGCCTGTGGAAAGAAGAAAGGGCCATCAATAAGGTATAAAAAAATGCTCACTTAGTTATACAATTTTGAACAGTATATATCAATATGAAATAGAGATATATTATAAATACCAAAACATGGAAAAAAAGGAAAATGAGGAAAAAATTTCTGAAAAAAGTTCTGGAAAATGCTTTTTTTCGAATTTTGAGCTAATAATGAACTGAGTATGGCCATAAAATACGATTTACTTATTTCCAGATCAAGGAGACATCCCAATCCTGGACAACTCTGGGGACACCACTACCACTACTTCTTCGACCAGTTTTAATTATTTTATTTTATTTTATTTTATCTCTTTTTAAATATTTTTTTGTTAAAAAGCTTGAATAAAGCCTGTTGACCTAAAAGAAAGTTATTTTTTGTTTTGGGGATAATTTTAGAATTTCATCAGAATAAGGTTATCGAAGTCTTGGTGGCCTAGGATCCGTCAACTCGGCCATCACACTGACCAACCGGTTACAGTGACCAAAATTCCTCTATCCTTGAAATCGGGTATAAAATTAGGTCGCTGGCCTAGAACCCGACAACTCGGTCATCTGAATTTTCGACAGTAAGGTCTCAGGGTTACTGTCATTTTGAGAATACTGTACCAATCTTAAATTTTCTGAAAACCCGAAAAAATCGCATGAAATTCACTATTTCTAGAATAAATCGCGCCGGAGGCGCCCCAGCGTTTTGAATTTTTGACAGTAAGGTTTCAGGGTTGCTGTAGTCATGTTTATCACCTCCAAACCAAACAAATCTTGTTCCGTTTTGAAGTCCCGCAGCCAAAATCTCGGTTTCCATGGTTACCTTCATTTCCGGTGTCCCCCGTTCTCATTTCTTCGAAATGCTCCTTTTGCCTGAGCACCCCACCAGCCACCGCCTTATCCGTCCGCGTGTCTCTTCTCTAATCCCCCTCTCTCTCTTATGTAATCTCACAGCCCCCTCTTCCATTCCATTCCATCTTTTAGTTTCAGTTGAGCTCTATTCCATCATGCTCTTCTGACAAAATAAGACCTCTTACTGGATAGATGGTCAACTAAATATTTATATATTCAAGTACTTATCAGACTCCTTAACGGAATAGGGGGATGATAAGTACTTTTATTGCTTTTTATTGAATTCTAATTAAATATTTATTCTTTTGGTTTTAATGGTGGATTTGGTTTGGAAGGTAAGTTCTAAAACGCTAATTAGGTGTGTTTTAATAATTAGTTATATAATTACAGACCCCTCAATCCCCGGTCGTGGTCGAAGCTGAATCGATTGAAGAACTGAGAATTCGAGAAGATCGTGTACAAGGTGAGACCGAAACGTTTTGGAATTGAAACTTGTTTTTTTGATTGTTGCGCCATTTTTATAATATCTCTAATTATTTTCAGATCAAAATCATGACTGTTCCCGGTGAGACAGAGGATTTGAAAAGTGAGTGAGTACAGTTATTACTATTTTTCTGGGGGCCTGTTCCTAAAATACATACAGCTTTCATACAAATTCAATTTTTGGGTCCAAAATTTTTTGAAAAAAAGGTTTCATTTTTAGTTTGTGGATTGTAACGAAAGTCGAAACAGTTTAGGTGAAACTGACGACACAGTTAATTAGTTAATTAGATGAGTTAAAGGTATAATTACCTTTCGAGCATAAAAATCCCATAAATGATACCAGTGAACATGATAAAACCCCAGCGTTTTTCCAATTACTGGCGCACTTTTGGCGCATATTAGAAATTATGCAGAACTGCTCCAATTCTATCGATTTTGATGGTTTTTCGACCAAAAATTGACAATTTTTACCGGTTTTTAACGCTGAATTTCATTAAAAAATAGTTTTTACTGAAAATTCTGGAATATCACTCTAGAAGAATCTCAATTTTCAGATGTTGATGAGAATTCCGAGGAAGAACTCGACCTGGCGAGAACCAAAGCGGATGTGGAAAGATGGACGGATAATCAAGGTAAGAAGTTGCAGTTTTTATACGAATACAAGATTACAGTTAATTAGTTAATTAATTGTATAGAAGGTTTAATTATATATCGAGCATAAAAAATCCGGCACTGCTTTTTTAAGGTCCACTGGTAATAATGAGATGTATAATGAGATTTTATGCTTAAATGATAGTTATACCTTTAATACAGCTAACTTCAGCTTATTGCTGTCAGTTTTACTATATTTATTCACAAATTTTCAAAAAAATCTTTTTTCCAAAAAAGCTTTGACCGAAAAAACCGAAAAAAACGAATTCTTTCAGATCAGCTCCAAAATCAACAATGGTTCCGGGGACACCACAAGCATCTGGAAATTAGTTAATTAGTTTTAATTTTTACTTTTTTAAATTTTTTATCATTTTTAAATAGTTATAAAAAAAGTAGCTTGAATAAAGCCTGTTGACCGAAAAAGACAGTTTTTTTTGTTTTGTAATTTCAGAATTTCAGAGGAAGTCGGTGGCCTAGGATCCGACAACTCGGTCATCTAGATTTTCGACAGTATGGTCTCAAGGTGACTGTAGTTGGGTTCCTGTAGGAATCATAAAATATCAAAAAAAAGTTTTAACGAAAAAACCGTTGAAATCCACAATTTCCAGTATAAATCGCGCCGGAGGCGCGCCAGCGATCCGAAGTTTTGACAGTCAGGTTTCATGGTTACTGTAGTCATGTTTATGAGGCGACTGTCATTTTGGGATTACTGTAGAAATCTCCAATTCGCTGAAAATTCAAAAAAAATCAAAAAATCGCTGAAACTCACTATTTCTATAATAAATCGCGTCGTAGGCACGCCAGCGCTTGGAATTTTTGACAGTAAGGTTTCAGGGTTACTGTCATTTTGGAATTACTGTAGCAATCTTAAATTTTATCGGAACTTAGTATCGGAATCTGCAATTTTTCAAAAAAAATAATAAAAAATTCTGAAAAAATTTTTTTTTGAAAATTTTTTTCCCACTTTCCCCAGATCCTCCATTCTTGTCCCCCCTTCTCCCCCATTCCCCCTCTAAATCACTCTTCTCTCTCTTTCTCTGCACCCTCTCCCAATCCAACACTATTTCTCCCGCAACAACACGTGGCGACCCCGTCTCGGAGCACACAGCTGCTCCGAGAGGGTCCACCGGAATAAGAGAATAACAACTTTTTGCTCCCAATACTCCCACTCACATCGTTTTCTTATTTCAACACCAAAAAATCCCAAAAAACCCCAACAAAATGACGAAACCGGTCGGTTGGTGTGCCACATGGCTTCCGTTGATCAAAATCGCGCAGGCGGTGAGTTTTTTCGCAAAATTATTGAATTTGATTGTCATATTCGAGTTCCTCGTAAAATTTTGAGTAGAATAGTCGGTTTTTGGAGTTCGCTAGCGTTTTCGGGGTACTATAGCGCGGTGTTTGCGGACAAAACACCATATCTTACGACAATTGAGCAAGCGCTCTGAAAATTGGTGGGTAGGGGTAAAAAATCATGAGAAAACAGATTATGCGGTTTAAAAACCATAAAAACCTATTTTTAGCCAAGAAAAATCAAAATTTTTAGTTTTAAATGGGTTACTGTAGCGCAAAAAGTACGCAAACACAAAATGTTTCAAACTTTTTTGAATTCTGTGGTTATATTCGAATTCCTCGTAAAATTTCGAGTAGAACAGTCAATTTTAGGGCGTCGCTAGTGTCAATTTGAATTTTGAGGGGTACTGTAGCGCGGTGTTTGCGGACAAAACACCGGATTTGACGACAATTGAGCTAGAGAGCTGAAAATTGGTGGAAAAGCGTAAAAGGTCATGTAGAACACAAAAATCGCAAAGAAAATCGATAAAAATCAATTTTTTTTGTTTTCGATGGGTTACTGTAGCGCGAAAAGTACGCAAACACCAAATTTCCTGAAAATTATTGAATTTCATTGTCATATTCGTGTTCCTCGTAAAATGTTGAGTAATATAGGCGGTTTTTGGGGTTCGCTAGCGTCAATTTGGATTTTGAGGGGTACTGTACCTCGGTGTTTGCGGACAAAACACCGGATTTTACGACAATTGAGCTAATGAGCTGAAAATTGGTGGAGAGGGGTAAAAAGTCATGAGAAAACAGATTCTGCGGTTTAAAATTCATAAAAATCAATTTTTAGTCAAGAAAAATCAAAATTTTCAGTTTTCAATCGGTTACTGTAGTGCGAAAAGTACGCAAACACCGAATCTCTCAAAAATGGCTGAAAATTGGTGGACAGGGGTAAAAAACTACGTAGATCACAAAAATCGCAGCGAAAATTCTTGAAAATCACGTCTTAACCCTAAAATTTTCAATTTTTATTTCAGATCTGCCACTTCATCGTCATCATAATGTTCATCGATGGGCGCGCGCAATGGTAGATCAAAATTTTTTTCTTGTTTTGCAAAAAATCAATAATTTTTCCAGGTGGATGTACAACGCCATCTTCCTATTCTGCTTCCTCGCCATTTTCTTCTCACTCTTCACAATTTTGTTGAGATTTTTCGAACTCACTGATCTACACGTCATGTCGTTTAATTTTGCGGTGGGTTTTGATAGTTAGGGTACTGTAGTCATCCTAAAAAATTTAAAATTGCAAAAAAAACCCGAAAAATCGAAAAAAAAAAAACGCTGAAATTCACTTTTTTACATAAAACGCGTCAGAGGCGCACCAGTGGTCCGAATTTTTGACAGTATGGTTTCAGGGTTACTGTAGTTATACCAGTTAGGTTACTGTCATTCTGAAATTACTGTAGAAACCTTAAATTCGGCTGCAAAAACCGAAAAAATCACTGAAATTCACTTTTCCTCCAATAAAACGCGCCGGAGGCACGCCAGCGATTTGAATTTTTGACAGTAAGGTCTTAGGGTTACTGTAGTTGTATTAGTGAAAGTACTGTCATTTTGGGATTACTGTAGCAATCTTAAATTTGCAGAAAAAACCGAGAAAACCCCGAAAAAATCGCTAAAATTCACAATTTCTCGCATAAATCGCGCCGAAGGCGCCCCAGCGCTCTGAATTTTTGACAGTAAGGTCTTAGGGTTACTGTAGTTGTATTAGTAAAGGTACTGTCATTTTGGGATTACTGTAGCAATATTAAATTTGCTGTAAAACCAAAAAAAATTCAAAAATTGCTGAAATTCACTATTTCATGCATAAAACGCATCTCCGGCGCGCCAGCGCTTTGAACTTTTGACAGTAAGATCCTAGGGTTACTGTAGTTATTCTGAGATTACTGTACCTACAGTAACCCATCCAATTCTACAGGCAATGGTGATCAACTTCGTACTGATGGGCGTCTGCTTGGCACTGGCTGGAATTCTTATTTGGGATATCACAAATATGCGGGATGGACCCGGAAAAATCAGATATCATGAGAGACTTGCACCCGCTAACATTGGACAAGACGCATGGGTTAGACGGTGTGTGGTGGCAGCGGTGAGTCCTTTTTTAAAATAAATTTTTGAAAAAAATTCAAAAATAATTTTTTTGAAACTGAGATTTTTCTGGAACTCTTTGTCGAAAATGTCTGAAAATTAGCTGGAATACTAAGAAAGACATGGGCTATTTAAATATATAAAAATTTTTATACGTTTCCAATTTAGTTTCAGAGATATCATGTCTGAAATTATGGAAAAATTTCAATATTTCAAAAAAACTTTTTTTTGAAATTGAGGTTTTTCTGGAATTCTTTGTCGAAAATGTCTGAAAATTGGCAGGAATACTAAGGAAGACATGGGCCATCTGAATATATAACAATTTCTGTATAATTTCAGCTTAGTTTCAGAGATATTATGTTTGAAATTTTCAAAATTTTCAAAAAAAAAAATTTTTTTTAATTGATAAAGTTTGAGATGACGCCACGGAGTCAGATTTAGTCCAAAAACAAAAATATTTAAATGCACTTGTAGATCAAAACAAGGGCTTCATTTTTGTAGTTGACAACTTTTTGATACGGACGGTCCCTGGGGAGTTATAGCCAGTTATATCCATTCCATCGGTTATTTGATATCTGCAAACGCGCTTCATCGCCATTTTTTAATTTTTTTTCAAATTAAAACCAAAAAACTCTTTTTTCTCATTTAACAATTAATTTATTAACAAAAAACATTATTAACGTAGCAAACACACGCCCATATGCTAGGGGGACAAATTAAAATTAAAAAATAATTATTATACAATTAAATAATTAAATAATTCCTAAAGAAACAAACGCACGTCCACACGTTTGTGGGTAATTAAATAATTAAATAATTTAAAAATTAACAACTATTTTCTAAAAAAGCACGCCCAAATGCTGGTGGTATCTAATTTTTAAAAAAATTCAACAATTAAATAATTAACAATTTCTAAAAAAGCTTACACAAGCCTAGACGCTCGTGGGTAATTAAAAAATTAACAAAATTAACAATTCCTAAAAAAAAAAGCATGCTAGTGGTTTCTAATTAACTAAATTAAATAATTAAATAAAATTAATTTTTTCGTGTCCTTAGCGTCATCCTACTGGCGATGGGGGAAGGACGACTGAAAATTGATTAATTATTTTTTGATCTACACCACAAAAAATCTGATTTACCTCTTTTCCAACAACTAATAACTAATATAATAAAATAGAATAAATAAATATTAGAATTCACAAAAAATCAATAAAGACGCTCAACCAGACGAGCATCGGAAGGTGAGGGAATGAGGGGGGCTCCGGGCTCGGCTCGGCTCTGAGTGAGAGAGTGGGCGGAGTCAAGAGACGCAGAGAAAGAGAGAGAAATGGAGATTAGGGGGCGGAGGTGTCGTATGACACAACCTGGAATTAGTGGGTGTGGGGAAAAGGAGATTTAGATTTGGTTGGAAATGACGAATTTCAGACAACAGATACTTATATAATGCTGAAATTCGTCATAAAATTGAAAAAAATTGAAAAAAAGGGGCCAAATGCGATGGAGCGCGTTTGCTGACATCGACTAACTTATGGAATCGCTATAACTGGGTATAACTCCCCGGGGACCGCCTGTATCAAAAAGTTGTCAACTACAAAAATGAAGTCCTTGTTTTGATCTACATATTCATATAAATATTTTCATTTTTGGACAAAATCTGACTCCGTGACGTCATGTCAAATTTTATCAAAATTTTGAAAAAAACATTTTGAAATTTTTAAATAATTTCAGACATGATATATCTCTGAAACTAACCGGAAACCATATGGTAAATGTTATATATTCAAATAGCCCATGTCTTCCTAAGTCTTCCAGCCAATTTTCAGAAGTTTAGGGGAAAATCTGACTCCGTGACGTCATCTCAAATTTTATCGATTTTTTTGAGTAAATTTTTTTTTCAACTTTTTTGTACTTTCCATCAGTCATATCTCTCCAGGAACCGGTTGTACTAAAAAGTTGTCAACTACAAAAATGTAGCCCTTGTTTTGATCTACAAGTACGTATAAATATTTTTAATTTTCGACCAATTCTGAATCCGTGACGTCATCTCAAACATTATCGATTTTTTCGAAAAATTTTTTTTGAAATATTTCTCATTTTTGACTTGAATTAAAGGAAATTTCAGAAAGTGTTTGAAAATAAGAAAATATTTAAAAAATCTATCAATTTTCAGAAGCTTAAGCTGAAAAAGAAGCCCAAAAACGCTATCTGGCCCCTAGCATGACGCCACCATCGCTAGTCGCGTCATAGGCACGCCAGACTCCAAATTTTCTGATTTTACCGGTTTCCGCATGTCTTCTACAATATTCCAGTCAATTTCTAGGCATTTTCATCAAGAAATTCCAGAAAAATATCATTTCCAAAAAAATTTTTTTTCGAAATTTTTGAAAATTGTCTATAATTTCAGACATGATATCTCTGTAATTGTGCTGAAAATGTATAGAAATTCTTATATATTCGGAAAGACCATGTCTTTCTTAGTGTTCCAGCCAATTTTCAGACACTTTCATAAAAAAATCCAGAAAAATTTCAATTCCAAAAAAAAGTGTTTTTTTTTTCGATTTTTTGAAATTTTTGTCTATAATTTCAGACATGATTTCTCTGAAACTAATCCGCAAATATATTGAAATTCTTACATATTCAAATAGCCCATGTCTTTCTTACTATTTCAGCCAATTTTCAGCATTTTTCACCGAGAAATTCCAGAAAAAACTCAATTCCAAAAAAAATTATTTTTCGAAAATTGTCTTTAATTTCAGACATGATATATCTCTGAAGATAATCTGAAAACATATAGAAATTCTTACATATTCAAATAGCCCATGTCTTTCTTCGTATTTCAGCCAATTTTCAGCTTTTTTCATCGGAAAATTCTAGAAAAAACTCAATTTCAAAAAAACATCTGATCGCGCCAAAGGTACGCCAGCCATTCCTTAATTTCAGACTTCCCTGCTTCTCGCCGGTATTCTCTACCTCATCACCTATCTCAAACTTCGTGGTGTTTCCACTAACTAGCTATAATTATTTGTGGTAATTAAGTACAATCATTAAATAAAGAATTTATCTCAAAAAATCAGAAAAAATTGTCATTGTTTTGTCAGAAAATATGCCAAATGATGAATGATAGAGAGCGCTGTGTGGTGAATAAAAAAAATTGTCTTAAAATAAAAAAAAATTGAGATTTCAGCAAGATCTTTGGGGGGGAGAATGAGAGACAGAGATTTAAGATATTCGGAATATTTAGAAAAAGATCAGGAAGGGAGGGGAGGCGGAGCTAATAACAACCGGGAAACTAAAAAAGTTCAAAAAATTGCAAAATTTTTCAAAAAAAAAACAATTTTTTTTTGATTTTTTCAAAAATGATCAATTATCGTCCATTGGGCAGAGTTGGTGGCTTTTGTTGTTGTTGTTGTGCAGCCGCAACTGCAGCCGCTGCAGCCGCCTGTTGTTGTTGTTGCTGTTGTGCATGGAGTGAGGCCAACAATCCGGGATTCAGACTCAACATTTGTTGAAGGTGTTGCGCTTGCAACTGTTGTTGTTGCAATTGTTGTTGTTGTTGTTGTTGCAATTGTTGTTGTTGTTGTGGCTGTTGTTGTTGTTGTGCTGCAACTTGTTGAGCGGCTTGTTGTTGTGCGGCGAGTAGTCGTTGTTGTTGAATCAGTGCTTCGTATTGATTTTGTGTCGGTTGTTGTTGTTGTTGACGACTTGCCTGGGCGGCCGCTGCGGCGAGTTGTTGGTTCTGCAAATTTGATGGTAATTAGGGGGTAATTAGGGGGTAATTTTGGGTCCAAAATCGCTAAAAATCGTCTAAAATTGGGTAGAATTGGGGTTCTGATTGATTTCAGGCCATTTTGCACTTTTTGAGTCGAAAAATCTGATTTTCACCGATTTTGAGGATAATTAGCACTAAGTAGAGGTGATTTGAGATTTAAATTAGTCAAAAAACGGTTAAAATCTGCTGAAATCGGCTAGAATCGGGGTTCGCATAGATTTGAGGCCTGTTTTTGCGCTAATCGCGTCATAGACACGCCAGCTTCCAAATTTTCTGATTTTACCGATTTCAACGGCTAAAAATATGGTTTTGGTGGTGAAAATTGGCTGAAAATCACATTTTTTGGGCCTAAAAACACATTTTTCACAGATTTCGGGATGATTTTTAAGGTTTTTTTCGGTCAAAATCGCCTAAAACTGTTTCAGATCGGCTAGAATCGGCTCCGGATAGCTTCTAGGCCATTTTCAACCGATTTAGACGGTTTTTTCTGGTAGAAATCGCTCAAAATCGTCTAAAATTGGCTGAAATCACAATCTGAGACTGTTTTTGACGGGTTTTTCAGTAAAAACGGCCTAAAACTGCTCCAAACCGGTTCGGACCAATGCAAACCGATCTGAGACCACATTCAACCGATTTCAGTAATTTTCAAGCTCTCAGAACCATTTTTCCGTCTAAAAAGCAAAAACATCGGTGAAAAATTCCAGAAACCCGCTGAAAATTGACATTTCCCGCCGATTTTCAGTGATTTTTCCGACATTTCCAGCCGGTTTTCATCAAAACTCACATGTTGAGCCTGTTGCTGCTGCTGTTGTGCCGCCTGTTGCTGTGCCGCCACCGCCTGTTGTTGTTGTTGAGCAGCCGCAACTTGTTGTTGTTGTTGTTGTTGTGCCGCCTGTTGTTGCTGAGCCACTTGCAACATTCGAATCAAATCGCTTCCCGCCGGTCCAGCGCTTCCCGACAACAACAATTGTTGAATTTGTTGTAGTTGTTGTTGTTGTGCGAGTTGTTGTTGTTGTTGTTGTTGCAATTGTTGTTGATGTTGTTGTTGTGCCTGTTGTGCCTGTTGTTGGGCGGCGGCTTGTGCCTGAGCCTGAGCAGCCGCCTGAGCCTGTGCCTGAGCTATCGCTTGAGCTTGAGCCTGAGCCTGAGCTTGTGCCTCCAGTTGACGGAACAAATCGAGTTGTTGTTGTTGTTGTGGAGTCACGGAGGGCGCTGGCTGGGCGGCCGGTTGGCCAGGTTGTTGGGCGGCGGGTGGCATTTGGAGATACATTTGTGGATTTGACATCTGGAAATTAAAATTTCAAAAATTGATTTTCTGGCAATTTTAAGCATAGGATCGTCTTCCCCATGCTTTAGTTAGTCTAGAAATCAATTTTGAGTGCAAACGGATCATTTGTCGTAAGGTCGGGTGTTTGGTCCGCAAACACCGAGCTACCGTACCCCAAAAACTTAAATTAACGCTAGCGACTTCAAAAAACGACTATTCTGGCTCAAATTTTGCGGTGAATTCGAATTTGAGCTTAGTTTATTGTATTAATGAAGGCATTCGCGCCGATGAGCAGAAAGAGCAAAAAGAGCAAAATCTGGTAGATCAAAAACTAATTTTCTGTGAATTTTGAGCACAGGATCGTGTTCCCCACGCTTTAGTTAGTCTAGAAATCAATTTTCATCGCAAAATCTTAAAGTGTCGTAAAATCTGGTGTACGGTCCGCAAACACCGAGCTACCGTACCCCCTCCCCTCCCAAAATTCAAATCGACGCTAGAAACTCCAAAAAAAGACTATTCTGTTTCACATTTTGCGGGGAATCCGATTTTGGCTTTTAAAAATGCAAGATATTGTTTGAATTGATGAGTTTTAACAAAAAAGCAAAAATACCAAAATCCGGTAGATCAAAAATTAATTTTCTGACATTTTCAAGCATCGGATCGTGTTCCCCGTGCTCAAATTAGTCTAGAAATCAATTTTCATCGCGACATCTCAAAGTGTCGTAATATCTGGTGTTTGGTCCGCAATCACCGAGCTACCATAACCCAAAATTCAAATTAACGTAATTGAACCCAAAAAAAGTGTGTATAGCGTCAAATTTCGCGCTGAACTCGATTTTCCCATCAAAAACCCCAAAAACCTACCGCATTAAGCAACAACAACTGTTGCAAGTGCTGTTGATGTTGTTGTTGTTGCGGGTTGAGCACCGCTGAAGCCGGTTGTTGTTGTTGTTGGAGGAGGGCGAAGAGTTGTTGCTGTTGGGATTGAGCTTGGGCTTGGGCGGCGGCCTGGAAACAAGATTTTGAGGTGAAAATTGTCTAAAAATCCCATTTTTTTGGCCAAAAATGTGATTTTCAGCCATTTTTTGGGTTAAAAATCCCAATTTTTCGATATTCTACCTGTTCCTGCGCCTTCTGCTGTAACAACATCTGATACTGAGCCTGTTGTGTCGCCAAATCACTGACTTGTGACGGTTGCAGTCCCATACTCGTGGCCACTTGCTGCAAAGTGGGCGTGGCTTGTTGTGATGACGTGGCAGCGATTCCGATGAGTCCAGCGGCGGCAGGAGGAGGCGGAGGACGTTGTTGTTGATGGGGCGGGGCGGTGGCGAGTTGAGTGATCGATTGAGTGGTGACGGCTGCTGATGGGGGACGGGCGGACGCTGGTTTTGGTGTCGCCCTGCAAAAAAATTTTGAATAATTGAAAAAATTTCAGATTTTTCAAAAAAAATTTAGCACTTTTAATGATTTTACAGCAATTTTTTAGTCAAGATCGATCTGAGATCGGTTGAGATCGGCAAAAAATATGGTTATGGGGGTGAAAATCGGCTGAAAATCATACTTTTTGAGTCTGAAAACCGATTTTTCACCAATTTCGAAGGTAATCAGTGGCTCTTGATAGATTTCAAGCCATTTTCACCCGATTTTGATGGTTTTTACGGTCAAAATCGCTCATAAACCGAATTTAGAACCAATTTTAGGAATTTTTTTTTTGAACAAAACTGTTCAGAGATCGATTTTGGTCCATTTTTAACTGATTTTGACCGTATTTCTGGTCAAAATCACATCGGAATCGCATACATGTGGCAGAATTCTGTAGAATGGCAAAAAAAAAATTTTTGACCTAAGGTACCTCGTGGGGGAAAAATTTCGAGCTGGTGTACCAACTGGGCATACAAAATTTTCGGCTACGCCCGCCTCCCAAAAAAATTTCGAGCTACGAGTTTCTGTAACTACAGAAACTCGCACATGTATGCGGAATCGGGTTTCTGATATTAAATCGCTCAAAATTGACAGAAATCGATTTGAATCAAATTTGAGCCGATTTGAACAATTTTAGGTCGAAATTAATCGAAAAACGCCTAAAATCGGCTAAATCTCACAGATTTTGGATCATTTCCCACCGATTTAGATGGTTTTTTGGTCAAAAAATGCCTCAAATTTCGGTACAGACAGGTTGAAATCTCTCTAGATCGGAGAGCGACTTGAAGCGAACTTCAGCAAAAAATTTATGATATCCAGATCAGTTTTGGAGGTTTCGGCTCAATTTTCAACCGATTTTTGAGCGTATTGTCAACTTTTTGATCAGAAGGCTTTTTCAGTCAATTTGATTTATTTTTCTGCTCAAAATGACCCAAAACTTGTCATTTTCTGGCAATGCACCGATTTCAGCCGATTTCCAACCAATTTTTGGTCAATTTCCACCCCAAAATCCCAAATTTCCCATTAAAAACCTAAAAAAACTAAAATATATATATATATATATTCACCATCACACACACACATAAGCAACCACACACACGCAGAGACACGCAGAGAGGAGGATTCTAGATGGGCGGTACGGTAAGAGGATTCAGAAAATTCACTGGGGGGGATTCAGGGAAACTCACGCAACACGTCGCGTCGCCTCATTTATCGCGGCCGCCATCAGTTGAGCATTTCCAGAATATGTGGGCCCACCCGACAATTGTGGTGGTGGGAATTGCGTGAATTGACTGCAAATTTTAAGAATTTGAGTTTTTTTCAGAAATTTAGAGAGAGAAAAAGTGTGTTGAGAGAAGAAATAGATAGAGACTACAAACTACAAGGAGGGACCGCCCACGCATTTCTATGCCCCCAGAAACCCAGATTTCGCCCAAAATACGTCTAAAATGGTTCAAAATTGTTACAAAACGGCAATTTTAGGGCAAAAAAAGCCAAAAATCCGTTTAAAATGGCCTAAAATCGTGTAAAATCGGTCAAAAACCGCAAAAATCAGTATATTGTCGTAAAATCTAACGCACTACAGTAACCCCGCCGCACCTGAAAAAGGAAACGCGCAAAGGTTGGAAACAATAGGTTAGAGGGGACGAAGGACACGTTTAGAAGCTTTTAGACATCTGAAAAATTGAAAAAAAAACGGTGAAAAACGCGATTTTTGAAAATTGTCGTAAAATCGGGTGTTTTGTACGCAAACACCGATCCTCAAAACTGGTCAAAACGCATTTTAAAGCTCAAATTCGTATTCTCCATCCGATTTTACGTCGGGAAATCAATTTTCACCTCGATATCTCAAAGTGTCGTGAAATCCGATGTTTGGTCCGCAAACACCGAGCTACAGTACCCCCCAAAAACTCAAATTGACGCTAGACAGCCCAAAAAAAGTGTGAATAGTGTTAAATTGCGCGTAGATTACGAATTTTGAGTCGAGACGGGACAAGTGTTAAGAATTGACATTGAGATGTACGAAAAATTGTAAAAATTCAAATGTGGAACATAAAAACTGGAATTTTCGAGTGTGTGATGGTGAAATTCAGATTCCCCGTTGAGTTTTTTGTCGGGAAACCAATTTTCATAAAGTTTGAGCGCGAACGGATCAAAAAATCGCCGCGACGAGCAGAAAAGAGAAAAATGAGCAAAATCCGGTAGATCAAAACTTCAAAAACCAATTTTCAGGTAATTTGGAGCACGGAATCGTGTTCCCCGTGCTCGAATTAGTCTAGAATTCAATTTTCAGCTCGATATCTCAAAGTGTCGTAAAATCTGATGTTTTGTCCGCAAACACCGAGCTACCGTACCTCCAAAAGTTCAAACTGACGCTAGAAACTCCAAAAAACGACTATTTTGACTCAAATTTTGGGCTGAATCTGATTTTGGCATTAAAAAATGCAAAAAGTTCTTTGAATTGATGAGTTTCAGCAAAAAACCAAAGTCTGGTAGATCAAAAATTCATTTTCTGAGAATTTTGAGCACGGGATCGTGTTCCCCATGCTCAAATTAGTCTAGAAATCAATTTTCATCGCAAACGGATCACTTGTCGTAAAATCGGGTGTTTGGTCCGCAAACACCGCGGGAAAATTCCGAAAACTCAAAAACGACGAAATCGGACCCAAAAAAAGGTGTGTATAGCGTCAAATTTTGCGTAGATCTCAATTTCGACACTTTCAACTCGCTTCGAGCATCTGAAAACTAATAAAACTCACATCGATTGTGTTTGAGCCGCTGTTGCAGTCGTCGTGGTCGCACGTCCTCCAACAGGTGCCGACGATGCGGGTGGCGGCTGTTGTGGCTGCTGGGGTGCCGTCGACGCGATCTGAGCAACCGGTGCCGATGGTGGCGGAGCGTTGATAGTGGCCGAGATGATGATCGGTGTGTCTCCTTTGTCTCCAGATGACGATGAAGCGGATGACGTCGGTTGTGGCTGTTGGATGGGTACCGGTGCGGCGGTTACTGTAGCTGGGGGAGCCGGTGCAGCTGCTGATACAGTAGGCTTCGCGTGTTGTGGCGACGACTTTTTCGAGTTTGACGGTGTAGTCGTAGCAGACGACGACGTCTTCTTCTCCGCTTGTTGTTGCCGCAAATTCTGAATGTCAGTGGCTATTTTTACGTGCATTCCACTCCAACGACCGGTTTTCTGGAAGATTCGATTAGTTGGGCGGTGAAATTTTAAAAAAAAAACGCGATTTTTTCATTTCTAAATCTATTTTTCTAGAAAAAATGAAACGGAGGAGACCCCCTGGAAAACCGATCGGGGGAATTGAGAAAGGAGTAGAAGAGGAAGAAACAAAACACAAAAAGACATCGATTTTTGTTTAAAAAAGCTGAACTTTTTTTCGAAATTTTTTTTTTCAGCCAAAATTTTTTTTCTCCAAAAACGCTGAAAGTGGGCGGAGCCTAGTCATGTTTATGGTCAATCAAAAGGCCTCGACGAGCTGAAATCAAAAAATCCCGTCAAAACGAGTTTGGAGAAGAGATTGAAGAGTTAAGGAGCAGGAAAACTTGGAAAACTACAAAAAGTCGAATTCAAGCTCAAAATGTCAAAATTCGGTAGATCAAAAATAAATTTTCCGAGAATTTTAAGCACAAGATCGTGTTCTCCGTGCTTGAATTAGTCTGGAAATCAATTTTCATCTCGATATCTCAAAATGCCGTAAGATCGAGTGTTTGGTCCGCAAACACCACGGTCTACAGTAACCCAAAATTCAAATTGACGCTAAAAGCTCCAAAAAACCACTATTCTGGCTCAATTCTTACGAAGAACTCAAATTTGAGCTTGGTTTCTAGGAAAAAGTGGCATTTTCTTCATTTTCTACGAGTAACTGTCGATAACCAAAAATCCGGTAGATCAAAAATAAGTTTTCACGCAATGTTAAGTATAAATTCGTGTTCCCCGTGCTCGAATTAGTCTAGAAATCAATTTTCATCTCGATATCTCAAAATGTCGTAAAATCGAGTGTTTGGTCCGCAAACACCGCGGGAAAATTCCAAAAATTTTAAAATGACAAAATCGGACCCAAAAAAGGTGTGTATAGTGTCAAATTTCGCGTAGATCTCGATTTTGACACTTTCAAAACGATAATAGACCGTTTTCATCCATGTTTCCACACCAAACCAACCTTAACCGGCGGTCCTGGAACCGCAGCCAACAACGCTGCTCCAGCGAGTTGTGGACCCAACGCCGCATTTCCGAATTGAATTCCAGCGGCTCCTCCGCCTCCATTGACACCATTCAATTGCTGAAATTGTTGTTGGAGTGCAGTGAAGTACGGTATCGTATTTCCACCGTTTGTTCCAAGGAATGGAAGTCCAGAAGTCAATCCTCCTTGAAGAATTCTCAACGCTTCCGCGTGTGCCGCCTGTTGTTGTTGCTGGACGACCGCTGGATTCGGTACCCCTGGCACGGGGGTCGGTGCGGCTACTGTAGGCGGTCCAGACGGTGGAATCGGTGCGGCGGCGGCGGCGGATACTGTAGCTGATGGGGCACCGCCCGTATTGATATACAGGGATTGAGTGGCTTGGGCGGCTGCTGCTTGAGCCGCTTGAGCCGCTTGCTGAGCCTGTTGAATTTGAATTTGTGCTTGTGTCGCTGCGGAGATTCCGATGAGTGACTGGGGAGCACTCGTTGGCGGTGGATGGGCGGCGCTGAAAATGGGAAATTTCAGAAAAATAGGGGAAAATTAGAGGTTTTAGGGGTGAAAATCATAAAATTTGAGCTAAAAATCAGGATTTTTGAGCTAAAACCGACAAATTTGAGTTTTAGAACCGGAAAATTCCCACCAAGATACAGTAACCCTACAGTAACCTAACGGTGTTCCCGAATTGCTAAAATTGGTCTAAAAACGCTAAAAAATGTACAAAAATCTCCTTTTTTGACTCGAAAATTTGCCATTTTTTGATCACCAAGTTAGAGCCGAAATTCGTTAAAATTGGATTTCTGTGAATTGTCGTAAAATCTGATGCTCCGTACGCAAACACCGCGGCTACAGTAACCCTACAGTATGCTCAATTTTGTTGAAATTGAGCTAATAAACCATAAACCGGCATGGAAACCTTATTTTTCAATCAAGAATTGAAATTTTTTGGATTAAATATGACAAATTTGAGTACAGTAACCCAAATTCGCTGAAATTGAGCTAAAAACCTGAAATTTGTATGAAAAATACTGTTTTTGACTCAAAAATTGACAATTTTTGACGTAAAAACCACTAAATTCGCGCTCAAAACTGATTTTTCGTTAAATATCGAGCATCGCACGCATTCATCAAGGTACAGTACTCAAAAATTGATTAAAATGATCATTTTTTCAGCAAAAAACAAGGATTTTTGAAAATTGTCGTAAAATCGTGCGTTTTGTACGCAAACACCATGTCTCAAAACTGGTCAAAACGCATTAAAATTATTAAATTCGTGATCTCCATCCAATTTTACGTCGGGAAATCAATTTTCATGACGATATCTCAAAATGTCGTAAAATCTGATGTCTGGTCCGCAAACACCGCGGGCTACAGTAACACGAAAACTCAAATTAACGCTAAAAGCTCCAAAAAACAACTATCCTGGCTCAAATTTCACGGGGAACTCGAATTTGAGCTCAAAATCCCAAAATAATCACAAAAAAACTTCAAAAAAATCGAATTTTTTCGAAAAACTCACAAATACGCGGCGGCCTGTGCGGCACTGACAACAGCCGCATTATCGTCCTCAACACGTGCAACTTTCGGACCGCCCGGCGGCGATTCACTCGCACTTCGCTTGTTCGTCGCCACCGACGTTGCGTTTGACGGTGCTGGTGAGACGGCTTCTGTAGGGGGCGGGGCGTGTGCTCCGGGCGCGACGACGACGACATCTGGGAGTTGGAGATGTTGTGCTCCAGATGACGTCGTCGCAGTTGCCCCACCGCCGCCACCGGAGGCCTCCAATGATGTAGTTCCAGGCGATTTCATGTCGGCAGACGCCACGGTGAGCAACGCGTTCTTTCTCTTCGTGTATTTACGCTTCTGTTTGTCCTGTTGCTGTCCTGGCTGAAATAATATAAATTATTTGGGAATTTTAAGTCTGAAAATGGCAAAAAAATCGCAAAATTTGATCATTTTTCGATTTTTTGAAAATTGTCGTAGAATCGTGTGTTTGGTACGCAAACACCACGTCTCAAAACTAGTCAAAATTCATTCCAATGCTCAAATTCGTATTCTCTACCTCTTTTTACGTCGGGAAATCAATTTTCATCGCGATATCTCAAAGTGTCGTAAAATCCGCTGTTTGGTCCGCAAACACCGAGCCACCGTACCCCGAAATTTCAAATTGACGCTAGACGCTCCAAAAAACCACTATTCTGGCTCAATTTTTACGAGGAACTAAAATTTGAGCATGGTTTTCATGAAAAGTGACATTTTCTTCATTTTCTCAGGGTAACTGTCGATAACCAAAAATCTGGTAGATCAAAATTTAATTTTCTGATAATTTTAAGCAAACGTTCGTGTTCCCCATGCTTGATTTAGTCTAGAAATCAATTTTCATCACGATATCTCAAAGTGTCGTAAAATCCGATGTTTGGTCCGCAAACACCGCGGGGAAATTCCGAAAATCCAAAAATGACGCAATCGTACCCAAAAAACGACTATTCTGACTGAAATTTCGCGCTGAATCCGATTTTCGAATTAAAAATGCAAAATTTTCTCTAAATTGCTGAGTTTCGGCAAAAAAACCAAAATTCGGTAGATCAAAATTTAATTTTCTGATGATTTTAAGCATAGGGCCGTGTTCCTCATGCTCAAATTAGTCTAGAAATCAATTTTGAGCCCGAACGGATTAATTGTCGTGAAATCAGGTGTTTGGTCCGCAAACACCGCGAAAATTCAAAAGTGACGCTAGAAGATCCAAAAAACGACTATTCTGACTCAAATTTCGCGCTGAATTCAATTCTGGCATTAATTTACCTTAGATGCAACTAGTTCCTGTTGTTGTTGATGCTGAAGTAGTTGTAATTGTTGTTGTTGTTGCAGTTGAAGGTGTTGGTAGTACTGCTGTTGTTGTTGTTGTTGTGAAGCAGCGAGTTGTTGTGTAGCCGTCGGGTGTTGTTGTTGTTGATGAAATTGTTGCAACTGTTGTTGTTGTTGTTGTTGCAAATGGTAGTTCTCGAATTCCGTCTGAATTCGTCGCTGCTGCTCCTGAATCTCAAAGTCGACGCCGAGTTCGATGAGACGCTCTTCGAGTGGATTCAGATGAGAGACGTTGAGTTGGTGGAGCGATGACGTGGATGTCGGGTCGAGTTGACGGCGACGTAGTTGTTCGTCACGCTGCAATTATGATAATTGGTTAATTAATTAATTAGGATTAGAGAAAAATACGGTAGCAAGTTCGTCATGTATCGATTTACGTGAATTCACATCCTGGATCCAGGATAGGATCCTAGATCCAGGACCAGGGTACTGTAGCCACAGGATCCAAGTTCTTAGGATCGGGTTACTGTAGTCCTAGAATCCTGGATCCAGAATCGGGGTACTGTAGCGATCTCAGGATCCTAGATCCAGGATCGGGGTACTGTAGTTCTAGATCCAAGCCCTAGGATAGGGGTACTGTAGTCACCGGATCCTTGATACAGGATCGAGGTACTATAGTTTCTGGATCCAAGCTCTTGGATTGGATTACTGTAATCTCAGGATCCTAGATACAGGATCGGGGTATTGTAGTCTTAGGATTCAAATTTCAGGATCGGTGTACTGTAGCGATCCCAGGATCGGAGCTCTAGGATCGGGCTACTGTACTCTTAGGATTCAGTTTAGGATCGGGGTACTGTAGTTTCTAGATTTTGAATCCAGGATCGGGGTACTGTAACGATCCCAGGATCCTAGCTCTAGGATTGGGGTACTGTAGCCTCAGGATCCTAGATCCAGGATCAGGGTACTGTAGTCACCGGATTCTAGATCCAGGATCGGATTACTGTAGCGATGTAGGTTTACGGAGTCTCTATGTGTCGATTTACGGGTGTTTCTCCTCTATTTACTCAACTCTTATCATTATTTTCTTCAAATAAACGAAAAAATGTGATCATAGAACTTGGCACGGTGCCAGAAGAGAAGTCACACAATTTCAGAGTCATAAAATTGATAAAACTGGAAATGGGAGTGATAACGAAGGTCAATCATCATAGACTATACCTAACTTTGGGCTGAAAATTGCGACTTTTTGAGTTAAAAACGTCAATTTTAGGCCGAAAATCACGGTTTTGGGCTGAAAATCCCATTTATAGACGAAAAATTGCGGTTTTTGGAGCATTTTTGAGCCAAAAATCATGTTTTTTCACATATTTATAGTCAAAAACTCATTTCTGACCGTCATACCCTAATTTATAGCCGCCGAATCCAAAAAACACCACAAAACGGTTCAAAAACAGCTAGAATCTGGCTATTTTTCGTATTCAAGTGAGTAATCCCATTTACAGACCGAAAATTACGTTTTTTGAAGCTAAAAACGTCATTTTTTCCGATTTTTCCATCAAAAATGTCATTTTCTCTCTTAAAATGCCACAAATTTAAAATGATGCCAAAATTATAGAGGAAACGTGAAGAGAATTGCGGAAATCTATAATTAAGGCGAAGAAAATGATCAAAATATCGAGAAATTTGTCATTTTTATGGTGTAGATCAAAAATGTGAACTTTTCAGTGTGAATTGGTAGATCAAAACCAGAAAAATCGTAGTTTTCAGCTCAAAATGAGTTTCGGTGTCGATTTACGGGATTATAGCCGTTTTTAGCCTCAAAAACCTCAAAAATTCGCAATTTTCAGCTTAAAAATGATCTTTTCAACTGGAAAATGAGCCAATTCTCATAATTTTTGAGTCTTCTAATCCTCTGATCCCTCCTGAGTCCTCTAATTTGTCATATCCAGACATCATCAAGTCAAATACGTCATATATCTCAGAAAGCGGAAAAAGTGCAAAAATTGCTAATTTCAGAGCGAAAAAATGTGAAAATATTCAAAATTTCAGCTAAAATTCACTTAAATTCAAATTACAAGTTTTCAGTCAGAAAGTAGGCTCAAAATCTCCAATTTTCAGTCAAAATCGGGTAAAATTGCTCGGAATCGGAAACCCAAGATTCCGGTGATTTTAGCTCAAAATTTCAGCTTCCAGAGGTCAAAAATAGGCTGAAAATCTCGAATTTCTGGTCAAAAAATGCTCAAAAACAGCTCGAAACGTCTCAAAACTCATATGCTCAATTTCAGCCAGAAAACTACAAAAATGAGCAAAAACGTTCAAAATCCGTCGGATTTTGGCTGAAAAACCACTGAAAATAGTGCTGAAATTGTCAATTTTTCAATTTCTGGGTTGAAAAATCGCTTAAATTTCAGATTTCGGAGGGTAAAATGATCAGAAAGCAAAGAATCGATTTGGAGGTCAAAATAGGAAAAATAGGTCAGAAGAGTCCAAAAATTGCTGAAAATGGCTCAAAAATGGGTTCCAGAGCTCTAAATTGGGGGAAAAACGGCAAAAATAGGGGTTTCAAGGCTAAAAATAGCCTGAAATCCATCAAAAATGACTCAAAAATGACTCCCAGAGCTCTAAATTTGGGAAAAAGCGGTTTCAAGACTCAAAATCAGTCAAAAACCGGCTTAAAATGACCTCCAGAGTTCCAAATTCTTAACTCTTTGGGTGAAAAACGGCTAAAATCCATCAAAAATGGCTCAAAAATGGGCTCCAGAGCTCCAAATCTTCAACTTCTGGTGTGAAAAATGGCTGAAATAAGCCTAAAATCCTTTAAAAATCCCTCAAAATTGAGCCGATTTCAGTGTATATCTACTTTGAACCCTCTCTACAAGTCGTCGAAGCAACGAAAAGAAACTAAAAAGACGAAGAAAAAGAAGAAGAAAATGTTTGAAGGCGTTACATCTTCAATTCTCGAAGAAAAAAGAAGACGTCGGTCGTCTTCTTTTTCTTCGTCAGAAGAGAAGAGAGGAGGCCGTCGTCGTACACACAACGTACCCAGAAGAAGAGAAAACGGAAAGAGAGAGAGACGAAGGGACGAAGAGACGCAGAGAACACGACAGATGGAGAGAGAGAGAGAGTGGCAGAGAACACGACGGAGACGGATGGATGAAGAGAGAGAGAGAGAGACGGAGAGAGAAGTTTTCGAAAGAAGAAGAAAAATAGATGATGGATATGTGATCGAATAGAACAAGAGAAGAGATGATTCGAATAGATCGAGAGAGAGAGAGAGATAGAATTTTAGTTCAATTTCTATTAAAAATTTATTAAAAATTGGTTTTTGGTCCTAATAAAATAATATTTCTTTAACCAAAACGGGTGGTTTTTGAGTCGAAACTGTTTATAAAAAGGTCAGTTTTTGAAATGGAAAATGAAACATTTTAAGCCAAAATATGTATCCGGAGAGTTCATATTATAAGGAACTGAAAATGTCAGTTTTGGTACTTTTCCAGCATGGTGATGTAGGATTTTCAGCCCAAAGTGCATGACAAGGGGATTTGTAAGAGTTTCCAAGAGTATTTAGGTGCTACAAATGAGGTTTTTCATGATTTTAGGCCTGAAACGACGGATTATCGGGGAAAATCTTATTCAGAATTTCCTGTATCATTTTCAGACAGTGTAAATGAGATTTTAGAGTTTGAGAAGCGATTTTGGTTGATTTTCGGGAAGAAATGAGAGATTTTCAAAAAATAATAGATCCGGAAGTTTCTTTGTCAATTTCAGATGATGGGAATGAGATTTCTAGCTATTTAAGCTTGGGGTTTTTGAATTTTCAGTCAAGATACGATTCCTGGATTCTCAAGTCGACCGGGATGAAAATTTCGTACTTTTTTTGGGTTTTTGGACTGGAAACCGAGTATTTTCAGTCAAAACTACATATGGATGCTATTCAGTGATAATTTTTTAATAGTCAGTCACACAGAAGCTGCTGGAGCTAGACAGACCGCAGGAGAATATTTCCGACTGAAATTATACCTACTTTTCGTATAATTTCACTAGGGAAATCACTCTATAATCTATAATCATTCCATGATGATGTCTGGTCACCTAAAATCGCATTTTTCAGAGTTTCAGACCAAAAAAATCGGCAGAAAAATGAGCTAAATCGACACAGGATTACAGTAGGAAACTCTCGTAAATCCACAAAGAGAGAGAGAGATCTTGTAAATCGACACAGCGCTTCGTAAATCCACACAAGACTACTGTAGGTTACAGTAGAACTCTCGCTCTCTCTCGTAAATCGACACAGAGACCTCGTAAATCGACAATAAGCCATTTCTCTCTCGATGAAATATGCACTTTAAGATTCCCACGCTCAAACTACACACAGAATCGTATCGGTCAATTTTCCCACAGAAAAGTGTGAAAATTGCTCAATAAAGTGTGAGAAAAGTGCATTTTAAGCCAAAAAACAGCACTTTTTCACAAAAAAAAAACTAAAAATAACACATTTTCCGGCATCAACAAGCCACAGACGTCATTAGCGGATAATCCTCTATATGTATCTGAATGTATCACACATGGTGCATACTCTCTCTCTATTTTCAGATTTTCAGAGATTAGAAGCCATCTATCTGATAGGAAGTGACGGAAATAGGAAAGCCAAGAGTTTAAGATATAGATGAAGCCAAATAACTGAAATTTCAGCTGCCCCATAGTATAGCTGATATATCTCAATTTCTAGAGAGCAGCTGAAATTTTCAGAAATTTTCAGCTGTCTCTAGATCGAATAGTAGATTTCTAGAAATTCAGAAAATCTGAATGGAATGACTTCAAAGATCATAGTGAGCATAGCTCTTTCTGCAAACAAAATGCTCCAAATTGTGTTGTGGACAGAGCTGTGTCTATATGTGGCGAAATTGGCTAAAAAGTAGCTTAATTAGGGAGTTAGGCGAATTCTGGCTCAAAAACTGACGAAAGTGGCTCAGAATCGGCAAAAAACCACCAAAAATCGGCTCAAAGTCCTAAAAATGACTCAGTTTGACTGGAAATCAAACCAAAGCTCGGTCAGGCAAGTCGGAATCCAACTGAGCTCGATTGGAGTTGAAATTGGCTCAAAATAAGAAAAAAATGGCTTAAATTAAGTCGGAATCAGCTCAGACTCGTCTAAAAACGCTCAAAACGAGCAAAATTGGATTAAAAAAGCTCAAAATGGCTCAAAATGGTCTGATACTGTAGAAAATGGCTCTAAATTGGTCTAAATTGTCTAACAATGACTCATTATGGCTCAAAATAGCTCCAAATCGTCAAAAAATGGGTCAAAATGGCTCAAAAATAACTCAAAATCGCTCAGTTTTATCTCGAAACGAAATCTGACAGAAATCAGCTCAAATTGGGCCAAAATTGCTCAAAAATGACTCAAAATGACTCAAAATCGCTCAAAATAGTATTCAAATTGAAGAATGGCTCAACATGAACCAAAGAATGGCTCAAAATCGTTTGAAACTAACGATAACCAGGACAAATTGGGTCCAAATGGCTCAAATTGGCTCAAAAATGGCTCTAGGCTTAAATGGGTCAAAAATGACTCAAAATGACGAAAACAAGCTCAAATTGGCTCAAAATGACTCAAAATTCTCAGAAATCGCTGAGATTCATAAATGACTCAAATTGTCCAAAAATGGCTCAAAAACGTCTGAAACTGACGAAAATTGGGTCAAACTAGCCTAATTTGGCTCAAAGTGTATCAAAAATCGTTCAGACTCATCTCAAAACGGTCATCAGACTGTCATCTTATTGTTATTTTTCCACATTTCTCTATCTATCTTGGTCTCTCTCTCTCTCATTCTCTTCAGACATAAAATAGAAAAGAATTGGTGGGGGGGGAAATAAAAGAAGACAGGAGGAGAAAGACCACAAAAAACTGCGTCTTTCTCTCTCAACGTGAATCATTCCATTCGTTTGAGTGGTTGGTGTGTGTGTGTGTGTGTGTTGTCCCCCCCCCTCCCATCAAACAGAGATCCAAGAGGGTACCAGAGAACACTTCTCTCATAGATTATATCTGATGAAGAGGGCGACAGAGAGCACGAGTCAGCTAGAGAGTATAGCTAATCGAAGCAGAGAGCACGACCGTCTCCGTGTAGATCATACGGAAGTGAGAGAGACCGTGAGAGAAGGCGCTCAGATTCTCTCTCAGATTGCAATGCATTTGATGAATCGAGAGAGACGAATGATGATAATTGATATTTTGTGTGTGTGTGTGCGGTCACATGTTGTTTGTTATGTGTGATGTCTCTTCTGTTTAAGTTTTGGAAGTCTCTGACACGCAAATAGAGTGAAAAGTGAGAGGACATCAAAGTACGTCTCATCTATTTTCAATTTTTGATGAAATCGAAATTGATAAGAATCGAAGAGAGATGGGCGGTAACAAGTGGATTAGGCGGTGTGCAATAGGTCTACAGGCCTGTAGACTCCGCCCACTGACATGGTATTTGACAGTTTATGTTTTGAAGCTTTGGGCTCAAAATTCCTCAAATTTTCCTGTTTTTTCACAGAAAAATTGCCTTTTTGAGAGTTTCAGTTCCATTTTTGAGGTAACCGGTGGGGATTATAGGTCTGCAGGGCCTATAATAGGGCTCCGCCCAGTTTGAACTCAAAATGTCCCGATGGAGAGTATTGGAGATGGCATTTGACCATTTTCGAGCTGGATTTTCGAGATTTGAAATTCAAAAATCACTGAAAACTCACCGGAACCGATTTCAGACTGAAAATTTGAGTTTTTCGAGCTGAAAACGGTTTCAAAGCTTTCTGGCTTCAAATCCCTCAAATTTTCCCGTCTTTTCACTGAAAATCTGCTCTGAAACACCTAAAAACTCATTTTTGAGTGTTTCAGCAACGTTTTTGAGGTGGAAATTCGGATCTCAATCATTTCGAGTAGTTTCACGGATTTTGACCGTTTTTAGGCCAAAAATACGGAATTTTCTAGCCAAAACTCAGTTCAGGATGCTGAAAACGGTACAACGACTCGATTTGACAGTTTCAGACTCTATTCAGCTCAAAAATCTCAAAGTTTCAGTCCGAAATCAGTCAATTCCAGGAGCTTTTCACTTTCGAGCCGAAAAATGCCTTTTTCCTGGGTTTTGACCGTTTTAGGCCAGTTTTCCAGCCAAAACTAAGTTTAAGTTGCTGAAAACGGTGAAACGTCTCGATTTGACCGTTTCAGACTGTTTTCAACTCGAAAAACTCCAATTTTCAGTCTGAAAATCGGTCTATTCAAGCCAAAATAGCTGAAATTCGCTGTTTTGAGCGTTTCCAACTCAATAAACTCATTTTTGAGTTGTTTTTCAGTCAAAAAACGCCGAAATTTTGCTTTTTTCCGTCTGAAATCGGGCAAGCTGAAAGTCATTTTCGAGTGCTGTTTTCTAGTCACTTCTCGGCACTTTCTCCTCCTTTCCAATCCGATTTCCATTACGATCTTGATTCCAGAAGAGTGAGAATCACTTCACTTTCTCCTCTCTCTTTCTCTCTTTCGGAATCTATATAATTCTCGTTCAGTTGTTCTAGATTCTGAAGTCCTCTCCGTCGTCTTCTTCTGACAGGCGGACGGATAGAGAAAACTCTCTTTCTTTCTGCAGAAAAGAAACGACACCCGGTTGTCCGATTGGTGTCCGCCCCGACCGACCGACAGACGGGAGGGGGGGAGATGTTACACAATTCTCCATTTCTTCTTCTTCTTCTTTATCGTTTAACACGAAACGAGAGAGAAGAGACAGAGAGACGGCGAGAGAGTGCAAGTGAAGAGACGCAGAGAGCACGACGTCTTCAGAAGGCCTCTTCAGAGACCCCTTGAAGGGGCGTGGTTGTTTGGAAGGAGAGCTCTCTCTCGTTTTCATGAATAATTGAAAGGTAGCCGCCTCTCTCTCTCTCTCCACCGCCTCTAATTATGTCGAAAGGGGGCACCTTTTCAACAGAAAACGCATTTTTTCTTCTCGAGAGGCCTTTGGTCGAATTCCAAATTATATATGTGTGCGTGTTTGTGTGGAGCTCCGCTCATTTGCAGATTCTGAGCTCTTAGAGAAGAAAAGGAAGTAGAAAAGAAGGGATCTAGTTTGCTCTCTTCTAGATTTTCAGATAGCGGCGGACATCTGGACATACAGACACTCAGAAACACATATTGACCAGATTTGGACGGTCAGAACACCCAGAAATCGGTCAGGACGTTCGAAATGAGGATTCTGGACATCCGGACACACAGAAATACCTTTGCACTGTCAAAATGTCACGATTTCAGTGAAATCGAAGACATCTAGATCTAGATACGAATCTAGAACCTTCAGCGTCCTCTTATCTATCGAGTGATCTAGATTTTCAGATTTTCAGACATCTGGAGGCTAGAAATGGGGATTCTGGACCATTTTTGGACAACCGGACACTCAGAAACACCTTTGGAGGCTCAAAATGTGATTCTGGAGTATTTGAAGTAAAAATAATGAGATTTGGACATCTGAACGCTCGAAATATGTTTTTGAAGCGTTTGAAACGGTCAAAAAGACATCCGGACAGCCAGAAACGCCTCTGGAGGCTCAAAATGGCCGTTTGAAGCCAGATTTTCAGATTTTAATCATTCTGGTAGCTCAGAAACGGAAGAAAATGGGCAAAAAGACATCCGGACACCAAATTTTGCATTTTCGAACATCCGGACACTCTAAATCCTAATTTTCCGCGTTTTTCGAATCTCCAAAATGTCACGATTTCAGTGAAATCGAAGACATCTAGATCTAGATATGAATCTAGAACCTTTAGCGTCCTTTTATCTAGATTTTCGGACATCTGGACATCTGGACACTCCGAATAGGAGTCTAGAGCTGGAACTCACCGATGGATCGAAATAAAAGACGCCGAGAAGCTGCATATCATTGTCAATGAGGAGCATCGTCGTGCTATTCAGAATTCAGAATATTCTTCTTCTGAATATTTCAGAGAAATGGCAACATCTCGGCGGGGTTAATCTAGGTGAGAGTGTGTCGGTGACGCCCCCAGAATACAATATTCTGTAGGGGATTCCATTCCGAGAAAATGAGAAAAAAGTCAGAATCAGAAGACGTGACGTCGAGATTCTGGATTCAGAAGATTGACAGCACAGAGGTAGCGTTTAGACCGAATAAAAACGCTCCAGATGCCTCAAAAAGGCTCCAGGAGTCTCTAGAACCGCCTAGAAGACGTCTGGACGTTTCTGAGGGCTCCGTGAGCGTCTCAGAGGATTCTGGAGTCATGAAAGCGCTCAGAATGTCTCCAGAAGCGTTCTGACGTTTCAGATGTCTCTGGATTCGTCCATTTGCCTTCAGAAGACTCCAGAAGTCTTCAGAATGCGACTACCGAAGACAGACTGATCTGAAAGACTTCAGAAGTCTCTGGAACCGTGTAGAACCGTCTGGGAGTTTTCTGAAGGCTCCGTGACCGTCTCAGAGGATACTGAAGTCCTGAAAGCGTTCAAAATGTCTCCAGAAGCGTTTTGACGATTCAGATGTCTTCAGATTCGCCTTTCTGCCTTCAGAATCCGTCTACCGAAGACAGACTAATCTGGAAGTCTCGAAACGCCGTCAGATCTTTCCATAAGGATTCAGAAGACGTTAGGTTGCTTCTGGAGCCCGAAGACTTCAGATTCCGTCAGTAGCTTTCAGAATCTTTCAGACAACGTCAACGCTCTCCAGATTTCGTAAAAACACAGAAAATGTGTCCAATTTTCCCACAAATTCATGTTTTCTCACTTCTTTCTTCTGATTTCTTGACGTCTTCTGAATTTCCTTCAGAATTTTCTTCCACACGAGTTCTCCGTGGGATACTGGCTCTTGTTGTTGCCATATTTCCCGGGGATTATGTGTATCATGTGATACGCGGGGATTTGTGGGTGTCGTTGGATTTCAGATGAGAATATCCAGAATTAGAAAATTCGATGGATTTTCAACCAGAAGGATAATCCTTTTCGGACGGCGTCAATCAGAGATTATTGAGGATTTGAAAAATGAGAAAAAGTTGACTCATTCTATCCATAAATATACGGATAATGAGGTATAGTGAGTGTGATCATACGTTTTTCAGAGCATTTTTGATGCTGAAAACAGACTTTTGACGTCAAAAGGGGTCTTAGACCTCCCGAATCCGGTTTTGGGGGTTCTAGAACCCCTCTTGACCAGATTTGGACGGTCTCAACGGTCAGAATGGGATTTTGGAGCATTTCTGGACATCCGGACACCCGGCAACACCTTTGGAGGCTCAGAAAGTGATTCTGAGGTGTTTGAAGCCAAGTATCGGACATCTGGACACCGCGAAATTCGTCTAGAAATATGATTTTGGAGCATTTCTGGACATGCGGACCTGCCGAAATCAGTCAGGACGCTCAGAATCTGATTCTGAAGTGTTTGAAGACAGAATTTCAAGATTTTGGACATCTGGACACCGAGAAATTCGCCTAGACGCTCGAAATATGATCCTGGAGCGTTTCAAACGGTCAGATGGACATCTGGACACCGGGAAATCCATAAATGCGCTCAAAACTTCATTTCAGAGCGTTTAGAGCACAGAAGACATCCGGACGCTCGGAAATTCAGGCGGAATAGCCAAATTTTCTGGTTTTGGACATCCGGACACTCAGAAACACTCTTTTGGAGTCCAAATCCGAGATTTTTGAGTCATTGATTATGCTCATCACAAAAATGTGCATGCATAGTCATCTGGAACTCCTCAAGCCAATTTTAGCCGATTTTAACAATTTAAACGACGTAAACCACCCGGATCTCGCAGTTTTTGACGCAAGTCAGATTCTTGAGCACTCTGTGGTGGTCTTATCGCGGATTCGAATGCATTTCTAAGAGGATCTCTTGATCTACTCTATGAAAAACGGCAAAAGATAATCCAAAGGACGCGGCGAAACGGAGCATTTGGAGCTCGAAAAACTGGAAAAATGAGAGATTTTCAGCCAATTCTCAAAACCCAATAAATCAAATTTCCGGGGGATTGTTGCAATTTGAAAAGCGGAAGTCTCCTAATTTCCGGCAAAAACGTTATTTTCAGAGTGTTTTTTTTCCAGTTTTTCAGAGAAATCTGAAATTCTCTGGCTCCCAGGTAAGATGGAGCAGCTGGATGAGTCATAGCTGATTACTGATTAGCTGAAAAATGATGACATTTTTCAGATTTCCATCAGAGGTCATCAGGGAAATGAGAATTCTGTCTAGTGACATTTTCAGCCAAATTTTGAACTGAAATCGGAAATTTTCAGTCATTTTCAGAGTTTTATAGCACTAAACTCTTCCAGACGCCTCAGAATCCGATTCTAGAGCTAATGCAGCTCACATTCAACGTTATCCAGCTGAAAAACCATCAAATTTCAGATTTTTCAGTCAGAAAGGTGACCTAACATCGATCTGCTCAGATTTCAATCAACTTTCGTGCTGAAAATTCGAAAAAATTCAGTTTTTTCGATAGAACTGTGAATTTCAGATATTTCAAATCCAACGTCTTGATAAGATTCCGAATTCGGATTTTCGAATCTCAAAAAGCTCTTTGTGTGTCGAATTTCATATTTTTCAGATCAACGTCTTCAGGAGGATCCGTTTTTTTAATTGAAATGAGAACTTTGCGTCAGAAATCCAATTTTTGACTCAAAATAGCTCGCAATCCGCATATTTTCAGACGATTGTCGAGTTTTATAGGTCTAAACTCTTCCAGATGTCTCAAACTGCGCAGAATCCGATTCTGGATTTTTCAACATCAAAATAACTTGAAATTTGTCATTTTTTGGCTGATTTTCATCCAATTCTCAAATCGCCGTGTGCAAATTGTGACTCCGATCCGATAGATCTCAAAAATCAAGTTTCCGACTCAAAATAGCTTGAAATTCACAATTTTTTGGCTGTTTTTGAATTAGAAATCTCAGAATTCCGATCTGTATGCTCAATTCGGGTCAAAAATCAAGTTTCTGGTCCAAAATAGCTTGAAAATTGCCATTTTTTGGCTGATTTTCAGCTGGAAATCTTCAAATTTCGATTTTCTAGTCAATTCTCAAATCGCATCTCCAGAACCTTCCAAAATCGCTCCATTCTTCTTCTCCTCTCCCCAATTTCCTCGTCTTCTCCAAAAAAGGCTCTGGCAGCTAACCAAATCGAATTCCAAATCCATTTCTCTCTCATCCTATACACTTTTTGTCGCCGTCGTTTTCGTTGTTGGCCGTCCTCTCTCTCTCTCTCTCTCCCCAAGAGACACCCAGAGAACACGACAGTTCTCCCTCTCTCTTCAAGAGGTCTCAGAGAACACGAGAAAGCCGTGTGGCGGACAATTTTGCGCGCATACACACACTTCCATCTCCATCCATCCACATACATACACAACGAGAAGGCAGCAAACGGTGGCCAGTGGCGATGACAAGAGGAGGGAGAAGAGACCAGTGTACCACACACCGCCCATCTCTCTCTTTTTTGTTGCTTATTTGCTGGCTGTCTCCTAGCGGAGAGAGAGAGAGAAAGAGCGCCTGTGTGTGTTCTTGTGAACTTTGCGATATTGAACCAATGTGTGTGTCCCCTCGAGGAGAGGAGGAGGACGACGGCCGTCAGTTGCGACGGAACTTTCGCAATTCGTCTTCTGCGAGAGTGATTTTTGCACTCATAAGAGAAGAGAGGGCGGAAGGAAATGACGGAGGAGGTGGTGGTCGGGGACCTTTGACCCATCATATGACAGCTGGGAGGGACCAACAAAAAACGGATTCTTTTCAGAAAGATTCTGGAGCTCACAGAAATCTTTAGAATGCCAGGTTTTCAGATTTAAAGCGTTTTGGAAGCTGAGAAATCTGTATGCAGGCTCTAAATGCTATATTGGAGCGTTTAGGACGGATGAAATGCTTCAGAAGACGTTGGAGTGGCTCCAGAAGATTCTAGACATTAGAACCATATATCAGAATCAGAAGACGTGACGAGATTCTCGATTCAGAAGATTGATAGCAAAATTATGAAACATGGGATTCATAATCCGTCAAAAGAGAGGCTCCAGGAGATTCAGAACGCTCCAAATGCCTCAAAAAGGTGATTTTTGACGTCGTGGGGGGTCTTAGACCTCCTGAATCTGGTTTTGGGGGTTCTAGAACCCCTTTTATCAGATTTCGACGGTTTCAGCGGTCAGAACACGTTCAAAAGTGGATTTTGGAGCATATCCGGACATCCGGACAGCCAGAAACACCTTTGGAAACTCATAATGTGATTCTGGAGTGTTTGAAGCCAAGTTTCGGACATCTGGACACCGAGAAACTCATCTAGACGCTTGAAATATGATTTTGAAGCGTTTCAAACGGTCAAAAAGACATTCGGATCTGCGGAAATCAGTCAAAACGTTCAAAATGAGAATCTGAATGCTTTAGTAGACGTTGGAGACGCTCCAGGAGATTAGATCCATCTGGAGAGTCAAAACGGTCCCTCAGAAGCATTTAAACTGATTCAGAACGCTCCAGACGTCTCAAAAAAGCTTCAGAAGTCTCAAAAACCGTCTATGAGACGTCTGGAGGCTCCGTGAGCATCTCAGAGGATTCTGGAGCCCTGAAAGCGTTCAGAATCGTCAAAACTACGTTAAAACTATCCAGATGTTTCCAAAGATCTCAGAAAATCACTCTTTTGCACGAATCGCTGTTTTTAATCTGTGCAAGTCAGAAACAACTGAATCGTGCTGAAAATCAGCCGAGCGGAAATGGATCAGAGATGAAAATGAGAGATTTTGCATCGCTGAATTCGAATTTTGGGCCAAATCGACTCAAAATTCGAGTTCTGACATTTCCAAATGTCTTAAATCCGAATCAGCTGTTATTTCGGTTCAAAATTAGTCAAAACTCGCCAGAATTAGATCGAAATTGCTCAGAAATCATCAAAAAATGGGATCTGGATTTGTGAAAGTCTCAAAATGAGTCAAAGATGCACAAATCCGTTTCAGCTGAATCAGATGCTTCAGGATTGGTTGAAATCGAATTTTGGGTCCAATCGACTCAAAATTTGAGTTCTGACGTTTCAGAATGTTTAAAAACCTCGAATCTGCCGCCATTTTGGCTTCAAAATGAGTTAAAACTCGAGTTTAAGGCCAAAATTCGATCAAAATGGCTCAGAAAAATGAGTCAAAACTCAACAGGACCGTTCCAGATACCGTAACCCGATAGGACGATGCAGAAAAAGCGACAAAAAGCTGCCGGATTCCATAGCTACAATAAGCCGTCCAAAAATTCAAAAAAGACTCACTTTCTGCTCATTTCCCATCATCATTATAGTTAGGCGAATAACAATGTCTATAACAATTTCAGATATATCTCTATATATATCTATACGAATTGTTTATTGAAACACAACGTCTCCTCCTCCTTTTTCTGTCGCTCCACAACGACGAGGACGACAAAAAAGAAGAAAACGAAAAGGAGTGAGGGAATAATCCCCCCGGCCACCCAACACGGTCAGTGGAGGGCTCCCAAACTCTGCCGGAGAGAGCTCTGAAGAGATAATGACGTCTTGGCACGACGCCAGGATGTAATCCCGGCGAGAAGCGGAGAGCTCTGTGTGCTCCAAATCTCGCGTGAGAAGAGCTCATCTGAGTTGAGGCTTCAAAAAAATTCAGATTCCAACACCATCTGGAGGTCTAGAATCTCGAAATTTCGCCAATTTTCAGAGTTTCTGACTGAAAATCTCGAATTTACAAGCTTAGATCCAGTCTTTTGGCTTGAAATTTCAGCCTGAACTTAATTTGAGTCTCACGACGCCAGGATGTAATCCCGGCGAGCTCTGGGCTCTGTGTGCTCCAAATCTCGCGTGAGAAGAGCTCATTTGAGTTGAGGCTCAAAAATCAGAGTTTTCAGAGAGATCTGGAGGTCTAGAATCGAGTCTTGACCAAGATCTAGCTGAAAACCTCAAATTTTCTACAATTTTCAGACTTTTTCACTGAAAATGTCGAAATTTCGTCTATTTTCAGAGCTTCTCACTGAAATTCTCGAAATTTCAAGCTCAGATCCAGCTTTTAGACTAGACATTTCAGTTTTAGCTCAAAAAAAAAAAGAATCTGAGTTAAAGTTCTTGAAAAAAGCGGAAAATTTCAGATTCAAAGACATCTGGAGGTCTAGAATCTCGAAATTTCGCTTATTTTCAGAGTTTCTGACTGAAAATCTCGAATTTTCAAGCTTAGATCCAGTCTTTCGGCTAGAAATTTAGCCTGAACGTAATCTGTTTCAGATTCAGTGAGTCTCTGCAGCTGAAAATCCTTTTAAGCCAATTTCTGCAGGGTTTCAGCTGTTTCATCCTCTATATTTCAAAGAGTTTCGAAACAAACACTGAAATCCCTCCGTTAGTTTCAAGGAATCGAAGGATTAGTGAGTCAGTGAGCTCAACTAGGTGGTCGGCACTTGAAAACTCTTTCAGAATACCAATGTTTTTTGACAGAAAAATCGCAAAAATGAACTGTTTGACGCAGTTGGCACGGTGCCAAGGAGTAATTTCAGCCTTCCAGATAGCTCAGATGCTTCAGAAATCGGTTGAATTCTATCGGTTGGGTCAAATTGACTCAAAATTTGAGTTTCAGACGTTTCAGATTGTCTGAAATCCGAATCCACTGCTATTTCAGCTTCAAAATGAGTCAAAACTCCATTCTATTCGAGTTTTTTGAGTTTTCTCTTCACTAAGACCACCGCGGGAGGTCAAATAATCCTTCTTCTCTTGGGAAGAATTGAAAGTGAACTGTGTAAATGTTTGCACACTTTCACTCCCACTCTAATAGACTCAAAACAGACGGACGGGCGGTCTATCGCCCTGTTTGCATTGGGTTTCTGAACAGAGAACACACATTCCAAGTGGTTTGGAACGGGTTTTCAGGAATTTTGGATGTTTTTTGAACGATCTGGCGTGCCTCGCGCGCGTTTTTATATAAAAAATCAGCTCAAAAATCGTCCAAATCACAGAATCGCTGGTGCTCCTTCAGCGCGTTTCAGAGTACATGGTTTTTTGAGTCAAATCAGCCAATTTTCAATGGATCTACCCACGAAGCAAACTTTTACCAGTTAATGCAATTTAATTCCATTCACGAATGCAATTTAATGCATTTTTTTGCATTTTTGTGCCATAAAAATGCATTATTTTGCGTTCGTGGGTAGGCAAGTTTTCTTCGTGGGTAGGTCCACAAGAAAAATCGTGTTTTTAGAACACTTTTCTGGCGCGCCTTTGACGTTTGACTGGTTTTGAAAACAGCCCCATAATCGCTGGTGCGCCTTCGAAGCGCTTCAGAATTTATGCTTTTTGAGACAAATCAGCCGATTTACGAGCAAAACATCGTCCAAGACTAAGAAAATCGCTGGCGCACCTTTTGGCGCGTTTTCAGAGCTTTGTTTCTGACTGTTCCTATAGTCAAAACCTATGGATTTATAGCATTAAAACCCAATTTTTTCCACAAAAAACTCATTTTCCACTCAAAAACCCAAATTTCCCACCAAAAACTCCACTTTTCGGGGTCAAAAACCACACAAAATCTTGTTATTTACACATTTTTTGCAATTTTCTCTATCTTTCGAGTTCACACACACAGCTGTTTCTATTTGTCAGAAACCTAACTGACTGACTGAATCATATGATATCAGTTATTTCAGTCAGTGTAACAAGTAATCACTGGTCGTCTCTCTATCTATCATCTGATAGAGACGAATGTAGGTAGGTGGGGAAGGAGGTGGAGGTGAAAATAGATACTAGAAAACACGTGCATTACACAAAAAAAGTGATGAAAAATGGGAAAAATTGGGGGATTTTTGATATAAAAATACCATTTTTCAGAATAAAAAACAATCAAAATGATCGATTTTTGACTGAAAATCCCGTTTTTTCAGCTCAAAACCGTCTAAAACCATGATTTTCCGGTCAAACCACTCGTAAAAATGGGTAAAATTGGGGGATTTTGGTATAAAAGTACCATTTTTCAGCCTAAAAACCATTAAAATCCTCGATTTTTGACCGAAAACCCCAGTTTTCAGCGTAAAAACCGAACTTTCCGGTCAAAAACACGTAAAAATGGGGAAAATTGGGGGATTTTTGATATAAAAATACCATTTTTCAGCCTAAAAACCACTAAAATCCTCAATTTTTCACTGAAAATCCCAATTTTCAGCTCAAAAACCATCTAAAACAATGATTTTCCGGCCAAAAACTAGTAAAAATGGGGAAATTCGGGGATTTTTGATATAAACAATACCATTTTTCAGCCTAAAAACCATAAAAATCCTTGATTTTTGACTGAAAACCCCATTTTTCAACTCAAAAACCGTCGAAAACCATGATTTTCCAGTCAAAAACCCGTAAAAATGGGGAAAATTTGGGGATGCTTGTCATGGTGGCCTAGAATCCCAAAAAGCGGCCATCAAATTGAAAAATACTGAAAATACCATTTTCCAACCTAAAAATCATCGATTTTTGATTGAAAATCCCGTTTTTCAGCTCAAAAACCATCGAAAACCATGAACTTCCGGTCAAAAATCCGTAAAAATGGGGAAATTCAAGGATTTTTGATATGATGGCCTAGAATCCCAAAACTCGGCCACCAAAGGTCTAAAACCGTCAAATTCCTCAATTTTTGACTGAAAATCCCCGTTTTTCAGATCAAAAACTGTCTAAAACCATCAAAATCACAGAATCGCTGGTGCGCCTTCGGCGCGTTTCAGAATTTCTATTTTTCAGTGAAACTTGATGATTTTCAGAGGATTCGAAACTTAAAATTCAAATCTGGCGCACCTTTGACGCGATTTTCGGTAAAAATTCACTTTTAAAAACGCTAAAAATACCATTTTCCAACCTAAAAACCATTAAAATCCTCGATTTTTGACTGAAAATCTTGTTTTTCAGCTTAAAAATCGTCTAAAACCATGATTTTTTTCGTTTCAAGACCCGAATTTTCAGATTTTATCTAATATCCGAACATGATCATAGTCCCAAAGAATGAAAATTACGCCTCTGAATAGAAAAACCACTGAAAATACCCGAAAACTAACCTCGCACTCGTCACTTCGCACCCATTTCCTATGGTCATCGGCGATTTGTTGCATTCGAGATTTGATCTGAAAGAGAAAGAAAATACACTTCGATAGATGAAAATTGTGAAAACTGGCGCTCCTTGGGCGCGTTTTTATTATAATTTTGGTGCATTTTAGGAGCTTTTCGACAGATTTTTCAGTTTAAAGTCGTAAATTTTGAGCATTTTCGAGGTGTCTGGCGCGTCATGGACGCGTTTAAACTCGTAGATTTATGTCAAAATCACGATTTCTAACCCTAAACCTGCGAAAAACGCGTCAACGACGCACCAGACTCATTTTTGAACCGAAAACGCCGAAAATCTATCAAAAATCATCACATTTGCTGGAAAATCAGTCTGAAAACTCGGAAAACGCGTCAACGGCGCGCCAGCCCTGGTTCTAATCGAAAAATCTCTAAAACCGCGCCTAAGGTACGCCAGACTTATTTTGAAACGATAAAAAGCGTCTTTATGACGGAATTTAGGGTTTCTAGGTCGATTTTTCGTTCGAAAACTGCTCAAAAACACGATTTTCTGACTAAAACTGCATTTTTAGATGAATTCCAACTGGAAACCCCGTTTTTTATGCTTAAAATCACTTTTTAATCTCAATTTCATCTCAAAAACCCGATTTTCCGGCTAAAAATCACATTTTTGGATGTATTTTAGCTCGATTTTCCAGCTCTTACCATCAACTCGACGGCCTAATTCTAAAAGCGCGCCTTAGGTACGCCAGACTCTCTTTTGATTCAAAAACTCAATTTTCCGGCTAAAACTGCATTTTTGGATGAATTTCAGCTAAAAAACCGATTTTCAGGCTCATTTTCTGCTCAAAAACTCAATTTTCCGGCTAAAAATCACATTTTCGAATGTTTTTTAGCTCTTACCATCAACTCGACGGCCTTCTCGACTTGTTGATTCTGCATAGCCGTCGCTCTCGCCCTCACATCATTCAGAGTGATCGTTTTGATCTTTGTGATCAACTCAATCTTCCGATCAATCGATACTTGATTCTTGATATCCATCTCCTCGTATTCCACGTATTCACGAAGTACTCGTTCGAATTCTGTCTCTCCGAATATCTCTTCCCATTTGAATCCCCACGCGAGCGCTTTTCGGATCGAGTTTCGGCTGCAAATAAATGGGGATTTTTATGACTTTTTCGGTCTAAAAACTCAATTTTTCTTTGAAAAATGATAGAAATGACAACTTGCACAGCGTTTTTTGGGTTTTAGAATCATTTTTTCAGAATTTTGCTCAAAAACAACAAAAAAATCTCTAAAAATGTTGAAGAATGGGTATCCCGAACGGTTTATGCCATATAAACTTTATGGGCCGAAAATTCAATTTTTCATAGCGATTTTTGGACTTTTTGGGTTCTGATTAGTCAATTTTCATCGAAATTTCTTCAATTTTTGAAATATTGTCGTAAATTCGGATGTTCGGTGTTTGCGTACTTGGTACAAAATCTCCAATTTTCAGATTATTCTCTAAAAATTTGAAACTTTTGAAATTTTGAAAAAATGTAGTAAAATCTGGTGTTTGGTATTTGCGGACTCGGTGTATGCACAGATTAGGGGCTACCGTAGCTCAAAATAGCTCAAAATGAGTGGGAAATTCGTTTTTCCAATAAAAATTTTCAAAAATATCTCAAAATCATTTTCTGTGATACAGTAACCCAGGAAACTCGAAACCTAAAGAATCGACTAGATTTTGAGCTAATCATGACATTTTCGACTCAAAAAATCAGGATTTTCACTTTAAAACACCGATTTTCAGCTCATTTTTTGTACTTTTTCAGTCAAAAACTCACTGCAACTGAAAATTCCTCCTCCCGACACCGTTATACCATCCGAAATGTTTGAAACTCCACCGTAAGTCTCTCACTGGTTTCTTCTGTGATTTCCTTCGTTTCCTCCGTTTTTTCATCGATTTCTCTTGAATTTCCACATGAATCGTCCATTTTCTCCGTCGTTTTTCCGTGATTTTCTTCATTTTCCCGTTGATTTTCAACCCGTTTTCCGCCATTTTCCGTCGTTTCATCACCAGTTTTTGTGCTTTTCTCAATACCCGTTTCTCTAGATTCTTCATCGATTCCCGTCGTTTTTCTCGTCTTTCGTTCTTCAATTTCTCTGTTTCTATTAGTGATTCTCTCTTCTTTTTCAGTTCAATCAATAGTTTTCGAATCTTTTTCAGAAGAAGTTGACGATCGATTGGCGATTGATTGATACCCGATACGACGAGACGCATTGTCAGCAGGTGACGGTTACGAAGGATTCGCATCATTAACTGCAAAAAATTTGAGGCAATCTATATGGAGCAGAGATGGAAGTCGGAAGTCGGAATTAGATTTTTTCGCAAATATTCAAAAACTCCAAGAGGAAAATCATAAAGTTGCCGAAAATCAGTGGAAAATTAGTTTTTTGATGAATAAAAGCCTGTTTTCTGTCCTTTCCGACCATTTTTCCACATACTTGTCAAATGACGGGCCGGGCCTGAAAAGCTTCGGCCCGGGCCCGGCCCGTCAGGCCCGTCTTTTCAGGGGTATGAGATTTTTGAGAAAAATTTTCAAATTTTTTTTTCAATTTTTCATTTGGAAAAATTTCCAAATTTACTCGTTTTTTCATACCTTTTTCATAATTTTTTTTTAGTAAATTTCTCGAAACATTGACTGAGAGTTGACCTTAGTACAATTTTAATCAAATTAAAAAAATTCCCTCCAAAAAGACGGGCCTGACGGACCGGGCCGGGCCTGACGTTTTGAAAAAAAAGCCCGGCCCAGCCCTTGACAAGTATGTTTTTCCATGTATTTTTGCGGAATTTACTTTTCCGAAATTCCACCGTTATGGAATGACGGAAGTCGGATATGAAATTCCTTATCCGGAAGTCGGAAGTCGGAAGTCGGAATTCCCAACAACACTGATATGGAGCGATTTCAGAGGAGAAACTAGGGGATTTTCAGACAAAAACTGCGGGGAAAAGTGCTCATAAGACTTCTGTATTGTTTTATATCGGCGCCCACCTCTGTTCCGAGGATGTAACTGAATAATGGCAAAGTCTTCGATTATAACAGTTCGATTTTTCCACATGTTTTGAAATGAAAGTCGTTCAAATGCGTGTTAAAGGAACACCAGGCCAGAGGTGGGCGCCGATTGAAATTTGCCGGCGGCAATCGAAGACGATCTTCATTCTCGCCCACCTCTGCACCAGGCAAGTTTCAACATCATAATTTTTGCGATTTTCAATTAATTTTCAGCTTTTTTTTACAAAAAACTCACATCAACAATGGAATATTCGTTCTTGACCACTGAAATGAGTCCTTCCAGTTCTCTTTCGAATACATCCGCCTCGTTATCCTCGATTTCTTCCTCATTTCGAAGTTCTTCATGTTTTTGAAATTCGGCGGCTATCGAGAAGTACTCATCGAGTGTGTCGAAGGCTGAAAACGGCAAAAAATCTTAAAAATGAAGCTGAACAAGTGCTCAAATGGGTAGTTTTCGTCAGAAATTTCAAATTTTTGATAGAAAATGTCTCAAATTATGGTAAAAACGGTGAAAAAGCGGTCACAGGGGTAAAATTTTGTGATTTTTCAAGAAGTTTGGCGCGCCTCAGACGCGTTCAGTATATCAAATTCCATTTCTGTTGTAGAAAAAGTGGTCCTGGCGTGCCGCGGACGCGTTTTCCACGCTTTCAGACTGATTTTTTTCGCTTTTTCGATTCAAAAATGAGTCTGGCGCACCGCTGAATGCGTTATCTAAAAAATGGAGCTACCGTAACCCAAAAATCTCGAAAATGATGGTAAATGAGCTAAAAAAAGTGCTCAAATGGGTAGTTTTCTTCAGAGATTTCAAATTTTCTTGTCAAAAATGTCTTAAAATTATGGTAAAAACGGCAAAAAATTGGGATATTTTGGGTTCTGATTAGTCTATGGGTCATTTTTCATCAAAATTTCTGGAAAATTTTGAAAAATTGTCGTAAAATCTGGGTGTTCGGTGTTTGCGGACTCGGTGTATGCACAGATTCGGGGCCACAGTAACCCAAAATGTCTCAAAAACGGTAAAACCGACGGAAAACGGGTCCCAGGGGGTAGTTTTCGATGGGAAACTCAAAAATCACATTAAAAAATATCAAAAATTTGTGTTTTCATCAATTTTTAGCTCCTCAAAACTCACGACAATCTCCAGTATCATTGATAATCTTCTCAACATGTCTTCCAGCTGTCTCGAATGCCTCAACGTTCTCTCTATCGATTCGATCCGTCAACTGATCGGTTTGTTGTCTCATTACGAGATCCAACTTCTCAATTTGTGCCTTCAATTCGTCTTTCCGTCGCTTCTCCTCTGCCGCCTTCTCGATATTCTTCACACATTGAACACGCCAGAACTCGTCGATCATTTCTTCCGTTCGGAGGCTCACTGCCTGTTCGTATGTCTAGAAAATATGAGTTTTGGGTGGTGAAAATACTCCAAAATTCAAATTTAGAATGGATTTTTGAGTTAAAAAACGGAATTTTCAGTCAAAAATCGACAATTTTGCGGGTTTTCAGACTGAAAAGTGGTATTTTTAGCGTTTTTTAACCAAATTCTCACCCAAAATCGCGCCAAAGGTGCGCCAGAAATTGAAGAATTGAGTTTTTGGTGGTAAAAATACACCAAGACAGCCTAAAACCGTGATTTTCCGGTCCAGAACCGTCGCAATCACAGTATCGCTGGTGCGCCTGCGGCGCGTTTTCAGAACGTTTTGTGGTATTTTTCAGCTTTTTTCAAAGAATTGTATTTTCACCGTTTTTAAAGTGAATTCTCACACAAAATCGCGTCAAAGGTGCGCCAGGAAATATCAAAAATGAGTAAGCAACGGTTTTTGTGGGGTTTAGTTGGAAAATTTGCTAAAATTCATGAACTTCGACTATATGCAAAGTAAAAAACAAAGTTCTGAAAACGCGCCAAAGGCACACCAGAGATTCTGTGATTTCGATGGTTTGTTGGCTCGAAAATCACGATTTTAGACGGTTTTAGAGCTTAAAAACGGGATTTTCACTCAAAAATCAAGGATTCTCACGATATTCAAGCTGAAAAATGGGTATATTCAGTGATTTTTTACCTTTAAATCCTGATGACTGGAGAATGCGACAATCGAATGATCATCTAGAATGAATTCCTCAACGAATGGAATCGGTTGTTCCCTTATATCAACTCCTTTCTCGAATTCATCAATCCGAGTGGGCGGAGACTTGAAATTGTGTCGAACTCCATGGAAGAAGTTGTTCAGACGAATCCTCTCGTTTCGACGGGAACGTTTCGATCGGATCTGGAAAAGAAGAGCGAAATTATAAAAAAATAGAAAAAGTGATAATGAAAGGTGAAAATTTTCAGCTCATTTCGTACAGGTAATCTTGAAAAATTCCGATTTTTTCAACTTTTACTCAATTTTCAGCTAAAAAATCGAATTTTTGAGTAAAAACTGACTTTCCAGTGTATTTTTCAGCTAAACAATCAAGTTTATTTCTGTCTGTGCGTCTGTTGATCCTGCTAGACAATTCGTGCTCATTTTGGAACTGAGAAATTCGTTCTGTGTGTCCATATGTCTTATGATATTCAATTTTCAGCAAGTTTCGACTATTTGTAGTCATATCATGTCTGTATGTGTGTCCGTACATCCAGAAATCAGTTTCACTCTTTTCTAGACGGCTTCCTATTATTTTTAGGCTAAAAATCTGAAAATTTTGAGAAAAAACCTGTTTCTTAGTCTAAAATTCTTGATTTCAAACTCAAAATCGATTTCAGGTAGCTTTGCTGCTAAAAACTGAAAAAGTGGTTTTCCAAACTATATTTCAGCTAAAAATCATGAATTTTATTGGAAAATATGTTTCCTAGACCAGCTTTTCGCTTAAAAACGTAATTTTTGAGTCTGAAAAACGAATTTTCTCGCCTAAACTATAATTTCAGGCTGTTTTTCATTCAAAACCTCAATTCTTAGGTCTGAAATGGTCTGAAAACAGCAGTTTTTTTGCTCTTTTTTGCTCACAAGCACAATTTTAAAATGTATTTTTCTCGTTGAAATCGAGTTTTCAGACTAGTTTTCCGCCCAAAATCCAAATTTTTTGGGTCAAAAAATTCGCATTTTCTCGTTTAAACCTAGTTTTCAGATCATTTTTCCGTCTAAAATCTCAATTTTTGGGTCTAAAAACCCGAATTTTCTCATCAAAACCACATTTTCAGACTTTCAGACTCACCTTATAGCCTCTGCCCACTCCGATCGTCCTCAACATCTCCTTAATCTGCCATCCCATTGGTCTCCAGATTTTGGATAATTTCTGTTGATTCGACAGTTTGAATGTGACTCGTTTCTTTTCTTGATTTTCAGTCGTATCATCAGTTACAGTATTCTCATTAGTTTCAGTTAGTTCTGTCTTAAATTCCATTAGATGAGATGAATCAGAAGACGTCGACGGCATCACATGACAGTTGGTTAGAGAAATCTGGAAAAAAAATTAGAAAATTAGAAGGATTTTCAACTGAAAATCCCGTTTTTTGGGTCAAAATCGGTCAAAAACCGAAGAAAATCACTGAAAAACTGTTTTTTTCGATATAAAATTGTCTGAAAATCACTGTTTTTAATCGAATCTTGGCATTTTCAGATCTCAAAATCGTGTTTTTGACTGAAAATGATCGAAAATAGGCGGAAAAATCACTTTTTCAGTCTTAAAATGGCTGAAAATGAATATTTTCCTCGTTAGTTTTTGTACATTTTCGGACCAAAAAAACCAAATTTTCAACAATTTTGACACATTTTTAATCGATTTTCGTCGATTTTAGACGAATCTTTACTCAAAAAGGTGATTTTTCCCCGATTTCAGACCATTTTTGACTCAAAAAAAGTAAATTTTCAGACATTTTCGCACCGAGAAACTCATTTTTTATAAATTGTAAGACAAAAAAAAACAGATTTTCAGCAATTTTGACTCATTTTCCATCGATTTTCGATCAATTTTCACCCAAAAAAGTAATTTTTCGTTTTAGAAATCAATTGTCGACTTAAAAAAAACCAGATTTTCAGCAATTTCAGCTAATTTTCTATCAATTTTCCTTGATTTTAGACCAATTTTCACTCAAAAAACTCATTTTTTTGGACGTTTAAAGACCGAAAAAACTAATTTTCAGCGATTTTAGCTCATTTTCTATCGATTTTCCTCAATTTACGACCATTTTTCACCCAAAAAAGGGAATTTTCAGACATTTTCGCACCGAAAAACTCTTATTTTTAATAAATTTAAAACCAAAATATCAGATTTTCAGCAATTTTGACTCATTTTTCATCGATTTTCGTCACTGTTCGACCAATTTTGATACAAAAAAAGTAATTTTTCGTCTTAGAAATCAATTTTTGACTGAAAAAAACCGATTTTCAGCGATTTTAGCTCATTTTCTATCGATTTTCGACCAATTTTCACCCAAAAAAGGCAATTTTTCCGCCTAAAACGACTTCTTACCACTTGATTACAGTCATTCATTGTACTATTTACACCGATTTCCATTTTAATTTCTTCCTCTTTAATCAATCCATCTGCCTCCTCCTCTTCCTCTTCTATTTTCACTTTTCTCCGTCGAAGTCTCCGCCCATTTTTCAGCGGAATTTTCCGATTTTTCTCCACAATTTCATCGATTTTTTCGATTTTTTCGCCGTTTTCCATGATTCCATTGATATGTGGTGGCTTCACAACGACGTCTTCTTTCTCCAGATTCTGATCCTGATGACGTGACGACGATGATTTCAGAATCCCTTTCAGAGGGACGATTCCAGATGACGTCGACGGTTGGAGTGGATCGATTTCTTCGGTTTTTGGGGTTTTCAGAATTCTCCTCTGATTCTGAAGGGCACGACGACGACGGATCCAGATTTCACGACGGATACGGTCACGGTATCGTTTGATCTGCAAATATAGGAGGTTTTGGGATGGAAATTGTGGAAAATTGGGTGAAAATGAGCAAAATCTGAAAAAATGCTGATTTAAAGTATCAAAAACAGTTATTTTCAACCATTTTAAGACTGAATAGTAGTAGTTTTCGTCATTTTTCAATCATTTTCAGCGAAAAACACGGGTTTCCGATCTGAAATAGTCGAAAAATGTGGTTTTGGGAGGGAAAAATTGCTCAAAAATACTAAAAATTCACTAAATTTGCTAAAAAGTGACTGAAAAATCTCAAAATCTGAAAAAAAATTTCGACAAAAACTATGATTTCCAGACATTTTAATACTGAAAAAGTAAGTTATTAGTCATTTCTCGACCATTCATAATCAAAAAACACAATTTTTAGATCTGAAAATGTCAAAAGCCGATTAAATTTCAGTGAGTTTCAGACATTTTTAGACCGAAAAGTCTGAAATTCGTTCAAAAATTTGGAAATTTCAGAGCTTTGACATGAAAAACGGTGATTTTCAGTTGAATTTGAGTCAAAAACATTTAAAAAACAGAATTTCTGCCTGATTTCAACTTCAAAAAACAGTTTTTCAGAGAGTTTGGTACCGGAAAAGTGAGTTTTAGGTCCTTTTTTGATAATTTCCAGCCAGAAAGACGATTTTTAGATCTGAAAATGTCAAAAGCCGATTAAATTTCAGTGAGTTTCAGGCATTTTTAGACCGAAATTCGACATTTTTCGATCTAAAAATCGTGTTTAAGGCCTGAAAATTGTTAAAAATAACGGAAAACTACTACTTCAGACTTGAAGTGAGCATGTATAATTTCAAAATTTGCTTAAAATTGTTGAAAACAGTTAGAATATTTGAGAATTTCAGATCAAATCTCATAATGCGACTGTGTGACACTGTCTGGCTCCGCCCACAGAGCAATACAATGTCCCAAGTATTGATACAATCTCGGTTTATGAGTTCTCACCATAGAAGGGATTACGGTAATCTGGGAATCTGTATTCCCTAAATGTGAAGAAAGAGCGAAAAATTGAGGATTTTCAGTTGTAAAAGTGGGGGTTTTTGAGTATCACCATAGCAGAGTTGCGCGGAAGCATACATGTGCGAGTTTCTGTAGTTACAGAAATCCGTAGCTCGAAATTTTTTTTGGGAGGGGGGCGTAGCCGAAAATTTTTTCTGGGAAGATTCGCCAGTTGGTACACCAGCTCGAAATTTTTTCCCCCACGAGGTACCTTAGGTCAAAATTTTTTTTGTTGCCATTTTACAGAATTCTGCCACATGTATGCGCGGAAGTAATGACGGAAGTATGACGGAAGTGAAATTATTTTTGACAGTATGAAACTGACGGCAATAATAAATAGTTAGTTAGTTGTATTGAAGGTATAACTACCCTCCGAGCCTAAAAAATCCCAAAATTTTACTTTTCTGGTATCATTAGACCTGAAAAGTCTCCACTTCCGACTTCCGCATGTCAAATTCAGCTGCTTTTTCAGGTCTACTGATACCAGAAAAGTAAAATTTTGGGGTTTTTTATGCTCGGAGGGTAGTTATACCTTCAATACAACTAACTAACTATTTATTATTGCCGTCAGTTTCATACTGTCAAAAATAATTTCACATACGGCACCAACTGGCGAATCTTCCCAAAAAAATTTCGAGCTACGGATTTCTGTAACTACAGAAACTCGCACATGTATGCTTCCGCGCAACTCTGCTATGGTGATACTCAAAAACCCCCACTTTTACAACTGAAAATCCTCAATTTCCCGCTCTTTCTTCACATTTCCCTCAATACAGATTCCCAGATTACCGTAATCCCTATATTAATGTGAGGTGAGAACTCATAAACCGAGATTCTATCAATTCTTGGAACATTGTTGCACTGTGGGCGGAGCCTTCCTATTCAATGCAAAAAAATCCCCGGGGTTCAGATATTATTTCAGGTCGAAATCGCAATTTTTCAGTTTGATTTCGTAAATGTCTGTCTCTCTTTTACGATTAGAGACAGGAATTATCAAAAATCTCGTTTTTTTAAGCAATTTCGACCGGTTTCTGGTTGAAAAATGCTCATTTTCAGCTACTTTATGACGATTTTCAGCCAAAAACACGATTTTTAGATGAGAAAATGTCTGAAAATCACTATTTTTCATAGAATTTTTTCAGATTTTGAGATTTTTCAGCCATTTCCAGCCAAATCCTTACCATCGTCTCCCTCTTGATCACTTTCTTGAACATTCTCTTATCTTCTTTCTCCAATTCTGCGTCTCTTCTCACTTTATCCTCATCTTCCACTCGCCTCCGTTCCAATTCTCGTTCCTTTTCGAAATTCTCTCCCGGGAACGCTGGATATCGAGTTTTTGGCTGAAATTTTCGGGTTTCAGAGGCAAAAATCGGTGAAAAACTAGATTTTCGGGTCAAAAATCTGCATTTTGGGAAGTTTTCGGCCCAAAAATCGATGAAAAACTAGATTTTCCGGTCAAAAACCTTCAAAAATCGCATTTTCATTGCGAAAACTCACAGGTTTCGGATGATAGACGGGTAGTGAGGTGATATATTCATCCGTACCGCCCTTCTCATTCCTCATTTTTCGAAATTTGTAATCGATAGCCGAACGATCGTATCGTATCCGTTGGACTCCATTCAACTCCTCCGTCTGCAAATTTGTTTTGAATTTTTTCAGCGAAAATTCGAAAAATTTCGAAAATGTCGATTTTCAGCCATTTTTAGCGCTGAAAACCCGAGTTTTAATTCAAAATTTTGAAAAAATCGTCAAAAATTTGGGTGTTTGGTGTTTGCGGACTCGGTGTATGCACAGATTCAGGGCTACAGTAACCCAAAATAGCTTCAAATGACTGAAAACACCGGAAAGTGCTCCGAGAAGTAGTATTTCGGGGGAAATTAGAATTTCTAGTCAAAATTTTGAAAAATTGTCGTAAAATGGGGTGTTCAGTGTCTGCGTACTCGGTGTGTGCACAGATTTGGAGCTACCGTAACCCAAAACCGCCAAAAAACGGCAAAAACGTAACCCAAGGCGTAGTTTTTCGTGGGAAACACGATTTTTTTCCACAAAATCGTTCAGAGTAACTTTTGAGAATTTTCAAGGAGTTTGGCGTGCCGCAGACGCGTTTTTAGTGCCCCTGGCGTGCCGCGGACGCGTTTTTCACGCTATCAGACCGGTTTTTCAGCAGAAATGGTGATGTTTGCAGATTTTTCGATTTAAAATAAGTTTCACACACTTTTCTAGCTACAGTATCAAAAAATCTCAAAAATGATGGAAAATGAGCTGAAAAAGTGCTCCAATGGGTAGTTTTCAACGGAAATTTCAATTTTTTGATCGAAAATCGCTCAAAATCACTCGTTTTTCACCAAAAAAACGCTCGAAAACTCGATTTTTCGCCTAAATTTTATTAGAAAAAGGCAAAAAACTGATTACTCAGTTGAAAATCATCAATTTTGAAATTTTTCAAGCAGTCTGGCGTGCCGCGGACGCGTTTTTCACGCTATCAGACCGATTTTTCAGCAGAATTGATGATATTTTCAGATTTTTCGATTTAAAATAAGTCTGGCGCGCCGTTGACGATGATCTGGAAGCACGGCCTCCAGCGGAGGCCCTCTCAATGCACTGCGCACAGTACTTTGAGAGGGCCTCTGTGGGAGGCCGTGGAAGTGTTTTGCACACATTCCTAGCTACAGTACCCCAAAAATCTCAAAAATGACGGAAAATTAGCTGAAAAAGTGCTAAAATGGGTAGTTTTCTGCGGAAATTTCGATTTTTTTATCGAAAATCGCTCGAAAACTCACCAGCACCAACAAATACTGAAATCCCTGTTCATCGCATCCTTTCTTCTCAACAACTGTCCAATTTCTGTTCTTATGTTTGAATTCTTGTTCGACTTCAAGTGAAAGTTCTCCCGGTATCACATTCTCCAGATTCCATTCATCCGTTTGAGATTCCACGTATTTATCCCATGCCACGTCTTCTTCCGCTTCGATTCGACGCTTTTCTGGAAGAAAATCCGTTAAAAATGCACTTTTTCGAGCCAAAAACGTTGAAAATGAAGGAAAATGAGTTTGAACACTTTTTCAGCTCGATAAAACTCAAAACTTGTCTGAAATTCGCTGTTTTGACCGTTTTCAAACGAAAAAAATAACGTTTTCAACTGAAAAATGACTGAAAATCGCATTTTTCGGGAATTTTTGCGCCGAAAATGTCTAAAAATTTCACTTTTCCTAGATTTTGATTGTTATCAAGGTAAAAATGCCGAGCTTTTTATTCCAAACTCAGTTTAAATTGCTGAAAACAGTAATCTGACCGTTGCAGACCGGTTTCAGGTTTAAAAAACTCATTTTTCGAGCTAACACCAGTCTGAAATCGTCAAATCAAGACGTTTTTACAGTTTTCAACGACATAATCCCCAGAAAAACAAATTTCAGGGTTTTTTTTGGCTCAAAAAGTGATTTTTCGGTTAAAAATGACCAAATTTAGCGCTGAAACTGGTCAAACCCCGGTTTCGGTAGTTTCCGATCGAAAAAAGTCACTTTTTGAATTAAAAAAAACGGCTAAAAACGCATTTTTTGGGAGTTTTTGAGCCAAAATTTGTCATTTTCCCTCAAACTTTCGCTTCAGACTATGTCTGGCGCGCCTCGGACGCGTTTTAAATCTAAATCCTGTAAACTAAATCTGGCGTTCCTTAGGCGCGGTTCAGAGTATTTTTTTTGGTGCTTTTTGCCTGATTTTTCATAAATTTGTTCGTTTTCAATAGAAAAATTCATTTTTGAGCTGAAAAATGACTAAAAATCGCTTTTTCGAGTGTGTTCACTCAAATTTTGTCATTTTCCCCCTCAAATCGCCTCAAAAAGTCCGTATTTCTAACCTAATACTCTTTTTTTGGTCGTTTTCAATCAAAAAAATCACTTTTTAAGCTGAAAAACGGCTAGAAATCCCAATTTTCGAGGTTATTCCCCTCAAATTTATCATTTTTGTCATTTTTCCTCCATATTTCTAGCCTAAAACACCGTTTTTTGTCGTTTTTAACCAAAAAAACCAGGTTTTAAGCCAAAAAATGGCTAAAAACCCCATTTTTCTGGGTTTTTCACTCAAATTTTGCCAATTTTCCCCCTGAAATCCTTACTTTTCTCCTGTTCCTCATCCTTCCACTCCTCCATTTTCTCTTTTTGAATCCATTTCAACAGAGCACTCGTCTCCACTCGACACTCTCGTTTCCTAATCAATTGACTCCTCAGTATTCGAATTCTCAATGGACATTTCCACACTTTTTCCCAATTTCTTCCTCTCATTCGAACATTTCCTCGTTTCTCATTCCGATTCCGTCGAAATTCAATCATTCGTCGTCCCGGGATCCCGGGACATCGCATATATCTCCGTTTTCGAGGTTTTCGACGCGATTTTTCGTGAGAAATCGTCAAAATCGACGGTTTTTTGTGGAATTTTCGGAGAATTGAGTGTCGGGTGGGTCGTTGAGGTGGCTCCGTCTTGATATCCACCAGTTTTATCAGTAATTTCTGAAAAAATTGAGTAAAAAACGAGTCTGGCGCGTCTGTGACGCGTTTTGCCTGATTTTAAGATGAAAATAACGATTTTAAGAAGGTTATTAGCTAGAATTTCACTCGACTGGCGCGCCGTTGACGCGTTTTCCACTTTTTTCAGATCGATTTTCCAGCAAAAATGATGATTTTTGATAGATTTTCGATTTTAATTGAGACTGGCGCGTCGTTGTCGCGTTTTTGCTAATTTGTAGCTGAAATTTCTATTGACTGGCGCGCCTCAGACGCGTTTTGAGTCTAAATTCTCTAATCCTAAAAACTGAGTCTGGCGCTCCCTAGGCGCGCGTCTAGAGTAATTTTTAACACATTTTTACGCTGGCTGGCGCGCTGTTGACGCGTTTTTGCAGTTTTTAAGGTAAAAATGCTGAAATTTCACTTAAAACTGTGCCTGGCGCGCCTCAGACGCGCGTTTAGAGCCATTTTTGGCACTTTTTGACAGATTTTCAAGCTAAAAGTCATACATTTGAAGCTGGCGTGCCTCAGACGCGCTTTTCACGCTTTCAGACCGATTTTTTAGAAGAATTAGTGAATTTTTAGCTTTTTCGATTCAAAAAATGAATCTCTGGCGCGTTGTTATGGTCCATAATCATTAATTTGAACATCACTTTATACTTGATGGGCTGAAAAACCACTTTTCCGGCCCTTGTGGCCTAGGATCCGACAATTCGTCCATCAAACATACATTTTCAGAATCAGCTCATCAAGACGCTTCGAATGAGTATAATCATGAATAGGTTTGAGGCAAGTTGGGTCTCGACACGAAAACTACAGTAATCCGGTGTGAGGGTACTGTAGTTTTCGTGGCGGGATCCAAATCGCTTCAAACCTATTCGTGGTTCTACTCATTCGAAGCGTCTTAAGGAGCTGAATAAGAATATTTAAGTTTGATGACCGAAATGTCGGATCCTAGGCCACCAGTGCTGGAAATGTGATTTCTAGACGGATTTTTGTCGAAAAAAAACCAATTTTCAGAATTTTTACCTCATTTTCCGGCTCTTCCTCTTCCAATCCATCGATATCCGGTAGTTTTCTCGAAAAACTCCATTTCTTCGGCATCAAATCGATCTTGGCGACACCTCGTCGATCTTTTCCAAAAATCGCCTTCTTGATTCCTCGTTTTTTGTATAAATTGAACAATTTCAGGAATGTCGCTCGTTTTGAATCGAGGAGAATAATGGATTTCATTGTAATATACGAAACACGCCATCCCGTTTGATATGATGCGTATTTTGGCAGGTTTAGGTTGTCTGGAAATGGGAAATTTTGGGTTTTTGAGTGAAAATAGACTTTTGGAGCCGAAAAATGCGGGTTTTCGACTGAAAATTGAGGTTTTTGGGTCGAAAAATGGAGATTTGTACAGAAAAATTGGGTTTTTGAACAGAAAAATGAAGTTTTCTGGCTAAAAATGGAGTTTTGAATCAAAAAAATTGGGGTTTTAAACTGAAAAAAGACGGTTTAGATAGAAAAACTGAGTTTTTAGACACAAAAATGGGGTTTTTTAGTCAGAATAGTCACTTTTTTCGGAAAAAATCGTGAAAAAATCAGATTTTACCGGATTTTTTTCAATTTCAACAAAATTCAATCTTTTTCAGCTTAACAATCAATTTTAGAATCATTTTGAAGGTAAAATCCACTTTTTTGAGCCAAAAACCCAGTTTTTCAAGTGAAAATGGACTTTTTTCACAATTGACAATTTTCCCACTCAAAACTCGATTTCAGTCGATTTTCATCGAAAAAAACTGAATTTTTAGGAATTTTAGTTAATTTTGCAGCTCAAAATGCATTTTTTCCCACTTTTCGTGCGGAAAATCAACTTTTTTTGGAAAAAATTGTATTTTTTGGACTCTCTTAAGTAGAAATTGGTTTTTGATCAGTTTTTTCCGAATTTTTTGTTATTTAAAATTTATTTTCGGCTCAAACAGCGAAAAAATCATTTATTTCAGCAAAAATCCATTTTTCAGAAAGAAAATTGACTTTTCCTTGGGAAAACTCAATTTTTCTCAATTTCCATCAAATTTTTTCGGAAATTTTAATATTTTTCAGTTTCAGATCTTAATTTTCAACTTTTGATCTACGAATAGTCACTTTTTCGACAATAATTCACTTTCCCAGGAGCAAAACTTAATTACTATCGATTTTTTTCGGATTTTTTTCAAATTTTATTGATTTTTCAGCAATTTTCTCTCAAATTCAGATAAAATCTCACCAGTAATCCAATCATGATGGGTACAAGTAGTGTTATGCAGTTTAAACGGAGTTTTCAGCTGTGGATTCAGTCGGGGCGGCGGGAAAAATATGCGAAATTCCTCCTCTTTTCGCTTTCGAACGTATTTTTTCTTCTTTTTCGTCGATTTACCTGGTTTCGGACCTCTCTTCTTTTTTATTGGCGGAGATCTGAAGTTTTTTAGTGAAAAATTTGAAAAACTCGAAAAAAATCCAATAAAAACTCACTTTCTCGGCGTCATTGTGGATTCTCCGTCGTTCTACAATTTTTTAGAGTTGAATTCGATGAAAATTAACTTAAAAATTCAAAAAACTCACATCTAGAATCGGTCCCTTCTTTTTTGTGGACTTTTTTGGCTTCATTGTCTGAAAATTCAATTTTTGACTGGTTCGGTGGTAAAAATGGGGTCTAGAGGGGGTTTTAGAGGTTGAAATAGTGTAAAAATTGTTGAATTTTATGAAAAAACATGTGAAAACCAAAAAAAAATAGGAAAAACGATAGAAAATGGACATTTTTCAGTGGAAAAGTGAATAAAAATGGATAAAATTTGAAATTATTTTGCAACGACACTCCGATATTCCGCTGCTAAACAACACGCGGTAGTCTCACAGCGTAATTTCGGAGTGTCGTTGTTATTGAAAAATTATTTATTTTATTCGTTTTTCGCACCTAATTTCGCGATTTTCACCGATTTTCCGCGGATTTTTTCAGTTTTTGATGTTAAAATCGAGTTTTTCAGCCAAAAATGCGTCCCCAGACAGTAAAAACCGTTCGAATACGAACGTCCGAGACGCGAAACGACTCTGGTTCAGTTTCACCGCCGGCGCTCGGGTAAAAATAGTGAAAAACCGCTAAAATCTATGAGTTTTGGGTGTTTTTCAGTGACGGGAAAACGATTTTCGTCCAAAAAATGCACAAAATGTATGGAAACTTGGATCCATCGCAGTTGGAGCTGAAAGTAAGGCGGTTTTAGGTGGAGTTTTGAATTAAAAAATATATTTTTAGATTGAACAGCTCTGGAATGGTTTAAATTCATCACAACGAGAGAAATTCATAGGAAAAAGTGGGGAGAAAGAGAATTTTTCGGTAAAAATTAGTTTTTTGATTCAAAAACTCTAAGTTTTTCATTTTTTCAGACGAAAACTCCGCGTTCTACCAAGAAAAAGACGGCGCAAGTGTTGGAAACTCAGATTAGTGAGTTTCCTATTCAAAAAATCAAAAAATTTGAAATTTTCAGACCAATTTTCAGATTGTAAGGCTATAGCCAAAGTTTTGGATCTGAAAACGTCGAAACCTGGCGTTTCGTACGCTCAAGTGATGAAAGGAAAGATGCAAGCGTATTGGAAAGAGGGAAAACACATTTCCAGCAGATTTGGGTGAGAAAAATGGGATTTTTAGAGGTAAAATCGAAAAAATTTGGGTTTTTTTGGTCAAAAACCTCAATTTTCAGCTATTTTGCGTCATTTTAGACCGATTTTTGTGCGATTTTCGTTAATTTTAAAGCTAAAATTCGAAAAAATTGGTTCCAGAGAGATTTTTTGTGCCGAAACTGTATTTCGGTGTATTTTTAGCTGAATTTCTGTGAAAATTCTAGTTTTTCTGTTCAAAACATAGGATTATCAACGTCAAACCCGTTTTTGAATAGTTTTTTTCTCGGAAAATTTGATAAATGACGGATTTTTAGTCGAAAACCTATATTTTTTAGTCATTTTTCACCATTTCAGACGGATTTTTGAGCTAAAAACCAGGAAATTACAATTTCCAGCAAATTTCTGTTAATTATAAAGCTGAAATCCGAAAAAATTGGTTCCAAAAAGATTTTTCATTGCTGAAACTCTATTTTTGTACTTTTTCAGCTGAATGTTTTCGAAATTCTTGTTTTTCAGTTCACACACTGCGATTTTGAGGTGAAAATCTTAGTTTTAACTCATTTTCCTTCAAATTTTCATCAAAAATCCAGATTTTTACCCAAAATTTGACATTTAGATACGTTTTCAAAAGAAAATTACAATTTTCAGTCATTTTTAACATGTTTCCGTCCTGAAAACCGTATTTTTAAGCCAAATGACTTTTTTCAGATCCATTTTAATTTCAAAAATAAGATTTTCCACTCAAAAATGCACTTTTTGAGCGATTTTCAGTCGAAAATTCAATTTTCCCGCTTTGATGGCCTAGGATCCGACAACTCGGCCATCAAACCTACAAATTCTTATTCAGCTCGTCGAGACGCTTCAAATGAGTATAATCATGGCTAGATTTGAAGCGATTTGGATCCCGCCACGAAAACTACAGTAATCCAGTGTAAGGGTACTGTAGTTTTCGTGGTGGGACCCGAATTGCTTCAATTTTTTTTTTTTTTTCCATACAAAAATTCAATTTCCAGCCCTCCATCGCCTCCATCTGGCTTCTATCAATTCCCCACTCCACCAAAAGATGAATTGAATATTCCAACGATAAAAATCGAGATTCCATCCACTGATCCCCTCGATTCGACGCCATTTATTGCTGAAATTCCTCGTGGAATTCTGGAAAAACCGAAGAATTCGATGAATTCGATGAAAACTCTGAAATTAGAGTCAATTTTCAAGAAATCAGTGAATATTCCTCCGATGTCATCGAAGACGATTCCCCGACGGATTCAGATGAAAAAGACGGCGGTGATGAAGCCGATGGTACCCCAGCCACCGTCACAGCCACCGGTGAAACGGATCAGTTATGATGAGGCGTGTCGAGAATATTATTCTACATTGTCACAGGCGTTTTTGATGGATTCTGGTAGGTTTTTGACTGGAAAATTGAGAAAAATGCGAATTTTTGGTCTAAAAACGGCATTTTTTAGACCAAAACCCGTAATTGTATGGTTTCCGAGTGAAAAATTGAGAAAAGACTTGAATTTTTAGTCATCTTTCACCATTTCAGACCGATTTTAACCAGAAAATTGTAATTTCCTACGAATTTTTGTTAATTTTGAAGTTGAAATTCTGAAAAATTTCTAGGTTATTAGCTAGAATTTCACTTGACTGGCGCGCCGCAGACGCGTTTCGAGTCTGGCGCTCCTTAGGCGCGGGTTCCTTCCTAATTTCCGCGGGTTTTTTTTTAGTAATTCCTGAAAAATTGAGTTAGAAGCGAAAAAAATTAGTCTGGCGCGCCGTTGACGCGTTTTTTTGCTGAAAATGCTGAAATTTCACTTAAAAACGACAGCTGGCGCGTCTTTGACGCGTGTTGGCTGTAAAAAAAAAAATGCTAAAATTCCACTTGACTCCACTCCTGGGGGATTTTTCAGTGCTGAAACTTGATTTTTGGTGCATTTCCAGCTAAATTTCAGTGAAAGTTCTAGTTTTTCAGCGCTAGAAGTGTTTTAAATCGATCTCATAGGGTTTTCAGCGGGTTTTTTGCTAAAATTAATGTTGAGAGACCGTTTTCTAGCTACCAGGCTGAAAATTCTGGAAAAATAGCTCATTTTTGAGATAATCTGCAATTTTTTGGCTGAATATATAGGAAATTTGACAGTTTTACTGAAAAATTGAGTATTGTATGAAGAATATGAACAAATGCGCTCCACTGATAATCTGATGCAATTTCTGCGATTTTCAACTCAAAAATCACTGAAATTGCACTAAATTATCGGTGGAGCGCGTTTAGTCACGCGTAGGCGGAAGCTATGCCCAAATTTTCATTTGTCGGTGTCAAAACGTCTGAAAATTAGAGATTTTGGCTGAAAAATAACTCAAGATTAGAGATTTTCGGCATCAAAATCGATGAAAACAGCTCTGAAATTGAAAAAGTGGCTGAAAATGCGGATTTTGGCAGAAAAGGAACTGAAAAAAAGTGATTTTTAGCATAGAAATCACTCTGGCAGCTCTGAGAGACGGAAAATGACTGAAACATTTAGTTTTTTATGCTGAAAATGCCATTGAAATCAGAAAAATAGTAAATGGTAGTTTTACTGCTAAACTGGATTTCAAATTGTGACAAATGCGCTCCACTGATAATCTGATGCAATTTCTGCGATTTTCAACTCAAAAATCACTGAAATTGCACTAAATTATCGGTGGAGCGCGTTTAGTCACGCGTAGGCGGAAGCTATGCCCAAATTTTCATTTTCAGGCTGGAATACGGCTGAAAATTTGGGATTTTGGTTGAAAAATAACTGAAAATAAGTGATTTTTAGCGAATGAAATCACTCTGACAGCTCTGAGAATGAATTTTTTAGCTGAAAATGCATCTGAAATCAGGAAAAATGGTGAAATTGTGGTTTCATCGCTAAACTGGCTTTTAAATTGTGGCAAATGCGCTCCACTGATAATCTAATACATTTTCTGCGATTTTTGACTCAAAAATCACTGAAATTGCACTAGATTATCGGTGGAGCGCGTTTAGTCACGCGTAGGCGGAAGCTATGCTCAAATTTTCAATTTTAAGCTGGAAAACTGCTGAAAATTTGGGATTTTGGTTGAAAATAACTGAAAATAGGTGATTTTTAGCGAATGAATTCGAAAAATCACCAAAAAATTGCGAAATTTGAGTGATTTTTAAGCCAAAAACCTCCAAAACCTTCTGAATTTCCAGAACCACTTGACACATCAATGCTTCCAACATATGCTTCCATTCTTCAAGGATATCGACCGATTCGAGAGTACAATTCCCTACAAAATCTTTAATTTCTAATAAATTTCTCCCATTTGTACAACTTTCCCCTGAAAATCGGCTGAAATTCTGTCATTTCTAGCCGAAAAAACTCATTTTTAGCTGAAAAAACTGAAAATTTTCAGTTTTGTTGTTACTTAGATTACTGTAGTCACTTCCACCCCGCCCCCGTAGTTCTTTCATTAGGCCCCGCCCCCACTTTGTTCTTATTTCTTGTTACCAGTTTTCTTTCCCAATTTACCGCCCGTTTTCCTGATTTTTTCATTTTTTTCACCCGGAAATTTTCCCCTTGAGGTCATTTGTTGAGTTTTATATATTTTTTCATACACAATGCTTTCTAAGATCTGAAAATCGAGAAATTTTGCACTAAAACGTAAAACTTTCATTATGAAACAAGAATATAGAAAAATTGGGTGCAATAGGTACATATAGATAATTCATAACAATTTTTTTTAAATTTAATTCTCTGCTTTGATTCCATTCGATGACTCAACTTGAGCCTTTTCAGCTGGATTATTGTATTTTTTCATGTCTTTCGCCCATCTTTCTACCGCTTCATTCTGTTTCTTTTCCTTATTTTTTCTCCATTCTTCTTCATCCGTTTTGCATTGTTTAAGCGCCTTCTTGAATCCGTCGTCGATCGATTCGCATCGTTTCGACACCTCTTTTGACAACTTTTTCTTTTCGATGGTCTGAATTTAGAGAGTTCTGAGAAAATTCAAAATTCCATCATTTCTCTTACCCCATAGAAAAGACGAAACATGAGACAGTTGGCGAAAAGGAGTTGATATCCTGTATCGATTGCTTCCGCTCGGCTACGTCTCAGTTCTGGCAATATGATCTCGGGCGAAACGGGTCCTTTTGATTCCAGAAGTCGGTCTTGACTCAACAAGACATCTGGAATCATAATTTGAAATTTTCCGAAAAAATTGCTTTTTGGGAATATATTTTAAAATGCATAGAGAAAAACCCCAAAAAAGCGAATTTTTCACTCGAAAACGTTCGAACCAGTGCCGGCCGAACTTTGGGCTTCTAGGCCACAAAAATTGGACGTGGAAGAACTTTCGGTGGCCTAGGAACCCAAAGTTCGGCCAGCACTGCCCACTTTGAGCATTTTCAAGTGAGAAACACGCTTTTTTGGGGAATATCCATATTTCTCCGTTTTTTACCATTTTTCGGGTGAAAAATCGCGTTTTTGTGGAATTTTTTCCGGGTTTTTTGACTTTTATCAATTACTCACAAGCAGCGACTGCAGATGGACCAGTTCCAGCTACACAATGCATGAACACCGGGCCCTTGCTGTCTCTGATAATCTTAATGATATCCATAAATCCATCGGTATTCGATGGAATCCACGCCCCATCCTCTGGCCACGCCTCGAACAGAATATGTTTCAGTGTGACTGATCCCTTGCCTCTGAAACAAGAAGTAATTCTATTAGTAGTCCACCGCTCTCACAACTGCGCCCCACCGCAAACGAGAGAGTATCGGCGAGAGACGCAGAATTTTTTTCCGCGTCAACACAGATTTTGACCTATTTCCGCTATTTACCGTATTTTCGGTAAATTATTATCAAAAAAATAGCGAGAATAGGTCAAAATCTGGGTGGGCGCATGAAAAAACTCTGCGTCTCTCTCGCCAAAACTCTCTCGTTTGCGGTGGGGCGCGTTTGTTGTAGAACCGGAAGTCTAATAGCGCGTTTGCAGACGACTTGACAGACTGAGTCGCCGCTCAGCCAAATCGCGTGCTTATAACGTGGAAGAACGATAGGGAGTTAACTTTTCTGCTTTTTTTCAGTTAAACCTCGCACAAAATGATATTGGATTCATCCAAAAGGAAAATAATTCATATACACTCTCTTTATGACCGTGTGTATCACTCACTTATAACTCGCAGTCAACCGACGAACCGTGTACTTCTTCTCGTCATGTCTATTACTCTCTTCACATCGAACCTCTAGATTCTTATCTTCTGATGGGCATTCAGTGTCTCCTTGATGTAATGGAAAGTACTGACAGCATGTTTTTCTTATTTCGGTTATTATTCCGTTTCTGTTCTTCTTATCTGAAATGTATTGATTCAAGAAGGACTGAAGTCTCTTATTTCAAATTCCGATAGTTCTGGAAATTCTAAAATCCTGAAAAATCGCTACAATTCTCGTTTCTGACTTAAAACGAGCTTTGGTGAAAAATTTTTTTCCCGCGCTGCCGTGTAGTCCACTCGGACAAGATTTTTGCTCAATTTCTCGTTTTCTCGTTTCCTGCTGTTGAATTTGTTGGAAAAGTTCAGAAAACGAGGAATTAAACAAAAATCTTGTCCGAGAGGACTACACGGAAAAGCTCTTCCACCAGAAGCTCCATTTGAGTCAGGGGAACAGGAATTGTACGACTTTTTTTTTACTAAAATACCACTTTTCAGCCTAAAACCGTCAAAATCCTCGATTTTTCAGTGAAAATCTCGTTTTTCCGCTCAAAAACTGTCCAAATCCGATAAAGTCACAGTATCGCTGGTGCGCCTTGGGCGCGTTTTCAGAACTCTGTTTCTGACTGTTCAGATAGGCGAAATTTGTGAATTTTCTACCAAAAATTCCACTGTTAATGATCAAAATCACTCAAAAACTGATATTTACACTTTTCTGAAATTCCTGGCGCACCTTGGACGCGATTTAGGGTGAATAACTGTCAAAATCTTCGATTTTGGACCGCTAATCCCGTTTTTGATCTCTCAAGAACCCTCGGAATCACAGAATCGCTGGTGCGCTTTTGGCGCGATTTCAGAAATATGCTTCTGACTGTTCAGATAGACGAAATTCGTGACTTTTCTACCAAAAACACCGCTTTTCATGGTCAAAACCACTCAAAAACTGTTATTTATACATTTGTTCAATTCCTGGCGCACCTTTGACGCGACTTTGCGTGAAGAGCCGTCAAAATTATAGATTTTGAACCACAAAAACCCTCGGAATCACAGAATCGCTGGTGCGCTTTTGGCGCGTTTCAGACGGTTAAAAACGCTAAAAATACCACCTTCCAGCCTAAAACCGTCGAAATACTCGATTTTTGACCGAAATTTTTGGTTTTCAGCTCAAAAATTCATTGTAAATTTGAATTTTCGAGTATTTCTAACATGAAACCCCCCTTTACCTTCCCCAAACCTCGTCCACATCACAACGTATTCACACTTCTTCTCAATAGCAGCCAACCAGAACGCCGAGACCGTCTCATAACCGTCTCCTTTAGATTTCAGACCTGTGAGATGTACGCTATATTTTGGGCCTGTGACTTGTGGGCCTTGCATCAGATACATCTCAAGTCCACTATTCAGTTTCAGTCGACTCGCATGCAGGATCGGCGTCTTTCCAGCAACCAGCAGTGTCTCATCCATCAATTTCAGACGATTCGCGGATAACAACGGCGTATTACGCCTGAAATATAACAATTCAGTTTTTATTCTGTGAAAAATTCGTGATTTTCAAGCTTTTTTACCCCAAAAACACGATTTTTCGAAAAATTCGGAAATTCTGGTTCACAAGGTCGGGGGTTCGATCCCCACAGTGGTCAGAACGTTTTGAATTTTTTTTTCTTGTTTTTTTTCGGATTCTTCATGTCAAAAAACTTAGAGATTCGTTGTTTTTAAGTATTTTTACCCGAAAAATCGTAATTTTTCAAAAAATTTGGTTTCTGGCCGAGTGATTGGGTAGAATTTCCTATAGTTCTACAGGTCAAGGGCCACATTGGTCAGAACTTTTGGAATCGTTTTTTGCTTGTTTTTTTCGGGTTCTACATGTCAAATAACCTGAAAATCTGGAGTTTTTCAGTTTTTTCATCCAAAAAAACACGATTTTTCAAAAAATTCAAAAATTCTGGCCGAGTGGTTAAGGTAGAATCCCTACGGTTCAAAAGGTCGGGGGTTCGATCCCCGTGGTGGTCAGAACTTTTTGAACTTTTTTTTAATGATTTTTTTCGAGTTCTACGTATTAAATAACCTAAAAATCTGACGTTTTTCAGATTTTTCATCCAAAAAAACACGAATTTTCAAAAAATTCAAAAATTCTGGTCGAGTGGTTGAGGTAGAATCCCTACGGTACAAAAGGTGGGAGGTTCGATCCCCACAGTGGTCAGAACTTTTTGACTCTTTTTTTGCTTGTTTTTTTCGGGTTCTACGTATCAAATAACCTAAAAAGCTGCAGTTTTCCAGATTTTTCATCCAAAAAGACACGATTTTTTTGAAATTTTTTGTTTTTTTCGGGTTCCACATATCAATAGGAGTTTACCATTGCCATTCGTCCATATCCTGCACCGTCTCCTCAAGATCTCCCTGTTTCTCTATGATTTCAGTGTAAACGTCTTCATAGAATGTTCTCAAGTCATTGTACGGCTTTTCGTACTTATCGTTTTTGACGTAAGCGTTATGAAGATCATTGATAAACCCTTCGAACATAGATACAGTGATTGTGGGGGGTGGACGAGGTGCTGCTGGAAAGATATCACTAGATTTCTAGAAGATAAGGAGAAACTAGTTACCAATGGATTTCGTTTTAGAAATTTTGGAAATTTCCGATTTGGTTTTAAGCAGGGGTTGGACCACAGATGGCTCTTCCTTTTTGCTCCGAGTTTTATGAACATCATCTACATTTACTGGAACCGCTAACATTCTCTGTATCTTTTGGTCTTGCTTTTTGCTTTTTCGACAAAACAAGAAATAGATGAGGACACCCGAACCAATGAGAGCCAACACAAGAACCACGATGATCCAGATTCCATATCTGAAATTCAGCAATTTCAGATTCTGAACAATTAGTAACGACTCACTTATCCCAGAATCCATCTGATTTTTCATCATTCTTCTTTTCGATGGATGCCCCGCCCCCTCCAAGTGCTCCAGATGGTGCATTCGAATTGGATGGTGGTGCAACTGGTTGTTTCCTGGGTATTGATTGTCCTGGTTTGGCTGGAATCGCTGTCACTTTCGATTTGAAAGAGGAGAAGAAGACGTCGAGTTGTTCGAGAGACTTCTTCGATTCATCGATAGCCGAATGATGACGAGCAAAGTCTAAACCAATGGAATCCAACGTCTCCAACTTCTTCTTGATATCCAGAACTGCCTTTTGTTGATCTGGAGTCAATTTGGGATCCTGGGAGAGTTTCACAACAAATCTTCCGATTTCTAAGAAGTTTGTAGACACTCCAGGAGCACTCTTTGCCAATAAGAAGATGGGATGAAGGGAGGATAGATCAGAAGTTGTTTGAGAAGACGTCGCTGACTTCTTGACTCCGTCCACTTGTCTATATACCACTGCCAGTTGTGTATCCAAATCGGATAGCTGTTTCAACGCTTTCTGATCTTCTGAATCCATCTTCTTCATCTTATTCTGAATCAATGGGGCAGTCACTTGGTCCAAAACCACGATCCTATCCTTATCCATCATCTCCATACTTCTGAATACACGAGTCGCCGATCCGACTGTTTGGGAGTCCTTGAGCACGTCCTGCAGCTCCACCAACGCCTTCACTTCTCCAGAATCCGAATCTTTGAACTTCTCGATCGTCGTCTGAAGTAGATTCATCTTCTCTTTCACCTGGGGCATCACTTCCATCACTTTCTTGAATTCACTCAAATCAATCTGCTGTCCTCTGTACTTTTCGATGGCCGCCATTGCAGATTTGATGGATTTCGTGCCTTCTTTTTGTCTCAAAGGTGTCAAAACATCAAAGAAAGTGTCCGTTTTGGAGACGAAATCACTGATTTGGTTGAAGTTGGACTCGATGTTAGTCAAACTATCAGCAATTGGCTTCATTGGTGTCTTCTGAGAGAGAAATTCAAGAGACGACGCGATGTTTAGTACCAAATTGTGCACATCCTTCACGTCTTGACTCGATCTCATCTCGTTCAGATCTTTTTTCTCTGCAATTTCAGCCAGTTTCTTCAGTTTCACTGCGTATTCCGGTTGTCGGAGAGCTTCTGACACCTTTATGACGTCATCCATCGCCTTCAATCGAACCGTAAGTGGATCGATTACTCCGAAAAGAGCATCGAATTCTGCCTCATTTCCAGCTGTCACGGATCCAGGTGTCGTGTCGATTTTGATATCTTGCATTTCAGAAGACAACTTCTCGAAATTTCCAGCGAGTTTCGACAGTTCCGAAGCCATTTTAAGAGCATCTGACACCACTGACGACGGAACAGATTGAAGAGAATCGGACAGTCCGTGAATCGATTCGGCGAGAGTTCCCAATAGATTAAGAGCCTTGACAAGAGATTCCGACTGTCCATCAACCACAGATCGAATCCATTCATCACTCAAATCACTCGAAATCGAATCCAAATCAGTGAAACCATTGGGAAGTCCAGAAGTATACACCAATTCTCTGTTTCCACTTCGATGAACAGACGACACGAAGATATTCTTCAACGATTCGAGAACGGGCAGCAGTTCGACTGATTTCTTGCCAATCGAATTCAGAGAATCCAAATAATTACGGACGATTTCGGTGGGAGTATTGTCTTTTTGCTTGTTATAAGTGAATATCTCACTACTGGCCGCTTGTAAGATTCCAAAACCTTTTCTCGTTGCTTTCACTGGAGCAAAGATTGATTCCGCGTTGACGAGATGCTCCGATTTCATAGTCGTCGACAGACTGCTCAGATCAGATGTTTTGAATTCGTTGAGTGACAATCCGATATGAGGAAACAAATGGCTGACTTGTAGCTCAGGAAGAGATGGATCTGTCAACTTTTCCATATTGGGAAGAAACGTGTTCAGGATGCCAACAAATGTTGGAAGACTGGTCAAATCGATAGTTTTCGTTTTCAACGTTCTGATCTCATTCAAATATGCATCCTTATTCTTCATTTCGACGCCTTTCTTGACTCCATCAGTCGCCTCCAACAGATCATTGTACATCAGGAATCTCTTCTCAATTCGATCCGCCGAATCCTTCTTTTCACTCAAAACAGTATGAAGATTCTGAAGATTTTCGACCAGTTTCCCCACGTCTTCTGATTTGAGCTTCTGAATTGACGACGGGGTAACGGCGCCAAGATTCAGAAGTTCCGAGATGAGAGTGTCCGATGGAATTGATCCCTTCGTAAGACCTTGTTGAATCGATATCCCATTCACGACACGCGAAATCTTCGACATCCGATCGACAGAAGTAGAGAATTCATCTGGAAAAGACAAATTCACTTATTCATTCATAGAAAAGTGGCATTTAGTACCTCAAAAATGAAACGAAAATCACAGTTTACTCACCATTCGCATTCCGACGGTAACGGTGGCGAATCCTTTCACTTCTCGATGATTTCGACACGGAATTAGATGAATTTGGCCCGAATTCGTGTGCAAAAACTGAAAAAACCGGTACATTTTCTATTTCGATAGCATTCAGCTCACCAGCTGTCAGAGAGCGCTGACCGAGACGACGACCACGATGAAAACGCGGAATGAATAGGCGGGACGGAGAGTTGGAGGTCAAATCTGAAAGAAACGAAGTGAATTTCTTTATCGAATGTAATTTCAACTAACCAGAAGTGCCCAGTGGAGAAATCGACGGCGATAAGTGACCAGACGATTCAAGAACATCGGTTAGTGCGGAATCTGAATGAAATTACATCAAAATGCTGTCATAATCCATTTCGAATCACTTACCTCTCGGTTTATCGTCATCGAACGGGACTGGGGTGACCAGAAGACCAGAAGCAGCGATGACCGCTGCCACGAGAAGCCAATAATCTGAAATAATAGAAATTTTAAAGGTTTTTTTGAGTTTTGAGGCGAAATAGTTGTTGCGCCGGAAAGAATTCCGAATTTTCACAGTGAAAATTGCAGAGAAACACTAAAAATCAGCAACAACCGATAATTTTTCAGTTTTTGACTGAATTTTGCGGTGAATTATAATATTTTGCCGACTTTTTGTCTGAAAATCACGAAAAAGAGAAACTCACTCATTTTTCACACAAAAATTGACGGAAATTTGGACGTTTTCAGTGGGAATAGCCAGAAATTTTAGGCCAATTTCGATAATTTTCGGCCAAGTGTGAGAAATGACACGTGGATTGTTGGGAAATGAAAAAAACAAAGGTCACGCATTTATTCATTTCCACGTGGAATTTTTGAAATTCAGAGGTCAGCGAGAGAGTACACAGAAATGAGAGAGCGCAGGCACACCCATATTCAAATTTTGTCACTAAATCTGTATTTTTCCACTTAAAATCGTTGAAAATCCTCTTTTCCTTCTGAAAAATAGATTTTAGAAAAAAATGAGCGGTCCGGTTTCAGTACGACACGCCGCACACTCGCTTACGCGTGTTGTTTAGCTGGAATTCTCTGAAATTCAGTTAAAAAATTCCACGTGGAAATGAATAAATGCGTGACCTTTGTTTTTTTGATTTCCCAACAATCCACGTGTCATTTCTCACACTTGGCCGAAAATTATCGAAATTGGCCTAAAATTTCTGGCTATTCCCACTGAAAACGCCCAAATATTCTGCAATTTTTGTGTGAAAAATGAGTGAGTTTCTCTTTTTCGTGATTTTCAGACAAAAAGTCGGCAAAATGTTATAATTAACCGCAAAATTCCGTCAAAAACTGAAAAATTATCGGTAACTGCTGATTTTTAGTGTTTCTGTGCAATTTTCTCTGTGAAAATTAGGAATTCTTTCCGGCGCAACAACTATTTCGCCTCAAAACTCAAAAAAACCTTTAAAATTTCTATTATTTCAGATTATTGGCTTCTCGTGGCAGCGGTCATCGCTGCTTCTGGTCTTCTGGTCACCCCAGTCCCGTTCGATGACGATAAACCGAGAGGTAAGTGATTCGAAATGGAATATGACACTGATTTAATGTAATTTCATTCAGATTCGCTCCATTCCCCGTCTGGTCACTTGTCGCCGTCGATCTCTCCACTGGGCACTTCTGGTTAGTTGAAATTACATTTGATGAAGAAATTATCGTCGTTTCTTTCAGATTTGACCTCCAACTCTCCGTCCCGCCTATTCATTCCGCGTTTTCATCGTGGTCGTCGTCTCGGTCAGCGCTCTCTGACAGCTGGTGAGCTGAATGCTATCGAAATAGAAAATGTACCGGTTTTTTCAGTTTTTGCACACGAATTCGGGCCAAATTCATCTAATTCCGTGTCGAAATCATCGAGAAGTGAAAGGATTCGCCACCGTTACCGTCGGAATGCGAATGGTGAGTAAACTGTGATTTTCGTTTCATTTTTGAGGTACTAAATGCCACTTTTCTATGAATGAATAAGTGAATTTGTCTTTTCCAGATGAATTCTCTACTTCTGTCGATCGGATGTCGAAGATTTCGCGTGTCGTGAATGGGATATCGATTCAACAAGGTCTTACGAAGGGATCAATTCCATCGGACACTCTCATCTCGGAACTTCTGAATCTTGGCGCCGTTACCCCGTCGTCAATTCAGAAGCTCAAATCAGAAGACGTGGGGAAACTGGTCGAAAATCTTCAGAATCTTCATACTGTTTTGAGTGAAAAGAAGGATTCGGCGGATCGAATTGAGAAGAGATTCCTGATGTACAATGATCTGTTGGAGGCGACTGATGGAGTCAAGAAAGGCGTCGAAATGAAGAATAAGGATGCATATTTGAATGAGATCAGAACGTTGAAAACGAAAACTATCGATTTGACCAGTCTTCCAACATTTGTTGGCATCCTGAACACGTTTCTTCCCAATATGGAAAAGTTGACAGATCCATCTCTTCCTGAGCTACAAGTCAGCCATTTGTTTCCTCATATCGGATTGTCACTCAACGAATTCAAAACATCTGATCTGAGCAGTCTGTCGACGACTATGAAATCGGAGCATCTCGTCAACGCGGAATCAATCTTTGCTCCAGTGAAAGCAACGAGAAAAGGTTTTGGAATCTTACAAGCGGCCAGTAGTGAGATATTCACTTATAACAAGCAAAAAGACAATACTCCCACCGAAATCGTCCGTAATTATTTGGATTCTCTGAATTCGATTGGCAAGAAATCAGTCGAACTGCTGCCCGTTCTCGAATCGTTGAAGAATATCTTCGTGTCGTCTGTTCATCGAAGTGGAAACAGAGAATTGGTGTATACTTCTGGACTTCCCAATGGTTTCACTGATTTGGATTCGATTTCGAGTGATTTGAGTGATGAATGGATTCGATCTGTGGTTGATGGACAGTCGGAATCTCTTGTCAAGGCTCTTAATCTATTGGGAACTCTCGCCGAATCGATTCACGGACTGTCCGATTCTCTTCAATCTGTTCCGTCGTCAGTGGTGTCAGATGCTCTTAAAATGGCTTCGGAACTGTCGAAACTCGCTGGAAATTTCGAGAAGTTGTCTTCTGAAATGCAAGATATCAAAATCGACACGACACCTGGATCCGTGACAGCTGGAAATGAGGCAGAATTCGATGCTCTTTTCGGAGTAATCGATCCACTTACGGTTCGATTGAAGGCGATGGATGACGTCATAAAGGTGTCAGAAGCTCTCCGACAACCGGAATACGCAGTGAAACTGAAGAAACTGGCTGAAATTGCAGAGAAAAAAGATCTGAACGAGATGAGATCGAGTCAAGACGTGAAGGATGTGCACAATTTGGTACTAAACATCGCGTCGTCTCTTGAATTTCTCTCTCAGAAGACACCAATGAAGCCAATTGCTGATAGTTTGACTAAGATTGAGTCCGACTTCAACCAAATCAGTGATTTCGTCTCCAAAACTGACACTTTCTTTGATGTTTTGACACCTTTGAGACAAAAAGAAGGCACGAAATCCATCAAATCTGCAATGGCGGCTATCGAAAAGTACAGAGGACAGCAGATTGATTTGAGTGAATTCAAGAAAGTGATCGAAGTGATGCCCCAGGTGAAAGAGAAGATGAACCAACTCCTGACGACGATCGAGACGTTCAAAGGTTCGGATTCTGGAGAAGTGAAGGCGTTGGTGGAGCTGCAGGACGTGCTCAAGGACTCCCAAACAGTCGGATCGGCGACTCGTGTATTTAGAAGTATGGAGACGGTGGATAAGGATCAGATCGTAGTTTTGGATCAAGTGACTGCCTCATTGATTCAGGAAAAGATGAAACAAATGGATCAAGAACATCAGAAGACGTTGAAACAGCTGCTTGATTTGGATTCACAACTGGCAGTGGTGTATGGACAAGTGGGCGGAGTCAAGAAGTCAGCGACGTCTTCTCCAACAACTTCTGATCTATCCTCCCTTCATCCCATCTTCTTATTGGCAAAGAGTGCTCCTGGAACGTCTACAAATTTCTTACAAATCGAAAAGTCAGTTGTGAAGCTCTCCGAGGATCCCAAATTGACTCCAGATCAACAAAAGGCACTTCTGGATATCAAGAAGAAGTTGGAGACGTTGGATTCCATTGGTTTAGACTTTGCTCGTCATCATTCGGCTATCGATGAATCGAAGAAGTCTCTCGAACAACTCGACGTCTTCTTCTCCTCTTTCAAGTCGAAAGTGACAGCGATTCCAGTCAAACCAGGGCAATCGATACCCGGGAAACAACCAGTTGTACCACCATCCAATTCGAATGCTCCATCTGGAGCACTTGGAAGTGGCGGGGCATCCATCGAACAAAAGAATGATGAAAAATCAGATGGATTTTGGGATAAGTGAGTCATTAGCTCTTTCTACTCTCTGAAATTGCTGAATTTCAGATATGGAATCTGGATTATCGTGGTTCTTGTGTTGGCTCTTATTGGTTCGGGTTGTCTCATCTTCTTCTGTCTCCGTCGACGTCGAATTCAGGAGCAGAAGCGGTTGGAAGTGGAAGCGAAGGAAAAAGAAGAGAGGGAGAAGTTGATGAAGACTCTTGAAGCTGTTAACACCAAAGACGAGCTCGAAAACACTCAAATTTCTTATCGTGAGGGCTATAACCGATTAATAATTAATTATTCATGATTTCCAGGAATTGTTGTGTCCCCTGTCACACTGGATATCTGTCAAAAGTTTGTCCGCAAAACGTTCAATGACATATTCGCTGATTCCAAAGAACGCCGCCGTACCAGAGATATCATCATTCAAGAGAACTGCGAAACCGCGTACCGCCCGGTCCATAAGGATCGAATGAAATGGGGCGATGCTCCAGAAGTCGACGGAGCGATCCCATGGACCCGAGGAGAGATTCCATTGCGTGCGAGGGGTCACTTTGGACTGTCGAGCTATGAGATGTTCGGAGGGAAGCAGCCGAAACCAATTCTTCATGCGAATATCTTGAAATTTGAGAACGGATTCGAGATTTGTATGATGCAGAGTCCGCAGACTGAAAATCTGAAAATTCCGAAATACAGTACGATTCTGCCGTTCTGGTTGGCTGTTCTTGACAAGCAGTGCCAGTTCATCGTGATGTGGGAGGATTTTGGAAAAGGTTTGTTTTTGAAGTCTGGCGCACCTTTGACGCCTTCAAAATCGCCAAAATCAGAAGTTTGGGGCGCCTCTGGCGCGTTTCTAAGAACATTTCTTTGTTAAGCTCGAGATTTTCAGTCTGGGGCGCCTGTGGCGCGTGTTTGAAAACGTTTTTTTGTTAAAACTCACGGAAAACCAGAGATTTTCAGTTAAAAACTTGGCTGGAGCACCGTCGGCGCGTTTTTCCAGATGCACAAAAAATTGCCCTATACGTGTTTTGACCCATTTTTCACATGAAACACGAAAATCCCGTTATTTCTAGTTAAATCTTTGTCAAAATTCGGCAATCTGAGCATCTGGCGCACTTTTGACGCGTTTAGAATGGTCACAGTTTTTACGATCTGGTGGGTTTTTGTGTACGTTTCACGCTGAAAGTCTGAGGCACCTCTGGCGCGTTTTTAAGAACGTTTCTTTGTTAAACCTCACAGAAAACCTGTGATTTTCAGCTAAAAACTTGTCTGGAGCACCGTCGGCGCGTTTTTCCAGCTTAAAATTTCCCAAGATTCATAAAATGTTTTAAAAACACGAAAATTTCGCGAATTCCAGTCTAGAACTTGCCAAAATTCGGAAATCTAAGCATCTGGCGCACCTTTGACGCGTTTTCCCCAGCTCTACAGCTTAAAATGGATGAAAAACTATGCTTTTCTATGAAAAGAAGCTTCGAATTCGTAAAAAGAGCCTGCTGGCGCGCCTCAGACGCTTTTTGACGCATATTGTAACTTGAAACGAAAATTTCACTATTTCCATTCAAAACTTCTTAAAATTCGGAAATCTGCACATCTGGCGCACCTTTGACTCGTCTTTACTCCTCAAACTAGGTTTACATCAGAAAAAACTGATATATGCGGCGTTTCCAGAAAATCTTGAAAATACACCGTCTGGCGCACCTTTGACTCGTTTAGAATCGTCGTTCTGCCGATCTGGCGTGTCGTTGGCGCGGTTTCTTGTGTAATTTTGAAGTTGGAAAACTTCGCCAAAACCTGAGATGGAGACATCTGGCGCACCTCTGGCGCGTTTTTTATACTTTTTATTTCTCGATTTAGATGACGTCAACTGTGCTCGATACTTTCCGATGGAAAGAGATGAAGTGCTGACATTTGGGAAGCTGAGTGTGAAGTGTGGAGATGTTGTGGAGCATACCGAGATGGAGTACACTGTTCGTACACTGACGGTCACTTATCCGTGAGTAAACAATATAAAATTTAGAAAAAATTAGAGGAATTTTTTTCAGAAACCGTCAATCGATCACACTTCGCCATATTTTCTTTATTGGATGGCCGGTAAATGGTGCGGTGCCCACGAGGACTGATGGGATTCTGGAGATTATCAGATTGATTGAATCGAGTACTTCCCCTGTATTCAGTCATTGTGCCACTGGAATCGGACCGTGTACTGTCGCCCCTTGTGAGTCATCTCTCACAACTGCGCTCCACCGAAATCCCCTTGGAAAATGTCTTTTTTTCTCTGAATCTCTCAATTCCCCACACTATTTTCTTTGGTTTCGGTAGAGCGTGGTTGTAAGAACTGTGCCAAGCTAATAGGATAATGTGATTTCAGTCGCCATGTTGAATCGCGAGCGGATTCTGAAAGAAGACGGAAAACTGCCGTTGTATCAGACATTTCCCGACTTGAGACTTGTTCGTGGGAATGCGATTTCGAGTATTGATGAGTTCGTTCTGGCGGTGTGTGTCACGTTCCGTCTCGTCTATTCGGTGAGAAAATCAGTTTTTGCAGGTTTTTAGCGCGAAAATGACAGTTTTTAAAACAAAATTTGAATTTTGACTGTCATAGATACTGAAAACTGATTTTTGAAGGAATTTTTATATTTTTCCGGAAAATGTCGAATTCTTGTGAATACTTCGAAAAATCATACTTGTGAAGGCTTGGCCCGAACGCCCGTGTTTTGGCGCCAAAATTCGATTTTCAAATTTTTTGAAAATTTTTGATTTTTTCGCGAAAATTTAAATTTTCGACTATCGTTCAAAATCAGTAAAAAATCTGAAAAATCATTATAAATGTTCACATTTTCGATGAAAAATTGAAAAATTTCGAAAAACAGTTTGGAGAGATCTGAAATTTTCAGACAAAATTTTTTGTCCCAAAACCCAAATTTCCAGATTTACAAAAAACAGTGTTATAATCATCTTTTCCTCACAATTTCCAATATTTTGAGCCCCATATTGACATATTTTGGAACATTTTGAGGCTGGCGGCATAGAAACCCAAAATTCTGAATGTCTAGGCCACCGAAATAAATCGCTAGTGACTTTTACCCAAACTTTTGTTTCCAGGCAGTTGATGAGACAAAGCTAGACAAGGAAACAAAAGAGTTTGGTGCGAAACTCAATGGAGCTTACACAAGTGCACTGGAGCATCTGGCGCGTGAGGTACAAGTCAAAATAAACGATAAAGAACAAGCGAAGAAAGAGGAAGAATCAAGAAGACGCCGGAAGAAATCGGAGGAACGATAAATGTGTTGTTTTTCACCGCTCACAAGGGAACTCCTTTTAGAAAATGTCTGAGAATTTGCTGAAAATTGGCTCATAGGTAAAATTGGCTCATAGGTACTCATAGGTATCGTATTCAGAATGGTTGAATCTACCTATGAGCAAATTTTCAGCAAATTCTCAGACATTTTCTAAAAGGAGTTCCCTTGTCAGTTATCTATTCATTGTAACATTTCTTAATTGCATCCCATTCCAATTATATTAATATATATCCAGCCCCCAATTAATTGCATCTTTTTTCTTGTAGAATTATATTTCTGTAACTCTTTTTTCTGTTTTTAATTATCTATGTATCATTTTCCATTTTATTAAATATTTATCTATTTTTCAGATAGGCGAATTTTAAGAAATTTTAGGCAATTTCAAGCAACTTTATGCAATTTTTGAAAAAAAGTCTTGCGAGTCATATTTCGTTGAAACCTCATCTAACCCGATTAGAATTAACTTCCCTCCGTTCTAGTTCCTTGTCTCTGGAGTCTGACACCACTCCGAGAGCATGATGATAACAGAAAAAATGGCCAAACATCAGGGGAAAGGTGATAAGAAATAAAATTGGAGAGAAATAATTCATTTGACTCTGAAAATGGTGCATCGAGGCGTCTCCGTTTTTCTTCTTCTCCTGGTGGGAGTTCACACGGCTCCGGTTAGTGATGGTGAGTAGAGTACGGTGGGATTTTCAATATTAATGGAAAATTTATGAAATTTGGGATATTTTAAGCTAAGAATCATGAAAATTGGACTGAAAATGACCAAGTTATCGATTTTCGAAACTTTTCGAAAATCAAAAATTCACAATTTGCGTCGTATCTCGGCCAGTTTTGAGCCATATCAATTTTTATTTTTATTTTTGAATTCAGTGCGTCAAGACCTTTCAGAAAAGTATAACCATGACGTGGTTTGAAATTTTTTGAATTTCGACCATCCGAGGTACCAAATTTCAGAAAAATTAAAATTTGTCAGAATATAGTCATGATTATACTCATTCAAAGCGTCTTGACGCGCTGAATTCAAAAATTATAATTAGATGAGTCTCTTAGCGAAACTGGCCGGGTTACGGTAGTTTGAAATTTATTAGATTTTCGAAAATATTCGAATATCTGTAACTTTTTAAATTTTGCTCCGTTTTCTTTGGTTTTTTTTCTCAAAATGCGTGAAAATTTCTGGATTTTTAATATAAAAGGCGGTTTCCATCTTCTCAGCGTATCCCTTCGATTCCAGCTACCTTCTCCGACGCGTTCGTCCGAAAGTACTTCCCAACAATCGTCGCGTCGACAGAAGCCAAAAATGCGTCAATGTGTCTGGACAAAGTGTTTTCGAATTATGAGTTGAAGAAACATATTAACGTGAAATGCGACGAGACGGACGGTCTGGACACGTGTTCTGGTCTAACTTTCGTTTCACATGATGATAAGGCGATTGTCATTGCTTTCAGGTAAAGTGGGCGGGGTCAGCAATAAGACATTTTACAAAATAGTGTTTGGGTGTGTTTTATGGGTAATTTGGAAAATTCTGCGTTTTTTAAGCTAGAAATCATAGAATTCGGACTAAAAATGATAAAGTTACGGAATTTCGAAAATTTTCGAAAATTTTCGAAAATCTGAAATTTCAGAAATTGTGTTGTATCTCGGTCAGTTTTGAGGCTAGCCGCATGAAACTTATATTTTTGAATTCAGTGCGTCGAGACCTTTCCGAAAAGTATAATCATGCCTATGGTCTGAGAGAATTGGGTCTCGCCGCGAAAACTACAGTACCCCACGCGGTTTTCGTGGCGGGACCCAATTTGCTTCAAACCTAGTCATGATTATACTCATTCGAAGCGTCTTGACGAGCTGAATAAGAATATGTATGTTTGATGGCCGAGTTGTCGGATCCTAGGCCACCAGAGCTGGAAATGCAATTTTTAGGCACCGGGAGGGGGGGTCAAAAAATCAAAAGTATGGCACTATTATACTTTTCTGAACGGTCTTGACACACTGAATTCAAAATTGTGATAAAAAACCGGATTAGACAAAATTCTGACAAGATTCATCGGTTTTTCTGAAATTTCAGATTTTCGAAAATTTTCGAAAATCTGTAACTTTTTGATTTTTCAACCAAATTCGAAATTTTTTAAACTAAATTACTTGGGATTTTCTGAATTTTCTTTAAAAAATACTCTTATTTATCGATTTCCAGAGGTACCTACGGAAAACTTCAATTGTTGGTGGAATCTGAGGAGATTATTTATAGGAATAAGGTAATTTAATTTTTTTTTGGTTCAAAATTCTAATAAAAAAATTCCAGACCGCCTGGTACGGTGGCGGAAACGTCGGTTACTACTTTGCCCACGCATTTAATTTGATTTGGAATGACGGAATGAAGACGGATGTGAACACTTTGACTCATAAATATCCGACTTATGAGATTTGGGTGAGTCCAATAATTTTTTGAGTAAAATTTTTGGATTCAGCTCGTCAAGACGCTTCGAATGAGTATAATCATGACTAGATTTGAAGCAAATTGGGTCTCGACACGAAAACTACAGTAGTCCGGTGTGAGGGTACTGTAGTTTTCGTGGTGAGACCTAATTCTCTCAGAACCTGGGCATGATGATACTTTTCTGAAAGCTCTCAACGCGCTGAATCCAAAAATGGTGTCGAAAATCAGATCGTGACAAGATACATCGATTTTTCTGAAATTTCAGATTTTCAAAAATTTTCGAAAAGTTTTGAAAACCTGTAACTCTTCAAGTTTTGAGCCGATTTTTATGATTTATAGCTGAAAATAATTGGAATCATCTAAATTTTGGGTAAAAATGCAAAAATCACAAAACCTTGATTTTTCTGAAATTTCAGATTTTTTCGAAAAGTTTCGAAATTCTCTGACTTTTTTAATTTCCGACCGATTTTGATGTTTTATGGCTCAAAATGACCGTAATCACATGAAAATTTTCAAAATGAGAAAATTTCAGGTCGTCGGTCATTCCCTTGGCGGTTCCATGGCGGCTCTCGCCTCCAACTTCCTCATCTCCAATGGTCTCGCCACGTCATCCAACCTAAAGATGATATCTTTCGGCGAGCCACGTACCGGAGACAAGGAATTCGCCGATGCGCACGACTCTCTGGTACAGTACTCCTACCGTGTCATCCATAAAAAAGATATAGTCCCACATATTCCATTGAATGGAATGGAAGGATTCCATCATCATCGAACTGAGATTTGGTATGATAATGATATGTCAACTGCCGACTACAAAGAGTGCAAAGAGCAGGAGAGCCCGTTTTGTTCGGATTCTCATTTGGACTATATGATTGGGGACCATCACCGGTATTATGGAATGTACATGTCCTATTATGGAAGGAGAAATTGTACCGGCGATCCTGCTAATTAGACATTTTTTTGGTTTTTCGTTTTGAATAAAGTTTGGTTATTGATATTGAAAATCTGCAGATGTCTTGGGGTGGAGAATTGGTATTTTAGCTGAAAATTTGACAAAATTGGAGTCTAAACATGTTTTACATACTTTCTAAAGGAAATTTTTGATTTCACTCGTTTTTAACTGACTAGCAAAGTCCTCCGTGGAGTTATGGGACGTATTTAATGTCATTGGAAAGCTGAAAACACGCTGATTCTAAATATATTTTTTGTTTTTGCTCTTGAGGCCTGATAGTCGAGAAAAAACGAAGTCAACGTTCTAAAAAATGACAAATTACCTTCAAATCAGGCTCCACGACAATTCGCAACCGCGACATTCCACAACTGCGACATTTCGCAACTCACGTAGGTTTCGCAACTGCGACACTTCGCAACTGTTCATTTCGCAACTGCGACATTCCGCAACTACGACATTCCGCAACTAGCCATTTCGCAACCATAGAACTAGCAATAGTTTAACCTAGTTTAGTCAGAAAATGGGTCAGATAACTGTTTCGTCTATTTAATTGTTTTCAAATATGTTCCCAGACTTTTTGGTACACTCAACATTTTCCACTGACCCAAATATACAAACGCGGTGTGGTTGCGAAACGTCGTAGTTGCGAAACGTCGTAGTTGCGAAACGTCGCAGTTGCGAAATGACTAGTTGCGAAATGCCGCAGTTTCGAAGTGTTGTAGTTGCGAAACATACGTGAGTTGCGAAATGTCGCAGTTGCGGAATGTCGCGGTTGCGAATTGTCGCGGAGCCTCAAATCACAATGGTTTTTTTCCAAACGTCGACCTTTTTCGTGAGTTTATTTTAATTTCGAAAGAATGTTTTAAATCGGTCCAACCCCCCGCTCTATGAAGAACCAGTGTTGACCTTGGTACACCTTAAATGGTTTTTGTACTTTCTATACTTTCATATTAATACAAATAATGAACAGATCCGCATTAAAGTTGCAATTTCAGAAGATCATCCGGATTACTCTTTGTCCACTTCACGGCGTGAAGTTCACGCCCACCCCAATTTATATAAATTTCATTTTTCACTCTTCTTTTGACCAGAGAAATGCAAAAACTCACGATCCTTGTGTTGCTGGTTGTTTCCATCAGTGTAACTACTGCGGCATTTGCATGGGCTGGGACTGATTATGATACCGGCTACTCTGTTACGGTAAGTTTGGGGGTACTGTACCTCTAGCAAACGATTTATTATTTCAGCCCGGGCAAATTGCACACGTCCCATTACCTGTCTCAGCGAATTACCGGAGACAAGTGAAGAATGCGAAGGGGAAAAGCATTGAGCATATTTATAGAGTATGTAATGGAAAGAACAAGAAGACTTGTGGATTTTGGGAGAATGTTGATGTAAGTGTCTAGCGTCCGGACAACTGAAATTCATTGCCAATTTTCAGACAAAAAAGAAAGTGGCGTCTGGAGTGACCACTTATAACAAGAAGGATAAGCAATTGGTGATAAAGAAGGTTCGCTCAAGTGATGCAGGCATTTATATGACTGGGAATAAGAAGTCGGAGTTTGAACTTTTTGTTTATTAGATTGGAATATCAGTAATAAACATTTGTTGAATGTCTGATCAATTATGCAAGATTGAACTGCATATGCAAGGCTGAAAGATTGTTTAAGATCGGTTAAGATCATTTGAGATTGTCTCACAAGGAAAGTTCTCGATGTGTCATCTTTCTTTGTTCAAGAATTTGGTACAGGACAATTGTTCAAGAATTTGGTACATGACACTTTCGAGTACGTAGATTACGCATCTGAAATAAAGTTCTGCAAAATCCGTCTGTGAATCCAATTACAGTCAAACATGGCAAATGTCATGAACAGGTAAACCCCGTCGTCTCCGTTAAAAAACGAGTTTAGATTCAAATTTTTGTCAAATTTCACGTGAAAATCAAATTTTTTGATAGAATTATCAATTACCCCTCTCCGAACCGGAGATTTACAATACCAATTACCAATCGCCGGTACCATGTTGCAGCTGTTTTAAGATAGGCTGAGATCAGCTAAAATTGGGCTCAGATTGTTCGAGATCATTTGAGATCGGTTAAGATTATTTGAAATTGTCTAACAAGGAAATTCCTCGATGTGTCATCTTTCAAATTCCGTCATTAAATGCTTCTGTCCAACTGTTCCTATGGTTAACAGCGTGGCATTGGACGATTACGAGAGAATAATCTTACTAGGGAAGGCCATGAAATCAGTTTAGAGTTATGGAACGTGACCTATATCATTAAAAAGCTGAAAAAACGCTGATTCAAAATATATATTCATTTTTTTGGAAAAAAGAAATCGGAATTTGAACGGTTTGTTTGACAGATTAAAATATCAGTAATAATATTTGTTATGGAATATTGAAACAAAACGAATTCTTCATCGTTATGACGCATAGAAAGGCAGTCAGCACAGGATTATACAAACGGGGTAATTATAGAGCACTCTCAATAGGAGAGTCACCTGAGTTAACGCAATCTCTTAATGACGGTGACGACGTTGTGTCCTAAACGTTATTGGTCGCAGATGGCTTATCAGTTGGGAACAGTAGGTGAAGTGTAAACGATTGGCTTTCTATGCTGACCTACTAGGGAAGGATTCCGGGTTGAGATGGAGTTACAGGTCAAGATATGTATCACTAGAACGGAGTGCCTAGACCTTCCAACCGCTGATTTCCCTCTCGTGGATTTCGGTATTGGGGCAACACACGGGTTGGCAACTTGAATTTGAGCAGAGCTGAATTTCTCAAAACTGGGAGGGCCACTGCAAAAACTGCATATAGAATCGGAATCAGGACAACTTCCGTGGCTAAGACAATTATTGTCACGAACATGTTTAAAACATCAGAAATTCTTACAGAACTCTGTGACTCTTGAAATTGATCATTTTCACACTGGACTCTCACGAAATAGAGATAACTTGTTTCAACGATTCCTGTGACGAAAATTGATTAAACATTCGGAATCAGCGTAAAATTTGCTATATGACAGCAATTTTCTCGATTCAAAATGTGGCTCCGCGACAATTCGCAACTGCGACATTTCGCAACCACACCGCGTTTGTATATTTGGGTCAGTGGAAAATGTTGAGTGTACCGAAGTGTTAGGTAACATATTTAAAACAATTAAATAGACGAAAAAGTTATCTGACCCATTTTCTGACTAAACTAGATTAAACTATTGCTAGTTCTATGGTTGCGGAATGTCGTAGTTGCGGAATGTCGTAGTTGCGAAATGGCTAGTTGCGAAATGTCGCAGTTGCGGAATGTCGCAGTTGCGAAACCTACGTGAGTTGCGAAATGTCGTAGTTGCGGAATGTCGTAGTTGCGAAATGTCGCGGAGCCCAAAATGTCCACCCCCCACTCAAAATCATCCCCTAGTCAGAAGACTCCAAACTATATCTTGTTCCCTCTGATGATTCAATATATATCTGCTATTTTGCTTCCACAACCTTTTCTTCATTCCGAGTATTACCTTTTGCAGCTCAACTAATCCCATTTTCTCACATGAACACTCCCAAGAGGGGCGGCCCTCTCTCTCCCCACTTTTTCAGCAAATGTCTATATAATAACTGAGAGCACGACAAGTCCACTCTCACTTCTTCTTTTCTCTTTGAGCCATGCCCTCCGAAAAAGAGCCTCGTCAAAAGTGCCTAATTTGTAAGAACAAAACGACTGAATATAATTATGGCGTGAGTTAATTAGTTGATTAATTAATTGATTCTTTAATCAATTTATTCTTTAATTAATATTTAGGTCATCTGCTGCAACGCGTGCAAAATGTTCTATCGCCGTGCTATCAAATCGAAAAGTCGTAAGTGTCCTGGTTGCAATTCCAGGAAATGCAGATACTGTCGTTTCCAAAGATGCATCAGTGCAGGAATGCGAATTCCGAATTCCTGCCTGAAGTCTCTCCTTGCCATTCTACTCCGTTTGAATCAAGATCGTGAGAATAAACTGAGCAACGGCTATCACCATCACACTGAGAACCTGTCAATCCATGAAGTGATTGGAAATCCGGCACCAATAACTTTCGTGGCAAAACCCAAATATATCAAAATGAATGTGGCGGAATGGGAGCTCATGATTGCATTGACTTCTGTGGATTACCTCAAAAAAGTTGAGTTCATGAAACTCCTCGACTCGGAAGACCGCTCGATTCTTCTCAGAAAGGGGTATCCCTCCTTCTCATTGTTCGCACTCGCTCACCAATCGTTTGACAAGATGGGACAGTCGTATATGTCACTTCCGGACACATTGGAAGTCATTCCAACTCTCCAGGATAGAGGGGAGATGTTGGAGAGAAGTATCAAGTTCCGGTTGACGGGAAGGATCAAGGACTTGCAGGTGACAAAGGAGGAGTTCTTGTTGCTGACAATGGTCTTCTTTTGTAATACAGGTAAGGATGGGTCTCTAGAAAAAATGATATGAGATCATCTGAGATTGGCTAACAGGGGACTCTGTTTGAAGATACGAGACATCAACCTATATCATTGAAAAGCTGAGAAAACGCTGATTCCAACTATATACCCTCAGTTTTTGACCTAGAGGCCTGATGTTCGAGAAAAACTTAGTCAAATTTTGGAAAAATGTTCATTTTCGAACTTTTACCTTTTTTCTCAAACACTGGGCTTAAAATGAATGCTTATCTGGAATCAGCGTTTTCTCAGCTTTTCAATTATATCTGTCTCGTCACTTATCTCCAAACTGACTGATTTTTCCCATAAGTTGTAGTGACATCACAATTTTCCAAGGTATATTTAAATCTGAGTTGGTTTTGTTCTGACATAACAAAATCACGTCATTCAGAAAATTCCGAATTTTTGGCCCTGATTTCTCGAGCAAGGTTTACTACATATATCTCAAAATATCTATAATTTGCAAGCGCGTCATAATGTCCCAGAAGGTTCAATTAATTATAACACTGAATGAGAGCTATAATTCTGTCAGTTTTGACCCAAATGAAATTTTATTTACATTTTCGGATTCAGCTCGTCAAGACGCTTCAAACGAGTATAATATCGCCTGAATTTCAGAAATTGCGATTTTTGACCAAAAAATTTCACTGATTTTCAATTTTCTCCAAACCTAGGCAAGTTTATACTCTTTCGAAGCGTCTCGGCTAGCAGATTTGGAAAGTATTGGCTAAAAAGTGTATAAACGAATTTTGAACAAGGTACGGTAGTTTCAGTCCAGACACTTTGAACCTAAAAGTCAGGCTGAGTCTGAAAATGTTTGATGAATCTCCCAAAAACGCACAATCCCCGATTCCAACCTACTTTAAGTTCAAGACTGTTTTAATACTTATATAATTGGACCCCCTCTTTCCAGGTCTCGCCGACTTGTCAGAAACCGGAAAGCACCTCATCGATACCAACAAACACTTCTTCTCATCTGCTCTCCTCGTCTACTGTAGACAGACCTATTCGGAGAATGGCCCAACTCGATTCGCTGATCTTCTCTCCTTGTCGCATGTTGTAGCAAAAACTTCCGATGATATGTCTACCCATCAATTCTTGTTCTCAATCAAGTACCCCCATTTGACCTACACCAACGTTTTTGGACAGTGATCTCTATCTATATAATTCTCAAAAGCATCCTAATAACCTCATACATGTTATCTACCTTATATAAAACAACAAATGTGACCAAAAGTTCAATCTGGCAGACTCGAGACACCAAAATAACTGCTCAAAGAGCTCTATAATCTGATATACATCAAGCACACACCTTTGCTCTCTTTTGGCACGAGGGGGATAAGGGATAAGACTACGCGCACACGCTACAAATCAGAGGGACAAAAATAGAAATAAACATGTGCGTGAAGGTGTGGGATTATTAGTGCATGAAATGTTAATCTTGTTAGTGGGAAATGTTGCGTGACGCAAGTCGGCTGGGAACTTCTTTTTTGAGATTAGAGCGTAAAATTTGGGGGAATTAACTGGGCTAATGGTGTGTGCAGGTGGACCAGAATCTCACAGTTTGATCACAGGTAATTTTAACTACGTGGAATCCTTTTCTGCAGTCAAAACCTGCAAAATGTCTCTGCGGGCCGAGTTGTGAGCTCTCAAACTAAGTTTTGCCTTATTTAGTTAAATACGCCCAACTTTGTGAGTGTGTCATAGTAAAACTGACTGTCCCATCGAGTATATTTTTAATGTAACTTACAGATCAAAAGTAGAGCTTTATTTTTGTAGTTGACAACTTTTTGGTACGGGCAATTCCTAGCAAGTTACATATTGACAAAGTAATTGCTGGGCACGTTTTTTTTTACTGCATTTTTTTTTACTCCCCGTAGTCAAAAGTATCTACAGTACCGTCCAAAAGGTTGTAAACTTTGACCGGATATTAGTCAACTTTGAGATTGTGTCATGGTCATACTAATTGTCCCATCCAGTATATTTTTAATGAATTAAACAGAACAAAGGTAGAGCTTCATTTTTGTAGGTGACAACTTTTTTGTACGAGCACTCGCTAGAGAGTTATGGTCATTTTAAGACAACAGCTTAAAAATTGCACTATTTTCCACTGAAGTTGGCCGATTTGAGGGAGAAATTACTTTGGCGATATGTAACTTGCTAGGAATTGCCCGTACCAAAAAGTTGTCAACTACAAAAATAAAGCTCTACTTTTGATCTGTAAGTTACATTAAAAATATACTCGATGGGACAGTCAGTTTTACTATGACACACTCACAAAGTTGGGCGTATTTAACTAAATAAGGCAAAACTTAGTTTGAGAGCTCACAACTCGGCCCGCAGAGGTTTTGACTGCAGAAAAGGATTCCACGTAGTTAAAATTACCTGTGATCAAACTGTGAGATCCTGGTCCACCTGGACACACCATTAGCCCAGTTAATTCTCCCAAATTTTACGCTCTAATCTCAAAAAAGAAGTTCCCAGCCGACTTGCGTCACGCAACATTTCCCACTAACAAGATTAACATTTCATGCACTAATGATCCCACACCTTCACGCACATGTTTATTTCTATTTTTGTCCCTCTGATTTGTAGCGTGTGCGCGTAGTCTTATCCCTTATCCCCCTCGTGCCAAAAGAGAGCAAAGGTGTGTGCTTGATGTATATCAGATTATAGAGCTCTTTGAGCAGTTATTTTGATGTCTCGAGTCTGCAAGATTGAACTTTTGGTCACATTTATTGTTTATATAAGGTAGATAACATTTATGAGGTTATGAATACGAGGATTATATAGAACTTGAAGATGATAAGTCACTGTCCAAAAACGTTGGTGTAGGTCAAATGGGGGTACTTGATTGAAAACAAGAATTGATGGGTAGACATATCATCGGAAGTCTTTGCCACAACATGCGACAAGGAGAGAAGATCAGCGAATCGAGTTGGGCCATTCTCCAAATAGGTCTGTCTACAGTAGGCCAGGAGGGCATTTGTGAAGTGGTGTTTGTTGGTGTCGATGAGGTGTTTTCCGGTTTCTGACAAGTCGGCGAGGCCTGGAAAGAGGGGATCCAATTATATAAGTATTAAAAGCAGTCTAGAACTTGAGTTAACTAAAATTGGATCTCAATTCGAGTAGAATTTCGTGATATAAGTAAATTAGGGAAATTACACAATTAGGCTTGAAATTGCTGGAAATCTTGACGAACGCGTCGGAGAAGGTGGCATCAATCGAGGGAATTGCGTTTCTCGGTGATTTGATTCAAATTTTAGGAATCAGCATGTCAATGCGCGTCGAATGAGTATAATCATGCTTATGTTTGGAGAAAATTGGAAATTAGGTCAAAATTCGAAACTTTTGAAATCCAGCCGATATTATACTCATTCAAAGCGTCTTGACGAGTTGAACCCAAAAATGATAATAAAATGCCATATGGATCAAAACTGTCGGAATTATATCTCATTTGGTGAAAATAAAATTCAAAGTTAATTGCACCCACTGGGGGCATTATGACGCGCTTGCAAATTATAGATATTTTGAGATAAATGCATTTATCTATTCTCACTTGGGAATGGGGGCCAGAAATTTGGAATTTTCGGAATGACGTGATTTTGTTATGTCAGCGGAGACAAATTTAGATTTAAATTTAGGTTTAAAAATTGTGATGTCACTACAACTTATGAGAAAAACCCCGTCAGTTTGGAGATATATATCGTGACAGATTTCATTGGAAAGCTGAGAAAACGTTGATTTCAGATAAACATTCATTTTAAGCCTGGTATTTGAAAAAAAGGTTAAAATTCGAAAATGAACATTTTCAAAATTTCATACTTGCAACCGGGCCTTGTCCGGGCCGTGAGCGGGCCTTTGAATAACTCGCTTCAAAATGAAAATTTGGAGTCGATCAACCTGTCAAATTATAGCTGTCGGTGAGCTCTACTCAAATCTATTTTCATTTTTACTGTGCGTTTAATGAGAGCCGCAGTACAATCCATTAAGTGGCCGGGCCGTGAACAGCCGGGCCTTAAATCACGGCATGAATTGTGAATTGTACTGCGGCTCTCACTGAATGCACAGTAAAAATGAAAATAGATTTGAGTAGAGCTCACCGAGATCTATAATTTGACAGGTTGATCGACTTCAAATTTTCATTTTGAAGCGAGTTATTTAAAGGCCCGCTCACGGCCCGGACATGGCCCGGTTGCAAGTATGCAAAATTTGACTTGGTTTTTCTCGAACATCAGGCCTCTAGGTCAAAAGCTGAGGGTATATTTGGAATCAGCGTTTTCTCAGCTTTCCAATGGAATAGGTTGGTGTCTCTTCAAACAGAGTCCCCAGTTAGACGATTTCAGCCGATCTTAGCCAATCTCAGATGAATCCTCACCTGTATTACAAAAGAAGACCATTGTCAACAACAAGAACTCCTCCTTTGTCACCTGCAAGTCCTTGATCCTTCCCGTCAACCGGTACTTGATACTTCTCTCCAATATCTCTCCTCTATCCTGGAGAGTTGGAATGACTTCCAATGTATCCGGAAGTGACATGAATGACTGTCCCATCTTGTCAAAGGATTGATGAGCGAGGGCGAACAATGAGAAGGAGGGATACCCCTTTCCGAGAAGAATCGAGCGGTCTTCCGAGTCGAGGAGTTTCATGAACTCAACTTTTTTGAGGTAATCGACAGAAGTCAATGCAATCATGAGTTCCCATTCCGCCACATTCATTTTTATGTATTTGGGTCTTGCCACGAAAGTTATCGGGGACGGATTTCCGATCACTTCATGGATTGACAGGTTCTCAGTGTGATGGTGATAGCCGTTGCTCAGTTTATTCTCACGATCTTGATTCAAACGGAGTAGAATGGCAAGGAGAGACTTCAGGCAGGAATTCGGAATTCGCATTCCTGCTCTGATGCATCTTTGGAAACGACAGTATCTACATTTCCTGGAATTGCAACCAGGACACTTACGACTTTTTGATTTGATAGCACGGCGATAGAACATTTTGCACGCGTTGCAGCAGATAACCTAAATATTAATTAATGAATTAATTAAATAATCAACTAATTAACTCACTCCATAATTATATTCAGTCGTTTTGTTCTTACAAATTAGGCATTTTTGACGAGGCTCTTTTTCGGAGGGCATGGCTCGAAGAGAAAAGAAGAAGTGAGAGTGGGGCTCTTTTCCTCTCTGTTATTATATAGACATTTGCTGAAAAAGTGGGGAGAGAGAGGGCCGCCCCTCTTGGGAGTGTTCATGTGAGAAAATGGGATTAGTTGAGCTGCAAAAGGTAATACTCGGAATGAAGAAAAGGTTGTGGAAGCAAAATTGCAGATATAATGAAACATCAGGGGAACAAAAAAAGATAGGAGTCTTTCTGACTAGAGAATGACTCACATGGAGAACCACATCGTGATATATATTGCTGGAAAGCTGAAGTTCTCCTGATTCTGATTCTGTATTCAGTTTTTTCTCAAACTCAAGTTGCCAACCCATGTGTGGCCCCAAAACCGAAATCCATTCGGGGGGGATAGAGAAAGCAGAATGGGCTAGGCGTTTCAAGTGATTCATATTTCCACCTGTAACTCCATCTCGGTCCTTCCCTAGCAAGCTAACAGTACGGGAAGTCAATTTGTCTATATTTCGCATACGGATAAGCCATCTGCAACCAATAACGCCAAGAATACACGGTTTCTATCGAATTCCAGGCCTCGAGGACAAAAACTGAAAATATATTTGGAATCAGCGTAATTGCAGCTTTTTAATGATATAGGTAACGTAGTGTAACTCCAAACTGACTTCATGACCTTCCCTAGTAAGATTATTCTCTCGTAATCATCCAATGTCACACTGTTAACCATAGGAATAGTTTGACAGAAAGATTTAGTGACAGAATTTGAAAGATGACACATCGAGAAATTTCCTTGTTAGACAATTTCAAATGATCTTAACCGATCTCAAACAATCTCAAAAAATCTGAGCCCAATTTTAGCTGATCTCAACCTATCTTAAAACAGCTGCAACATGGGACAATGAAAGAGCAGGAGAGCCCGTTTTATATTATGGAATGTACATGTCCTATTATGGAAGGAGAAATTGTACCGGCGATTCTGCTAATTGGTAATTGGTATTGTAAATCTGCGGTTCGGAGAGGGGTAATTGATAATTCGATCAAAAATTTTGATTTTCACGTGAAATTTGCCAAAAATTTGAATCTACACTCGTTTTTTAACGGCGACGACGGGGTTCACCTGTTCATGACATTCGCCATGTTTGACTGTAATTGGATTCACAGACGGATTTTGCAGAACTTTATTTCAGATTCGTAATCTACGTACTCGAAAGTGTCATGTACCAAATTCTTGAATAATTTGAAAGATGACACATCGAGAACTTTCCTTGTGAGACAATCTCAAATGATCTTAACCGATCTTAAACAATCTTTCAGCCTTGCATGTTAATTAGACATTCAACAAATGTTTATTATTGATACTTCAATCTAATAAACAAAAAGTTCAAATTCCGATTTCTTATTCCCAGTCATATAAATGCCTGCATCACTTGAGCGAACCTTCTTTATCACCAATTGCTTATCCTTCTTGTTATAAGTGGTCACTCCAGACGCCACTTTCTTTTTTGTCTGAAAATTGCTTATCTATAAGACTCCTAAAGGACACATAGACACTTACAGTGACATTCTCCCAAAATCCACAAGTCTTCTTATTCTTTCCATTACATACTCTATAAATATGCTCGATGCTTTTCCCCTTCGTATTCTTCACTTGTCTCCGGTAAGTCGCTGCTACAGGTAATGGGACGTGTGCAGTTTGTCCGACCTGAAATTAATGAGTCCCACACCGTAGAACCTGTAATAGAGACGCTTGTTCGCAGCGGTATATCTCGGTTCCCGAAAGAAATATCAAAAAGTTGCCAACAGACAAAATATAGCTTTATTTTCATAGAATATTTATTCAATTTAAAAAATGTTCATATCTTCAAATACAGCTGAGATAGGAGACTCCAAACGCTTGATAACGGGTGCGCTTTAGTACCACCAGAAACTTACCCTAGCAGTGAACTAATTATATAATTTTCTGTATTTCATCATTTCCATTTAATTGATAAAAATTTCGAATCAAAATCTTTATATGATTTTCATTTTCTCTGTTATCTTATCTCCTTCTGTTCATCTCAACATCGAGAAGGAAAAGAACAACAAAACGAGAGATATGGAGACGCAGAGAGGTGAGACAGATCGATATATCTACACAAACAATACATGAAGAAGGTCACTATCTTCTTCTTCTTCTCACATTTTCTTCTCATTTTATCAATTCACATTGTTAAGACATGCCAATCTGTGAATTTACACCGAGTAAGTCCCTATTTTTCCTGTGGAGTTCAAATGGCTCCGGTTGTTTTAAGCCTTTTAACATTGGTATCGATATTAACGGCTAAAAACTTGAAAGTTTATTTTTATTCAAAAATTTGGAAAATTCTGCGATTTTTAAGCTAAAAATTACAAAAATTGCACAAGAAATGATAAAGTTACAGAATTTCGAAAAATTTTGAAAATTTGAAAATTTTCATATTTTCTATCAGTCTGATAGTGTCATTTTGCATTTTTTTCCTCGAAGTTTAGAGGATTTCGATCATTTTTACGTATAAATCACAAAAATCGGTTGAATATTCGTAAAGTTACGGATTTTCGAATATTTTCGAAATTCTGAAATTTACAAATCTTGTCGTATCTCGGTCATCTTTAAAACTAGCCGCATGAAATTTATATTTTTGAAATCAGCGCGTCAAGACCTTTCAGAAAAGTATAATCATGCCCACAATTGGGTCCCACCACGAAATTCTCAATTTAAAGGGGCATACCATTCGCATTTTCGTGGTGGGACCCAACTTACACCGAATATAGGCATGATTATACTCATTTGAAGCGTCTTGACAAGCTGAATTTGAAAATGTAATTTTCATTCAGTTGTCTTGAAATCAGACCGTGCTGTGCTGAAAATAAGATTTTCAAAAATGTCGAAAATTTTCGAAATTCGATAACTCTATTGATTTTCAACGTAGCAACTTGATTTTAGGCGCAAAATTTGCGGAATGAAATGCAAAATTCGGAAAAAATAGTTTCGATAAGTTAAAAAAGTTCAGAGTTTAAAAATCTAAAAAACCTTGAAAAAATCCCTTTTCAGCCTGCAAAAACCGAAAAATCGACGTTCACGCTCACGTTCTGCCAAAGAACATTCCGGATTTTCAGGAGGTCTGTTTTACGGTACCGTTATCCTCATTTATAAGAGATTTTCAGAAATTCGGCTACCCAGGTTTCGTGCGTCTCGACCATAAGGATGACGGTACTACTCATATGATAAAAGATGGGAAGTTGTTTAGGTAATTAATTATATAATTAATTAGGTAATTTATATTCAAATTTAAAATTAAAAATAATTTAGAGTCGTGGAACCCAACTGTTTCGATACGGAGACTCGAATCGCCGATATGGACAAGGCGAATGTGAATGTACAGTGCTTGAGTACGGTTCCAGTCATGTTTTCCTATTGGGTATGTTGGAAAAACGGAATTTTTAATTTATTGGAATGAAAATGAAGAAAACGCGCTCATTTTGAGGTAAAAATCACAGAAATCGGTTAGATATTCAAAAAGTTACAGCTTTTCGAAAATTTTCGAAAAATTCATTTTCTTTTTGACAAATTGTGTTATATCTCGGTCAGTTTTAAGACTAGCCGCATGAAAATAATATTTTTGAATTCAGCGTGTCAAGACGCTTTAAATGAGTATAATCATGACATGGTTTGGAAAATTTTCGAATTTGGACCAAATTTCAGAAAAATTAAATTTTGTCAGAATATAGTCATGATTATACTCATTCGAAGCGTCTTGACAAGCGGAATTCAAAAATAATAGTTGTATGGATCCCACACCGAAACTGACCGGGTTACTGTAGTTTGAAATTTTGCTGATTTTTGAAAATGTTCGAAAATCTGTAACTTTTTTCATTGTGCTCCGTCTTCTTCGGTTTTTGGCTCAAAATGTAGAGAATGTTCTGGTTTTTCAATAAAATAATTTATTGTTATATTAGAAAACATTTCTAGGCTAAAGGTGCGTCAACCGTATGTTATCATATAACACAGAATTTTTAAATTTTTTCAAATTAGGGCCTGATTATACTTTTCTGAAAGCTCTCAATGCACTGAATTCAAAAATAAACAATTCAGGCGGGTAGCCTCAAAACTGACCGAGATACTACACAATTTGTGAATTTTCGATTCTCAAAATTTTTCGAAAATCTGTAACTTTTTGACCCCATATTTAACTGATTCATATTTGAAAATTAGCGCGTTTTCTTTTCATTTACAGCTACTAAATTTACACAAATTCTGTAAAAACTCCGCTCTATTTTTCTACGAAAACTTCCAGAAAAATCTCAAAAAAAAACAAGAAAAAAAGAGTCTCAGCATTTCTGTTATGCATCATTCACAAGTCGGTCCCGTCTTGAAAAAACATCACAGACTTCTCACTGGGTGTCGAACTCACGACCCCCACCCCTCGGCGAGGCGGTGGACGACAGTCTACCCGCCTGCGCCAAGTGGCAACAGTCGCGACGCGAGACGGCAAGGCGTATATGAATGTGGCGGTGGAGAGGGGGAGACGGTGGGGTGGGGAGAGACTATTAGGGTTATCAATGGAGCAAGTTTTCACTTTATTATACTTTTCTGAAAGGTCTCGACGCGCTGAATTCAAAAATATAAGTTTCATGCGGCTAGCCTCAAAACTGATCGAGATACGGCACAATTTGTGAGATTTGGATTTTTCGAAAATTTCTCCTATGCGCCTTTAAATTGGAAAACAATTTTCGCAGCATGCTTATACTTGTTCAAAGCGTTTTGTCACGCTGAATTTAAAAATCTATGTTAAAAGCTGCTTGGAGCAGAATTGGACGAGATATGGTAGCTTTAGTGAAAACTTGAATATCGAAAATTTTCAAAACTTTTCGGAAGGGTGTAACTTTCTAAAACTAGCGTTCCAGTTTTACTCCAAACAGATTTTAACTTGAAAATTCGAACTCAGCGTGACAAGACGCTTCGAATGAGTATAATCATGCCGGGAAAATTTTTTCCAATTTAAAGGCGCATAGCGCAAATTTTCGAAAATTTTCAAAAATCTGAAATTTCACTAATCGTGTCATATCTCGGTCAGTTTTAGGACTAGTCGCATGAAACTTATATTTTTGAATTCAGCGCGTCGAGACCTTTCAGAAAAGTATACATTGGGTCCCACCACGAAAACCACCAGTTTAAAGGCGCATAGGGTAGGTCAAAAACTAAAACTGTGTAAAGTAGGGCATAATTATACTTTTCTGAAAGCTCTCGTTTTCCTGATTCTAATTATATAAATAAATCCAATTTTTTTGCTTTCCAGGCAAAACCAGAAGACACTGAAGTCGTCTCTCGTTTCGTCAACGACGACTTGCTAGCCGAATGCCAGAAATATCCGGACCGCCTGATTCCACTTGGCACTTTGCCAATGAATGATGTGCAGAGAGCAATTCAGGTATGTCTTAATTATAATTTTAAAAAATAATTTATTCGTTGACTAGAAAAAAATAATTGTAAAAAAAACTGAGCAATTCGAATGAAAGTTGGTCAAAATTTTTTTTTTGTTTTTTCAAAAAAAAATTGGCTAAAACCCGTAATTAATAATAAAATTAAGAACATAGAGGTAATTAACTTAATTGACCCGCAGATAGTGTTGCCAATAGGCAATATTGAAGAGAACAAACAGGAATGGGAACATGAAGACGGACACCGAGTCGATTTTGTGAGCAAGAATTTCGCGACGTTGTTTTCTGAAAAATTTGGAAAATTCTGCGTTTTTTAAGCCAAAAATCATAAAAATTGGACTAGAAATGAGAAAGTTAGAGAATTTCGAAAATTTTCGAAAATTCAAAAAATTCAATTTTTTTAAAATTTTAAATATTTTGGGTAATTACCTGGATAGTGATGACGAAGTAGACGCAGGTATCGTTTCTGCTTCATCCAACATCATATTGACCACATTTGTTGGCTCACAGGAGCATCTGAAACAGGCGGGCTCAAGGATATGAGAGTGAAATTGTCAATGGAGCGCGTTTGCTCACACAACATTTTTTTTTACAAAATTTGGGTGATTTCGGTCATTTTAAACTATAATTCACAGAAATCGGTTAGATACTCGAAAAGTTATGGATTTTCGAAAATTTTCGAAAAATCAAAAATCCACAAATCGTGTCGTATCTCGATCAGTTTTGAGGCTAACTACCTGAAAATTATATTTTTGAATTCAGCGCGTCGAGACCTTTCAGAAAAGTATAATCATGCCTCGGTTCCGAGAGAGTTGGGTCCTGCCACGAAAACTACAGTACCCCAGGCTGTTTTCGTGGCGGGACCCAATTTACTCCGAACCTATTCATGATTATACTCATTCGAAGCGTCTTGACGAGCTGAATAAGAATATGTAGGTTTGATGGCCGAATTGTCGGATCCTAAGCCACCAAAACTGATTTTTAAGCTCATGGGGGTCAAAAATCAAAAGTATGGCATGATTATACTTATCTCGAAGGTCTCAACGCACTGAATTCAAAAATATAATTTTCAAGCGTCTAGCCTTAAAACTGACCAACAAAATACACAATTTGTCAAATTTCAGATTTTCGAAAATTTTCGAAAATCTGTAACTTTTGGAATTTTCAACCGATTTTTGTGATCTATACCTCAAAATGATGGGAATTTTCTAAACTTCACCAAAAAAACAAGAAAAACTCACGAAGAACTGAAACTCTTCATAGCACTCGCCAAATTTCCGTTCAACCCGAACCCAGGCGGAATATAGCCATAGTCGTTGTCCCGTAGACTCAATAACGCACTCTCCTCCTCGTTTTTCGGCTGTTTCTGCCGTCGGATTACTGTAGAATTGGCGGATTGTTGGACAGGTGGAGGGTGCGCCGGTTTTGGGGCCACTTGGGCGCACGGGGGCGATCGGAGACCCGTTGGCTCCTCCTCCCGGGATAAATAACCGACCCAAGCGAGTTCTAGAAGTGAACAGAAGACAAATGTCATACAGGATAACATCCAAACGTCGATAGCCTGGAATACGGTAGTCTACAGTAGGGAAGGGGGCGGGGCTACCGTAACTCACTTTCACATATGATACCCTTGGAAGATTCCTAATAATATTTCCAAACTGAAAAGTCATCGCTAGTAGACTATTGACACCAAGCATCGTCCTGGCCGGGATCGCTTTGGAGCCCAGTGCAAATGATATCCAAGCTGGAAAAATGAAATAAATGGGGTATCTAAGGTGTCCAGGGTGTCCTGATAGTCTTAGAATGATAATAAAAAGAAGAAAAAAAGATTTGACCCCAGTGGGGTTCGAACCCGGGTAGGTCAGATTTGAAGTCGGTGATGTTACCGGGTGCGCCACCACCTCTTATCCACGGGTCGCCCACAGCAGGGAGGCGAAAGCGGCGGCTTTATCAATGCCTCCTCCCTTTGTTTCTCAGTGTGTGCGCTTGGCGCAGTGGCTAAGCGCCTCGTTTTTGGATCCGAAGGTGCCCGTGGGTTCGACCCCCGCCGCTGGTAAATCTTTTTTTCCTTTTTTATTATTTTTTCTTAGATGTTTATAAGAGTGTCGGGATGTCCCCAGGACATTTTTTCCCATTATTTTTACATTATTTTCATCAGAAACCCTCAAATTGGCATCATTTGACTCGCCTTACTCGTACTTCCGGAAAACAAGGAAAATATGAAAATAATGACATAGCCTTGAGACAAGTACTAATTTAAGGACACTTACATATACAAATAGTGAGATACGTCGGCAGATAGGCTTGTAGAATGTACCAACCGGCGCGACGTTTGAACTCGAATGACATTGTTAACTCGTGCCAGTACCCTGCGGGATATTCCTGGAAATTTATAGAGTAAATAAAATAAGAATGGGTTAGTAAGAAAGACAGAGAGATTTGCTACATATTGGTATAAAAATAATTGGAAATGTTGAAAAAAAATGTTTTTTTGAAATTTTTTTTTGAAATTTTTTTTCAAAATTTTTACTATTTCCAGCATCCTTCTATAGTCCCCAGTTGGTCAGTTTTTTCCAGAAAGTTCCAAAAATTAAATTTTTTTCAATTCAAAAAATTTTCAGTCCCCCCACCTCTGTAGTTCGTATTTTGTGTATATCCACCAGCTCGTAGTCGGCCAACTCCATTTTATCCCGCATCTTCTGCACCCCGTTCTCCGACCAATCCATTTTTACTTCGTCTGTGTTGTAGCTGAAATATAATTTGTATAAATTTATAAAAAGCGAAAAATTTTGAGAAAAAAATTCTGAAACAATTTTTTTTAAAAATATTTTTCTGAAATTTTTACATCCTAGTGGCCTAGAAACTGGAAACTAGGCCACCAAAGTACAATTTTTGGAATCAGCTAGTCAAGACGCTTCGAATGAGTATAATCATGACCAGGTTTGAAAAAAACTTCGAAAAATGGATCTTGCAACGAAAACCTTCCGGGTTACTGTAGGTTGGAAGCAAAACGGGTGAATTATAATTTTCTCGGCAAGTTCTTTTTATTCCGGTTTATTTAAATCAAAAATCTGGAAAAAATCACAAAAATGAAAAAAGTTATCGATTTTCGAAACTTTCCGAATATCAAAATTTTTTAAATTTTGCTGAAACTACCGTATCTCGTTCAGATTTGTTCCATATGCTTTTTAACACACATTTTCAGAATCAGCTAGTCAAGACGCTTCGAATGAGTATAATCAAGCCTATATTTGGACTATTTTGATTTTTGAAGGGGGCAATGCGCCTTTAAAATCAAAAATCCGAATTTTCGTGGTAGGACCCAACCCCTGGCATGATTATACTTTTCTGAACCGTCTTGACATGCTGAATTTAAAAATATAAGTTTCATGCAGCTGGCCTCAAAACTGACCGAGATACGACGCTATTTGTATTTTCTGAAGTTTTCGAAATGTTTCGAAAATCTGTATCTCAGTTGTTTTCCGGTAGTTTTTCATGATTTTAGGCTCAAAATTTGTGAAATTTTTTGGAGTTATCGGGAAAAGTAGTTTCAACCAAAATTTCTCAAAACATATATAAACAACTCACTTAAAACTCTCGAATGTCAGTGAGCAGGTGACGTTGTCGAACGGAAACTTTGTCAGATCCATAATACACGGTCCTTGAAGTTTCAGGCGGTAATTTGTCCATACTGTAATAGGAAATTTTTATTTTTAACATAAAAAATAAAAAATTTGATTTTTTCAAAAAAGTTCTAGACCCCTTTCCAATTTTTTCTCCAAATAAAAAGAAAAGAGAGTCACGCAATGATTCATTGCCGGCCCCGTCTCCGATTAATCTCTCTCCTCGATTTCATGCACTATTTCTTCAAAAAAAAAAAGAAAAATTCTTTTTTCCCGATTTTTTCTACTGAAAAAGTCACGATAAACGAATGAATTATTCGCAGATTAAACGAATAGATCTATTTAATTGCTTTTCGGCTTTAAACAAAAAAAGAGAGGATTTGAGCAAAAAAATCTTTTTTCTAGAAAGTCCATTTAATTACCTACAATCACAGCTGAAAACCACTCGGAAATAATAGAAATTAAGAAAGTTACAGACTTTCGAAAATTTTCGAAATTTAAAAAATCACAAAAATCACGATTACTCAGCGACTTTTGCTCTAAACTCAAATTAGATAACATTTCCAGATTCAGCGCGTCAAGACGCTTCGAGTGAGTATAATCATGCCTATGTCCTAGTCGGATGATTTTCTGACCGCACCGCGACCGCTACGCGCGCCCACCAAATTTTCAAAGTTTTCCAAATCACAGCAATATGGGGCTCAAAATTTTGGAAATTGCATGGAGATTCCGAATATGTAGTTGAAATTGAGAAAATACTGTCAGATATGAAGATTCAGCGGTTTTTCACAATTTTTGGTTTTCGAAAATTTTCGAAAATCTGTATCTTTTGAATTTTTCCATGTATTCAGATGGTTCTGGCGCCGAAATGTGTAGAATCATAAAATTTCCGAAATTTTGATACCCATATCGCCCTGGTTTGCTTAAATTCAACTTTTCGACCGCGCGTCGCGGTCGCGTTGCGGTCAAAACTTAACCCTCACCAAACCCTGTCAATATGGGTATCAAAACTCAGCAAATTTTATAAAGAATCCGAAAAAATCATTTTCAATCCCAGTTTCCCGGTTTCTGACGTGTTTTCTGCTTTCAAGTGGGTCTGAAAAGGATCGCACCCGTCGAAATTTCAATTTCCATGAAATCGGGCTCAAAATTTTGCAAATTTCACGTAAATCTTGAAAATTGTACTCTCAGACTCCAAATTTCTCAATTTTCCTCCATAATCCCGAAAATGGATATTTTGGTCTCGTTTACTCCACTGCTACAACTTGCCCTCCTCCTCCCGCCCGTTTTCTCAATTTCTTTTTCCTCACCACCCTGGTCTTAAGCCATGACCCCTCCTTCAGAATCCTCCCAAGGGATCCAAAAATAAGGAGATAAAGGCGAAAAACGAGGGGTAGTGTGTGTGTGCAAAACTAAGATTTCGTTGAAAAAGTGCAAAATTTTTTCAAAAAAGGGGGGGGGATCAATAGCTCAAGTAGACGGGCGGGAGGGGGAGACGATAAATCAAATGGACGCCGTGCAAGGATTAGAGCAAGATGGAAATCCAGAAAAACCCCGAAAAAACCAAAAAAAACCGGTTTTTTTCAAGAAAACTAAGTACCGCCCGTGCAGTTTTTTGGTTAAACCCCAAGATTTGTGCCTTCGGACTATCATTATTGGCTTAGTTACAAAAAATGCGGAGTTTTGAGCCCCTTATTGATAGTGTTTGGCGGGAAATATAAATTTTGGAATTTTCATCGCGGCGCGTAGCGGTCGCGTAGCGGTTTGGGGCGAAACGTAGCAGAGAGGGTGAATGAAATTCTTTGTAATTAGGTACGATAAACAAATTCTGTTAAATTCTTAGCTAAATGTCACCCTTGGTTAGCTCTTTCCACTCAACCGCTATGCGACCGCGACGCGTGGCCGAAAAAACCACAGGTCAAAACTCAACCCTCTCCAAACCATAGCAATATGGGGCTCAAAACTTTGGAAATTGCATGGAGATCCCAAATATCACATTGGAATTGGGAAACTACCGTAAGGTATCAAGATTCAGAAGTTTTTCACAATTCTCGATTTTCGAAAATTTTCGAAAATCTGTAACTTTCGAATTTTTCAACATTCTCTGGTGGTTTTTAGCTCAAACTCTGTAGAATTTTTCGCACTACTCTGAAAAAGTACATTAGTCCCAATTTTTCATTTTCTCCCAAATTCCTTGTACTTAGGTCATCATGCACCACAGGGACTGACTACCGCTGCCGTCTTCTTCCCGAATAAATTGAATTTCCGATTTCCTCACGCGCCGCCCGTAATTTTTGTCCCCTTTCCTCTTCCCCTTCCCCCCGTGGTGCCAAATTTGTCACAAATTTTTTTTCTTTGGTGGATCGAATTTGCATTTCATCACTTTGCTACACTTTTTTCCTTTTTTTTGGGGGGAAAACAAACAGGAACCGAAAGACGGGCGGTCTGGGAAGAGACCACGTTTTGAAATTGAATTTGATTTCGATTTGGGAAGAGAGAGAAGCCAATTTTACATGTTTGGTTATGGACAATCCATGATGTCATTTTTTGGCGGTCAGTCAGAAACTTGGATAGAAAAAAATGGAACAGAATAAAGAAATGAGTATGATATTCAGATTCAGCGTCAAATTTGCTGAGTTTTGAGCCCCATATTGATTGGGTTTGAGCAACTTTAAAATTTCGACCACGCGTCGCGGTCGCGTTGCGGTGGCCCATACTCCCAGGGGGCATTGGGACAGGGGGCATCGTGCTCATAGGGGGCATTCACTCAGAGGGGTCACTAAATTTTAGGGGGCATTTCACTGATACTCTTAGGGGTCATTTCTGATATGCTCATAGGGGACATTGACCTTCATTCTCAGAGGGGTCATCGAAACTCTCAGAGGGGGCATCAATATTTTCAGAAGAGGCATCAGTTTTCTCTGAAGTTCCATCAGAAAAATTGCTATAAAAGTTGAATAAGGTTAGTTTTCGGTAAATGGATGACCAGATAAACTTGATTTAGCGTGCTTTGAAAAATTTGGCAGAAACTCAATAACAACAAAGACTCATTGATTCCACATTTGTTTTAGGTCAATGATTTGACGCTGGATATTAGAGATTCTGAAATGCCACCAAAAATCCTTCACAGCATTCCCCATCTTTCTAATAAGTTAAGAATGCCGCGAGCTTTTAATCTATGAAAAGCATTTTGAAATGCTCTACATGTCATAAGTAGACGATATCTAATGGCATTTTGACGGAGTTCTTTTTGGAGAGTACTGTAGCTATAGCCAATGAGAGATTGTCTATGAGTATTTGCCAATAAATTTCACAATGATTAGATGTTATTTTTGAAAAAAAGTATACTAACCGCACTGTTCAACAGAAATAGCAAAAGAGCCTTTGATATTGGGGTTGTACAGAAATCTCTTTGAAGGAAACAAGAATCTCTTCGAAGAAAAACTTTTTGGAGGAAAATAGCATTAAATCAATGCGAAATTTCTCAAGGAACATTAAATCAAGTTTATCTGGCCATTCAATTATCGAAAACTAACCTTGTTCAACTTTTATCTGATGGCACTTCTGAGAAAACTGATGCCTCTTCTGAAAATATTGATGCCCCCTCTGAGAGTTTCGATGACCCCTCTGAGAATGAAGGTCAATGTCCCCTATGAGCATATCAGAAATGACCCCTAAGAGTATCAGTGAAATGCCCCTTAAAATTTAATGACCCCTCTGAGTGAATGCCCCCTATGAGCACGATGCCCCCTGTCCCAATGCCCCCTGGGAGTATGGGCCCGTTGCGGTCGAAACTTATCTTAGACGGAAAGTTGCCCAAAACTTGTTTATAACTACAAAAAGTTTGCAGTTCTCAAAGTTTGATCACCAAATCTCTATGGTTTCCAAAAATTTCAAATTCCGACCGCGACGCGACCGCAACGCGACACAGCCAAAGTTTCAAAACTAGCCAAAGCATAGCAATATGGGGCTCAAAACTTTGGAAATTTAAAGGAGATTCTGGATTTGCAGTTGAAAATAATATTGCCATTCACACAAACAAGATATTGCCGGTTCTTAGATTTTTCGAATTTCAAAAATTTTCGAAAATCTGTAACTTTTTAATTGTTCAACAGTTTTGTGTGATTTTTAACTCAAAATGTGTATAATTGTTTGTACTACTCTGCAAAATTTTTTCTCCCATTTTCAACCACGGAGAAAAATTTTCGGCCAGTTTTCCCAACGGGAACCCTTGTATTATTGTTTTCCAAACATTGAAAAACGACGAGATAAATGTATTCGGTTTTTTTCTTGTTTTCAACAAAACAACAAGAAAAAACTAATATTCTGACTCTAAGCCACCCCCCTGTTCTATGTTTTCTCTGGGTCTCTCAATTAGAAGTCTGAAATTGTCAGTGGAGCGCGTTTGCATTTTTTCATTTTTACACAAAATTTTGATGATTCCAGTCATTTTGAGCTATAAATCACAAAAATCGGTTAGGAACTCAAACAGTTAGCGATTTTCGAAATTTTTCGAAATTTTTCAAAAATTAAATTTTACAAATTGCGTCGTATCTCGGTTGGCTTCAATGCTAACCGCATGATATTTATATATTTAGAATCAGCGCGTCGAGACCTTTCAGAAAAGTATAATCATGACATATTTTGGGTCCCACCACGAAAACCACCATTTTGGGGGGTCAAAACTGAAAAATTCGAAAATTTTCAAAAGTAGGGCATGATTATACTCATTTGAAAGCTCTTGACCGTCTGAGTTCAAATTTTCTGGTTACAGTAACCCTAGGCCACTCCTCTTCAAAATTTGAGAAAGGACTCACCAGTGCCATTCGCATAAATCATCAAAAATATATTAGGAAAAGGGCTTTTGTGAATATCCGCGGTTTTCGAGTTGATAAAACACGAATTTGGTGTCCACAACTTCTCCAAAAGCACAGAATTCAGTGATAAATTGTATTTGCAAGGGTTCAGGAATGCATAATTGAGCGCTGGGTCGTGCCATGTTTCGTAGATGTAGATGTCGAGCTGAAATCGTGAAATTTTTGAAAAAACCATAAAAAATGAGTAGAAAAACTTTAAAACTCACTTGAAAATCCGAAGTAATATCCGAAATTGTCGTGATCTCCTGTACCCACACTTCCACTTCTACTTCTACCTAAAAAATTTGGAAAATTTGGGAAAATGTTGATAAGAAACTATCAAATTCAAATTCTCCATAAAATTTCCAAAATTTTGATACCCATATCGCCCTGGTTCGCTGCAATTCAAATTTTCGACCGCGTGTCGCGGTCGCGTAGCGGTCGAAAATTGATTTGAAGGAAACCATGGCAATATGGGTATCAAAATTTTGGAAATTTTATGGAGAATTTGAATTTGACTTCCAAAACTTGCTTACCTGTCCCCCGGGAATCTTATGCCTATTGTAATTGCTCATAATTGTGCCCAAAATAAACGAATCGTTGGCGCAGTTTTTTGTGGCTCTCTCCACTTTCGCCGGGTTGATAATCGGACGTAATGCTCCGTGCTCGTCCACTTCCCAATCATAATTTCTGGTAAGCCGGCGTAGACTTGGCGAGTTTCGTCGGTACACTGATTTCCTGAAAAAAAAAACGTTATTTTTTACTGAAAAAATACACTTTTGAGAGTTGTAAACGCTATAAAATAGTTTTTTATGTAAATTTTCGAATTTTTCATAAAATTGCCAAAGTTTTGATACCCATATTGCCATGGTTTGCTTAAATTCAATTTTTGACCGCAACGCGACCGCGACGCGCGGTCGAAATACCAAAGTTACTCAAACTATGGCAATATGGGGCTCAAAATTTTGGGAATTGAATGGGGAATCTGATTTTGAATTTTAAATAACTTGATTTGAAGTTGGTAAGGGAGAAATTGAAAAATGTTGAAAAAAATTTCGAATTTTTTTTGAAAATTTTTAAAATCGAAAATTTTGAATTTTTGCAGTTTTTAATGTTTTTTGAAGTTTTTCTCCCCCAAAATTTCAAATTTCCCGCCTTACCTTGCTTGACACATGAGAAGTAGTACGGCGAGGGAGAGGAATTGCAGATAGTGCATTGATGCATCCGCCTCCACACCTTGCTCGGTTCGAGATGGATTTGGTTGAGGGGGTTTCTAAAAATTCAAAATAATTAAGTTTAGAAGAAAGGAAAAACAAAAAATGAGAAAAAAATTTTTCAAAAAATATACAGAATTTTGGAAGAGCAGTGAAAACTGGAGCAAGAAGTGAAGAGACGAAAAAAACGAGAAGGAAAATAGGCCCCGCCCACTTTTCTCTTCTTACAACTAGCCGTTTGACTCCTCTCCTTCTTCGTCTTCTTCTTACTCCGTATAGAAATAAGAAGGGGAAGAAAAGAAAAGAAGACGTCCCCCCCCTCCCCGCCCATCTCAACGTCTTCTTCTTCTTCGTATGTCCGTCAATGTGTCTGGCTCTGCTCTCTCTAACCACCGTCTCCTAACTATTTCGAAGACGTCCCCCCCCCCTCTCCTAGTCCCTCTCCGTCTTCTTAGTAGTCGTAGGCACTCTTTTTCGTTAAAATGGCATTGAAAGATGAGTTCAAACTGAGGAGGACAATTGGAGGGGTAGTGGAAGAGAATGCAAAACGAATGCAAAAAAGAAAAAAACATTTGGACCCCCGAAAGAATCGAACCCCTGACCCTCAGATCCGTAGTCTACCTCCTTACCCACTGCGCCACCCGCACACCGAAAGAAAATCACCGCGAGGGTGGTGATAAAGCCGGGGAAGAAATGACCCGTCGCCGCCACTTTTATCACCGCCCGCCACACCGATTACGATGTGCGCTGGTGTGGTGTAGTGGGTTACACTTTTGACCTCCAGTCTCACCGACCAGGGTTCGATTCCTGGTGGGCCCAAAAGTTTTTTTGCTTCTTTTGCAAACCTTTATCAGGTATGCAAGAATGCTCTATTGACAAAATAACAATGGAAACTGGGTAGTAGGTGTTGGTGGGAGATGAATTATTTATTATTCTCTTTTTTTTTTGAAGAAAAATTCAAAAAAAAGTTTTCTCCCTTTCTCAGGTTTCCATGGAAATCTTGAGAAAGAAAAGAAAGATATAAAAACATCAAAATTTTCTCATGAAAAGGAATATAATGATTGGTTTTGAATAGAGGGGAGCAGCACGAGGGAAGTTTGGAGCACTTGAGGAAATAAAAAAATGGAAGAATTTATTTTATTGAATTTGAGCGGGAAGAGCCGCCGAATATTTTTCCTTGGAAGAACCAAAGATTACCTTTCATTTCAACGTAAAATCAAAATAATCCAGCTGAAAAATCAAGAGTTATCGAATTTCGAAACTTTTCGAAAATCTCAAAAAATCTCTGAGCTCATAGCACTCTCAGTTTTGTTTCAATCTTTTTAAAAACAAAACATTTGGATTGAGCGTGTTGAGAGCTTACAGAAAAGTATGATCATGCCTAGGTTCTACTGAATTAGGAGTTTTTCGATATCATGCGCCTTTAAATCAACTAATTTTGAACTAAAACTACCGTAACTCGGTCAGATTTTACTGAAACTGAATGAAAATAGTTTTTTTGAATTCAGCTCGTCAGGACGCTTCGAATGAGTATAATCATGAATAGGTTTGCTTCCAGTTGGGTCCCACCACGAAAACTACAGTACCCCAGGCGGTTTTCGTGGTGGGACCCTACTTTCAACAAATCATGGCATGATTATACTCATTCGAAGCGTCTCGACGAGCTGAATTCAAAAATGTAAATTTCATAGTTTTTAGATGAAATCCATAGGAGTTATGGCAGTTCGAAACTTCTGGAATTTTCGAAAATTTTCGAAAATCGGTAACTTTTTGATTGTTTGCTATTTCATTGAAATTTTTGATGTGGAATACTTGTCAGACAATTCTCTTGTATAGAAAAATAAAATCGTACTTCCATTGGCCTAACTTTTGCATGTCTAGGCCGTGTCAACTATTTTTCAAAAAAAATTCCAGGCCAAAGTTTTTTTTCGCATATTTCCCTGAAATCGGTCTTTTCAAAAAGTTGTTTAAAAAAGTCCATTCCAATACTCCCAAATTGAAAAAGTACACATTTGAAATTCAATCTTCTCGGATGGATTTTCGGGAGCCCGACGGGACGATTACCCGGAAAATTATTGGGTGCCAACTTTTTTTTTTGCTGCGAGAGAACTTATTTATTATAGTGAATGTGAATGGAAGACCAGAGGAAATGTTTTTAAAAAAGTTTCGGGGTCGGTGGCCCAAAAATGTGAGCGTTAGGGCACGATTACAATTTTTCAGAGAAGAATAATATCTGACAAGTCTCTCCCTTCAAAAATTTCAATAAATTAGCCAAAAATCAAAAAGTTACAGAATTTCGAAAATTTTCGAAAATTCCAGCATTTTCAAATCACCGTAACTTCCTTGGATTTCCCTCAAAATTTATGAAACTGACATTTTCGAATTCAGCTCGCCGAGACGCTTCGAATGAGTATAATCATGCCATGATTTGTTGAAAGTTGGGTCCCACCACGAAAACCGCCTGGGGTACTGTAGTTTTCGTGGTGGGACCCAACTTGAAGCAAACCTATTCATGATTATACTCATTTGAAGCGTCTCGGCGAGCTGAATTCAAAAAACAGAGTTTCATCGAGTTTCAGTCAAATTTGGCCGAGTTATGCCACTTGTAGTCTGAGTTTGGCTGGTTTGAAGGCGCATGACATCGAAAAATTTTGAATTGAGTAGAAACTATGTATGATTATACTCATTTGAAACGTCTCGTTGAGCTGTGTACAAAAATAAAAGTTTCAATAAATTTAGAGTGGGTCTCGAGGAGAAATGGAGGGATTACTGTAGTGATAGAATTGAAATTTTCAGAATACCTCAAAAGTATATTCATTCAACGCGTTTTTTCACGCTGAATTCAAAAAAATAATAAAAATTTGGAAAATTCTACATTGTGACATCAAAAAACTAAAAAAACGACATTTTGCAGGAAGTCCGTCGCTGCTATTCACTGGGAATGAAAGGATTCGAAATCGGGTCCCACGTTGGCGAAAAATCGTTGGATCACTCCGATTTTTGGCCGCTTTATAAGGTATTTGGACCCGTTTTCGGAAAAAAGACGAATCGGAAAAAGTACGATTCATCGAATATTCTAGGCGCGAAACGGCACGTTTTCGCCACATTTATTATTCATCGTTGACGCATTTTTAGGCGATTTTTATACTTTTTTTGTGTTATAAGATTTATATAAGTTTTTGCTTTTTTGTCCCTTTCTATGCGTCAAATCATGAGAAAATGGGCATAGGTCACGTTTTAGGTTTTTTTGAAAATCTCAGAAACTTCGAGGTGTCATAACTTTTTCAGTTTTGCTTCAATCTTTGCGAAAATAACATATTTGAATTGGACGCGTCGAGAGCTTTCAGAAAAGTATAATCATGCCTAGGTTTGCTTTCAATCGGGTCCCACCACGAAAACTACAGTAACCCAGCAAAACCAATTTCGCGGCGGAACCCAACTTAACCCAAACCTAGGCATGATTATACTCATTCGAAGCGTATTGACGAGCTGAATCTGAATATGTAATTTAAAATTGGATAGGAGTTAATTTGAGAAAGTTACACATATTTGAAAGTTTCAGGAAATTTTTTTCCAAATTACAGGTGTGCGAAGAGCTGTCCGTGGTCCTATTCGTGCACCCATGGGATATGCACATGTGGGATGGACGTCTCCAGAAATATTGGATGCCATGGTTGGTCGGAATGCCATCTGAAACCGCTCAGGCGATTTGTTCGGTGCTAATGGGCAATGTTTTGGTGATGTTCCCAAAACTTCGGTTCTGTTTCGCACATGGCGGCGGGTCGTACCCGATTATTCGTGGCCGAGTTTCTCACGGATGGAATGTTAGGCCAGACTTGTGTGCCATGGATTGCGCGGTCTCACCGAATCAGCTGGATGGGTTGCTGTGGACGGATTCATTGGTACACGATGCGGCGGCACTCGAGTTGTTGATTAGTACTGTGGGGAAGGTAATAATAAGAAAACAAAAAAGATTGGGACCCATTGGGAATCGAACCTGGGTCGTCAGATTGGTAGACAGACTCCTTACCAGGTAGACCAACTGGGCGCAACGAGAAACACCGAGCTCTCCACTTTATCACCGCCTCTCGCTGCGATTTCATTGTGAGGCAGCGTGGCGCAGTGGTTACACTTTTGCCTTCGGTTCCGAGGTACCCTGGTTCGAGTCCCCATGGGGTCAAATCTTTTTTCTTTTCTTTTAATGATTAAATAAGTAATTTTTTTATCATTTTCCATTGTTTTCCAGAACCACATCGTCCTCGGAACCGACTATCCATTCCCATTGGGCGAGTTGGAGGTTGGAAAAGTTGTGGAGGACTACCAATCGTTTTCTGCGGTGGATAGGGATAACTTGCTGTGGAAAAACGCGATTCAAATGCTGGATTTGGATGAGAACACTCTTTTTGATAAGAATTTCTGATTTTTTCAGAAAAATGTGAAATTTATGATTTCTTCAGTGCCTTTACTGAATTTTAATGAATTTTCAGCAGATTTTTTGTAGTTTTTAATAAATTTATTGGTTATAACCCATTATTAGTTTATTTTATAGGGCTTTAGCTCCAGATTCCGCGAAATTCTGAATTTCTGATGACGTCATCGCAAAAATCGAGAAACGCGTCAACGCGAGCGTTGACGCAAAACTCGTGACTAGCTGGCGCATTTCTCGTTTTTCAAAAAATTATTTTATTCGCATTTTCTCGTCTTATTTTCTATCAGTTTTCACCGTTTTTCTTGGTTTTTTCTGTGTTTTAAATGAAATATAAGGCATTTTCTTTGATTTCCAGTGAAAATCTCTCAAAAATGTGAATTTACAGCCGAGAAAATGGAGGAGGAACTCGCGACGTACAAATTACAGTTGCAACAGGTCGAGGCGGCACTTCTCGGTGATCCAGACAACACAGAGTTGCATAAATTGAAGGAGGATCTGACGGAAATCATTTCGTTACAGGTAGACATCTGAAAAATTCAAAAAAAAAACATTTTTTTCGATTTAAAAAAAATTTTGAAAAAAATATAGTTTATGTAATTTTCAGGAGGATCTTCAAGAGAAAGACAAAGCAGAATCATCAGAGAAGGCAGTGGTGGCACCACAAGTCATTCATAAATGGACGGTACGTGAAATTATCGATTTTTTTTCATTTTTAAGCAAAAAAACTGAAAAAAATCATTTTTATCGGATTTTCGCCGGTTTTTTTACCGAATTTTTGCATTTTCCCATCAAAATCTTGCTAAAAATCGATATTTTTTAGGTCGGAGAACGTGTAATCGCGCCACATCCCGACGGAAAGAAGGTTTTCGCTAGAATCGACTCGTTGACGCCCGCCGGAGTGGCTATCACCTTTACTTGTGAGTTTTTCGGCTGGAAAAGCTGGAAAAAGTCGAAAATATGGTGAAAACTCGAAGATTTTCGATTTTTTAGTGTGAAAATGGCGTTTTTTTAATTTTTTGACCAAAATTGAACATTTTTTGAGTTTTAATGAGTCTCTGCTGAAATTGACAGGTTCTAGTAGAATTTCGGCTGTGTCAATTGATTTTCATGCGCAAAAACTCATTTTTCAGCTTTTTACCCTCGAAAATCGAGTTTTTCGGTCAAATTTCGGTGATTTTGGTACTTTTAACTAAAAATAACGATTTTGCACTTTTTCGAGCGGAAAACACTGGATTACATCGGGATTTTCATCGATTTCGATAGTTTTTGACTTATTTTGATGCATTTTAGCGGACAAAAACACATTTTAGACGGTTTTTCTTATGAAAAACTATGAAAAATCAACGTTTTTATTCCAAAAACCTAATTTTTATTGTTTTTGACGTACCGTAAAAACTGTATTTGAGGTGCATGCAACTCTATTGTTCAAAGGGTCCGTCAGAGTGCAACTCTATTAGAGGGGCAATTCAAATAGAGGGTGCACCTCTATTTTTCTTCGACGAATTCGCTCGACCTCGATACCCAACTATGTTTTTAATTTGTTTGCTTTCATTAGTTTTTATGCCGAATTCATTGAAATTTTATGTGAAAAACGGAAAAAATCGTGAATTTTTATAGCAAACTACGTTTTCAACAACAAAAATGCTAAAATAGTAATGTGAGAGTACAGTTCGGAGTCAGTAAATGATGAATTTAGAGGAAAGTGTAAATCGCTGGAGGGCAACTGTATTAGAGGGGCACCTCAATTAGAGGGTGCACCTCTATTGTTCAAAGAGTCCGTCGGAGGGCACCACTATTAGAGGGGCACTTCAAATTGAGGGGCACCTCAAATAGAGTTTTTACGGTATTTTGATTCATTTTCACACCAAAAACCGAAAAAAAAAGTGCAAAAATGATTGAAATAGACCAAAATCACTGAAATTTTGTCGAAAAATACGATTTTCGAGTGAAAAAAGCTGGAAATTGATGTTTTTCACGCAAAAATATCGAAAATCTAACTTTTCAACGCTAAAATCACTCAAAGCAGCAATTTTTCGATTGGAACCGGTTATTTTCAGCAGAAACTCATAAAAACTCAAAAAATGCGAAGTTTTGGTCAGAAAATTCACTAAAAACGCGATTTTCTCCCTCAAAAATCAAAAATCTTCGAGTTTTCACAGATTTTTCACGAAAATTCAGCTTTTTCACCGTTTTTCTCATGAAAATCAGCATTTTCACCCCGAAATCTCTATTTTTTAATGGTTTTCACCAATTTTTATCTCAAAAATTTGATTTTGAATGGGTTTTGCTCATTTTTGTCACAAAAGTCCTATATTTTGATGGTTTTTGATTAATTTTTACCCATCTTTACTCCAAAAACCCTCAATTTCCCTCATTCCAGCGACCGGAACGAAGACGATTGTGGACCCAGCAGACCTTCAACTCCCTCCAGAAAATCAACGTAAAAACTACGCATTCGACAACACGAAATCAGCGGCCGGACCATCGACTCAACACGGAAAGAAGGAATGGCAAGCAGAAAAAGAGAGACGTCGTCAGAAGGCACTCAAAAAACAACAGAAACAAAAAGAGTTGGATTCGATAAAAGACGGCGAGAAGAAGAGTTGGCAGAAGTTTAATACGAAGGCGAATGCGAAGGGACTGAAAGGATTGAAGAAAGTGAATATCACTGGATCGAGTCAAGACGGATCGGCCACTGGGGACAAAAGGAGTACTGTAGTCTCGTCGAGAAGCTCACAGTTCTCGTTTAAGGCCACTCGTGGTGCAATGGACTCACTTTTCTGATGGATTTTCATTATTTATTTGATACAACAATAAATCCCTCGAAATCCGAGAATTCTATCATTTTTGAGTGGAAAATTGCCAAAAATCGTCAAAAATCACTAATTTTTCAACAAAATTAGCAATTTTCAGCCAGTTTTTGAGTGAAAAATTACTGGAAATAACCGATTTTTCTTCAAAATCCCCAATTTCCAGCCCGTTTTCAGTGAAAAAGTGCTGAAAATCGTAAAACGTCATCTATTTTCCAGCTATAGCACTAATTTTTATCACGTTTTGAGTGGAAAATTGATGAAAATTGCTAAAAAATCACCAGTTTTTACTCGAAATACCAAAATCCTCCCATTTTTGGCCTAGAAACCCGAAACTAGTCCCCCAACCTATCACCAGTGGATTCAGCTACAGTAAGCCTGCGCTGAATCCAATGGTGATAGTTTGATGGTGGCCGAGTTTTGGGTTTCTAGGCCGCTGAGTTGCGTTCGAAGGGTTTTTTCCAGATTTTTGAAGAATTCTGATACAATAAATAGCTGAAAAATCGGATTCCTCGTCTGAAAATGGACTAGAATCGGCTGTTTTTTTTTTGAAAAAAGTGAAAAAGTGGTGGCCGAGTGGTTAAGGTTCAAAGGGTTAGGGGTTCGAGTCCCGGTGGTGGTCTAACTTTTTTTGCTTTCCGTTTTTCCAGATTTTTTCAAATTTTCTCAAATTTTTTCGATTTTTTCCAAATTTTCACAGATTTTTTCCAGATTTTCAGCACTTCTCTCCCTTTCTCTTCCGGCGCCCCCAACCAATTACCGAAACCAGCCGTTAATCGGTTTCTCTTCTCTCGATATACGCACCGCCGCCGCTAATTTCACTCGTTTTTTCGTTTTTCTTTATTTTCTTATTTAGCTGAATGGCGGCTAACGGCGCGAGATTTAATACGTAATATCGTCGCATTACGGTTTTTTGATTCATTTTTTGTGGGATTTGCGTTCTTTGGGTCTATGGAGTGTTCTGATCCAAAAAACAGCTGAAAAATCGGATTCCTTGTCTAAAACTAGACTGGAATCGGTTTTTTTTTGAAAAAGTGGTGGCCGAGTGGTTAAGGTTCAAGGGGTTAGGGGTTCGAGTCCCGGTGGTGGTCAAACTTTTTTTGCTTTTTTGGTTTTTAGGGTTTTTAGGGTTTGGAGTGTCCGGATAGCGTTTCTAGCTGAAAAAAAAAACAAAAATCTAGAAAAATCTAGAAAATTCTGAAGGTTTAAGCCAAAATTGTGGTTAGAAAAAACAAAAATTTCTAGATTTTTCAAAAGTTTTTCATTTTCTTAGACTAGAAACGCTATCCGGACACTCCAAACCCTAAAAACCCTGAAAACCAAAAAGAGAAAAAGTTAGACCACCACCGGGACTCGAACCCCTAACCCTTTGAACCTTAACCACTCGTCCACCAATTTTTCGAAAAAATACTGTTTTTAAGAAAAATAACCATTCCAGCCTAATTTTAGACGAGAAATCCGAATTGTTTGCTAATTTTTGTATCATATTCGATTTTCAGACACAAAAACCAGAAAAAAAAAAGAAAATTTTTTTCTCATTTCTCTGCATCTCTCGTCCGCGCGTCCTCTCTCATTTTGAGATTTACACCTAATAATTCTTATCCACACCGACACTGTGTTTGAGGTCTTATTAGCACAGGTGACGTGTGTTTTTCTTCCCACAGACCCCACAGACCGAGCCCGTCTTCTTCTCGATGTTTCCTTTTTTTTCGTTTTCCGCTTTTTCGCACTTTTCAATATGTTTCCGCTATTCAGCCTTCCGTCCGTTAACATATAAATTGTAGCCCTTGAAATTTCCTACATTTCCATATATGTAACGTAAATATAGGTCAAAACAGAACAAAGTTAGAGCCTTCTAAAGTTTGCCTTCGAAAAACTGCAATTTTCACCGATTCGATAAGATTTTCAGAGCAAATCGTCCATAGGTAAAATGTAGTTCTTGAAATTCTCTACATTTTTGTATAAATATCATAATTATTAAAAAAATACAAAAGAAGTTATGCGCCTTTAAAAGTCACCTACAGGGTTAGGACTAACCTAGCTCTCTTAAACCTCAATACTAGCTATTTTCTCGTCGTTTTTTGTTTTTTTAAAAGCTAGAAACACTATTCGGACACTCTAAACCCCAAAAACCAAAACCAAAAAAAAGCTAGACCACCACCGGGACTCGAACCCCTAACCCTTTGAACCTTAACCACTCGGCCACCACTTTTTCAAAAAATACTTTTTTCAAGAAAAATGACGATTCTAGGCTATTTTTAGGCGAGGAATCCGAATTTTTTGCTAGTTTTTAGAGCAGACCGCCCTAATGATCTCGAGATTCGAAGAAATCTGGCTTGTTAGCCTTTAGAGTCATGTGTTCCCAAATGAGGCATCCAACAAAAAAGTGAGTGATGCCTTCATTCCTCCTCTCAAAACAATCAGTCATCACCCAAGAATACTCGTCTTCTCACGGATCACAAATCCCTATTAAGTTTTTTCTCTTCTTTCGATTCCATCAGAAATTCCGAAGGCTTCTTTCTCTCCCTTATCAATCAAATGACCCCCCCTCTCTTCTTCACTTTTTTCTCCTTTCTCGACCGCCCGTGATTATCCGTTGATAATATCTTTAGAAAACGAAAGTTCCACAATCTCCCCCCGATTTACTGTCTCGGGAAAACGGATACGAGAAGGGATTAGGGAGAAAAAAGGGGGTGGGGTTTAGAGAGGGGAATTGGGATCTGATAGAAAGGGATGGCAAAGGGGATATCAGTTTGTGGTGCACTTTTAAGGCGCATAGCCAGTTTTGGTTGTTTTTTTTCTCGGTTCCGGGTGTTGTTCTAACCAAGGGTAGATTGAATATTTTGTCATTTTCGCGGTTCTTGGCACTTTTTCCCGGACTAACAAATAGCCATTCAGCCCCCTATTATAACGAAGACATAGACCTTGCCGAGATCTACATTTTCGTATATTTTCTAGCTCATAAGATTGAGTTTGAAGAGAGTTACGCGATGGTTCAGGCCGGAAAACAGTTGTACCCTTCTAAAAATTGCCTTGTCAGCAATTAAGTAGTGCACCTTCGAAAAACTGCAATTTTCACCAATTCGATCAAATTTTAAGAGCGAACAGTCTATTGATAAATTATAGCTCTTGAAATTCTCTACATTTCTATATAAATATCATAATTGTACGAATGATACGGAAAAAGTTATGCGCCTTTGAAAGTCACAGGTTTGCAAGAATGGATCTAACCCGGGTGACTTGTAGGTGACTCTTAAAGGCGCATATCTTTTTTCGTTATATTTGTATGATTATGATATTTATACAGTAATGTAGAGAATTTCAAGGACCACATTTTGTCAGTGGACAATTCGCTCTGAAAATTTGATCGAAGTGGTGGAAATTGCAGTTTTTGAACAAAACAATTTCAGCCTACAGGTTTTACGCTGAAAAGCCTCATTTTGCTGGTAATTTTTCTGATTTTTTTGGCACCTAAACACGACATTAACAAATAGTCGGTCGATAGGCCACAGTCATAGAAATCGCCGAGGTTTCCATAACTAGGAAACCCGCTGTTTCCGGTATTAAAATCAAGTTTTCAGTCAAAACTTCAGACAGACAAATTGTAGCCCTTGAAATTTCCTATATTTTGATATATGTAACGTAAATATAGCTCAAAACAGAACAAAGTTAGACCCTTCGAAAAACTGCAATTTTCACCACTTCGATCAAGTTTTCAGAGCAAACCGTCCACTGACAAAATGTAGGCCTTGAAATTCTCTACATTTCCATCTAAATATCATAATCATACAAATGATACAAAAAAAGTTATGTGACTTTAATAGTAATCACCTACGGGTAGAATCAAACTTGTCAATTTCGACACGGCTTCTGGAAAATGTACCAATTTTTTAAAATTTTTTTGAATTTGAGACCAAAAAATCCAATTTCTCGATGCATATCTTGCTTTTGATCAAGTTCTAGAGAATAGTAAGAAAGTCAACTATTTCGAAAAATGTTTTTTTTTTCCAAAAACTTCAAAATTTTGTTTTCAATAAATGTTTGACTTTTAAACCACGGTCAGTTCCGCCCGAGCCCGACACGGGACCCGTTAACAATTCGTCCCGTAGTATGTCAGTAACATAGAACTCACCGAGATCTACATTTTAGTAAATTTTCAGATCATAACATTGCGTTTTCCCTTCGAGACCCAAATCGTCAAAATCATTCCTCCCTGATTCCCGATTAATTTCTAATCTCACCACCGCAACAGTACATAACCATAAAAATGTTTCGAATATGTCTCTGTCTTCGTGTCCTTATCCCCCTTTTCCATCTATCTCCCTGCGGTCATCCCCCTAGCTAAAGGGAAGAACCTGAAGATGGATGTGGGGGAGATGGATACCGAAAGGAAGAAAACGAATGTGATGCCCTAAATTAGTAACACACATTGTTTTATATGTCTCCTCTTCTCATTTCCCTTTTTCCCTGTTGACCACCGTTGCATTTTACCCCCCGATTTTTCTCGATTTTTTTCCTTTTTTTTTTGGATTGTTCTAGATCTTCTGGGCGCTGCTTAGTAAGAAGCAGACCATATTTTCAATTTGATCAGACATTTCTTATACTGGTGACCTACTTTATCAAAAATTATTTGAAAATTCGAAATCACATTTTTCTTGTGGTATCCGTACTCGGGCCTGACGAAACCAAAACCTTCCAAATGAGTGTAATCATGACCTACTTTTTACTTATACCTGTTTAAAACTAATTTTCAACACAATTTTCAAATTCAGCGCGTCAAGATCTTTCATTTGAGTATAATCATGTCTATGTTCTGAAAATTTTAAATATTGGGCTTTAACCGTCTGTATGCGCCTTTAATCGACAGTAATCCCAGCGTAATTTTTTTTCCGAGTAGCTCTAAAGTTTATCTATCTTTTGACATAAAAACCAACAGAAACAAGCAAAAACCAAAAAAGTTACAGGTTTTCGAAAATTTTCGAAAAAATCGAAAATTCAACTTTCACAAAATGTGATGTATCTCGTCCCATTTTGCTCCAAACTTTATGAAACTTGAATTTTTGAATTTGTCTTGTTGAGAGCTTTCAGAAAAGTATAATCATGCGCATGTTCTGAACATATTCAGTTTCTCCGTCTTGCTATGCGCCTTTAAACCGCACGGGTTACTGTAGTTTTCGTGGTGGGACCCTATTAGGGCATGATTATATTTATTCGAAGCGTCTAGGCAAGCTGATTTCAAATCAATAGTCAAATCTGAATTTGGAGCAAAACTCGCCGAGTTACCGCGATTTTTGTGAAAACATGAAACTGGGGGTACTGCTCAGGGAATTTTCGGCGAGGGTTGGGCTTCACGTGGGCATCAAGTAGGCGTATTGCCTACAGTATGGGCAATTTGCCTGCGTTTTGGGCGAATAGCCCACTGGGCGAGGGTTGGGCGACGGTTTGGTCGGAGATTTGAAAAAGGAAGAGTGGTGGGCAAGGGCGAAGTGCCCATTTGTAGGGCGATTCGCCCAATTTATGAACACGCGCTCTATCGTACTGGAAAATCATTTCAATTTTTCACATTTTTCATTATTATTCTGTATTAATTCTTTGTTTCAAACATACTATTCTGTTATGAATATGAAAAAAGGCCACCGTTCGACAGAAGGAGAGAGGTTTGAAAGTGAAAAATTGCCCTAATTAATCTAAAAAACATGATTAAGACTTCGAAAAATTGTTCGTCGGAAAGGATAGTGGGCCATTTTCGTTTCGTGAACAACTCCTGCGTAATTTGCTCAATTTGCAACTACTGCCCCGATGGATTTTGATTATTGAGGTTAGTGCTCTTTGATAGAGTGAAAACGATCGCGAATTTTAGAAAAAATGTTTTTTTTTCGATGTCCGATCTGCTAAATCGTCTCTTTCTGCAAGTGCTCCGCTGGTTGATTTGAATAAAAGCTTTAAAGAGGAGCATGTGTCATATGGTTCTAACTCTTCATCCTTTCATAATTCATATTACAGATTTCTCCCCGATGAATATGGATGAACATGAAACCAAACACGTCTTCTACTCCCGCACCGAATTGTGAATCGATAGTTTTCTCTCAATTACCAACTCCTCCCACAGTCAACAACAACAAGAAGTGCCAGATACTTTTTAATTTTTTTCTATTTTAAACGAATTAATAAACATTGATGAAAACAATAACTGCCTTCTGTTGTTTAAAGTAAAATATATGAGATTCGGCAAGGAAAGCGAGCGCTAAAACATCACACGTTGGGCGATTCGCCCTCGATTTGGGCGGTAGTGCCCAACTCGGGTGGGCACGGCCGCCCAATTGGTGGGCGAATCGCCCAAACGGCGGGCGAGTTGCTCAAAATTCCCTGAGTGTAGTTTTCGTGGTGGGACCCAATTTGTAGCGAACTATGGCATGATTATACTCATTCGAAGCGCCTTGACAACAGGGTTGGGAAATTCCGGGCCGGGCCGGGCCGACCGAAAAATTTTCCTCGGCCCGGCCCGGCCCGGCCCGGTCAGCCCGTCAGCCCGGCCCGGCCCGGCCCGGTCGGCCCGGTCGGCCCGGCTACTGTAGAAATTTGAAATTTTTATAAAAAAATTTTGAAATTTTTTGAAAAAATTTTGAATTTTTTTGCAGAAAAGTCGAATTTTCGACTATGTTTTGGAATATCGATAAAAACTGAAGTGTATGAGAATTTTAGAGCATTTTGGTCATTTTTTAATGAAAATTTCGAAAAAATATGTGAAAAAATTATGCACGATTTTTGAATCCGGGCCGGGCCGGCCCGGGATTTCCCAACCCTGCTTGACAAGCTGAATTCAAATACTGAATAAAAATATAAAAAAACCTAGTTCTGAAAAATTCAAGCCAATGGGAAAGAAAAAAATTTTCAAAAAAATTTTTTTTTCGAATTTTTTTACTTTTTCAAAACCTTCAGTTTCCCTTTCTGTCACATCTTGCTAATGTCCAGTTGCATCCATTAACCTTCACTCTCTCTCCTTTACTTTTACTTCTGTCGGTTGCTATCCCCCCTTCATGTATCCATTTCTCCCTATTAGCCCCCAGCCGCCAGCCACTCTCCGACATTTTCCGTAAACCAATTAACGAAGAAGAAGAAGATGGAAAAATGACACTGTTTTCGGTTTACTTACACATGACACCACCCACTTTTACTTGTACCGGCCTTTTACCGTTACAAAAAATTACAAAAAATTTTTTTTTTCAAATTTTCTTTCAAGTTTTTGTTATTATTTTTTTGTCTATAAAGTGCATACAAATTCACAAAAATAATGTTGCAGGAATGAACCGAGTGGGGATATTCATCCTCCTCTTCTCAACTCTTCTGCAGAGTGTGCTCATAGTCGCAGGTACGTCTGAAATTTGAGTTTTCCGAAAAAAAATCGTGTTTTTCCCGAATTTTACTGTCAAAATCACCTCCAAAACCCTAAAAATAGGTTTATAAGTAAAAACAAAAAAGAAAAAAAATGTTTGACCCCAGCGGGGAACCGAACCCATACCCCACTCTGCGCAAAAGCAGAGCGCGTTAGCCACTGCGCCAACCTGCCGACAAAATGAAATGGGAGAGGAGGCGGTGATAAAAGTGCGCGTTTTGGAGTCGCGGAAGAGTTTTTTAATTAGAAAATTTTTATAGTTCAATAGAGCGCGTTTCCAAAATTCAAGCAACTCTGGTATCAATGAAAATCATGATTTTCTGTCAAAAAATCTATTTTCAGTAAAAAACCTAATTTTTCACTCAAAAACTCCTATTTTTGACTTAAAAACCTGATTTTTCGCTCGAAAACTAATTTTAAAAAGCTATAAGTTTCCCAATTTTTCATCATTAAAAATATTTTCCAGACACCTCGCGACCACAATGCAAATTCACAAGTTCCAACGGGTTCTACGCTCACGTCCCATCGAATCTCCCGATTGGTGACGTCATATTTCAGGGATCGGTGACACCACCTGACGCTGAGATGGTCATTGCCAATGTGAGGTCCGATGCGTTCAAGGAGGTAAGTGCGCTCTATTGCTAAATTTTCGAAAACAATATTACATTTTGTTGTGGAAATTCCAAAAAAGCCCCCGCTCGAAATCCTCAATTACCTCCCGCAATTTACCACCCTCTACCCTCCGTCTCTTTGTGGACAGTGTGGCCGACTGGCTAACGCTCCCCGTTTTGACGCCTGTCTACCTTGGCGCCGGGTTCGACCCCACCATACTTGTCACGGGCCGGGCCGGGCCGGGCCGGGCCGGGCCCGCAAAAAGTCCTCCGGCCCGGCCCGGCCCGGCCCGGCCCGGCCCGTAGTGCGGGCTGGCCCGGCCCGGCCCGCTCGGCCCGTTCGGCCCGTCAAAATGTAGAAAAAAATTTTTCGTCGTTTTCCCATTGTTTTTTCGTTTACTTCTTTATGGCAAACATATAATTGATTAGAAATTATAAAAAGACTACAACTGAAAACGGAAATTGTCAGAATAAGTACCATCTTGTTTGCTAGGGTCGAATTACTAAAATGTCTGAAAATTAAATTTCGGCTCATCTTGACTGTAACTGATCAGCCGAAGATTTTTTTAATTTTCAGATATTCGACCCTTGCAAACAAGATGGTACCATTTTTAGATCCCATAGGGCCCATTTGGGTCTTCTTCAGCCCTCGCCTTATTTTGTCACTATAGACTTTGAGCCTCTCAAAGTCTCTGTGATGATCAGCCGATGATCAGAATCTGGATCAAGAACTTGCTGGAGGCTTCTGAAAATAGTCTCAGCGAATTCCCCGACCTCGATTTAGTATAAACCGAAGAAAACATTTAATTTCCAAGACTTTCAATTCTATTTTTCAAAAATAATTTTTTGCTGCGGGCCCTGCGGGCCGGCCCGGGCCCTGAAATTTTCAGCGGGCCCGGCCCGGCCCGGCCCGGGCCAGCCCGGGCCGGGCTCACACGGGCCGGCCCGGGCCGGCCCGCGGGCTGGCCCGTGATTTGACAAGTATGGACCCCACCCCCCGACGAAACTTTTTTGTTTTTTTATTTTTATGATTTTTCCAGACTGACTGGTCAGACCACATGGTAATCGACCGTTCCGAGTCATCACCCGGCTCTTATCTCCTCCGATTGTCTGCGTCTCTCTCCCTCCCTGTCTATCCATCGACACTGAAAGAGGCCAATCTATTTGTGACAGTAGTCTGTAATGGATACGCGTATCCACTATTCACGGTACACATCGACCCGACGAATCGATTCGCTCCACAATTTTATCACGAGCCTTATGTGGTGCCGGTGGAGAGAGATTTGCCCGTTTGGAGTGTTATTGATACTCCGGTTGCTGCTATCGATTGGGATCCACAGGAGAGTTATCAGCTCAAGTTTTGGTTGGAGGTGAGTGAGAATATGATATTTGGAATCGGGGTGATAAGAGCTTTCAGAAAAGTATAATCATGCCTAGGTTCTGAAAATTTTGATTTTCGAAAGTTCTTGACCGCTTTGACTGTCACAATACTGTTTATCGTTGGCACATGAGTAATTATTTCATTTTTACTGAGTAGCTCTTAATTTTCTTTACATTTTGGTACAAAAACCTTCCGAAAATAATGAAAACTAAGAAAGTTACGGAGTTTCGAAAAATTTCGAAAAACTTCAAAATTCAAGTTTCACTAAAACTACCCTATTTTTGTAGTTTGTAGTCCAACGTCAGCGAGAATTAGATTTTTGAATTCAGCTTGTTGAGGCGGTTCGAATGAGTATAATCATGACGGGGTTTGGAGATAAATTTTTTAGACCGTTTTCGGTCCCAATTTTCAAAATTATCAGAATATGGGCATGTTTATACTCATTCGAACCGTCTTGACACGCTGGTTTCAAAAATGTAAATGAAAATAAGTTTAGAGCAAAACAGACCAAGATATGACAACTTTTGTGAATTTCATATTTTCGAAAATTTTCGAAATTCCACAACTTTCTCCTTTTCTATTAGTTTTTCTTGATTTTTGTACCAAAAAACTCAGAATTTCTCGAATTTTTTGGAAAAATAAAATTCCAGGACTCCCACAAAGGAATCGACCTGGTTGAGGAGTCCGCGCGTGTCAAGTCAAAAGAACTCATCTCTGGAAGTGACGACTGGTCACAACAACAGTTACCGAACAGAGTTCAGTTGAGAGTAACAGGGAAATACGAGTTGCCAATGAGTTTGAGGCTGATTGTTTCGGTAGGTCACAAAAAAAATTTTGGCGGGAAATTTTTTTTCAAAAATTCAAAAAAAATAATTTTTTTAGGATAACGCCAAGGAGAACCCACGGAAGTCCACAACTTTTATAAATCTTGTGGAGAAGTCGGCTGCTACAGTAACCCAAAGGACCACAACTACAGTAACCGTAACCCCGCCTACCACACCACGGACTACTGTACCAACAACTACAGTACCCTCCACAACTACAACTACAGTAACCCCAGAAACGACGACAACATATTCAGAAGACATTGTGGATTCAGAAGTCACAAAATCTCCAAAAGAATTGATATCAGAGCTGAAAAAAGCGCTCCAAACAGCAATTTCCGGAAAAAAAGAAAAAGAAGATGAGGTGGAAATCGATTTCGTCGCGTTTGGAGCGAAAAATCGAGAAATGAACGCGATTGACACAGAAAATTCGGAAGAAATCGAGAAATTTGAGGAGAAAATTCCAGAAGAAGATTTTCAAGGCGCCACACGATTCACCCAGTGCTCATTGAGAACTAGTGTTATGGAGAACTCACCCAAGGGAACGAAAGTCGCCCATTTGGAAGTGATGAACAGGAGAAATGCAAGTTTTTTTGAAAACTATGAGAAAATTCAAAAGATTTGCTTTAATTTAAGCTAAAAATCGGGGGAAATGGTAAAAAATTGAGGGAGTTAAGGAGTTTTCAAAATTTTTGAAAAATTCAAAATTTTTCAAAAATCCCTAGTTTCAATCGAGTGTAACTTTCTGGTTTTCAGCCCAAATTCAGATTTGATTATAGATTTGAAATCAGCGTAACAAAACCTTTCGAATGAGCATGATCATGCTCATGTTCTGAAAATTTCGAAAAAAATAATTTTTTGGAATAAATCGAAAATTTTTCAAAAATCGGATTCTGAAAATGCATCATAACTTCTTCAAATAAGCTTATAAATAACAACTAGTTAAGTATTAAAAAAATAGCTTGCCAATACGCTTCGAATGAGTATAATCATGCCGTGGTTTGATTTTAGTTGGGTCCCACCACGAAAACTACAGTAACCCGAAAATCCCAATTTTCAATCGAGTGTAACTTTCTTATTTTTTGCTCAAATTTGAATTCAACTATAGATTTGCAATCAGCGTGAAAAGACGGTTCGAATGAGTATAATCATGCCTATGTTCTGAAAATCTTGAAAATTTCGAAAATTGTGACCGTTTTGGGGCCTAAAAAATTTATATCTGCAAAACCCGTCATGATTATACTCATTCGAACCGTCTCAATTAGCTAAAATTGAAATTTTAATTCTCGTTGACGTTGGACTACAAACTACAAAGATACGGTAGGTTTAGTGAAACTTGAATTTTGAAGTTTTTCGAAAATTTTCGAAAATCCATTGTTTTCTTAGTTTTTATTATTTTCAGATGGTTTTTAAACCAAAATGTAGAAAAAACAAGAGCTACTCATTAAAAATAAAATAATACGCGCTTGTCACATTAATAGAGAGTCTGTGACGGTATACAGATGAGCGGTGCTCTAGACCCTTCGAAAATTAAAATTTTTAGAACCTTGGCATGATTATACGCATTCGAAAGGTCTTGTCTCGCTGATTTCAAGTCTATAATCAAATTCAAATTTGGACTGAAAATTAGAAAGTTACACTCTATTGAAAATTGGGATTTTTGTTCACCAATTTTTTGCCTTTGAGCTAAACCAATCATAATTTTCCAAATTTCAGAACACAAAAATCCGTCTGATCGATCCAGACGGCACATTCACCATCAACGAAGATTCAGATGACGTGGTGATTCTTGACTCAAAACTAGTGGATAGAGAGTTGTTCTCCACACTGGAATTGGTCGCTGAAATTCAGGTTTAACTTTCAAAAAAAATTTTTTTTTTCAAAAATCATATTTCTGTGTTCCAGAATGCGGATCCAACAGTTCAATGTACTCGAATTCGAATTTATATCGATTTGGACGATGAGAACGATAATCGACCGGTATTCGAGCACGAGAAATATTTCTTCCATATCGATCCGAATTTCCCGCCGGGAAGAGAGATTGGACGATTTGTTGCTCAGGATATTGATCAGGTCAGATTCAGGGGGAAATTCTGGTTAAAATGAGCTAAAAACCACAGAAAACTGTAAAAATCTTAGAAAGTTGTAATGTTTTGAAAATTGAAATTGATTTTTTCGATCACAACTTTCTATAACTTGTCTTAAATTAATTTTTAACACAATTTTAAGCTTCAGCACGTCAGTAGCTTTCATTTGAGTATAACCTTGTCTATGTTCTGAAAATTTTGAACTATTTCGGGCTCGGACTTCCTGTATGCGCCTTTAAACTACAGTAATCTCAGCGTATTTTTTATTTTTTAAGTAGTTCTTCAGTTTATCAACCTTTTGACACTAAAACCAACAAAAATAAGCTGAAACTGAAAAAGGTACAGAGTTTCGAAATTTTTCGTAATTTTTCGAAAATTCAACTTTCACAAAATGTGCTCAATTTTGCTTCAAAGCTTATAAAACTTAGAGTTTTGAATTTTTCTTGTTAAGAACTTTCAGAAAAATATAATCATGCCTAGGTTCTGAGCAATTTGAATTTTCAAAGGTTTTTGAGCACCGCCCATGTTTAGACCGTCAGAAGGCTGCTTGTCATCAGTATGTTAGCAATTATTTTATTTTTCATTGATAGCTTTCAATGTTTTTTTACATTTTGGTCTAAAAACCTTTTGAAAATAACAAGAACTGAAAAAACTATGGATTTTCGAAAATTTTCGAAAAACTTCGAAATTCAAGTTTTACTAAAACTACCGTATCTTTGTAGTTTATAGTCCAAAGTCAGCGAGAATTAGATTTTTGAATTCAGCTGATTAAGACGGTTTGAATGAGTATAATCATGACAAGTTTCAGAGATACAAATTTTTAGACCCCAAAACCGTCCCAATTTTCGAAATTTTCAAAATTTTCAAAACATAGGCATGATTATACTCATTCGAACCGTCTTGTCACGCTGATTTCAAATCTATAGTCAAATCTGAATTTGGATAAAAGAGAAGAAAGTTACGATCATTTTAAATGTAGCATTTTTGAGGATTACTGTAGTTTTCGTGGTGGGACCCAACTGAAATCAAACCATGGCATGATTATACTCATTCGAAGCGTCTTGATTTGCTAATTTTAAATATTTAGCTAGTTTTTTGTCATAATGCTCATTTCAAGAAGTTCTGATAGGGTTTCAGAGTCCAAAATTTTCAAAATTTTCGAAATTTTCAAAATTTTCGGGTTTTTGCGAACCCAGTCATGTTTATATTCATTTTAAAGCTCATTTCACTCTAAATTCAATTCCAGGCCTCAAACGGTCAAATCACTTATCACTTGCTCACCGAAAACGTGCCATTCCAAGTGGGTACAATCGGAAAAAAGGGTGTTCTGATGACAACTGGGAAAGTGGATTCAGAAGTCGCCTCCTATAATTTGACAGTGGAAGCCAGAGATCACGGAGAGCCTCTTGTCAAGTCCGCCAAGGTTCCCGTTGAGATTTTCGTTCTAGGAGGGGGCGGAGCCAAAAAAGTGGGCGGAGCCAAGAGTGTAGTGGTCGAAGGTGTGAAGACGAGTGTGGTGAAGCAGGAGAAGGAAGAGGAATCTGAAAAACTAGAAGACGTCATTGAGGATTCAGATTCTGATGACGTGGAAGTGGTGACGGTCATCGAGGAGGTGTTTGTTGATGAGAATGGAGAGGAGATTCAGAATCCAGAAGACGTGGATACTGAAATGAGAACGACGACTTCAGAAGTGCCGACAGAAGTTAAGGTGGAGAGGACGACGACGGAGGAGCCGGATTCAGAAGTCACCACGACAGTACCTACCACCACAACCACAGAAATATCTGAAAAAGTTTCTGAAAATTTCAACGACGTCAAGGATTCAGAAGATTCAGAAGACTCAGATTCAGATGATGAAGTCCCGCCCCTCACTCTCCCCAACGTATTCTCATTCCCCCAGCCGGAATACACGTATGACGCTCTTGGAATGGAAATCCGGGAAAACGATGTGCTCGGAAGAATCGAGGCGACGCCCAATGTTGAGTTTTATGCGGTCGATAGAGAGGTAGGAGACTTTCTTCGGGTGTGACCTGAAATTGTGAAGAGATAAAAAGTTGGTGTCAACTACAAAAATGTAGCCTTTGAAATTCTGCATATTTTATTAGTTGGAAGTTTTTTGATAGCTGTTATCCCTGAGAAGATACGGCGCTTCAAAGATTAACTGTGGAGCGAGAGAGGGCGCAGACGGTTAGCGTGTCTGGTCGTCTGCGCTCTAACCTCAAGACTTTGAAACGGTGTATCTCCTCAGGGATAATAGATATCAAAAAACTTTCGATTATTGAAATGTGTAGAATTTTCAGGGCTATATTTCTATAGTGTTCAAGAAAGTTTTCACTGAAAATATTTTGTTTTAAAAAAGCAAAAACTAGCTGAAAAATATACCAAAATGTAGCCCTTGAAATTCTACACATTTTACCCGTTGAAAGTTTTTTGATAGCATTTATCCCTGAGAAGATACAACGCTTCTAAGTTGAGAGGCGAGAGCGCAGACGACCAGACACGCTAACTGTCTGCACCCTCTCTCTTGCTCCACCGCTAATCTTTGAAGCGTCGTATCTCCTCAGGGATAAACGCTATCAAAAAACATTCAACTGATAAAATGTGTAGCATTTTCAGGGCTACATTTTCATATTACTCAAGATAATGTTCCAGGTAGTGGGCCTAATCAAAATCAACGAAGCCGGTGAGCTTCTCGCCGGCAAAAACTTGAATCGAAAGGAAGATGGACCACTGAAATTCGGTGTCTCTGCAACGAATGGATTCGAGACGGTAGGTGAAAAGGGAAGCCGGCTAGTGGGTAATTAGTAATTAGAGGCGGTAAATGAGAAGAGAGGGGGGAGACAATGACAATGGGGTGCTCTTTTCGGCGGAGAAATTAATTGCTCTTCTCCTCCTATTCCCTCCCTTTTAGATCTCTCACCTGTCGCTCATTTAGATTTAGAATAACAACCGTCATTGGGGGGGGCGGCTGTTGGCTCTCTATTGTTATAAAAATGGATTTTTGTTATTATTTTGTAAAAAAGGATTTTTCGTCAAAAAACTATTCACAGTTTTCCCGGTTATTTTAATCAGAAAATCATTATTTTTCATTCAAACATAGTCGAAATGCCGGTTTTTAGGCCTAAATTTATTTATAAATGCCTTTTTAAACTGGGTAATCGGAAAAACCGCATTTTCAGTCGATTTCGCTAAAGAGTGGTCGATTTTTAGTTGATTTTGAATCATTTCTAACGAAAAATCTGTTATTTGTGTCGAATATCGAGTCAAAATCCTTCAAAACATCGGAACAATTGGCCAAAAATGACTCAAACAGGAGTGTGGCCAATTTTTCCAACATCGTTCAGTAAAATTGGCACTTTTTAAAGAACAATGGTTTAAACATCTTTTCCATCTTGTTAAATTTTATTTCTATGTAGTTTAAGCTGAAAATACGTAATTTCTAAGTTTAAAAGTGCTCCAAACCTAAATTTCGAAAACGAAACCGTCTTCTAAAAATGCCTCTTTGTCCACCGAATAGCATCTATATGTAGTTTTATGTCTCTGATAAAAAACTAACAGGATGGCTATTCGTTAACGAAAAGAACTGTCAAAAAATCCATTCTAGCCGGGCTGAAAACATTACATATGCAATTTGGTCAGTGCATGCGTGCCGGAATAGAATGGCTTACTTTTTGACATTTTTCCCGTTTGTAGCCACTTTATCCCTTCCGACGGCACATTGAAGACTAGCCATCCGTCTTGTAGCAGGTCATGAATATAGAACTCGCCGAGACCTACATTTTGGTATTTTTTTTCAGCTCATAATATTGAGTTTTAAGAGAGTTACGCTCCGAACCTGGTTGCATTTTTTTCATTTTTTTAAATTCACTCTGCAAATCCAACTTCCTGCTTCCCCCCTCCAGGTGTTCCTCATTTTTATCGTTCATCCTTCCATCCTCCTTATTTCCTCCTGAATTGATCCTCGTTCATCCGTAAACAATGTGTGTCTTAGTCTCCCTTCTAATCCCTTCTCCAATAGAGAGGACACAGAAACTAATTACATGTTCCGTTTTCCCCCTTTTTTTAAGGTGCTTAGGATAGAATGGTAATTGTTTCTACTCTATATTCGGTTTTTTGTGTGGATTGGGTTAGGGTGAACAACTCCCTGTCTCATAAATTTTCGGTAGGAAAATGGGAAAAATTTTTGCGTTTTTGTCATTTCTTTCCTTCCAACGACTAGCCATCCGGCCCGTAGTAAGCCGATTATATAGAACTCGTCGAGATCTACATTTTGGTATATTTTTTAGCTTAAAATGTTCATTTTGAAGCGAGTTACATATGCACGAATAACAAGTATGCAGTTTTGTCAGTGAACTTATGTCAGTGTAGGCGGGGCCAGGAGCCCATAATATTGAGTTTCAAAAAAACCAGTTCATACAAAATTCATACCAATTTTCATTTGAGTGGCGCTGCTCTACTACCACTAAGGATGTTCATCCATTCAACCGGAAATTTGAAATTTAGAAAAACGTGTTCACTGATGCACTTTTTAACATGTCCAACTATATATGTGTATGTACATATGAAATCAAGTAGTCACTTGGTTTGGAATAAGAAAACGAAAATTGTAGTAGCAGCAAGAGTTCATTCATTCCGGAAGGTATTAGTGAAGAGATTTGTATGAGAGGAATAGAAATAGAAATAAATAGATGAATAGATATAAATAAATTGTGTTCGTTTTGATATTAGTCACTGAGGATGTATGTATAGATGGACATGTTAAAAAGTTCATCAGTGAACATTTTTCAAATTTTGAATTTCCGGTTGAACGGAGGAGCATCTTTAGTGGTGACCAGGACGGAGTTTTTGGAAACTTTTTTGAACAGCCGTTTTCCTTCTTTGCTAACCCATATCTCGAAATGTTTCTTGACATCCGGACAAACCAAGATAGACATATTCCATATTTTCCTAAAATGCGCCAAAAAGTTTATCCCAGTGCCTACTTGCATAACAACCTTTGCGTGTCTCACCTCTAATTTCTAATTCATGAGGGGGATGTCCTTGAAAAAGAGAGATGCATGTCCAATAAAAGGGGGGACCCCCCTCTCCTGGATTATTATCCCCTCCTCTCCTGTCATATATTACGTCACCCCCCTATATGCAGTCACATATGTTATTATTAATGAATTGAGGGGAGAGGTATCGAGGGACAGACAGATTTACCGCATAACATGAGGAAGGGAACGGAAATGGGAAAAATGAGTGGTATATACAATGACAATATTCAAGATACAAAGCATGTTAAGAAGACAAAAACATACATAAATTGAAAACAGTCACAGAATAACAAAGAATACTTGCTTAGCTTGCCTGTGAGTTTTGTAGTTTCGTCTGTCCAGATGTCCACAATTTTAAAAAGGTACTACGCCTGCCTGTGTGTCTCTATATCCGAATGTCCGGGTTTCCCAATTTTCATTGGGTTTTTTGCTAGTCTAACAATGAAATTCAACTTTCTTGATGATACAGCGACTTATAACTTTTCAATTTTCAGCACATTTTTTTTTGATTTTTATATCATTACAAAGCCCTTGAAATTCTACACATTTTACCAATTGAAAGTTTTTTCATAGCTTTTATCCCTACGGAGATACAATGCTTCAAAGTTGAGAGGGGAGAGCGCAGACGACCATACACGCTAACCGTCTGCGCTCTCTTACTCTCTCGCTGCACTAACTTTGAGGCAGCGTAGCTCTGTATCTTGAATAGTTATCAAAAAACTTCCAACTAGTAAAATATAGAGAATTTCAAGGGCTACATTTTTGTAGTTGACAAAATTTTGATATCTCTCAAAGGTAGTGACATATTTTGGTTTATAAAAAGTTTTTAACCTTGTTTGTCTCTTCATCTGTTCGTCCTGACTTGTAAACTTTTTTATTCAAAAGATTCCTGGCGATCTGTGTGGAAATTCGGATAAACTGACACTCCCATTGTGTAAGTGTCTGGACATCCGGACCGCTAGACACACAAACGGACATTTCATTATTTTTTCTTATTTCACAACCCCCGATTCCATTTTCCAAGTCCTCACCAAGGCAACACAAACAACAGGTGTGTCCCCCCTTTTTTGGTTTCTCCATTTCTCTCTCTTTCACTGTCTGCGTCTCTCTTCCCTCTCGTTTTCTTGAGAAAGTAGGCGGAGCCTCCTCTATATAGCCATGACATCTGCATCTCTGGGGGACAGGTGCAAAGCGAAGGAGGGATAATTGCTCTCTCCTTCTGCTATTATTAGTAAAGGTCTTTTTTTTGGAGTTGTGTTGTCTAAATCTCTTTTCTTTTTCAATTTTTTGATTTTCAGAGAAATTTTGAAATTTTCTGGAAATCAAATAATTATTAAAGTGTTCCTCGTAAAATTCTGAATGTTTTACTTTTTTGAAATTTTGATTTACACCCATTTTTGATCCCGTTTTCACGTCGAGAAGCAGAGCGCAGACAAGCAGACACGCTAACCAACTGCGCTCTCCTCTTTCTATACCAAAATTTTTTATATTTATATCATTTTAAAGCCCTTGAAATTCTGCACATTTTATCAATTGGAAGTTTTTTGATAGCACTCATCCCTAAGGAGATACAGTGCTTTAAAGTTGAGTGGCAGAGCGCAGACAACCAGACACGCTAACTGTCTGCACCCTCTCCGCAACTTTGATGCGCTCTAACTCGCCACGTTGCAGAGCTATCAAAAAACTTCCAACTAGTAAAATGTGTAGAATTTCAAGGGCTACAATTTTGTAGTTGACAACTTTTTGATATCACTTCTCCTTCCCTCTCTTTTTCCGTTCTAAAACTATAAAACTAACCAAACTCTCCAGAATCGCCCCTCTATGAAAATTTACTACGTGTCGTAACCAAATCGACGCCCGACACACATGCCGCTAAATGTTCAACACATGTTACCTCATATTTTTGTTACTTTTTATGGTAATCTTCCCTAAGCTGGTAAGTTTTAGCTTTTAACTGAAAAAATGGAAAAATAGGAAAAATACTGAAAATTGTATGCTCTAACCCTAAATTTTTGATATTTTAGGCTCGCGCCCAAGTTACCGTACTTCGTGACGCGAATCGGGATGTGATGACAGCTATGCCACGTTTCGACCGGGATACATATCGCTTTTCAATTAATGAGAATCAACAACCGGAAGTTATTGGTTTTGTTAGAGTGAGTTTTTTATTTTTTATTCTTTCTGAGCATATGGTATATGAAAATGTAGCCCTTGAAATTCTACATGTTTTACTGGTTGGAAGTTTTTCAATAGCTCTGCAAGGTGGCGAGATAGAGCTCGTCAAAGTTGGATAGGGAGAGAGTAAGAGCGCGCAGACGGTTAGCGTGTCTGGTCGTCTGCGCTCTAACCTCCAAACTTTGAAGCGCTGTATCTCATCAGGGATGAAAGCTATCAAAAAACTTCCAACTAGTAAAGTATGTAAAATTTTAAGAGCTACATTTTTGTAGTTCACCAATTTCACTCCGACTTTTTCCAGGCCTTTCACTCCGCCATCTCCTCCTCCGAGTCCGTCCGTCTCACCTATTCCCTCATCGCCCCAGCTCACATCGATGAGCTCCCATTCGAAATTCATGAGCAATCCGGAGAAGTTTCCACTTCAAGACCATTGGACACTGAGCAAAAGAAGTTTTATCGGTTCCAAGTGAGTTTTTTCCGTTTGAAATCCCAAATTTTAAAAAATTTTAAAAAGAAAAAAGTTTGCCGCCAGCAGGGGTCGAACCTGCGACCTTGGGCTTATTAGACCCACGCTCTAACCGACTGAGCTATGGCGGCGGTGAGAGAAAGGGGTAGGCAAGGCGTATAGGAGTGTGGGGGTTTCCGAAGCAGAGAAAAAGGCCTCCTTATTTTCAAACGTCTGTATCTCAAGATCTGAAATAGATAGAAAAAAACTGTCAACTAAAAAAATACTTGAAATTTCAAGGGCTATAACTTATTAATTGACAACTTTTTGCTATCTATCCCCCATCTCAAGTTATACCAATTCATTTCCAGGTTCGTGCCTGCCTCACTCAAACCATCTGTTCCACCAGTGACGTCATCGTAGAAGTTGTCGATGTCAACGATAATGCGCCGGTTTTAATGAATCGGAAACTAGAGGCTACTGTAGAGAGTGATGTGCCGCCAGGAACGAAAATTGTGAAGTTGTTTGCGAAGGATGTGGATTCAGGGAATAATAGCAAGTTGACATTCTCATTGGAGGATAATAAAGGTGAGTTGTTTTTCAGACTCTGTATCTCGCCAGCATTTAAGTTTCATTGAAATTTGTCGACTACAGAAATGTAGCCCTTAAAATTCTACACATTTCGTCAATTGGAAGTTTTTTGATAGCTCCTATCCCTGAGGAGATACAGCGCCTCAAAGTTGAGAGACAGAGCGCAGACGACCAGACACGCTAACTGTCTGCGCCCTCTCTCTCTTGCTCCACCGCTAACCTTTGAAGCGTCGTATTTCCTCAGGAATAAACGTTATCAAAAAAGTTCCAACTAGTAAAATGTGTAGAATTTCCAGGGCTACATTTTTGTAGTTGAAAACTTTTTTGTAGCGTTCTTTAATTTTGAGCTATATCAAGTTTTCCAGACGCCTTCTCCATCGACGCCACCACCGGTCAACTCACCACCTCCCAATCGCTAACCAGTCCTCTTTACACTCTTCTCGTCACTGTCTCAGATAACGGAGTCCCAAAAAGAAGTGATACCGCGGAGGTTACTGTAGTAGTCAAAGGAACAAACCCATCTCCCCCAGCTTTCGACCAAAAAGAGTACAAAGCAGTGGTCCCATCGCCAGTACGTGCCGGACAAGTCATCGGGGAGGTCAGAGCGACAGATCCGGATCCAGGGATGGAGGGATTGGTGACTTATAAGTTGTTGAGAGCGGATAATGAGGATCATCGGAAATTTATGATCAATTCGAAGACTGGTGTGATCTCAGCAATTACTCCGTTGACTTTAGAGGATGGTCCCATTGAACTATCGATTGAGGCGACTGATAATGGGAAGAATTTGAAGAGAAAAGTGAAAACTAGCATGAAAATTGAGATAATCGACTCGAAAACTCTCAAATTCCTCCCGCTTCCCACTACAGTATACATTTCGACGGAGAAAGCGGTTGGAAGTGTCATTTTGAGAGTTTCCGCCGTCTCCACCGACAATGAGAATATCAAGTTTAGAGCTTTGCAAGAGAACTCGCAGTTTGTGATGGATGGAGACTTGTTGAGGGTGAGTTATCGCAAAATATTGAGGAGGTAGCAAAAAGTTGTCAACTACAAGAATGTAGCCCTTAAAATTCTCTATATTTTACTAGTTGGAAATTTTTTGATACCTCTTATCCCTGAGGAGATACGGCTCTTCAAGTAATAGCGGTGGAGTGAGAGAGAGGGCGCAGACAGTTAGCGTGTCTGGTCGTCTGCGCTCTCGCTTACAAACTTCAAAGCGCTGTATCTCCCCAGGGATTATAGTTATCAAAAGATTTTCAACTAGTAAAATATGTAGAATTTCAAGGGCTACATTTTGACATAAATTAGAAAAAAAATTCTGAAAAAAATTTTGTAATTTTTGCATTTTCAAAAAAGTTCTTTACAAACACAGACTATTTTTATTAAAAATAAGAATAAACCATCCAATATCATTTTTCAAATCAAAATCCAAGAAAATCCGTTGAAAACCGCTGAGAAACGACCCGTGGCCGAATTTTCGAGCACGTGGCCTAGAAACCCAAAACTAGTCTGCGTCTTTAAAATTCTAGGTTTTTCGTCTCTTTTTCGATTCTGTGACGGTTTGAAACGAGTTTTTTGTGTTTTTGATGATAATTTTTATCGCTTTTGAAGTAAAAATGCTCTGAAAAACAATAAAAATTATATGAAATTGTAGACCTTAAAATTCTACACATTTCACCAATTGGAAGTTTTTCGATAGCTATAATCCCTGAAGAGATACAACGCTTCAAAGTTGAGAGGCTAGAGCGCAGACGACCATACACGCTAACCGTCTGCGCCCTCTCCGCAACTTCAACGCTATTCAGGATTTTAAGATAATTTCAGTCAAATTTTGAAATTTCCTCGAAAATGAGAATTTCAGGTTGCCAACCACCTTGTCGAAGGAGAATCCGTTTTATCTATCCGTGCAGAAACCGAAACCGCCCATGTCGACCATCAACTCAAAGTGATCGTCATGTCCGACAGAGACAAATATCCCGTATTCCCCCAACTAACATACGATTTCGACGTCTCCACTGACGGTCATTTTCCACGTGTAGTACACCAATTCAATGCGAAACTTGGCGCCGGAGCACAGTTGAGATACACGTTCTTCCCACCGTCTCCCGCGCCAAAAGGATTCTATTTGGACGATAAAACTGGAGAACTCTTCGTGACTTCTCAATTCACCGAGGCGAATCGAGAGACCAATTTTGTGGTGGTTAGGGCCGTCAATTTGCAGGCGAATAAATTTTATTCGGATGTTGGGGTGAGTATTTACCTGAAAATTTCAAAAATTCCGGTCATTTTAAGGTAAAAATGAGTTAAAACGGTATAAAATTGACCAAGTTACAGGTTTTCGAATATTTTCGAAAAGTTTCGAAAAATCGCTTTTTACTAAAAGTACCATAGACTACCCAAACATGTTGTATGTCATTCAAAAACATGTTTTCCTGACGATTTTCAAAAATTCTGGTCATTTTATGAGAAAAATGAGCCAAAACTGTCAAAAACTGACCAAGTTACAGAGTTTCGAAAATTTTCGAAAATTTTCAAAAATCCAAAACTACAGTATCTCAGTCAGTTTTGTGGCCAGACCCATGAAACATATATATTTAGAATCACCGCGCCAAGACGGTTCAGAAAAGTATAATCATGGCCAGGTACCATAAAAACTACAGTAATCCATTTGGGGTACTGTAGTTTTCGTGGTGGGACCCAACATGGGCGTGTTTATACTTTTCTGAAAGCTCTCGACGCGCTGAATTCAAAAATTGTATTGAAAATCAGTCTAAATAAAATACGATCAATGTTTTGCAGGTCGCCATCACCCCTGTCTCCACTACCAATCCGACCCTCCGATTCCAACAGCCGACTTATAATTTCGAAGTTTATGAGAGTCTCGGAAAAGGAGAAGCCATTGGAACTATTTCTGTGGTAAGATCATAATTTCAAGTTATTTTTTCACCGAAAATTTCAAAAATTCCGATTATTTTGAGGAAAAAATGAGTTAAATCGGTCAAAAACTGACAAAGTTACAGATTTTCGAAAATTTTCGAAAATCCCAGGTTCACTAATCCTACAGTATCTCAGCCAGTTTTGTGGCAAGACCCATGAAACTTATATATTCAGAATCAGCACGTCAAGACGGTTCAGAAAAGTATAATCATGCCTATATTCGCTCAAGTTCGAAAAATGGGTCCTACAACGACGCATAGCCCAAAAAAAACAAAATAGGCCATGATTATACTCATTTAAAGCGTCTTGACACGCTGAATCTGAAAATCTTTGTAAATTCAAAATCAGACTAAAACTGACAGAGTTATAGCTAATTTTGTAGCAATGAGATTTTCGAAAAGTTTCGAAAATCCATAACTCTACCAATTTTCAACATTTTTCACAGGTTTTTAGCTCAAAATGCTTCAAATTTTTTGAAGTTTCGAAAATTTTCACTTTTTCAGACTGGCTCCACCCCGTCTTCCCGCCAACTCTCCATCTCCCCATCCGACTCGTTCCTCGGCATCCATCAGAACGGAACTCTCTTCCTAGCCGATACCGTGGACGCAGAGCAACTCGAGGATTCACTGAATCAAGAATTCACTGTGACAGCGACAGACGGCACGGAGTCGGCGAGATGTCGTGTGCAGATAGCGATTCGAGATGTGAACGAGTTTCAGCCGGAATTCGATGAAGACGACGTGGAAATGTCGATGGAACGAGGAGGGTCCAGTCCGGGTACACGTATCGGACGGGTTCAGGCACACGATCGGGATGTGAGTGAGAAGAATCGACTGACGTATCGAATCGTCGGTGGATCCGGACGGAAGTTGGTGTTCATTCAGGAGGACGGGACGATTATTGTGGGCGATGAGAAGATTCCCGATGAGATGGATGAGTTTGATTTGATTGTCGAGGCGGTGGATAGGAATGGGAATCATGTGAGTTTTTCTGAAACTTTGAATCTGTAGCCCTTGAAATTCTACACATCTTACTAGTTGGAAGCTTTTTGATTACTCTGCTACATAGCGAGTTAGAGCGCTTCGAAATTTTGGGTGGTGAGAGAGAGAGAGAGGGCGAAGACGGTTAGCGTGTCTGGTCGTCTGCACTCTAACCTCCAAACCAAACCTTGAAGCGGTGTATCTTCCCAGGGATTATAGGTATCAAAAAACTTTCAATTAGTAAAATGTGTAGAATTTCAAGGGCTACATTTTGATATAATTTTTATTGGTTTTCAAAGAAAATTTTGTTGAGAAAATTCGCTTTCAAATTGAATATCGCATTCACTAATTCTACAGTCAGTTTTGCGGCAAGACTTATGAAAGTATTTTTCTTCGAAAATTTCAATAATTCCGGTTATTTTTAGGTAAAAATGAGCCAAAACGGTCAAAAACTGACAAAGTTACAGAGTTTCGAAACTTTTCGAATTTATTTCAAAATCCCAATTCTACACTATCTCAGTCAGTTTCGTGGCAAGACCCATGAAACTTATATATTTAGAATCAGCACGTCAAGACGGTTCAGAAAAATATAATCATGTCTATATTCGCTCAAGTTCGAAAAATCTGTCCTACAACGACGCATAGCCCAAAAAAATCAAAATAGGCCATGATTATACTTATTCGAAGCGTCTGGACGCGCTGAATCTGAAAATAGCATTAAAAGTTTGTATGGATCAGAACTGACAGAGTTATGGCTCATTTGAGATTTTCGAAGAATTTCGAGAGAGAGATTTTCGAAGAATTTCGAAAATCCATAACTCTGTGAATATCCCACCAAAATCGATGATTTTTAGCTTAAATTGATTTCCAATTTTCTAGGACTCTACCCACGTCATTGTGTACATCGACGGAGAATCTTCTGAATCCACGACGTCATCCTCACCGTCGTTTCTCGACGAACCTCTTATCTGGAATGTTACAGAGGGTACGACGCAGAGTTTTCCACTCCGAGCCACCGGGGAATCCGTCCGTTTCAAAATAATCGGAGGGGATGATAACGGACACTTTGACATTGTTCATTTGCCAGGAAGCACCGCCCAGTTGAGAATTGTGTCCGAATTGAACGACAAGCTACAGTATACCCTACAAATTGAGGCGAGAGACGAGAGGACGCAGACGGCGAGTGTGGCAGAGGTTACTGTACTTCTGAGTGGGGGCGGAGCCCCAAAATTCACTAAAGATGAGTATTCTGGAAGTATCCCAGCGGATATCCCCATCGGATTCCCCATTGTTACCATTGAAGCCATTGGCTCCGATGGCTCCGACATAGAATACTCACTTCAAGGAGACCCGTGTGACACTCAATTCCAGATTGACTCAAAAACTGGAAAAGTGTGTTATAAAGTGCCACGAGAGCAGCGGACTGATGGGAATGTGGTGTGCGTTGTGGTGGCGAGCGACGGAAGGCATAGTACCGATACTACGTTGAGATTGGAAGTACAGCCTGGAAAGACAAGGTTAGTTGGAAAATTTGGAAAATTTGAAAGATTTTAAGCTAAAAATCACGGAAATTGAGCGAAAACTGACACAGTTACAGGTTTTCGAAGTTTTTTTTTGAAATTTTGAAACATGTTGGCTTAAAACTGGAAAACTACAGTAATTCTTGTATACTGTGACCGCTGTTTTTTTTAAATATGAAATTCAATTATTGACAATCATTTTGAGCCAAAAATCATTAAAATTGGTTGAAAACTGAACAAGTTACAGAGTTTCGAAATTTTTCGAACATTTTCAAAAAATTTATTTTTACTAAAAGTGCCGTAACCTTACCCATACGAGTCGTTTGTCACTCGAAAATAGTTTCTCTTAAAAATTTCCATGATTCCGGTTATTTTAAGGTGAAAATGAACCAAAACAGTCGAAAACTGACCAAGTTACAGGTTTTCGAAAATCCCGAGCCTACAGTATCTCAGTCAGTTTTGTGGCAAGACCCATGAAACTTATATATTCAGAATCAGCGCGTCAAGACGGTTCAGAAAAGTATAATCATGCCTATATTCGCTGAAATCCGAAAAATGGGTCCTACAACGACTTTAAAGGCGCATAGCCCAAAAAATCAAAATAGGTCGTGATTATACTCATTCGAAGCGTCTTGACAAGCTGAGTTCAAAAATTTAATCAAAATTGAGTTTGGAGCAAAACTGACTGAGTTTCCGCGATTTTTGTAAAAACTTGAATTTCGAAAATTTTCGAAATTCTGTAACTTTCGTATTTTTTACCCAAATTGCGTGTTTTTTAGCTTAAAATAATCAGCAACTCTCAATCTATTTACAAAATTCAAAAAATATGCGTTTTTCAGACCCCCCACACCAAACCACGCGCCAACGTTCTCCGCTCCCGAATATCTCTTCACCGTCTCTCAAAACGCCACAGAACTCGGCGTCGTCGAAGCCGCTGACCCCGACAACGACCCAATCACCTATTCCATCGAACCCACCGAGTACCGTAATCTTTTCCACGTGGATGCGAGTGGAAGGATTACTGTACAAGGAGACGGATTAGAGCAACCAAGATATAGTTTTCTGGTAGTGGCAGAGGATAGAGGGGACCCAATGATGTCATCGTTTGTCAATGTCAAGGTTACTGTAGTTTTGGCCGAGGAGCAAGTGGACAATGAGGTTACGATAGGGACAAAGGCCCCGGCTACACAGGGTCCGGAGGCTCCCCAATTCGAATTTTCTCAAAACGTGTACTCCTGGCGTGTCCAAGCAGGTCTCCCAGTGGGTACCATCGTCGGTACCATAAAATCGAATGAGCCCAAGACAGATGACATCGAGTACACCTTCATATCAGGAGACCATTTATCGATCGATTCGGAGGGACGGGTGGCGGTGATGAAGCCGTTTGAAAAGACGGTTAATGATGTGGTGATTGCGACGAGGAGGGGTGGGGAGATACTGGCGGAGACACGGGTTTTTGTGGGTGTGGAGGAGTCGTCTAGGACAGTGGTGCCGACTACAGTAACCCAGGAACCAACCTTAGCACCATCCGCTACGCCAGAAACCCCTGAAACTACCGTAACTTTACCAACAAATCCTCCGAGGACAGTGGCACCGACATTGGTGCCGACGGAACATTCCGAGGAGTCTGAGACCCCAGAATCGACAGTAACCCAGGAGTCTTCTAGAACAGTGACGCCTGCTGCTGAAGATTCTGAGACGCCGGATTCTACAGTAACCCAGGACACCAAGTCACCGACTTTACCAACCTTACCACCTGCAACTAGGACCGCTGCCCCTGAGACTCCTACCCTGGCCCCTCTAGACCTCCCGACCCAAGCCGTCACCGCCCGTATCATCCCCCTATCCTTCCCCACCGATTCCACCACCTTCAACTTCAATTCCCCATTCTACACTGCCTACTCTCTAGAAGGAAACTACAAATCGGGAATTGAGCTGGAGATCCGACCGCCGCTAGGTACCTCCAAGGGTCCCGGCGTCAAGTACTCCATCGAGGACACCACTAGTCACCTCCCGTTTTTCCTGACACCGGAAGGAAAGCTTATAATGTTCGACGCGGATCGGGAGAGACATGACTCGTATCTTTTCACGATTCTCGCCAAGACCACCGACACCAATGAGCTCGCCAGAGCCCGTCTTAACGTCACAATCCTGGATGTCAATGACAACTACCCGGTGTTCCAGAAACATCCGGAAACCATTGGAATCGCCAGATCAATGTATGTCGGGAGTCCGGTGTATCAGATGAGGGCGGATGATGCGGATGAAAACAGTGAAGTCACTTATGATATGGAACCCAAGGATTTCTTCTCGATCGACGCAAAAGAAGGACTCATTAGAGTTAACGGAGATCTCCGCAATGCTCCAGAGTACCAGGAGCTCAAGGTGATAGCTCAGGATTCTGGAAAACCGCCCCTGAAAACGGATACATTTGTGAAAATTCAATTGTTCAAAGACACCATCCCTCACTTCCCTAAGGACCTTGAAATCCAACAGACTATCGTAACCACTCAAATGACGCCGGGAACAGAGATCAGACAAGTTGTCGCAGGGCCTACAGTAACCAGAAGTGAGGAACCCATGATCTACCGATTGGTGGACACTGTAAACGGGCTGTTCGAAGTGAGAAATGATGGAACTCTGGTGTTGACGAGACGGCCGTTGGATAATGAAGCGAATCGGGTGCATGAGTTGAATGTGACTGCGGAGAATAGCAAGGGAAGCGATTGGACAGTGGTAGGTACCTTTTTGAGCGAGATATCTCAAAGCAATCAAAAAGTTGCGAACTACTAAAATGTAGCCCTTGAAATTCTACACATTTCACTAGTTGGAAATTTTTCGATAGCTCTGCAACGGAGCGAGTTGGAGCGCGTTGAAGTTGCGGAGAGGGCGCAGACGGTTAGCGTGTCTGGTCGTCTGCGCACTCGCCCTCCAACTTTGAAGCGCTGTATCTCCTCAGTGATTATAGTTATTGAAAAACTTCCAATTGGTAAAATGTGTAGAATTTCAAGGTCTACATTTTCATATAAGTTTTATGGTTTTTCGGTAGGAATTTTTTTTTGATTTTAATGCCAATAGATAGCCCTCAAAATTCTATATGTTTCATCAATCGGAAGTTTTTTGATAACTATAATTTCTGAGGAGATACAACGCTTCAAAGTTTTGGAGGTAAGAGCGCAGACGACCAGACACGCTAACCGTCTGCGCGCACTCTCTCTCGCTCCACCGCTAATCTTTCAAGCCTCGTATCTTCTCAGGGACGAAGTCTATCAAAAAACTTTCAACTAATAAAATGTGTAGAATTTTCAGGGCTACATTTTGATATATTTTTCATCATGTTTCGAGCAAAATTACTGATGATAATGAATCTTTCAGCTTCCAATCTTTGTCGAAGGCCGTCTATCATCTGCCACCACTTCCCCAACCAATTCCCAATCCTGCGAATTCACCCAAAAAGTGTATCGTGCTCAAGTGAAAGAGAACTCCAACCCCCATGAAGCAGTGATCCGTGTCCAGGCGGGATGTCAAAACGGACAGAAGTTTAGATACGCGTTCCATACACAGTCTAGTGAGTTTTGGATAATTAATTGGATAATTAAAAACCAATTACCTAATTATAGAAGAATTCGAAATCGACTCACAAAGTGGTCAAATCTACACAAGCGCTCCGTTGGATAGAGAGAAGAAGAGCAGTTATATTCTGACTGTCAATGTGATTGAGCAGACACGAATGATGGCTAAGAGACAGAGTGATGCACTCATTGAACGTGGGTTTTATTTTTTTTATGAATAGATTACAAGTTGCTGATCATTTTAAGCCTGAATTCGTAAAATTTGAGTTGAAATTAAGAAAGTTACGGAATTTCGAAAATTTTCGAAAAATCAGTTTTCAATTAATCGACCGGATCTCCCCCGAATTTTGTCTGAGCTTGTTTTTGATTAATTATTTGAAATCAGTGAGTCAATGCGGTTCGAATGAGTATAATCATGCCTATATTCTAAGATTTCTGAAAATTGGGTCCCGCCACGACTTTGAAGGTGCATACAGTAGGAAAATAACCCATTTGATCCAAAATGTGTTATGATTATACTCATTTGAAAGGTCTCGCCACACTGAATTCAAAAATCGCGAGGAAAAATTGTTCAGAAAGTCGAAAAAACCAACTTTTTTCAAATTTGTTTTTCAAAAATCCACTAAAACAGTCATAACTCGACCAGTTTCAAACGAAACAGGAATTTATCATGTTTTTTGAACTCAGGGAGTCAAGACGGTTGAAATGAGTATAATCATGGCTATGTTCTGAGATTTTTTGAAAATTGGGTCCCACCACGACTTTAAAGGCGCATACAGTAGGTAAATAACCAGTTTTATCCAAAGTGTGTCATGATTATACTCATTTGAAGGGTCTCGTTACGCTGAATTCAAATCTGATATCGAAAGTTTGATTTAGAGCAAAAGTGGCGGAGTTACGGTAGTTACAAAATTTCGAAATTTTCGAAAAATTTTCGAAAATCCATAACTCTTTTAGTTTTCAACGGATTTTTATGTTTTTAGGCTCAAAATATTTGATTTCTTTCAATCTATATATTTTTTCAGAATCCGCCTCGAAACTCTCCCCCTGGCAAACTCTCGTGGTGGTTACCGTACTCGATGACAACGACAACTCCCCCGTTTTCCTCCACCTATTGAGTGATTCCACGTTGGCGGCTGTGGTAGATCAAAACGCGAACGTGATGACTCCAGTGACACATCTACAAGCAAGGGATCTCGATGTGACACCAGCGAATCTGAAATTCGGATTAGAGGGCGATGGAGTGGATCACTTTTTGATAAATTCCACGAATGGACTCGTCCAATTGGGACGGTCTTTGGAGAAAAGTCAGATTTCACATTTCGAACTGCAAGCTACAGTAACCGACGGACGGCATACGATACACGTGCCACTCAATATCTACGTGTTGTCAGTTGACACTAACGTCGTACAACTCACCAAAGACACGCCGCAATCGGACATCGATCCGAATGATGTCGAGCAGAAGTTGACAAAGATTTTGGGTCTCGACACGCGGATCCTTGTCGCCCAACCGTTTGTAGGAGATGATGGGAAGACTGATATGAAGAAGAGCCACGTGTTCGTCTACAGTATGGACAACTCGAAACCGATTGGGCGGGACGAGTTGAGGCGTCTTCTGACCGCCCATTCCGATGAATTGTACCCAATGCAGATATCCTCGGTTTCCCTTCTATCCACTGGAAATACCGGGACACAGACGTTGCTTACTGTCATTTTGTTGGTGGTACTTGTCGCGTTGCTCCTGTTTATATGTGCCCTGATCATGCTTTGTGCGAAGCGGTAAGTCTTTTAGAGTTTCAAATTATTTTTTTCTGAAAATTGAGAATTTTAGCGTTAAAATAAGCTTAAATTCAACAATTTATCACTGAAACAATTTATCACTGCGTTAGTTACAGAGTTTCGAAACTTTTCAAAAAATTTTGAAAATCTCGAAATATTCAAATCAGCGTAACTTTCTCATTTTTGCCTCAAATCAATTTTCAATACTAGATTTAAATTCAGCACGACGAGACCGTTCAAATGAGTATAATCATGACACACTTTGGATAAAACTGGTTATTTACCTTCTGTATGCGCCTTTAAAGTCGTGTGGGACCCAAAAATTTCAACTTTGCCGGTTTTTTGTATTTTTAGAGATAGATTGGAAACAATGAAGTGTTTTAAGCCCAGGAACAACGAAATCGGTCAAAAACTAAAAAAGTTATGGATTTTCGAAACTTTTCGGAACTTTCCGAAAATTCAAGCAACCATAACTCGGTCATTTTTGCTCCAAGTCAATTTTCAATACTAGATTTGAATTCAGCACGACGAGACCGTTCAAATGAGTATAATCATGACACACTTTGAATGAAATTGGGTATTTACCTTCTGTATGCGCCTTTAAAGTCGTGGTAGGACCCAATTTTCAGAAATCTCAGAATGTAGGCATGATTATACTCATTCAAACCGTCTTGACGTGCTGAATTCAAATATGTTAATTAAAATGAGCTCAGACAAAATTTGACGAAAATCCGGTCGATTTATTGAAAACTGAATTTTCGAAAATTTTCGAAAAGTTTTGAAATTCCGTAACTTTCTCATTTTCCACCCAAATTTTAAGAATTTTAGCTTAAAATATTCAGCAAACTGTACTCTGTTCATAAAAACAAGAATTCCCTCATTTTCAGACGCGCCCGCAACACATCAGGCGTCATGGAAGGTGCCTACATGATAAATTCGGTGGGAAGTGGTCCACGGCCATATGACGTCGAGAATATCACACGGGCCACTGCTCAGACAGTTTTGGCTGGAAGACCATTGCCAGATCCACAAGAACATCGGTGAGTAGTAGGGGGACTAGAATTTTCAGAGAGAAAAAGTTCGGCCACCAAAAAAAATTTTTTTCAGCATCGACATGCCATCCGACCATACCGATATTGCATTGGAACGGGACGACACTACCAGAGAGTTCTCGAATAGTGTCCGCGAGAGACCTTCGCTTATCCAAAGTGCTATTCAGAGACAAAATGTGAGTTGTTTGGGTCCCACCACGAAAATTACAGTACCCCATTTTCTCAGATCCACACACTCCACCCACCAAGTGCCAATAACGACAACGAGCTAAAGAAATTTTAATTGGACCCAATTAATTAATAATTTATTTTCCCCCAATTTCATTCCTTTCACCCAACGGGTAACCCCCCTATCTGACCTACCGTATCCCTGTCTTTCCCAAATTTTCCTAATATGTTTTTCCTAATATATGCTCATTTGGTTCCCCCAAATTGTAATAATATATAGAATCCCTGTAATTAGAGTGCCGGTGCTAATTAATTTAATTAATAAATTATTGATTTGTAATTATTGAATTTGGACAGCCTCTTCGAAAAGTTGAGCTCTAAATACAGTTTTTACGGTATTTTCAATTCCAAAATAGTAATTTTTGAATTTTTGGTCGCATTTCTGATATTCTGCCTGGAATTGGACGTGAAAGCGTTTCCGATTTCCTATTGAGATGCGTGACAGGAGTACACAGACCGACAACTTCGCATTTTTAAATAAAACATGTACCAGTTGGGACACCTATTACAATTTTGATGGATTACGCAAAATAGCTATAAGGTACTGTAGCAAAAAGGTATGCTGTATTATTTATAGGGTTTGTAAAAACAATTAATTTGTTCGTTCGAGCTAAAGAAGGAATACATAATGATTTGTTTGAGAATCGGGAGCTTGAGTCGGAACCCGAAAGAGAACTGTTACAAATCGGAACTGACTAAAACATGAGGAATTATCATTTTAAAGTCCAGGGGTAGCAGCACGGCACCAAAATTTAGGATTATTTTTATTCCTCATTTTTTCGAGCGCGCCTCTAACACTTTAAGTTGTCTTCCTAATGCGACCCCTCTTTTCACGAGAGCCGTTCATTTCATTTTGATTTAGACCATCGATTCTTAAACAATGCCAAAATAATAAGTCGTTATTATTGTACGAATTGGATTCTCTACCGCTGGAATTGAAGATAATCATCTAAAATTCTCAAACAATTCCGCTATCAGTGACTCACCAGAAACTTTTAAAATTATCTCTTCTTATCATTGGTTTGCTCTGAAAACGCCCAAAAAAAGGGAAAAATTGAAAATTTTTTTATCAAGAGTGTGACGTTTTCAGAGGTTAGAAGTAATTTATCATACATAAACTCGGTTGGGAAGTATGAAACTCCTTCCTTCAAACATTTTTGTAAGGACTTTTCAGGCCGTTCTTAAGAAGACCGTGTCGTCCTTGAAATGTTTCGAATGATTGTCCTTACACACATTCCTTGTAAGTAGAGTAACAATTATTTGTTTCTGAAAACGCCCGATTCTCAAATTTCACGACATTCTTCCACGTTATATACTATTAATTGCAGAAATTCAACATACGGATATGAAAGCCCATTTGGAATTAAAAAATGATAAACCTACGTTTAATCGTACATCTCCCGGTGTTTTCAAGGCACTTATGTCATTCAAGAACACGTCTTCGGATTCAGTGTACTTCGAAGTGAAAACGACGACTTCGAAAGATTCTGTTCTTCCGAACTCGGGATATCTTAAACAGGGAAGGTCACAGCGAATCGTAGTGACACTGCGTGAAAAAATTCTATCAGCTGCCAATCCTTTCACATTGATGATTCGATCGTGCGTGGTTCCTGCCGGACATAGTAAAGATTTTGAGTCGATTTGGAAAAATGTCGATCCATCAAAGATTTGCTTCATTAAACTGACGACGACTTTTGAAGAAAAAAATAAGCCATCAGCCGTGGAGTTAATTGGTTTGCGCAAGGTATATTCAAATTAAACGTGTTTTGTGCATAGTCAAACTAGAAACATTTCAGGAGTTGGCCGCAGCGCGTGCAATTGCGGACACCGCACGTCGAGAGCTCGTCGCGGCACGCAGAGAGATTGAAGAAAATCGTTCCGCACATTCGAATGACGTAAACAGCCTCGGTCAGGTGAGCACTCCGTTGGCAGTACTCCTGGAAATGTACAAATTATTCTAGGAGTTGGACGACACACGTCTATTGCTCATTGAGGCTCGTAGAGAGATTGAAGACAGCCGCGCTGCCCATTCGCAAGCAATATTCGAATGTAAAGTATGTTTGCAAGAATTCACAGACATTGCCGGAAACTGTGCTCCAAAGGTTTTACGTAAGTTTTCAACAGGTCTTGTGAAATCTTAAAAAATGGATACTGCACCGGCAAGAAAACGGCTATTAGATTTTTAATTGATTTTCAGGCTGCGGACACACAATCTGCGCCAGTTGTGTCCACTCTCTACAACAGAACAACAGTGTGGCCTGTCCATTCTGCAGAGTTGTCACCACCAACCTCATCGAGATCTATAACAATTTTATTATTCTTAATGACAACCAGTGAGATGTCTCTATCCATGTATTTGCATCTCTGCTTTGTACTCCTTTTTTCTGATTCTGTGTATATATTCGTTTTTCGCAACTGTTCACTTTGCAACTGTGACTTTCCGCAACTACGACGTTTCGCAACTATATAACTAACAACAGTTTAACCTAGTGTCAGAGCAAACTTTTTCTTCTATTAGTTGCGAAACGTCGTAGTTTCGGAATGTCGCAGTGTCGGAATGTATCCATCCTTCTCTCTCTAAACGTTTTTTCTGAATCCATTACCATTTCTATGGTAAAAAGTAAAATTTGTCAATTTCTCTCCTATGAATGAGAATTCCTTCCTGTTTCAGAGAGTAAACAAATGACGTTTTGAGTGATAAGAAGTAACCCGTCTGTTGAGGAAGTGTGAAATGTCTCACTTTTATTTTCCTAACTCTGAGTACCCAGAACTCGGCTTGAACAAAATGTTCGTAACGGTTTTTCAGACCGTTCTAAAGCTGTGGTCAAGTTTTTGGAATGATTTTTTAAAACACTTCCCTTTTTTAACTTTTTCCCTGATAACATTGATTACTTTCAACCATACTTGCAAACCGGGCCGAAACGAGCCGACACGGGCCGGCGCGTAACTCGCTTCAAACTCAATGTTGTGAGCTGAAAAATATACCAAAATGTAGATCTCGACGAGTTCTATGTCCGTGACCTACTACGGGCCGGATGGCTATTCGTTAATGTGCCGCGGGCCGGGCTAGAATGGCTTTTTTGGCCATTTTCGCGTTTTTTGGCACTTTTTCCCGGCCCGCGACATATTAACAAATAGCCATCCGGCCCGTAGTAGGTCACGGACATAGAACTCGTCGAGATCTACATTTTGGTATATTTTTCAGCTCATAATATTGAGTTTCAAGAGAGTTACAAGCCGGCCCGTTTCGGCCCGGTTTGCAAGTATGCTTTCAACACATGCTCCCACGTAATATACATAATATTGATTACAGAAAGTCGAATATGGAAACTTTTCTGGAAGTGACTCCAAATGATAGACTTACGTTCACTGGTCCATTCACGGATGTTGTCACCGCTCACATGACACTCAAGAACACGTCATCGAATTCAGTATGCTTCAAAGTGAAAACGACGGCACCGAAACAATTTTGTGCTAGTCCGAACACTGGACTAATTATACCAGGAGACTCAAAGCAAATCAAAGTGATGCTGCAACCATTTAAAAGATTCCCATCAGATGCTGGACGTCACAAGTTCCAGATTCAGTCGTGTGTAGCTCCAGCTGAAGATATTCAAGATTTTAAGTCGATGTGGAAGAATGTTGATCGATCGAAGATACTGTACAATATATTGAGGACTACATTTATAGAAAATATGAATCCAACATCTGGAGAGGAAAGCAGGGAAATAGTTGACGGAATTGCGACGAATGTAAGTTTTTCCCAACAAACTCTAAAACCATTAGACTTGAAGGATGTCGGTATACTCGCCGGAATTCTGGATTCCCTCGATGTGGAGAACATTGTCTTACGTCAGGTATGTTCAACTTAAACGTATGTGCACAGGCAACATTTTAGAAGTTGGAAGATGCACGTCGAGAACTCGTCGAGGTTCGTAAAGAGATAGAAGACAGTCGTGCTGCCCGCTCGCAGACAAGGTTCGAATGCGAAATCTGTTTGCAACAATTCACAGACATTGCCGGACGCCGTGCCCCAAAGGTTTTACGTAAGTTTTTAACAGGACTTGTGAAATCTTGAAAAATTGTATACAGTACTGTCCATAAAGAATGCAGATTGGAATTTCTCTTGATTTTCAGGCTGCGGGCACACAATCTGTGCCAGTTGTGTCAACTCTCTACAACAGAACAACAGTGTGACCTGTCCATTCTGCAGAGTAGTCACATCCAAGCTCATCGAGATATATAACAATTTTATTATTCTCGGAGACAGTCAGTAAGATGTATCCTAGCCTCGACTAGATTTTCAATTCACTGTTTAAAAGTCATATCGACAAGTTTATCTTCTATGTATCATTCATTCATTAGCAATCAGTCTACAAGTTTGAAAACAGGCCACGCAAAAAGACTCTTTTGAAGATAACATATTCAAAAGCATGAATATTTGGAAAAATGGGATAAGAAAATTAGTTGGTTCTTCCCGTCGACTTGTCAGCAGTTGCCTCTCGAGAAACTGTCGTGTTGGACATCGTCTTGTCGAGTGTCAGTCTATGCAGCAAAACATTAAACCCGCAACCTGTCGAACACTATCCTAACACCACCATTGAACCAATCCTTCACGGAAAAACGCGTGGATTGAGTAGATACACTTTTCGGTACACGCGGACATAGCTTTCCAATAGAAACGTTTGACGGCTTATAACTCGGTCCACGTGAACATTTGGCTAATTTTTCTTGCATTTTTGGAATCAGCAGGCTCGAAAGTATCAGAGGTCCAATTAATAGAAAAAGTTCAACTAATTACCAAATAGAGCACGTTTCCCCTGACCCCTTGACCTTGCTCTACTCTCAATTCGATATCCAACATTTCTTGATTTCTTCCGCCCGATAATCAATCATTATTCGATTTTCCAAGAAATCAATAAGCGAGAATAAGAAGAATGTGTAAGTTGTTCTCCCCTCGAGATTATAAATAATCAAGTTGTTCTTTCAGTGTTGCTATTTATATTAGCAGTCACATCAATTCAATCTCAACAAGTCAAAAGTAAGCATTGCGAATTTTCAGAATCTCAAAATCGATGTCATTCTTTCAGATTCGTCACTGAGCGATACATCTTATAGTCATCACTATCCATCTGTAACAGATGGTAAGTCGCAGAGCGAGAAAATTGAGTTATTGATTGATTTTCAGAGTTTGTACCATACTTCTCTGATGGTAACCATTTCCGTAACCGTCGTGATAGTAATGGTAAGTACAGTAAGCCTTGACTATTCATTCTATCGATCGCTTTCTTTACCAGATGACTTCTCCGCTACGGTAGATCAAATCCTGAAAATCTCTCGAGTTATCAATGGAATCGCTCTTCAACAAGGTCTCACGAAGCAGTCCATCCCATCGGACACCCTGATCACCGAACTATTGAATCTTGGATCCGTCACTCCCGCGCTTATCCAGGATCTGAAACCAGATGAAATCGCTGCTCTCGTTGAAGAAATCCAGAGTTTCTCGAAAAATCTCATCCAATCCGATCAAATGGATATAATTGAGCAACGATTCCTAATGTATAGTTCAATGGTCAACAAGATCAAAGCAGTCGAGAAGAACTTTGGAATACCGGAAAGCGATCAATACCTGACGGATGTAAAGAAGTTGGCGGGGACTACAGAGAAGTTGACGGAACTTGAAAATAGCGTCACAATTATGAAGACCATATTGGAGCAACTGGTTGCGCTGGAAACAACTATGGAAGCTGCATTTGAAGTTTCACTAAAATTTGAAGCCGTCCCACAGATGACTAAAAGAGTCAAAAGCTTAGACCAACTTAAGACATTATTCGATAGCAAGGTGATTGGTGGATCGATTTTCGAAACGTTGACTAGAGTTCAGTCCGCGGTGCAAGAGTTTGAAGATTCCAAAGCAGAAGTCACTCAATATGACACAAAAAACGATGCGATTGCTGAAAAAGTAGGAGAAAACATCAAAAAGTTGAATACCTTGGCTGGCAAGACGAAGTCAGCACTGCCCACCTTCCACAATCTCAACCAACTCTTCATCCATCGTCTTCATCGTTCTGGTAATCGGGAGTTGACTATTACCTCTGGATTTCCCAATGGGTTAAGTGATTTGCAATTGATTTCTGATGATTTGAAGGATCTATGGGTGCAATCAGTGGTTGATGGACAATCGGAGTCACTGGCAGAAGCTATGCTACAGTTGAAGTCATTTGGTGAGGCGATTGGATCGATGGATGCATCTTTTTCATTACCACCAGGAGGAGATCAAGTTCTGAGACGTGTCTACAAGAGAGCTGCTCAACTTGCTGAGATATCTGAAAAGTTTGGCGGATTGGATGAGAATACGAAACAATTCAAGATAGATGTACGGAAATCTCAAATGAAACCCACCAATTGGGACAAGTTCAACAATTTGATGGAGAAAATTAAACTTCTTGGAGAACAATACAAGGCGACACTGAAAGTTATTGACTTGGCTGGAAAGTTGACTGGAGATGTCAAAGACGATCTGTCAAATATGCTGGAAATAATTGAAAATTCTAACTTTGAAACTGCTCCAACTCAATTGAAAACTCTTCGCAAGAGTTTGGAATTCAAGAAGATTCTCAATCTTCTTCGAGGTGTTGAGAAAGAATTGAATCTTTTGAAGAATGTTCAGAATGATGTTCAGAAGAGCCAAAATAAAAATTCGACGGTAATTGGTCTTGCGAAGACAATCGGAGAAGAATATGGAGAGGTGAAGACGTATATGGATGGATTGGGTGGATTCTTCGATGGCGTTGATCAGATTCGAAATCTCAAAGGAATCGATGTGCTGGGAGAAGTCATTGAAGCCGTCAAAATGTTCCGTGGGTTTAATGAAAGTGCGCTGAGTTTTGAGAAAATCAAAAAAGCCATTCCAAGTGTCCAACAGAAGATGATGGATCTCCAGGTGGCTATTGATCCATTCAAAAACGGACAGAACGCGTTGGTTGGTCTTCAGGATGTGCTACAAGATACTCAGACTATCGGATCGGCGTCCCGGGTCTTTTGGAGTATGGAGAAAGTCAACAAGATTGTGGTGTTGGACCAAAAGACGGTGAAGGTTATTCAGGATAAAATGAAGGGTGTGGATCCGGAAGATCTGAAGAATCTCGATCAGTTACTCCTAATCGATAACCAGTTGACTACTGTATTTGCACAAATCGATGGAGTCAAGAAGTCACCCCTGCCACCTTTGACATCTGATCTATCCTCACTTCATCCGGTCTTCTCTTTAGCTGCAACTACTCCAGGAACCGCCATGGACTTTCTGGAGATTGGAAGATTGGTGGAGAAGCTCTCCCAGGATTCCACATTGACACCTGAACAGCTCCAGTCACTTTTAGAAGTCAGGAAGAATCTGGAGACACTTGACACCTTTGGATTGGACTATGCTAAACACCACAAGGATATCGATGAATCGAAAAAGGCGCTCGATCAGATGGACTTGTTTTTCGCGGACTACAAATCCAAGGTTACAGTAATCCCTACGACAACAGGAGCATCAGTGGAATCCTCGTCACAACCATCGTCGTCTGAAGCGCCATTACACTCGGATGTGCTTCCTGGAGCGCTTGGCCCGTTGACGGAAGAGGAGAGTACGGGGATCGGGAAATGGTTTGAAAAGTGAGTATTAAAATTAAAACAAATTGTGAGTAATTATTTTTACAGGCACTGGGGTTGGCTTCTCGCTGGTTTCATTGTCATGTTGGCCGTCGCTGCTCTCTTCTACTTTTGTATCTATCCTCGTTGTATTAAGAAGAAAAAGACGTCATTGGATGTACACACCAAAGTTGATTCTGATAGTGATTCTGATGACGAAAAACCAGGCAAAATCAAAAAAACTAAGCTGAAAAGCTCAACTGTCTCACAAATTTCTCAAACACCATCAACACAGCCAGTCGTCAAACAGGAACCAGAAAAGAAAGTGGTGGTTCCGATGGAAGTGGAGACTGTGAATGAGGTGAAAGAGGTAGAACCCCCGGTGCCAAAAATTCAGAATGAACAGAATAAGGAAAAGGATGTTGTAGTGCTGAAACCGAAAGAGGAGACCAATGAGCTGGAAGTGGAGGAGACTCAAAAGTCGATGAGTGAGTGTTTTCTTTCTTGATGAGTCTTTTTTCCGATGTGACAGCCTGGAATCTAAGACATCCGCCACGGTTTTTCTCAATTTTCGCTTATCCCATCCATCCAAGTTGTAATCGGGGTTGCCTCTTGTTTTCCGCATAAAGAACACCAGCTGAAAAAGATTGTTCCCGTACCCCAGCAGAAGAGACCTCAATACCCTTCTCACAATATGACCTACACAATTCAACCATTTCTTGCAGGACACAACCTCGGTAAGATCGAACTGGGTGCGACTTATTACTTGGTTGTTGGACTCACTGAAATGAGTATAGATCATTGGCAAAAAGTGCGTGCGGATAAGATAAGGGAGATTCCCGAGATGTACGCCCGATACCTAATAAACACAAATGAAACGAGTGGTGGTGAGGCTGGTTTGCTCGCTGATCCGTGTAACACTGCCTATCGTCAGTATTTTAGGTACAGTTTACATACTCATAGCGTGGATTTAGTTTCCTCTTGTTTCAGATATATCAGAAAGCAGTCAAGAGCGGGACAGCTCCAACTGCAAGATAAGACGTTCTATCCGAAGAGAGCAATTCATGCGAACAAGATAATATACCCCAATGGAAAGGACATAATTTTGATTCAGGGAGTGCAAACGGAAAACTTGAAAATATCAAAGAAAGATAACATTGGAATCTTCTGGCAGGCGGTGATGGAGCAGAAGTCGACTCTCATTCTGAATTTGACACCCTTTCATCAAAGTGAGTGGAAACATTTGAGACAACATAACTCACTAGAATATTCAGATAACATCGAGTTGTGTAGTCCGTATTTTCCGACGACGGAAGATTGCACAGCGACATATGGAGATGGAAACGTTAAAGTGAAGTGTCTTAAAGTGAGAAATGAGTTTGAAGGAGAGTTGATATTCTACCGGTTGGAAGTCCAGTTTGTGTAAGTTATCGGGGGTGCAAACAGGTCGAGAACCACGGATTCTCAAACAAATCCTCGTATTCTTTAAACCTTGTTGTTTTTCATACAGCGACCGAAAAACCTTCATCGTCACACTCATCCACTACATCGGTTGGCCATTTCGTGGAATTCCGAATCGTACCGGTCCAGTGGTTCGAATGATGGAACTGGTGTCGGAGTGTCTCGACCCGGTGTTCGTACACTGCTCAGATGGAGCTTCAACGTCCGGAGTCATTCCGCGTGAGTTGTCGGCCTGTCAGGGTTGACGTTTAGGCACGGGGGATAAGGTCTCACCGAAAAGTTATGATTATAATAGTTTTTTCCTAATCTACTTGAATTAGGCCAGAGATAGTCCTATTAGTACATATATTCCAACAGCCCTTTGTACGCCTATATACATAAATGTTTTCAGTGATTTACCATATGCGGCTGTCAGCATCAGAACACAACGGACGAGTGCAGATTCAGGAAAGTCTTCATTACATCCGAAAGCACAGAGATGGGGCTGTGGAGACTGGCGAACAGTGCGTTTTCGCTGTCATCGCTTTGTTCCGGTGGATTGAGAAGGTATACTATAGGAACTCTGAAAATCAAAATGAGTTGATTTTCAGGGAATGGATAAGACAAGACGGGTCGACATCGTTAACCAAACAGCCAAGGAGTTTGACGATGTAGCTGAAATTTTGTTGAGAGAAAAGCCGAATGAATACTTGAAAAGAATGGACAAGGAGCGTCAAATCGAAGAGAAAAAAAACGGGAAAATGAGACCAGAGGAATTGCTAAAAGTACAACAAAAACAGATAGATGAGCTCAAGAAACAAAATGAAGAGTTGAAGAAGTTGTATAGAGGAGAAGGGAAGGTGGAACCGGGTGAGGATGTGACACAAGTGGAGAGGACGGTTTCGGAGACAAGAGTCGGTCGGGCGTCGAAAGAAGGAACAGACGGCTCACAGAAGAAAAAGGGGAAGGATTCCACTTGAATTGAACTAGTTGTATGTGAATGAATATTTGGATTCAGAAGCATAAACATTCCTATGTCTCAAGAGGATAAGGTCTCTTCTCACAATCAGAAAAGACAAGTGGGATTTTGCGTAAATAGAGAGCAGCCGTTGGATGGAAGTCTTTGAAAATTGTTGTTTTGGTGGTCACAACTTACTATTAGAGTTAAGCTCATTTCTTAAGAAGGTTCTAGTTTTGATTTGGTTGGCTAAGACTGGCTAATTTTTCCAATTTATCCGCTTTTCTTATTTACAGGAACTAAGAAAACCTCATTTCAATCATCTCACATACATAACCAAGAATAAAAAAAAGCAGAACGACATGGATATTTATTGAGAAAATAGGAGAAATCTCACTGGCTGTCTCCGAGAACAATAAAATTATTATAGATCTCGATGAGGTTGGAGGTGACGACTCTGCAAAATGGACAGGTCACACTGTTGCTCTGATTGAGAGTGTCGACACAACCGGCGCAGATTGTGTGCCCACAGCCTGAAAATCTAATATTTCGTCGTTTTTAGTTGGAAACAGTTACAAAATAGTACATGTTTCTGGATTCTTAATGGATGTTACTGTATATAATATTTCCAAGTTTCACAAGTCGTCAAGATATGTTTTTTAACTTACGTAAAACCTTCGGAGCACAGTTTCCCGCAACGTCTGTGAATTGTTCCAAGCAGATTTTGCATTCGAATCTTGTCTGCGCGGCTTTCATTCCTTGACCGCGGGTGATATTTTGGATTGCTGCCAACGCAACCTTTGCCCGACGGATCTTTTTCAGGTTTTTCCAGTGCACAACACGATTGTCTTCAATCACTTTACGAGCGTCGTTGAGCTCACGACGGGCGGCGTCGCCATCAGAACGCGCTGTCTCCAACTCCTAAAATAAATTGTTGACTTCCAGGAATTCTGTCAACGTAGCCCTTACCTGACGGATGTTTGTTACTTCCTTCGAGTGAGCAGTACGACTGTCTTCAATTTCTCTACGAGCCTCGTTGAGCTCTCGACGGGCGTCGTCCAACTCCTAAAACGCTTTGTTAATATCCAGGACTACGTTCATTTCCACGATTAAACTAGTGTGTTCTTATCGATAATTTCTTTTCGGTAAATGCACTTTCTGGTAAACTACTGGTAATATTAACTAAAATTTACCGGAACGTTCTTGAAATTCACACTGCTGCCTGCACAGCCCTCACCTGACGGATATTTGTTATTTTCTCCGAGTGGGTAGTACGACTTTCTTCAATTTCTCGACGAGCCTCGTTGAGCTCTCGACGTGCTTCGGTCAACTCCTGAAATGTTTTCATACGAAACTTTATCAAAAACCACCAAAATTCAGCCGAATTTACCGTCGAAAACTCAATTTTTTTAATTTCACACGAAAGTCGGAAGCCGGAAGTGTTTGTTGGGAAGAACTTACGTTTTTCACAGTTCTGTCCATTATTGTCTTGCCATCTTCTCTAGATGATGGACTATTTTCTTCTACAAAAGTCGTCCAGAACTCGCAGTTGCAAATCTTCGATGAATCGACATTCTCCCAAATCGACTCGAAATCTTGAATGTTTCCGGCAGGAGGAACACACGATTGAACCGTGAATGTGTGAGGGTTCGGAACTGATGGGATTTCTCCACACAGTATCACTACGATTCGCTGTGATCCTCCCTGACTGAGGAGTCCAGTGTTCGGACGGACACAATACTGTTTCGAAGCTGTTTTTCTCACTTTGAAGCATACTGGATTCGATGACGTGTTCTTGAGTGTTATGAATGCGGTGAAAACACCGCTGGCTGAGCGAGTAAACTTAAGTTCACCATTTGGAGTTACCTGCAGAAGAGTTTTCATATCTGGCATTTTTTGTATTTCTGCAATCAGTAGTACTGTGAAAAAATAAAGTTTCCACATTTTTGCTCTATTTATCAAGTACCCCCTCCCCATTGACCTTTCCACGTAGTTCCACGCATGTATTTTAAATGAAATAAATAAAACAAGGATTTTCAACAACAAAAAAGTTCGCGTGCTGAAACGCGCAAGAGCTGGGAGCTGTGGGCGGAGCTTGCACTGCACTGGAAATAGAACCGCGCACACGAAAAACAGTAAAAAACACACGAAAAACAGTTAAAAAAACAAATAAATGAATAAAAAATCGAGGAATCATTGGATATTCGAGTGTGCTGCCACTGGTACCCGGTGTCGATCAGGCTAGAAAAATTATCCGGAAATCGAATATCCGATTCTCCTACTCCGACCAAGCCTGGTCCCGATCGGTATTCCTTGATTCTCCAGTCGTCAACTACCTCCGTCGTAGTTACCCGGAGAGATTGAGAGCTGTAATTTAGGAGAAAGAAAGACGGATCGAAAATCATCATTGAATATCTTTTCTGTATCAACTGAACACAGGTAAAGTGCGCTTCAACCGTATGCGGATGGGCCAGGGTTCTGATCCGTAACTGATCCGTTACGGCTATTTTCACGACTGGCCAGTCGCGGACGGTCCGTGTCCGAAAATCGCGAACGGATGGAATACGGCTCTGCACTTTTGCGCAGAAAAGCAATTGACTCGCACGCGGATGGTATACGGATTCGCGTACGGATCCGTTACCGATGGTTGAGGTCTGGGGGACTAAAGATTACACCCTCTTTCATCTGATTTTTTTTGCTGAAATATTTATTTGTCTTGTTCGTTTTCTGATTTTAAGCTTTTTTCATTTGTGATCGTTGAAAATCGTGCTGTAAAAGTATAATTCGATTGCATCGGAAGCCGTCGATACATTTGACTTTCCATGAAATTATCGTAAATTTTTTTACTTTTCAGAGAATGAATAACGGCGAAAAAAGGAAAAGATGGACCTTTGGGCTACCGTCTGCTGCATAAAATGGATAACCGACTATCAAAAGTATCGTCAACACAAAATAATATTTTCACCAAATTTTTTTTTTGGGTCGTTCGCGACTCACCTGTGGAACACATTTGCGTCGAAATGAAAAAATGATTTTGAAAAATGATGCTTTTTATAACTTTTTTGCGTGTATCACTATTTACGCCTCACCCTGTACTTTACTTACAAGAAAAGTGAAAAAAGTGATTTGAAATCTATCAAAACCTTGACCAAACCTTTAGAACGGTCTGAAAATTCCTTACAAAAGTTTTTGGAAAACGTTTTGCTCAAAGTATTACTTAAACGTATCAGTTCGTTTGAAACCCGGTGCGAAATAAAGACATTTTACACGGGTTGTTCCTTCTCTCTAAAAGCGGCATTTGTTTGCTCTCTGAAACAGGGACTCCCTTATTATTACAAACTAACTGTTAGAAGAAACTTAAAAACAAAAATGAGCAATACCCATTTGCCTTCGCTCAATGTTCGGGCCCGTGGGGCTCGCTGTGACTACCGTACTTTTAAAACTATTTTATAGGTAAAGTACAGTCATTAAACAAATCTTTATATTTCAAATCAGAAACTAGCAAGTCGCTCCCATCTTCCTCTTACAAACGAATCCAGAGTTGACTGCACAATTGTTGCTCATCCAAGTGCCACGTGGCACAATATCATCCTTCACCGCCATAGTCATACATGACCCGATTTGAGGGTTGAAGTACTCGAGATTCGAGTAATCCCAGGCGGTCCCATCCAACCAATACTTGCCGACACTATCCGAGATCCCACCGATTCTCAGATAGTCACCCGAGTAGTAGGAGGATGGGTATTGGTTGTAAATTGATAGAATATGGTCGTTCTCAGCAGAAGAGTGAATTGAGACCAGGTCGCCACATGAAGATTCACAGATGGAGCGAGATGAGAAGACACTTGTTTTGGGTGAGAAGTGGATGTCGTAGCAGTAGCCGTTGAATGGGTTGGAGCACGGTTCTGGAAACAGGCAAATTTTAGCCAAAAATCAGAAAAATCGGTTGAAAAAATCGGTTCTGTGAGTTACAGAATTTCAAAACTTTTCGGATTTTTTTAATATATTTTGGAGAATCTAAGTGTTGGGAACCCCTCAATTTTGGATTTCCATATTTTTGGTGAAAAACTACCTTTTGCGCTTCATTTTCATCTTAAAACAAAAAAATTTGAGCAAAAATTCAGTGAGTTACGGAATTTCGAAACGTTTCGAAAATCCGGAACCACTAAAACAACGATAACTCGACCAGCTTCAAATTTTATGAATTTCTATTTTTATATTTAGATTTAGCTTGTCAAGACGCTTCGAATGAGTATAATCATGTCATACTTCTGAAATTTTCAGGTTTTGACCCTCCGGGGGTACCCAATTTTGGAAAATTTCAAACCTAGTCATGATTTTATTCATTTGAAGCGTCTTGGCACGCTGAATTTAAAAATTTAAATAAAAATCCATTTGAGAACAAACTAACCATGTTATGCTCGTTTTAGCACATTTTAAATTTTCGAAAATTTTCGAAACCCAGTAACTCAGTGAGTTTTCAACCATTTTTGTTGATTTTTAGTGCAAATTAAAGCTAATAAACTAACCTGGCTGATTCTTTGGTTCGGCCTCACAGAAGAAGTCGATCGACATCAGATCCCCGTCACCAGACACCCATTTGCCAGCAGATCCTCCAGAAATCAACATATACACATTTTGTCCAACGTCGATGAATGGGTTGCCTCAAAAAGAAGAAATCATTGGAGAGAAAAAAATTGATTTTTGTGATACCACTAGCAAAGTTACTGTAGTAATAGGCGCTTCCCGAATCATCCGCCCACTGACACGACGAGGGACTTCCGCTGAGAGAGCATGTGAGACCAATCCAAACTGGTTGCGTTTGACCCATGGATTTGGCAAGGTTGGCCAATGCTCGGTTGTCCTGAATTAGTATTATTTCTTCTTAGAGAATCTCCAGTTTATTCGCTTCAATTTCCAACAAAAATCAGCAAAAATGGTTGAAAATTGATTGAGATACGGAGTTTCGAAAATTCTCGAAAATTTTCTTTGAACTAAAACTAACATAACATGGTTCGTTTCACCTCAAATGGATTTTCATTTATACTTTTAAAATAAGCGTGCCAAGACGCTTCGAATGAGTATAATCATGACTAGGTTTAAAATTTTCGAAAAATTCGGTACCCTTGGAGGGTCAAAACCTGAAATTTTCAGAAGTATGCCATGATTATACTCATTTGAAGCGTCTAGACATGCTGAATCTAAATATGAAATCAAAACTGCATAAAATTTGAAACTGGTCGAGTTATCGTAGTTTCAGATTTTCGAAACGTTTCGAAATTCCATAACTCACGGAATTCTGGCTTAAATTTCCTGGTTTTATAGTGAAAATAAAGCGCAAAAAGGGAAATTGCATTAAAAATATGAAAAATCAGAATTCTCTATTTAGATTTTCAAAAATATTCGAAAGTATGTAGCTAGTGACTTTTTCCAGTTTTTACGTCAAAATGAAGCCCAAATTCTAAATTTCCTCACAATAGCATTCCGGATGGACACCAAATTTCCACCAGTCACATTCTGTCGGCAATAATTCAAAGCGTCGGTGTAGGTCATTGGAATTTGGACGAGCTGAAAAAGTTGATGTTTCAAATCTCAACTTTCAACTGCGCTCCACCGAAATCCTCTTGTCTCTTTTTCTCTCAGTCTCTCACACAATTTTTCTTGATTTCGGTAGAGCGCGGTTGTAGAAGCGAGTAGTGATAATAGGACGCCCTGTATGTCATTACCTTAACACACTGCATTCCATTCAATACAGTATACCCGTCGGGGCAGACGATAGGTGGTAGGGAAGTGGTGGGCGGTCTGGTAGTAGTCCACATGTCATATCCACGGGTCGTCGTATCATAATACCATGGGTAACGGGTAGTCGTTGTCGTGGCTCCGGGACGTTTCGACACCAGACATTTCGACACCGCGACAACTCGACACTGCGACATCTCGACACCGGACATCTCGACACCAGACATTTCGACACCATTGAAAAATGAGTAAAATTTGTCTCAAAAAGGAGGTGGTTTTAGGGTTTGAAGGGTCCGGGGTTCGGCACCGGGTGCTGGGAAAAGTGTTTTATTTTTATTTTTCGCTTTTTGGTACCAATCTGACAACCAGGGTTCGACCCCCACGGGTGTCAATTTATTTTTGTTTATTACTTTTCACATTTTGGTACTAATCTGACGTCCGGGGTTCGACTCTTGATGCTGGCAAGTCTTTTTTGACTTTGTTTTCTGACATTTTTCTTAATTTAAGCTAAATAGAAGTATTATTGAGAGGAAAATAAGAATAATTGTTGGTCAAACAACTTTTAAGTGGATCAACGCATATGATGATAACTCGAATGTTCCAGTAAATCACTCCCGGAATACGGAGAAACTTTTCTCAAACATACGAAATAGGGAATGGTTTTTCAAGAACATGTACAAATTGTTTGACCAACAGTTATTCCTACCTTTTTCGCAATAATACTTCTATCTAGCTTAAATGATGAAAAATGTCAGAAAACAAAGTCAAAAAAGACTTGCCAGCATCAAGAGTCGAACCCCGGACGTCAGATTAGTACCAAAATGTGAAAAGTAAAAAACAAAAATAAATTGACACCCGTGGGGGTCGAACCCTGGTTGTCAGATTGGTACCAAAAAGCGAAAAATAAAAATAAAACACTTTTCCCAGCACCGGTGCCGAACCCCGGACCCTTCAAACCCTAAAACCACCTCCTTTTTGAGACAAATTTTACTCATTTTTCAATGGTGTCGAAATGTCTGGTGTCGAGATGTCCGGTGTCGAAATGTCCGGTGTCGAGATGTCGCAGTGTCGAGCTGTCGCGGTGTCGAAATGTCTGGTGTCGAAACGTCCCGGAGCCGTTGTCGTATACCAAGGATAAGGAGATGGCGTTGCCGTATACCATGGGTAAGGAGATTCAGTTGAAGAATAAGAAACCGATGGGAGCGGCTGAAATTTTGTATCTTCCCGGAAACTCCATTAAATTATCTTCAATTCAAGCTTAAAATCAACAAAAACAGACTGAAATTGATAGAGTTACAGAATTTCGAAAAAATTCGAAAAGTGAGATCACAAATCCTACTGTAACTCGCTTAGTTTTGTCCTAAACCAACTTTTGAATAAACATTTGGATTCAGCACGCCAAGACGCTTCGAATGAGTATAATCATGCCTAGGTTTCAAATTTTCGAAAAATGGTCCTTCTTGGGGTGTCAAAATCTGAAAATTTCAGAAGTGTACCATGATTATACTCATTCGAAGCGTCTTGACAAGCTGATTCTAAATATCTAATTGAAATCGGATTTGGAGTGAATTTGAAAAAGTTACAGAGTGATTTTCAGGCTAAAATTTTTTATTAGGTTGATTCATAATTTTCTGCAATTTTCGGGCTTGTCGGTTGTCATTTTTATTTCTCGGCACAGAAGTTGTTTTTCGATGTGGTTGTTTTATTATTTGGCAGACATACTTAAGTACTTGTTGCACTTTCAAAGATTTTCTTCTCGTTCTTTTTTCCGCAGAGAACGGAGCTTTGATTTACACGCAACTTTTTGCGTTTTTGAAACGTTATTTTGTTTTCATTAGTTTCTGGTCTAAAAATCATGTCATTCAAAAGGAAGTTGCTGATGCTTATTAACCAAGGTCTCCTTGTTTAAACGCAAAAACATTTTGATTCAAAAAATTCGAAACAACAAACTTGGATCTGATTGAAAAAGTTCTTCTCATTCAGCAGTCAGAGCTAGATTTGGAGTTATAGCAGGGAATCGTAGAAGCGGATCAGTATCAAACTACCCGTAGGTTGATAATTATATTACGGGCGATTCATGTAACTGTAGTTCATGGATGGTAATTTTTTATCGGAATGAGAAAATTCGTCGTTACGTACCACACGTTTTGGAGCAACATGAGATGGCACATCACATGGACCTAAGTTGGTTCTTAGTACCTTTCCACCCAACACATGTATGGTCGAGCTATTTATCTATTTGAAGTAAGTAGGGGAGTTGTTACTCTAACGATGTGACAAAACTACAATGTGTAGACATAGATTTGCGAGCTCTGGATGTTCTCAAACCTGAAAAAGTGGTTTTTTGAATCGGGGACTCAGTACTTTTGGTGGAGTTTTGGGAACTCTTGAAAAAGGATAGGGAAGTAACATCAGATGTTCACGTTTCTGATTTGAATAAATTTAAAATCATGTGACTCCAGGAAGGGAGATATAACACAAAGACTTTTTGGCATGAGAGCACTTTTTCAAGTGTTGCGAAAGTAACCCACAGCAAACTGCTGTCATCTGGCTGGATGATTCTTTCTTATTCAACGTACTTATTCAACCATTTTTTCTCTGATTACAAACTTTTTGTTGAACTCCTACGTCATTTAAATGGGGAAAAATCCGAATAGAAAAGGGATATCAAAAAGAAGCAAGTTTCCTTTTCAAATGATATCAAATGGGTGCTCTACGCAGACAAAATCAGTAAACTGCCAAAATGTTGCCAGAAGAACATCAATGCTGATAAACAAAATTTTGAATTCTAGAAATCGTCCTGGATTCGGAAAAAAAGAAGCAAAGTTTTATCCAAAAATTGCAGAAAATTATGAATCAACCTAATATTAAACGGACATTTTCGAAAATCGTTTACTTTTCAGTTTTTTACTATTTTTTGTCGATTTTTAGCTCAATCTAAAGCTAATTATCTGAAATTTACAGAAAAGTTTTCAGAACCAGAAAAACATACCCGATAAATTCTAGCCGTGCTAAAACCGAATAAAATAGAAAAAACTAGAATTTTCAGCATTTTTCTGAAATTGTTTCCGCAGAAAAATCAGAAAAAGATTTTAAACTTTTGTTATCAGTATTCTAAATCATTTTCTCTTATCTTTCCCGTTTTCTGTTTGGTTGAAAACCGGAAAAAAAAGAAGATCATCTCATACTTCCCAGGGTTATTTCTTATCTCTGAAAACGTCATTTCTCATTTGATGTGTTTTCAATTAATCTTTTGATTCAGCTAAAAATCAGCAAAAATTAAAAAAAAGATTTTTGAAAATTTTCGAAAATCGATAACTGAAATCCACTAAAACTGGCATAACTTGATCAGTTTTGATTTTTTCTTCATTCTGATTACATATTCAGAATCAGTACGTCAAGACGGTTCAAATGAGTATGATCATGCCTAGGCTTCAAATTTTCGAAAAATGGACCCTCTTGGGGTGTCAAAATCTAAAAATTTCAGATGTATGTCATGATTATACTCGTTCGAAGCGTTTTGAGGAGCTGAGTATGAAAATTGAAGCAAAATTGGATTTGAATCAAAACTGACAAAGTTACTACAGCTAAATGACCCCTGACTTCAAACAATCATTAAAATCCTTGTATCTTTGAGATTTTTCAACTTTATCAAAATTTGATTACATATTCATAATCAGCGTGTCAAGACGCTTCGAATGAGTATAATCATGACTAGGTTTGATGCAAGTTGGGTCTTGACGCGAAAACTGCCTAGGATACTGTAGTTTTCGTGGCGGGACCCAACTTGTTTCAAATCTTGACATGATTATACTCATTCGAAGCGTCTCGACAAGCTGATTCTGAATATGTAACTGAAATTGAGTTTGGAAAGAATCTGAAAGAGTTACATTGGTTTGAAGCTAATAATCTGAAAATTTTCCTCGATACTTCCGCAATCAGTATCATTTGTTTGCCCGAAAAAAAGAAATAATTAAGAAATTTTATATTTCAAATAAGAAATGAAAGGAAAACAGCAAGAAAAGAATTCCCAAGATTTATGAAAATAATGGAAATCTTGGGAAGAAATATACTATTTTACAGGATAAACGGGGAGGAAATCTGAGTTTTTTTCTGATTATTGACATGAATTTGGGCGAAAAAAAGGAATTTTCACACTGGAAATAAATTTTTTCGCCGCAAATACATGAAAAATGAGCAATTTGAGACAAATATGTCATTGTTTCCAACCAAAACAAGTTCTTTCGGCTCAAAAATCGATTTTTCGAGCCAAAATTGATACAAGAGGAGTCTGAAACTCAATTTTTCGACAAAATTCCTCATTTTTTGGTCTAGAAAGCTCTAAAATCGGTTTTAGGTCGAAAAATGTGACATTTCCACTCAAAAACATTAAAAAACCGGGGGAAATTGGTGAAAAATCGTCGAAAAAGCAGCTTTTTGAGCAAAAAACTCACATTTTCAGCTCATTTTTAGCGAAAAAAATAATAATTTCAGGCTCAAAAATTTGTCAGAAATCCTAATTTAGCCACAAAATTTCAGTTTTTCAGATCGAAAATCATCAAAAAAGGAGCAAATTTTGGCATTTTTCAACTCAAAATTTCAGTTTTCAGGAATAAAAACTCAGATTTCTAAAACGGATGGATGGGTAAGGAGGGTAGAGAATACGGGAAAAATGACACAGGATGGGTAGAAAAATGACAAAAAATACGGGGAAAAATGATTAGAAAATAACAAAAAAACAGAGGGAATCCTAGAGATCTTTCCTAGAGACAAATGAGCAAAAAAGAACAAAAAATGACAAAAAAAAAATGGTCGAAAAACAATAAAAATGACCATTTCGGGAAGAACATATTCACAGAAAATTATTTTAAAAAACAGGGAAAATGAGCCAAAAATTGGCTGAAATTGGCTGAAAACCGGGTGTTTTTGATATGAAAAATGGAAAAATACGGGAAAAAATTCTATTTTAAGGCTGAAAATGAGTGAAACTGGTTCAAGAATAGGAAAACCCAGTGAAAAATACCAATTTTAAGAGTGGAAAATTATGAAAAATACGTTTTTGGGTAGAAAAAGGTCTGAAAATGGCAAAAAAACCCAAAAAACCACTGAAAAACTAGTTTCAGACCTTAAAAACAGTGAAAAAATACAATAAAATGAAGAGAAAACAGCAAAAATTATCGATTTTCAGAAACAAAAATCAAGGAATCATTGGATATTCGAGTGTGCTGCCACTCGTACTCGGTCCCGATCCATCGGCATTTCTCGACTCTCCAGAAGCTCCGCCTCTTCCAGAAGCTCCGCCTCCTCCACGACCACGCCCTCTTCCTCTGAACGCTCCGCCTCTTCCTCTGAATGCTCCGCCTCCTCTATGACCACGCCCCCTTCCTCTTCCTCGGAATTTCGGCGTCTTCTTGACGTAATCCATCGGAACGACTGAGGGATTCGTAAAGTCCGCGTAGAGATTCGGATCATCCCAATCGATTGTTTTATTCCTCTTCGCCTCCTCACGCTCCGCCTCCTTTTCCTGAATCTTTCGCTTGAAATTCGTCTTTTTTCGTTGCAATTTCTCACGACTGTTCTTTGATGGCATCTGAAAAAAAAAATTTTCAGTGAAAATACTGAATTTCGAGCTGAAAATTGCCTAAAACACCCTAAAAATAATGAAAATCGGCTCAAAATGAATAAAAATTGATGTCCGGTGCGCTTTTGACGCGTTTTACAATTTTGGTCTGCTAATTCCAAATGTTGGTCTGCTAATTCCTATTTTGGTCTGCTAGCTCTCAGATTGGTCTGCTAATTCTCATTTTGGTCTGCTAGCTCTCAAGTTGGTCTGCTAATTCTCAGATTGGTCTGCTAATTCTCATTTAGGTCTGCTAGCTCTCAGATTGGTCTGATAATTCCAAATTTGGCCTACTACTAAATCGCGCCTAAGGTACGCCAGCATCCAGACAAACATTTTTGGAAAATTGTCGAAAATGAGTCATTTTTCGCTAATTTTTTTTTCCGAAAAGCGGCAAAGGTGCGCCAGAGTTAACAGGATTCAAAATTCGATTCTAAAAAGCGCCAACGGCGCGCCAGACTGTGATTTTTGAGCCGATTCAGCCAACTTTGGCTCATCTTCTTCCAATTTTCAGCATTTTCAGTCTGAAACACTCACAAACTGAGAAGTCGGTGAGTCCTTAGCCAGGAGCATTTGCGGAGCTCTTCCTTGTACAATTTGCCACTGCAACGGGACATCTCTACAGAATCCATGGAAGTAGTCCTCATCCTTCAAACGATCTGACGACTTCTGACAATCGTCTCGTTTGATTCGCATCGCTTCGATGGAAACTCCGTCTCTGTGGTCTGACTCGCATTTGGCGACGACTCGAAGTGGGCGGTCCTTCTCTTGGAATGCCATATAGTCTCCTGTTTCGAGGGATTCCAGTTGGGCGATCATTTGTTCCATCATGACTGAGCGGGAGGAGAGACTGAAAAAAGTGAAAATTTAGGATTTTTTCAGTCAAAAATGTGGAAATTTCTACGTCTGACTCGCGCCTGAGGTACGCCAGATCCAGTTTTGGTCTGCTAGTGAATACTCGCTTCAGAATAGCTAGCAGACCAACGTTGGTCTGCTAGTTCCATTTTGGTCTGCTAGCTATTAGATTGGTCTGCTAGCTATTAGATTGGTCTGCTAGCTATTAGATTGGTCTGCTAGCTATTAGATTGGTCTGCTAGCTCTCAGACCGATTTCAGCCAATTCTGACACGTTTCAGACTGGTTTTATGCTATTTCAAGTTATTTTTGAGCTATTTTCACTCTTTTCAGTGAATTTTGTGCTAATCGGGGACTCAAAACTGTGAAATTGAGCGGTTTCAACCAATTCCGGCCAATTTTTTAGTATTTTAGACCAATTTTGAGCTATTTCCAGTCGTTTTCAGTCAGAAAAGGGAGAAAACCGACTACAGTAAATTTCAGACCAGTTCCATCATTTTCAGACAATTTCAAGTGATTTACAACCGATTTCAGCCAATTCTGACCGATTTTTTGGCCATTTCCAGCCATTTTCATTCCGAAAAGTGTAAAAACCGATTTCAAGCGGTTTCAAATCGATTTTAGTCGATTTCAGACTATTTCAAGTGATTTTGAACGATCTAGAGCGATTTCAGCCGGTTCCGACCGATTTTATGCTATTTGCAGCCAATTTTCTATCTATTTTCAGCAATTTTCCGCTGCTTACATTCCCAACGCATCCGGTGGCGGTTCTTGTTTATCGATTCTCATCGAAATCCCATCAACTTGCAGAATATGATCCATTTTATAATGTGTTCTATACAATAAATGAGATTCACTCATTTTGAACACGGCCTTCGTATAATTCCAGATCCATTCTTCTACTCCTAATTCCATTGCTCCACCGTTCGGAAGGTACTCAACTCGGGGTTCAAATGTCACTTTTTTGAGATTCTCTAGGAATGAGTGCTTCTTTTCTCCCATCTCAAGCATACTGTATGGGGAATTCGATCTGACAAGAATACGGGCGTCTCCAATACGAAAAATTGCATATTGATACGTGGAATCCTCTGGTTTTCCCTTGATTCCATCCTGATTCTTATCGGTTTTTTGCATTTCTGAGAGAATTCCGTCGAGGAAATCTTGAGAAGAGGATTCTGGAACATCGTCCATGGATTCAGATGACTCTTGGGAGTCGTGCGATTCAGATGACGTCGTGGGTTTCGGATTCGGTGGAGGTAGTGGGCGGGACTTTGGCTTCTTCGGGTGATCCTGGAGGAATTGATTGCGGAGTAGTTGTTTGATGGCTTTACGTTGGATTGAGGCACGAGAGATCTGGAAAATGTGAGATTTTGGAGGGTTTTGAGAAGGGAAAATGGAATTTTTGGCGGGAAAGCGCCGAAGGTGCGCCAGACTCCGCATTCGATTTTTCAACCGGATTCGTTTTTTATAAAGCGCCAAAGGAGCGCCAGCAGGATCCTAAGGTACAAGATAAAGAACATTTTCAGCGCCGTAGGCGCGCCAGACAGTGAGGAATTGATGATTTGAGTAATTTTTGAACCGAAAATTGGAGTTTTTGAGCGAAAAATCATGATTTTCAGCAGGAAAATGGGATTTTTCAGAAAAAATGGGATTTTCACTAAAAAACTGATATTTTTATCAAAAAATCTGAAATTATACCAGAAAAACCACTTTTCAATGAAAAATGCATGATTTTTCATCACTAAAACCCAAATTTTACTACAAAATCCAATTTTTTGAGCTGAAAATGGATTAAAATGCGTTTTGAAACTGAAAAAGACCAAAATCAGAATTAGCAGACCAAAATTGGAGCTAGCAGACCAATGTTGGTCTGCTAGTGATTTTCAGCCTGAAAATTTCAAATTTCTCACTCTCTTACCGTATTACTAGGCATCGGTTTCGACACGACCACAATCTTCTTTGTCGTCGCTCCATCTATCCGTACTTCTCTCACTTGAATCGGACATCCGAATTCATAATCTCTTGATTCCCAACTGGGAGTCATTAGATGACACATCGTTGTGGCATCTGCGATTACGCTCACGTGAGGAGACGATTTGATCATCGAGAACGCCACGTCGTCCTGGATGAGACGGGATTTCGGTGGGGGTCGTCTGGAAAATTCAGTTTTTACAGGGAACATGGAACAATTTTGGCTCAAAATGTGAATTTCTCAGCTAGAAGAGTGATTTTTCAGCTCAAAAAGTCATATTTATTGCTCAAAATGCTATTTTTCAGCGCAAAATGTGAATATTTATAGCTAGCAGACTAATACGAGAGCTAGCAGACCAATCTAAGAACTAGCAGACCAATCTGAGAATTAGCAGACCAATCTGAGAGCTAGCAGACCAATCTGAGAACTAGCAGACCAATCTGAGAATTAGCAGACCAATCTGAGAACTAGCAGACCAAAAGCCTATCTTTAGTCAATTTTTCGGTTTTCTAGCATGTTTTTGAGCATTTTCAGCCAATTTTTAAACAAATTTGCCATTTTCCGTACCTAAAATCCATTTTCAGTTCACACTTCTTGGAGATATCAGGAATAGTCAATTGACTATTCACCGTCGACACTTTCAGCACTTTCTCCACTTTCGGTATCAATGACTGTCCCTCACTCCGGATTCCACTCACTACTTCCACATTTTCAACAGTAAAAACAGGAGATTTGAATAGATAATGGGCTGAGTCATCGGCGGGTTCCCGTTGTTTGAAGTGAATCAAAGCGTGTCGAATCGCTCGATCCGTTGAGAAATCGATCGGGTGACACGCGTTCTCACGGGCGTGTTCGAGAGCCGCCGCGGCGAGAGTGTCGTATTCTGATTCACATGCTCGACGGAGATCCTGGAATAAATAGGAAGGTTGAGTGGATTTTGGCGGTTTTGAATGGAAAAATAGCTGATTTTTGCAGATTTTAAGCCTAAAATCTACAATTTTCCGATCATTGACCGGAATTTTGCGATTTTGAGCTGATTTTGCTGTTTTTCAGCCAAAAATCTTAGAATTTCCGGAATTTTAGGGTAACTCAGCCTCGTCGGACAGAAATTTGCCGATTTTTAGACGAAAATTTTGAAATTTTCGCTAATATTAAGGCTTTTCAGCCTCGCCCGACCGAAATTTGGCAACTTTTAGCTGATTTTGGCTAAGTTTCTGCCAAAAATGTTGAAAATGGAAATGTGGAAAAATTAACAAAAATCAGGAAAAAACTCGATTTTCAGCGGACAAACTCTGAAAATATGGCATTTGTAACCAAGAAAATCAAGATTTTCAGCTTTTTCAGACTTTTTTAGCATAAAAACTACATTTTATGAGGAAATAGTTGATTTTCGCCGATTTTTTGCCTAAAATCTGGAAATTTCCAGTCGTTTTGAAATTATTGAGGCAATTTTAACGATAATTGTTTGTTTTAAGGTTTTCAGCTACGTCATTGATCCTTTTCACCTGTTTCAGCAGTTTTCGCTAGGTTTTATCAGATTTTAGACGATTAACAATTGATTTTCAGTGAAATTCTGAAACTTTCGGCATAGAAACTGATTTCTATGAAGACATAGCTGATTTTTGCCGACTTTTGACCTGAAATCTTGAAAATTTACAGATTTTAGCTGATTTCGGAGCAGAAATCCCGATTTTTACTATTTCACCCAGTTTTTTGCGGATTTTCCGTCAGATTTAGCTGATTTCAGACAATTCTGATTCTGTATTCACCTTCAACTCCAATCGATTTCCAGAATGTCGCAAATCTCCATTATACAACAGATTCTGACACATTGCAATCACTCTTTTCTGTGAACTATGATCAATTATCGATCGTAAATCACTACAAAGTAGATCATAAGCAGAAGGTGACCATGGCATCGCGTGTCTCAAGTTGAACTCCTTTTTCTGCTGGAATTTCGGATTTTCGACAGCGGTCTCTGAAATTTCCGAGTCGTTCGCCGCTTCAGAATCCTGTGACGACGTCATGAGCTCTCCATCTGAATCCTTCTCGCCGAGCACCTCAACAAGAAGTTTCTCCTCTTCTGCCATCTTTTCCAGATACTCCTGCTTCTCGTCGTCTTTCAGCTGCTTTTTCTCCGCCGATTTCCGCTTTTCGTCCAGTTTTTTCAACTTCTCCGCCTCTTTCTTCGCTTCAGACTCTTTTTTTCGTTGTTCTTTCACTTTTCTCTCTTGTTCCAGACGCAGATCCTTCTGTTTTCGACGGATTTCACGTACCATTGGCCAGGCGGCCACTCGCTCGATTCTCTGCAAGAAAATTATAGTTTTTGGGGTAAAACTTGCTAAAATAATGCAATTTTTCGAAAAATGCAATAATTTTCCATACAAAAAGACTGAAAAAAAGTTGTTTTAAGCAGTTCTAAACCGAAAAAACACTATTTTCTTCATTGGTCTGCTAGTTCTCAGATTGGTCTGCTAGCTATCAGATTGGTCTGCTAGCAATCAGATTGGTCTGCTAGCTGTCAGATTGGTCTGCTAATTCTCAGATTTGTCTGCTAGCTCTCAGATTGGTCTGCTAGTTCTCATATTGGTCTGATAGTTCCCCAGTTGGTCTGCTAGCTCTCATATTGGTCTGCTAGCTCTCAGATTGGTCTGCTAAATAGCTCTCAAATTAATTTTCCACAAATCCGTACTTTAAACTTGGCGATTTCCCAGCATATCATGATATCCGTCATATCTGAATCCACCAAGAACTGATCGAATTCCTCCGGCGTCATCTGTGTGTGAACTCGTTTCTTGTGGTAGTTTTTCCACGCGTCTGGGTTTGCGGCTTCGGATTCAGGAATTTCTGGAGAAATTGCGTTTTTTGACACAGAAATTATCATTTTCAGCCAAAAATACGCAAATTTAGGCTGAAAATCTCGAATTTCTTACTGATCCAGGGCGGCGGTGCATCTGGGAAGAGCAATTCCTTTCCATTGAACCTCTTTTTCGGGTTTGTCACGCAATTTAAGCATCCGGTGAGCAAATGTTCTGTGACTTCTGGAAAAAAAGGAGAAAGAAGCCTATTTTTCATGAAATTTTCAGACTAACCATCGTATTTTTTGTCCTGATCCAGTTGCCACATGATTTGACATCGAATACTTCCATCTTCTTTGTCCATTTCGGGCTGAAATTCGTAGAAGAAGTTATGTTATAAATGTCGTAAGATTAAATGCATTGTACGCAATGAGAGTGTAATGCGGACTTTTATATATACAGTACCCAAAAGTTGAAAATCAGTCAGAAATAGGGGAATTTCACTAATTTTTAGAGTAAAAATGCATATAAAAAAATTAAAAATTGAATTTAAAAAATATGCGACACAAAAACCATACAAAACTTCAATATATGATGCGAAAGACGGGTTTTCGCAACGCCCCGTAAATCTACACCTAGGAGCCGAATGCAAACGCGCTCCATTGACACGCATTATAGAGAAGAGACGCAGAGAGAATGTGTTTATTTTCAGACTCGCATACTTAATTCCCGCGGTTTTCAGCCAATTTTCGCTGAAATTTTTCAAATTTTTTTGCTGAAAATATGTCATCGAGCGTTCAAGAAGTGTACCACGTCGTTTCGCACCGCCCGATATATTTCTGGTCGGCGAACGACGTGGATCAGTGGTTGAGGCGGAAACGACCGCTGCTGGCGTTGAAATACGCGCTCTCCTTCCTCCGCCACAATATAACAGGTAAATATAGTGGTTTTGAAGGGTTTTTGACTGAAAAAATCATGAAAAACTAGGAAAAATACTCTAAAATGGACTTTTTTTGCAGGAAGAGTGCTCGTGGAGCTGACGGACGAGGATTTGCGGGAAATCGGGATAGAATTGAGCGACGATCGACAAGGATTACTGTTGGAGATCAAAAAAGAAAAATTGTATAGTGATCTAGACGAATTCTCAAAGTTACGGACCCAAGCGGCGCTAAATTAATAATTTTATTTGTTTTTTTGATCTCAAACTGCTCAAAATGTACATAAAATACTTATTTTTATTGGTTTTTTGTCGATTTTTTGCTATTTTCGGTGTTTTCTACCTCCAAATCAAATATTTTGCAGTTTTTCTTTGATTTTTTCAGGCGTAACCATAGAAATTCAGGGTAAATAATGGCAAAATTCGAGGCGAAGGATTTGGCTGACCAATTGGCGGAATTTACACTGAAATCAGTGAATGAGGAGTTGGTTTATCAACGTGTCAAAAAAGGAGGAGCGGTAAGGAGAATTTTGAAACGAAATCAAAATTTTTGAGCTGAAATTGCATTTTTTTTTTTTTGGTTAAAAACTTAGTTTTTGAGATTTTAAGCTTTATTTCCAAAAATAATGGCTTTTTGGAGCTGAAAACTCTGAAAGATGCTGAATTTCAGTAGTTTTTGATGATTTTGAGCTGAAAAATCACATTTTGAGCCGAAAAATTACATTTTAAGCTCAAAAGTGACTATTTTTAGCTAAAAACCCTTACTTCTGCTGAAAACATCGATTCTCTTTTAAAAATGGAATTTCCTGTTCGAAAACTCTATTTTTGGGCTGAAAATCTGCCATTCCAGCCCTAACATTTTCTGAAATCTCAAATTTTCAACATTTTTGCTCACTTTTTAGCTTCAAATTGCTCAAAATCGCAATTTCGGCAATTTCAAGTTAGAAAATGAATCATTTTCCCATATTTTTACCGTTTTCTGGCCTAAAATCTCCCGGAAACCCCAAAAAATCCATTTTCAGAGCTTCTCCGATTGTCCACCGGAAGTTCTCGTCCACATCTTCCGTCACGTCGCCTCTCCGACATTCAACCCAGCGCCACCACTCTTCTTGGATTACATAAAATTCAAGAATGAAGATGATTTGATGAAAAGACAAGAAATGTCAAAGAATTATGTGAAAGAACGTGTCGAAAAGGAGAAAAAAGAGTATTCTGTGAAGAATTTGATGGCTTTGAGAAGAGTTTGTTCCCAGTTTGATGAAGTCATCGACTGTAAAATGATGCCTGGACTTGACTATGATCCGATCATGATTGATGTCAAAGTTCAGGTGAAAACTACGAAAAAAAATTCAATTTCACAGCCGAGAACTCGATTTTCGGCCCAAAATTTCAAATTTGGGCTCAAAAATCATGTTTTTTCTAACGAAAATCAAGATTTTTCGATCAAAACTGAGATTTTTTTACTCAAAACTCCAATTTCCTACCCAAAAACTCAATTTCTCTCCTCCAGGGCTCTGAACACGGTCGTCAAGTCACTGCGTTCAAGTACGGAGGCAGTGGAAGCAACGCTCCGGCTGTCCGAATCAATCGGATCAGAGGATTCAACGAGTGGGAGTATCAGCACATCAAGTAAGAGTTGGAGCCTGAAAGAGACGGAATTTGGAAGAAAAATAACTCCAATAAATCAATTTTCAGTGGAAATTCCAGAAATTTGACTGAAAATGACGTTTCGAATCCTGAAAATTGCATTTTCAGTAGACTTTTCTCATTTTTTCGAAAATTTCAACAATTTTTCATGCAAAACTATGAAAAATAGCTTTTCGATTGATTCATGGATTTTGTTTTATGGATTTTGAACCTGAAAAACCTCTTTTTCTTCATTGGTCTGCTAGCTCTTTGATTGGTCTGCTAGCTCCCAGATTGGTCTGCTAGCTCTCCGATTGGTCTGCTAGCTGTCCAATTGGTCTGCTAGCTCCCTGATTGGTCTGCTAGTTCTCAGATTGGTCTGCTAGCTCTCCGATTGGTCTGCTAGCTGTCCAATTGGTCTGCTAGCTCCCTGATTGGTCTGCTAGCTCCCAGATTGGTCTGCTAGCTCTCCGATTGGTCTGCTAGCTCCCTGATTGGTCTGCTAGCTCCCAGATTGGTCTGCTAGCTCTCCGATTGGTCTGCTAGCTGTCCAATTGGTCTGCTAGCTCCCTGATTGGTCTGCTAGTTCTCAGATTGGTCTGCTAGCTCCCTGATTGGTCTGCTAGTTCTCAGATTGGTCTGCTAGCTCTCAGATTGGTCTGCTAGCTCATAAATTGGCCTGCTAGTTATGATATTGGTCTGCTAGCTCTCCGATTGGGCTGCTAGCTATGATTTTCCAATTTCCTCATTTCCAGAAAATTCGAGAAGCTCCAAAAGCTCTACATCGTCGACATGTTGTTGAGTGAGGAGGTGCTCCAGACAGTCCTCCGTCTAGATTTGACATCCGCCAAGAAGATCACATTCGAGCGTATCAAAGGACTGAAATTCGATGAGACGACGAATGTGGCGACGAGAATTCAAGAATTCCTCGCATCGCTCGACTCGCCGGCCATGGTTTACTTCAATTCGAATGTTTTCGATCCGAATATCGTGTTGTTTGAGCAGAAAGAAGAGGATGGATCGGATGGATGGCCGTCGGATGATGAGGAGATGGAGGTGGATATGGAGGAGAGAGCACTCGTTCGTCGGGATAGTCAGTAAGGGATTTAGCGGAAAAACATTGCAAACACGAGTTTTAAGACTGAAAAATTAGATTTTTGACAAATTTTTGAGCAGAAACGGGCGGAAAAGTGAAAAAAAACCGGTTTGTAAACGAAAAATAAGTTTTTCAATTAGAAAATTACATTTTTCTCAATTTTAATCCTGATTCCTAGTTTTTTTCTTATCAAAATGACTCTAGCAGACCAATGGCCTGCTAGCTATCAGATTGGTCTGCTAGCTCTCAGATTGGTCTGCTAGTTCTCGGGTTGGTCTGCTAGTTCTCAGATTGGTCTGCTAGTTCTCGGGTTGGTCTGCTAGTTCTCGGATTGGTCTGCTAGCTATGATTTTCCTAAAAATCAGTGAATTGCTTTAATGAAAAGCCTGAATACTAAATTTTTGAGTCAAAAATCACATTTTTCAAAAAAAATCCAACGGGTTTTCGTTGAAAAAATCATTACAAATTCGATTTTTCCAATTTTCAGCCAAATCGAGCACCATCCAAAGAATCATCGTCGCATCCGCAACAGAGAGCACAGGACAGGTGGAAGGACGAAGGAGTTCCGTGGCTTCCGCACCATCAATGTGTAAGTTTAGCCAAAAAGTGGCTGAAAATCTCATTTTTCTATTCAACTCGGAAAAGTGCTCTTTTTGGACCCAGAAAACATGATTTTCACTGAAAACTTTTCAGTCTAAAAACTGCCCAAAAAGTGGTTTTTTCGACTTGAAATACCTAGAAAATACATAAAATCTCATTTTTTCAGCATGAACCACATTCTTCTCGGTCAACCTCATCAACAACATGATTCAAAACTGACATACGGTCACCCGACTGGACAAAAGAAGTACCAAAGCGATCTGAAGGTGGCCTACGAGACACTGACGATGAGTACTCGATTCGATTTGAGAAAAGCTGGCAGATGGCATCTCAAGAATGCATTCAATCTGCTCGGATCACGACCAGTCAAGTCGAGAAAAGCACTCCTTTTCCATCTGAAATCGTTGAAAAAGGTATTCTAGGTTTTTTGAGTCAAAATCTGAGATGGGTCTGCTAGCTATCAAATTGGTCTGCTAGCTCTGACATTGGTCTGCTAGCTCTCGGATTGGTCTGCTAGCTTCCAGATTGGTCTGCTAGTTTCCAGATTGGTCTGCTAGTTCTCAGATTGGTCTGCTAGCTCTGACATTGGTCTGCTAAATGCACTTGAAGAAAATATTTCGAAATTGATGAATTTTCATGTTTTTGGATCATAAAAATTAGATTTCCTCAATTTTTAAGTTGAAATAAAATGTAATGTTGCTTAAAAATTGTCATTTTGACATGAAAATATCAGATTTCCTGGCGAAAATTCTCCAAAAACACTTTTTTTTCAATAAAATCCCGATTTTCAAGTCTAAGTTATTGCGAAATATTTCAAAAGATGAACATTCAGTGAGACAGTGAGAGAATTCATCATTTCAGTGGTTCTGGAGTTTTTGAGTACTTTTTTTGAAATTTTCAGTCTTTTTTCTCTGAAAATCTAGAATTTTATAATTTATTTGTCATTTTGATCGACTGAGTCGCAATTTTAATGATTTTCAGTTCAATTTTTATTTTCAGCGATTTTCACCCACCCAAATTTCCCATTTTCCCCATATTTCAGATCACTGGAGACTTGCCATTGACAACTGAAGAGGAGCTGGCGATCATTCATCACGCTAAAGAGACAGAACACCGTGAGAAACTGCTCAGAGAATCTGTTCCCGTCAAGAAATGGATGGACCAGTTATTCTAAACTTGTCCATTTTGTGCTAGAAGTTCTATTTTTGTTAAGAACATTTGAACATTTTCCCCTTTTTATGTCCTGTTCTCTCTGAAATCGCAATTTTCCTGCAAAAAAATGCCGATTTTTACCCATTTTTTACTGCAAAATCTTCTATTTCCATCCTAAAGTTGTTATTTTTCTACAAAAATCTGACATTTTCTCTCTAATATCACCCTTATCCATGTTTTCTCACTTCTTCGTTGATAATAATGCATTTTTCCATGATTTCCCCCTTTTCTGCCCCCAAAAATATCAATTTTCATAGTTTTCTTCACAAAATTCTCATATTTCATCCCCAAAATCTCCATGTATACCCACTTTTAAGCACTTTTTCTGCATTTTCCACGCTAAAACTGGGTTTTTAGTTTATTTTTCCAGGATTTCGAGCGATTTACAATCATTTTCAGCCTGAAATCAGTGAAAAATAAGCTGAAAATTGAATTTTTGTCGATATTGGACTCAAAAGATCTAATTTTGGTCTGCTAGTTTTCATGTTGGTCTGCTAGTTCTCATTTTGATCTGCTAGCTATTTTTTTCCCATTTCCTCCCCATTTATACCCATCTTCCCGTAGAGATCCACTCAAAGTATACACTTTTCTGTTGATTCTTCATGATTTCTGATGATTTTCACCTCGAAACTTCTCAAAAATCTCGTTTTCTCCCGATTATTCTTCTTAAAAACACCAAAGATCTTCCATTTCCCATTTGAAAATGCTTTATTTCCCCATGATCTACATGTCCCCCTCTCCTGCCTCCTCTGCTCAAATTCCGGTATTTTCCCTGCCGGTATCGTCTCAAAATCTATCTGAAATCGCTGAAAATCTTGGTTTTTCATTGAAAAATGCCAAATTTTCGGCGTTTTTCCACTGAAAATCACAATTTTCGCATGATTTTTGTTACTTTTCGTGCATTTTCCCATTCCACCACTGTCTAACCCGAATCTCCGTATTCTCCTTGTTTGTTTGTTCTAATAATTGAAAAAACGGTTTCCAAAAATTATTACTTTTCCCATTTTTCACGCGGTTTAACCACGTTTTTCTATCTATTTTTGCTCATTTTCTTATTTATTTTATCATTTCTTGCAGGGTAAATCAAAAAATCAACTTAAAATGAAGAACCGATTCACACTCGTCGACGTCATCGCAGCTACGACGGAGTTGAAGAAACTTCAGGGTACGGGATAAGATGGAAATAGGGATTTTGAATGAATTCCTGGCTGAAATAGCCAAAAAATAACGATTTTAGCTTGGAAATCGTAATTTTTAGTGTAGAAATGATACAAATTGTACTTAAAATCTTTTTCTTTAAAGAATTATTGTGGTTTTATTAAGAAAAACTACTTTTCTGTGCAGAATTCAAAATTTTTGTGATAAAAATCCCCAATTTGATTACAGGAATGCGTGTGAACAACGTATACGACATCGACAACAAGACGTATCTGATCAAATTGTCACGTACCGACGAGAAGGCGGTGATTCTGTTCGAATCGGGTGTCCGATTGCATCAGACATTCCACGAGTGGCCAAAGTCACAGACGCCCTCATCGTTCTCCATGAAACTGAGGAAACATATCAATCAGAAGAGGTTAGAACTGAAAATGATTAAAAATCGGCTAAAATTTGGGGGTTTTTGAGAGAAAATTACTCAAAAATAGTGTGTAAAATAACGAAATTGGCTTGAAAATCGGGATTTTTAATGTGGAAATGATGAAAATCACGCTGAAAATCAAAATTTCGGCTAAAAATCACTTATTGGCTTGCTAATTATGATGTTGGTCTGCTAGCTATCAGGTTGGTCTGCTAGCTCTTAGATTGGTCTGCTAGCTCTCAGATTGGTCTGCTAGCTCTCAGATTGGTCTGCTAGCTCTCAGATTGGTCTGCTAGCTCTCAGATTGGTCTGCTAGATAACAGATTGGTCTGCTAGCTATCAGATTGGTCTGCTAGCTGTTAGATTGGTCTGCTAGCTCTCAGATTGGTCTGCTAGCTATCAGATTGGTCTGCTAGCTCTCAGATTGGTCTGCTAGCTCTCAGATTGGTCTGCTAGTTCCCATTTTGGTCTGCTAATTCTTCAATTGGTCTGCAAGCTATATTTTCAAATGAATTTCGATCATTTTTTGACAACTTTGATTCAAAATATCTGATTTTCAGCCCGATTTCATGATTTTAATTTCCAGACTCACCTCGATCCGAGTAGTCGGATTCGATCGTCTCGTGGAGTTGGTCTTCGGAACAGACGACCGTGAGAATCGTCTCTACGTGGAGCTCTACGACCGTGGAAATGTCGTTTTGACAGACAACGAACTGACAATTCTCAACATTCTCCGCGTTCGAACCGACAAAGACACGTCGGTAAGATGGGCGGTCCGTGAGAAGTACACGTTCAACGAGGAGGCGGAGCGAGAAAGGGGCGGAGTCACGATGGATGACGTCACGCGGGCGATCGGAGGGATACCAGAGGGAAAAGAGGAGCAGTTGGGAAGAGTGATGTCACAACTGACGAAATGTGGAAATCCGATAACGAAGGAGATTCTGGCGGCGTGTGGAATGAAGGCGGAGATGAAGGTGTCGAGGAAGACGGATGTGGAAACGGAATTCCGCGGGAAACTGGAGGAAATTCGGAAGGAAACGGAACGCGTGTGGGAGCAAGTCGAGGAACAGCCAAGGGGATTCATTAGCTACACGGAGATTCTTTGTGAGTGGAAAACGAGAAAAGTTTGGATTTTTGACGGAAAGTTACTTGAAAATCGTAACTTTTTGGTATAGAAGTGATGAAAATCATTCTAAAATCGTGCTAAAAATCAAAATTTTAACTGAAAATCACTTTAAACTTGCGATTTCTAGTCAAATATGATTTTGGTCTGCTAGCTATGATTTTGGTCTGTTAGTTCTCAGATTAGTCTGCTAGTTCTTATTTTGGTCTGCTAGCTCCAAGGTTGGTCTGCTAGCTCTCAGATTGGTCTTCTAGCTATGATTTTGGTCTGCTAGCTTTTCGATTGGTCTGCTAGCTCTTAGATTGGTCTGCTAGCTCTTCGATTGGTCTGGTAGCTCTTCGATTGGTCTGCTAGCTCTCATTTTGGTTTTTTTCCAAAAAATCTAGCGAAAATCAAGGATAATCTCATTATTTCCAGCACCAACTTCTCAACCAATCCAACTCTACAATGAATTCAACCCGATTCCGATGCCATTCACTTCGAAACTTCAAAAAGAACTTCCGTCGTTCTGTGAATCCGTCGACGAGTTCTATTCACGAATTGAGACGCAGAAACAGGAACAGAAAGCGGTGAATATGGAGAAGCAGGCATTGAAAAAGTTGGAGAATGTGGAGAAGGATCAGAAGGAACGGATCGAGGCGTTGCAGGTAGGGGATTGGATGGAAACTGAAAAATGTGTTTTGAAATTGTTACCATTAGATTCAGCTCGTCAAGACGCTTCAAATGAGTATAATCATGACTAGGTTTGGAGCATTTTGGGTCCCACCACGAAAGCTACAGTACCCCACTCCGGATTACTGTAGTTTTCGTGGTGGGACCCAAATTGCTTCAAATCTTTTCATGATTATACTCTTTCGAATCGTCTCGATGAGAGGAATCTGAATATGTATGTTTGATGGCCGAATCATCGGATCCTGGGCCACCAGAGCTGGAAAAGTGATTTTTGAAGGTTTTCGTGTAGTTTTCATCACAAAAAGTAGTGCTTTATGTCGAAAATAACAATTTTTGAACCATAATGGCGTCAACGGCGCGCCAGACTCGTTTTTGAATCGAAAAAGAGAGCTGGCAGACCAGAATGGGAACTAGCAGACCGAAATTATAGCTAGCAGACCAATTTCATAACTAGCAGACCAATGGAAGAGCTAGCAGACCAATAGGCCAAATTTAGCCGTTTTTCCTCAATTTTCCCTCAAATTTTCTGAATTTTTCAGTTGACACAAGAACAACGAGAGCATATGGCGAATCGTATCATCCTCAATACCGATTTAGTGGAAAAGGCGCTTCTTCTGATTCGAAGTGCGTTGGCGAATCAATTCTCGTGGCAAACTATCGAAGAGATGCGTAAAAACGCGGCGATGAACGGAGATCTAGTCGCCAAATCGATCGATTCGTTTCGATTCGAGAACAACGAGTTTTTTATGAATCTCGGTGATCCATACGACGAGGAGGCGGAGCTTCTGAAAGTGCCAATCGATATTTCGATGAATGCGTCGAAAAATGCGCAGAGACACTTTGTGGATAAGAAGTCGGCTGCTGAGAAGGTGAAGAAAACTGTCGCCTCGTCGGAGAAAGCGATCAAAAACGCGCAGGAGAAGGCGAAAAGTACACTGGAACAAGTGAAAATTGTGACGGAAGTCAAAAAGTCGAGAAAGGCGATGTGGTTCGAGAAGTTTCGCTGGTTTATCTCATCGGAAGGGTATATTGTGGTCGCTGGACGAGATGCTCAGCAGAATGAGCTATTGGTCAAGAAGTAAGGAGGGATTCGAGCTGGAAATGGGATTTTTCGACTCATTTTGGCACCAAAATACATGAAAAATTGGTTTTTTTAGTCACAAATACGTAATTTTAAATCAAAATTTGTAAAAATCAGTTAATTTAAGCCTAGAAATCACCAAACTGTCTGAAACTCGAGAAGCTCTGATTTTGGTCTGCTAGCTCTTAGATTGGTCTGCTAGGTCTCCGATTGGTCTGATAGCAATGAGATTGGTCTGCTAGCTCTCAGATTGGTCTGCTAGGTCTCAGATTGGTCTGCTAGCTCTCAGATTGGTCTGCTAGCTCTCAGATTGGTCTGCTAGCTATCAGATTGGTCTGCTAGCTCCCAGATTGGTCTGCTAGCTCTCAGATTGGTCTGCTAGCTCTCAGATTGGTCTGCTACCTATCAGATTGGTCTGCTAGCTCTCAGATTGGTCTGCTAGCTCTCAGATTGGTCTGCTACCTATCAGATTGGTCTGCTAGTTCTCAGATTGGTCTGCTATCTATGATTTTGCTGAAAACGACTGATTTTTATGAGTTTTCAGCTAAAAATTATAAATTATCTGCTCGATTTTCAACCTTTTCTCTATACAATCTCTTTTTTTCCAGATACCTCCGCCCAAACGACATATATATGCATGCAGACGTCCGGGGTGCGTCATCAGTGATCATCCGCAATAAATCGTTCGAAGAATCGCAAGAAATCCCACCGAAAACTCTGACAGAAGCCGCCCAAATGGCAGTTTGCTATTCCAACGCGTGGGAAGCGACAGTGACGGCGTCGGCGTGGTGGGTGCATCCGAATCAAGTCAGTCGGACGGCTCCGACTGGAGAATATCTGCCATCGGGAAGTTTTATGATTCGTGGGAAAAAGAATTTCATGCCGCCCAGTCAATTGGTGATGGGATTGGGAGTGCTTTTCAGAATGGACGATGAGTCGATTGAGAGGCATGCGGCGCTGGAAAAAGCGAAGAAATCCGAGGAAATTGTAGATGAAAATGAGAAGAAATTGGAGGAGAAACTGGACAAAACGGAAAAAACGGAGAAAACCGTGGAAAATAAAGAAATCGATGAATTCCCTGATGTCCAGGTGCAAATTGGCGGACAACAAGACGAGGAGCTATTCCTTATCGAAGTTGGACCGAAAAATCCGCCGAAAAACCAACAAAATGCACAAAAATTGGCTCAAAACCCGGAAAAATCGACTCAAAAGTACTTGGAAGAGAAAATAAAGGCGGAGATGGCTGGTCCGAGTGCGAAGACTCAGAAAAGAAAGCAACGGAAGGAGAAGATGGTGAAACAAAAGTACAAGGATCAGACGGATGACGATTTGGAGCTTCATAGGGAATTGTTAAAGCCGCACGGCAAAATTGAGCCGAAAAAAGAGGAAATTCCAGTTAAAAACGAGGAAAAGCCAGAAAAACCACAGATTTTCCATGAAAAACCGCCGAAAATCGAGAAAAATGAGGGAAACCCGGTGGAGGACGAGGCCGAAGAGGCTGATGAGGAGGATAAAGAGGCGAATGCTGAGGAGATGACACTGTTGACGACACTGACAGCTCAACCACTTGATGAGGACACTTTGTTGTTTGCGGTGCCCGTTGTGGCGCCATATTCGGTAAATCGCGAAAAATTTGGCAAAAAATGAGTAAAAATTGAAATTCCAGGCGCTCTCCACGTACAAATACCGTGTCAAAATCACCCCGGGAATCGGAAAACGTGGAAAAGCGACGAAACAGGCGATTGAGTTGTTCACGGTAAGGGAATAGAGATAGCAGACCAAAATCGGAGCTAGCAGACCAATCTGAGAATTAGCAGACCAATCTAAGAACTAGCAGACCAATTTCATAGCTAGCAGTCCAATTCTGTGACTAGCAGACCAATTTTATAACTAGCAGACCAATTTCATAACTAGCAGACCAATATCACCACTAGCAGACCAATATCATTACTAGCAGACCAATTTCATAACTAGCAGACCAATCTGAGAACTAGCAGACCAATTTCATAGCTAGCAGACCAATTTCATAGCTAGCAGACCAATTTCATAATTAGCAGACCAATCTGAGAACTAGCAGACCAATTTCATAATTAGCAGACCAATAAGTGATTTTCAGCAGATATTTTGGTTTTAGCGTGATTTTCACCATTTCTACCCTAAAAATCCTGATTTTCAAACTAATTCCGTAATTTTTTTGGCTATTTTCGACTTATTTTCTTTACTTTCTGGTCAGAATTATGATTTTTGAGTAATTTTCAATCAAAAATGCTCATTTTTCTCCGATTTTCTCTTATTTCCTGTCCGAAATCCACGATTTTATAGCTAGCAGACCAAAACCAAAACTAGCTGACCAATTTCATAGCTAGTAGACCAAAATCAGAAAAATCTCCAAAATCTCAATTTTTCTCAAATTTCAGCGTCAAAAAACGGATCGCCAAGCAGCCCTCATCAAATCCCTTCTCTCCGATGACTCCGCCTCCAGAAATCTTCCGACGAAAGTTCGCATCTCGGCACCTCAACTCCATGCTAAATAGTCTTGATTCCAGTCAAAAAGTTCCATTTTTCTTTTAAATTATTGTGTTAAATTATCCCGTGTTATTTTTTGTGATTATACTGGTTATAAGTGTTTCTCTTATTATAAATGCACTGTTTTGTTGAAAATAACTATTTTTCTTTTATTAATTTATTTATTCAAGGTGAAAATCCTATAATATTTTAATTCCATGTTAATATTAATGTTTATTTCTTTTATTTTTCAGAGCCGACGCCAATAAATCTCAAAAACTTGGAGAAAAAAGCCATGATGAGTGTGGACAACGACCACTCTAGCTTTTTTCAAATGAAACTCCCGTTGAAGTTTTCCCGCGTTTAAGCTGTACCCTCTCCGGGTGGTTTCTCTTCGGAGTTATCTGACCCATGCATTTTGGAGGCGGAGTTACACACGCGAAGTAGGATTCATTTCCTGCTTACAAAGTGGAGATACTCTGGTTGATGTTTGTGGGCGTGAAAGATGTAACCTCTCTATTTTGGAGTTTGAGTTACACACGCCGGAGTGGGATTCATATCCTGCCAGTAAAGTGAGAAAGACTCTGGTTGATGTACGCTCCCGTGGAAGATGTACCCTCTCCGATAGGAGGTGGAGTTATACAATCCGGAGTGGGATTAATTTCCTGCTTACAATGTGGCAGATACTCCCCTTGATGTTTTTCCGCATTGTAACCTCTCCGGGTAGTTACTAGATAACAGACCCATGCATTTTGGAGATGGAGTTACGTAATTCGCGATGATTACATCCACGCGGTGATACCAGGTGTATATGATCCGGTGATTACGTTTATGAGCGAATACTTTTCAAAAACTTTTATAAACTTTTTTGGAAACTTTTTCGGACTATTTTGTGAATAAAACTTTTTGGTTTTGTTAGCTTGCAGTAATTTTTGTTTTTGGAGTTTTTACTCCAGATAAGCAATTTGAATAAGCGTAGCCGCCAACTTTTGATATTGAATAGAAGGGGGAACTTATATTAGTCTGAAAATTCAAAAATAGAGCTCATTTTTATCAATGTGTAATATTTTTGGTGCTACCCCGAATCAGAACTAAAAAATAGAACCGCCCGTATCAGAACTGGCCTAATTAGAACCAGTTGGATCAGAATTGGTACGAATCAGAACCGATTTAAACATGATCAAATATATATTTTTGTTCCTCTCTACCTAGATTCTCTTCTTTTGTAGGTTTTTGTTATATGTACGTAGAAATTTTGCAAACGTTTATTGCTATAATGAAGTATGAATTTGCATAATAAACTTTTGTTTTGCATCGTTTTCGATCGAAACTTAAAATTCCTTATTGGGAAAACTGGCACCGGTAGAATCTGATGACGACAATATTAACTGTGTTAACAAATCAATCGATAAATGTACAAATTGTTTTTCACTGATCAGTTTGTGCCCCTGTCAATGATTCATTTATTCATTGCCTTTCATTCCATTTATTTTTAGAAATAATCAGAGAAAATGCACATAAAAAAGGGAAATAATTTTATTCATGAAAAAGTTTCGAAAAGATAAATTTTTTTAATGTTGGAACAGTATTCGCTCATAAACTTTATCACCGGATCATATATGTTATATCGGTAGGTGGCAGGAGAGAGTAGGTGGCAGGAGAGAGTAGGTGGCAGGAGAGACATCTAGTATCACCGCGTGGATGTAATCATCGCGAATTTTGCGTGTAGAACTGACTCCTAAACGCATGGAACAGTTGACTGCAAGGAGAAACTGATCCGGAGTAGTCCTCATCACCACGCGTGCGGAGGCCTCTCGTAAGAGGCTCACCGACTTTGCGAACGCATATCTTTTTTGCGTGTAGAACTGACTCCTAAACGCATGGAACAGTTGACTGCAAGGAGCCACTGATCCGGAGTAGTCCTCATCACCACGCGTGCGGAGGCCTCTCGTAAGGGGCTCACCGACTTTGCGAACGCATACCTTTTTTGCGTGTAGAACTGACTCCAATACGCATGGAACAGTTGACTGCAAGGAGCCACTGATCCGGAGTAGTCCTCATCACCACGCGTGCGGAGGCCTCTCGTAAGAGGCTCACCGACTTTCAAAAAAGCTAGAGTGACAGTTGTCTACACTCATCATGGCCTTTTTCTTCCAGGTTTTCGAGAACTATTTGGCGTCCGTTCTGAAAAATGTGAATGTTGTAAGAGATATTGGAAAGGAACAAGAAGAGGGATAAGAAAAGACGCGGAAAAAGCAGCGAAAACGGATTTCATTTCGTAAAAAACATTTCATAGATAACAGAAAAACTATTGAATGAGTAGGAAACTAGAGTTTGGCAGAAGTCGCCGATTGAAATTAGCAACTTTGCAGTTGAGAAAATGAGTTAAAAAGCCGGCATTCGGACGAATCCTCAAATTTCGTGGCAAAATGTAAAAATCGGATGTGAAAATGGTAGAAAACTTGAGCGGAACTGCTCTGGAAAAGCGCAAATACGTTTCACATGACCAGGTTTAGTTGGACAGTTTTTGTCGTGTTTTCACTCATAAAAATGATCTACACTTCTGACAATGAGCTATGATCTTTAATGATCAACGAAGAAGAAGCGAAAAATTAATAGTCAATATTTTGAAGCACTCTAACTAAACTCGACAAAATCTGAATAAAAACGACCGGCGAAACGTTAAAAATAAGAAAATCTTTATCGGAAAAAGCGAAAATTAACAAATTAATGAACAAAATGCAGAAAACACGTCAAATCTGAGCAATTTTAAGTAACTTTCAACAAAAAACTCTCAAAAAATCAAAATTCTGGATGTCCGCATTTTTGCGTGACGGTGTTTCTCGCCGTGACTTCACAATCTCTCCTATCTTACGACAATTTCTATTTTTGTCAGTTTTCACACTTATAAAAATGATCTACACTTGTGACAAGAAACTAATATATTTTTTTGAACATTTTTTGATTGAAATCAGCGAAAATTATGTAGAAACGGCCGGAAAAACGTTAAAAAAAGAGATAAACTCGATCGGAAGAAGCAAAAATCAGAAAAACCTTTAAAAAAACGTACAATCAGCGTGAATTTTGAGCAATGTTCAGCAAAATTCCAACAAAATCTCGAAAATTTTCAAAATGTTTGTGGTCCGCATTTTTGCGTGATGGTGTTTACGTCCGTGACGTCACAATGTCTCATATCTTACGACAATTTTTTTCTTTTTGTTTGATTCTACTTTAGAGGGATCAGAAAACAAGCATTTGGATCATAAAAAGCAAGAGAGAAATAGCGGACAAGAATTAATAACTTCAAAAAAAATTCACTGATAAAAATCAGCGATACCTATGTTTTATACGAAAAACTTCATTTTTAAGAGGAAAAAAGGGAAAAACCGCGGGAAAAACGTTAATTTTACATGAAAAATGGGGCAAATTCGACAAAAATAGTAAAACCGTAGTCATATGAATCAAACAGGGACTGAAAATCTCAAAAAAATACAAATAAACGGATCGGGGGAAAAAATCTGAAAATTTATGCCTGCACAATTTCAGTCAAAAACTCCAAAAAAGGGAAAAATCAATACATTCTCAATTAATGCAAATGCAATTTCCCAGTTGGTGGTGGCGGGACACGTGTCGACGTGGCATTTGATGACGAGGCATTCTGGTCGAAAGTGGGCGGAGCCTGATTGATTTTGTGGCGAGAGCTGTATTTCCGGGTGAGAGCAACAATGTTCGTGTAGGAGGGCGTGGTTTTGAGTTTTCGGATGCAAACCATCGACGTCGTCACAATATTTCCACCGGCGATCGCTCCGAGAAGAAGCGAGAGGGCCCAAACCTGGAAAAATGTAATGTTTTGAATGAAAATTGGTGAAAAATAGATTTTTACCTGCCACAATCCGTCACACGTCTCCGTATTTGTGTAGCCGTACAGTTTCCACGCGAGATACAGTTGGAAGAGCTGAAAAATTGCATATTTGTTGAAAATGTTTGAAAAATCAGAGCTAGCAGACCAATTTGAGAGCTAGCAGACCAATAGTAGAGCTAGCAGACCAATCTGAGATCTAGCAGACCAAAATTAGAGCTAGCAGACCAATATTAGAGCTAGCAGACCAATCTGAGAGCTAGCAGACCAATAGTAGAGCTAGCAGACCGAAATCAGAGATAGCAGACCAATCTGGGAGCTATCAGCCCAATCTAAGAGCTAGCAGACCAATCTCATAGCTAGCAGACCAAAAAGGTTTTTCGGCCGAAAATTGAGTTTTGGGGGAGAAAACATGTGTTTTTAATAGAAAAATTGGGTTTTTTGACTAAAATTCGACGTTTTTAGAAATTTTTTGACTGGGAAACCCGTTTCTTGAGTTGCTTATAGTTGGAAAGCATCGAAAATCCAATTTTTATAGTAGAAAAACCTATTTTTCACAGTCTTTTAACCGAAAATTAATCCCCTCATTCACTTGCAGACCAACTTAGGAGCTAGCAGACCAATCTGAGAACTAGGGCTCCGGGACAATTCGCAATGAGACGTTTCGCAGCCGAGACATTCCGCAACGAGACATTTCGCAGCCAGTCATTTCGCAGCGAGACATTTCGCAGCCGGACGTTTCGCAGCCGGACATTTCGCAGCTATGCGTTCTACATCCTCAATTTCCTCGTTTTTTCTGTGACAACTTGACTTTTTCAGATAATTAATAGTTCAAGAAGTCATAAAAGTCACTTTTTTCTAGTTTTCATAAAGGGGACCACGAGAAATTTTGTCCAAAAACCAAAAAAAATTTTTTGAAAAAAGTTGAAAACTGATTTTTTGCATAGAAGTAGCGGTTTTTGTCATTCTCTGAATTTTATAATTTTGGTTTCACTACTACTTCTATGCAAAAACAACAGTTTTCAACTTTTTTCAAAAAACATTTTTTTTGGTTTTTTGGGCAAAATTTCTTGTGGTCCCCTTCATGAAAACTACAAAAAAATGACTTTTATGACTTCTTGAACTATTAATTATCTGAAAAAGTCAAGTTGTCACAGAAAAAACGAGGAAATTGAGGATGTAGAACGCATAGCTGCGAAATGTCTCGCTGCGAAATGACTCGGCTGCGAAATGTCTCGTTGCGAATTGTCCCGGAGCCAGAACTAGCAGACCAACGTTGGTCTGCTAGCCATTCCGAAGTGAAAAAGGGAGCTGAACTCAATTTTTCCCCTCCAAACTCACATATCCGATGGTCAAAAACGGCAACAAGAAAGTGAGCCCTTTGAATTGCCACGAGGTGAATCCCTCGACAGTAATATCCATCTGATGTCCTTGTCCCAACGAGTGAAGTCTCCTCAAACATCCCGATTGATACTGATTCTGTGCCAGTTGAACCAATGAGATATAGAATGTGAAGAGGAGGAAATACGGGCGGAACTCCTGATAACACACGCCGTCTTTCCATGTGAGAACGATACCGGGCACGGCGCACGAGAGATAGTGATGAGAGAGCCACCATCCTTTGATTTTCGAGCCATTCACACGGAGCACCGACTCGCGGATCGTCAGTGTACAGTAGTACCAGACCATCAGGAAGCACAGAATCGAATCGAACACTCGGAATGGCCACATCCACGAGATAAGGGCCAGTGCGCAGATGAGGATTGTGATGTTCCATTTGAAGCCCTCGTATTCCTGAAAAATTAGGAATTAGCAGAACAAAATGGGAATTAGCAGACCAATTTGAAAGCTAGCAGACCAATCTGGGCGCTAGCAGACCAAGATTGGAACTAGCAGACCAATATCGGAGCTAGCAGACCAACCTGTTTGTACTTGAACTTCTCGGTCTTTGTGAGAAGCGACACGTTGAGATTCGATCCCAGAATCAGATTCAAATAGAATCCATTCGATTGGGCGGGTAGTTCTCCTTGCATATCACGGAGTCGCAGGTTCGACACCTCCATTTCCTCGCGCATCTTCGCGATTTGGGCGACGATCGACGACTTCTCTTCCGACGGCTCTTTTTTCTCAAGGGATTGCTGTGTTCTGCAAGAAAATCGATTGATTATGGGGATTTTTAGGAGTTTTTAGGCGGAAAATGTGATTTTCTGGTGATATTTGATAGAAAAATAGCAAAAAATAGACCTTTCTAGTGATTTTTAGCGGAAAATTCATTTTGGTCTGCTAGCTCACAGATTGGTCTGCTAGCTCTCAGATTGGTCTGCTAGTCACCAAGTTGGTCTGCTAGTTACCAAGTTGGTCTGCTAGTTACCAAGTTGGTCTGCTAGCTCCCAGATTGGTCTGCTAGCTCCCAGATTGGTCTGCTAGCTCCCAGAATGGTCTGCTAGCTCTCAGATTGGTCTGCTAGCTCTGCCTCGTTGGTCTGCTAGCTCTCACTCACTGTTTCATGGTCTCTTTGAAGTTTTTCAGCAGATAATTGTGATGTTTCATCGCTTTTCCGGCCGTATCTTGGAATTTACTCACTTGTCGAGACTTTTGAATGTACTCGTCGTGGATTTTCTGAAAATGTTGGGTTTTTGAACTAAAATTGTGACTTTTGACTCAAAAAATGACGAATTTCTCACCTCAAGCTTCTGAAAATCATCTTGTATCAGCTTCCAATCGTTTTCCAATTTTTCTGTTGTCATCTGGAAATCGAGAACGGTGAATTTGCAGAAAAGAGGTGAGAGAAAAGATTAAAATGAAGAAAAATGAAAGGAAATTCAAATTTTATTTCGCAAAAAATATGTTTCCGGTTTTCCAATTTTCAGCCAATTTTTAGTGAAAAATCGGGACATCCGGATATCAGGGCACACAGAGACATCTAAAAATCTGAAAAGCAATTAAAATATAGTAAACTATCGATGTAAACCGATTAAAAATAGAAAAAATTCAAAAATTCCGAAAAATATCAGAAATCGGTTCAATTTTATTGAAAATACATACAAACTATATTGTGATTCGAGATTCGTGAGGTTTGGGAAATTATGTAAATAAAAATTATAAAGATTGGAGCAAAAAATGAATGAAAAACTGACAAAATGACACCGTATTTTGATAGGGAGCAACACTTTTTTCGTGAAAAAATTAAAAATAAGAAAATCCCAAGGCAAAGAGAGGATGAAAGCACCATTATTAGACAATTTTTTTAAAGAATTTACAAAGATTTGAGGGGTTTTTGGACCGGAAAAGTGGATTTTTGATGGAAAACTGATATATTGGTCTGCTAGCTCTCAAATTGGTCTGCTAGTTCTCAGATTGGTCTGCTAGCTCTCAGATTGGTCTGCTAGTTCTCAGATTGGTCTGCTAGCTCTCAGATTGGTCTGCTAGCTCTTAGGTTGGTCTGCTAGTAAATGAGCGATTGATTTTTGGTCAAAATACTGGTAAAAATGGATATTTCCATTATGAAAAGCGGGATTTTCGAGCTTAAAGTCGTATTTTAGACTAAAGCCAGCCCAAAAACCAGGATTTTTAGACCAAAACCTTCAAAAAACGACGAATTTCCGCCTATTTTCCCCCAAAAACCCCAATTTTCGGCCAAAAACCCCAAAAAAACCAGCTGAAACCGGAAAGAACGGCAGGGGGCAACAGGAGACGAGTATCAAATACACACACATGTTGATAACAGAAAAACGAGAAGAAGAAGAAGAAGAAAATGACAGAAAAAATTGAAGAGAGAGAGAGGGAGAGACGCAGAGAAAAATAGAAAATATGAGGGGTGGGAGGTCAAAAATCTAGAGGAAAAATGGGAGGTAGATCAAAAATTGGTGGGTGAGGAAAATATGAATTTGAGTGGGGTAGATCAAAATGATGTGATTTTTGGCGATGTTCGTGAAATTTTTCAATATTTCTTGGTATTTTCAGCAAAAAACTAAAATTTAGAAATTCCTAAAAGTACAGTCTACTTTTCCGGAGATTGATTATCATAACCAGGCCCCTGCTTCTGTCACATTTAGCGCAGAGAAGCGGACAGTAAATTACTGATAAAAATGAGCGAAAAATTTGCGGAAATTTGTCTGAAAATCACAAAAATGAGTTTGAACCAGAGTTTCGTGAGAATTATTTCTAGAAGTTGGCTAAAAATGATTGAAATTCAGATTTTTGATGAAAAGCTCACATATTGGTCTGCTAGCTCATACGTTGGTCTGCTAATTCCTAGATTGGTCTGCTAGTGAATGAGCGATTGATTTTTGGTTAAAAGACTGTGAAACTCATAGAAAAAGATGTCAATCCTGACGTCTACTGGCTGGAAATGTGTAATTAGTAGTCAAAATCCAAATTTAAATTCGAAAAATCATGATTTTCTGCTGAAAACTGTCCAAAAATCATCAACAATCGTCTAAAAATCCCATTTCTCCACTCAAAAAACACAATTTTCCCTCCATTTCCTCTAGATTTCCGTTCTAAAAACATAAAAACATAAAAATTATAACAAAATAAGCTCTCAATTCTTCAGCCACGCCCCCTCTTCTCGTCTTCTTCTTCTCATATATCCATCTCGATCCTTCTCAAATTGCAGTTTCTCTCTCAAATTTGGGAATCATCGTGTTAATTGTCGCGCCGATACTCTTCACATCTCCTCGATCCCCTCCACCGGCTACTGTAGATCGGATAGATCGGGCGTCTGTTGTCTGAGCGAATTCTGATGAACGGCCGGCGGTCAGCACTCCGCTATTCATTGGAATGTCATCCTGAAAATATGATATAATTATACTTAATTTAATTTTTGAGTCTAGATATGAAGGGATCTCGAAACAATCTCAAAAATGTCAGAAAATCAGAGCTAGCAGACCAAAATCAGAGCTAGCAGACCGAAATGGAGCTAGCAGACCAATCTGAGAACTAGCAGACCAATCTGAGAGCTAGCAGACCAATCTGAGAGCTAGCAGATCAAAAACCCGCTTCAATTTACCTGTAAATCCCTCTGCGACGCTGCGATCTCCACCTCTGGCGGCAACAACAACCTCCTTGCCTCTGGAATCTGTAGAGGAAACTTCTCTGCTCGATGAATCGCCAGCGCGGGTCCCCACGCATCATCCGGATACAGTACTCTCCACCACTTCTGCGTAATCGTTCCCTTCGCTATACAAAACTGCCAGATACTGATGATTGGGATGAGTATGAGGGGAATTGAGGCGATTCCCCACGCGGCGAGGATTGACCAATAGGGGAATTGATATGACTCGTATTCTATTGAATTCCAGTCAAGCCATAGGAAACAGAGGATTGATAAGTAGACCAGTGGACAGATGAATTTGAAGAGAACCTGCAAATATTTCCACTAAAATCAGAGCTAGCAGACCAAAATGGAATTAGCAGACCAAAATCAGAGCTAGCAGGCCAACATCGGAGCTAGCAGACCAAAATCAGAGCTAGCAGGCCAATCTGAGAGCTAGCAGACCAATTTAAGAGCTAGCAGACCAATATGTAAGCTAGCAGACCAACATCGGAGCTAGCAGACCAACATCGGAGCTAGCAGACCACAATCAAAGTTAGCAGACCAATCTGAGAGCTAGCAGACCAAAATTAGAATTAGCAGACCAAAATCAGAGCTAGCAGACCAATCTGAGAGCTAGCAAACCAAAATTGAAAATTTTTGTTGTTTTCAAGTGATTTAGGGTCAGATAATACCGAAAATACCAGTTTTGAACCAATTTTTCGAAATGTTCGTGATTTTCGAACGATTTTAACCAGAAAATTACACATTTTTGCGTTTTCAGCAGTATTTTTCGATTAGAAATCGTTAATTTTATGAAAAATTCGAATTTTCCCAGGAAAATTAGTTTTCTCAGCCTAAAATTTCCCTTTTCTTAGAAAAGTTTTCTATCAAATTACCTTCCAAAAAATATAGCACGGCGGCCAGTGTCCCACAATCCACTTGGCATTATCTAACATGTTATCCACCCCATAGATCCAATTGATAGCCATACATTCCAAGAATGCAATGACGACGAGAGGCCAAGTGAGCACGAATTGAGTGAGCAACTCCATCCAATACAATCCAGATGACAAGCAGAACGGGATGGATAGACATATGAATAGTGCACATACAGTAGTCAACACATGCCTCCGATTCCTTCTCAATCTCTCAGGATACTCATCACAAAGTGACGACACAATTGTCTCCACAACAAACATTTGTGTCGCGTGGACTACCAGTAGGATCATGATGAAGAAGAGACCCGCGTAGAGAGGCGCAACGGGCACGCCAGCCAGCGCTTCGGCGAGGAAGACGAAGACGAGATGGAAGCCGTCGCGGATTTGGAATTTGTCGAGGGCGATCGCGAACTCGTAACACGTGAATCCGATGGCTGAGAAGGTGAGGAGACAGCCGATGAGGGAGACGAACACGTCGACGAGGAGGACGAGGCAGATGTCTCTGGAAAAAATAGAAATAGAGCTAGCAGGCCAAAATGAGAACTAGCAGACAAATATTAGAGCTAGCAGACCAAAATCGGAGCTAGCAGACCAAAATCAGAACTAGCAGACCAAAATCAGAACTAGCAGACCAAAATCAGAGCTAGCAGACCAAAATCAGAACTAGCAGACCGAAATAAGAATTAGCAGACCAAAATCAGAGCTAGCAGACCAAAATTTAAAGTTTTTTATTATTATTTTCAAGTTATCTAAAGCTGCCGAAAATGCCAGTTTTGAACAGACTTTTCAACATGTTCGTGATTTTTAAAAAATTCTTAATTTTAACTCAAAATCCACAAAAATGAGTGAAAATTCTGGCGCTTTTTTACAACAGACTGTAATTCGAAGAAAAATGATGGGACATTGTCAAAAATCGGGTAATTTAGAATGATCGTAATTCAGATTAGAGCATTTTCTAGCGGTTTTCGATAGAAATTTCTCAATTTTAAGCAAAAATTTCTATGATTTTTCAGACAAGTATGAACATTTCCAAAACTACCATCGTTTAGAATCAAAATCCATTATTTCAAAGCCAATTTCAGACGTTTCCGACAATAAATCGCCATTTCCGCATTATTTTTCCCGAATTTTTCCTCTTTTTCCCTTATTTCTGAAGTCAACTCACTTATAAACATTATTATGAAACCGTGAGTAACTGGCAATCGTGAACAGTCCTCCAGAACAACACGAGACCGAATAAAACGCTTGGACGGCAGCCTCTCCCCACACGTGTAAATCGCTCAAAACCTCCCATTTGGGGGATAAAAAGTAGAGAACAGCAGAGATGGATCCATCTAAAGTGAGGAGACGAGTGAGGAGTACGGTAAGAATGATGAATGGAAGAATCACTGAGATGTAGACGACTTTTCCACTCGATTTCACTCCTTGGAATAGGCAGAGAAAGACGGCGATCCAACAGACGAGAACACAGAGACCGAGGTACCAGTTGAGTGTTCCGAAGTCATCCACTCCTTTTGAGAGCATCAGAACGTCGGTGCTGGAAAATGTGTTCTTGTGTGAAAAATTGATTAAAAATGTAGAAAATTTACTGAAAATCGAGATTTTGAGACCAAAAATGAGAATGTTCGTCTGTTTTGTTGAAAAAAGCCGAGCTAGCAGACCAAAATGAAACTAGCAGACCAATTTCATAGCTAGCAGACCAAAATCGGAGCTAGCAGACCAACATTGGAGCTAGCAGACCAATCTGGGAGCTAGCAGACCAAAATCAGAGTTAGCAGACCAACTTGAGAGCTAGCAGACCAATTTCAAAGCTAGCAGACCAAAATCGAAAAAAATCGGTTTTTCATTGAAAAACCGAGAAAATCCCTAATTTTTCATCTAAACTAGAGAATTTTCACGAATTTTCTGTGATAAGAAATAAGACATTTTGATCTAAAAATCAAAATTTGCTCATTTTTATTCCAATTTTCAGCCATTTACAGCCGGTGTTTGACCCAAAACTCACTGGAAATATTTCAAACTGGGAATCGAATTCAAATCATGCAGCGGGATTACTGTAGTCTCGTTCGATGCGGCGTGTTCAACAATACAACTTCCATTCACAAGGAGTGTTCCATTCATTTCTCGACATTGAATTCGGGTGCCAAGTGTGCAGTCTGTAACAAAGGAGATGAGCAAGTGCGCTCTATTGACAAATTTTAAGAAAAATTCAAAAATCTAGTATTAAAGCGCACTTACTTTCTCCAGACCAAGAATTCGCACAATTCGACCATGGAATCGAGAAGCTGAATGAGTTGATGAGGTAGAATAGTGTCCACGCGGAGATTATATTGAAGAAAACGGCGAAAAATCCAGAAATTGTCACTTGTGCGAAACCGATTCCCTGGAAAAGAAAATAGTTTCAAAATTGGAGCTAGCAGACCAATATCAGAGCTAGCAGACCAAAATGGAGCTAGCAGACCAAAGTCTCCTTACCTTAAACAACGGTACCACCTTCCACACACTAATGGCGGCTGAGGAGGAGAACTGTCCCAAGACCATTTCCATGAAAAACATGGGAAGGGCGGCGAGACAAAGCATGACGAGATAGGGGATGAGGAATGCGGCACCGCCATGTTTGAACACGAGGAACGGGAATTTCCAGAAACTTCCTGAAAATAAGAGTATGATTCGGGTGAATGAGATGAAAATGAGGGTTTTGGAGTGAAAAATAAGCGAAAAATCTTTGAAAAATCCGTCCAAAACGGAGCTAGCAGACTAAAATTAGAGCTAGCAGACCAATCTGTGAGCTAGCAGACCAATCTGATAGCTAGCAGACCAAAATCGGAACTAGCAGACCAAATCTAGAGCTAGCAGACCAAAATTAGAACTAGCAGACCAAAATCGGAAGAAAATCAATTGAAAAAATGTGATGACTGGCATTTTTTATTGTTTTTTCGGAAGATGTTTATCATCAATTAGAAATAAGACGGCCGGTGTCACATGATTTATTTATTTATCTATTGTTTGTTAGTGTCTCAATTAGTGACATTGTAGGTGGAGTGTGAAAAAAAAACATATGGTCTGTCAAAGGTGGCGAAGGAGACCTTTTTGTCAGATTCCTACGAGCTAGAGGTTACTGTAGGTTATGTAGATTACTGTAGTTATTGTCAAACTTCGATTTTGGTCTGCTAGCTCTCAGATTGTTCTCCTAGTGGATGAGCGATCAATTTTTGGTCAAAATATTCAAACCGTTCCTATTTTCCAGGAAATCCTCAATTCTACATTCATGAATTCATTTTTTACCCCAATTTTCCATTTTTTTACTCCAAAAAACGAACAAAAAAACATCATAGACCACAAAACAGAAGGGGAAATATTCCTATTGCTTGTTATCAATAATCAATTATCATTTCTCGCACGTAGTCAATCTCTAATTCTCTTATCTCTCTTATCAATTCGTCCGGTCAAAAGACAATAGAAGAAGAAAAATTCGAATGGAAATGGTCAGATATTATCTGACCATTTCTCTACAAAATGCCCTTTGGACATTGACCATATGTGGTTTTTCGTGTAAAAAAGAAAAAACACCGCCGGTGATGGGGAAATAAGCAATTCGTTAGGGGTCTAGAGAGGCTAAGGATTAAATAAGGAGGCTAAAACCAACTAAAAGTCACAGAAAATCCAAAAACTATCCAAACTTTTCAAAAAAAAAAACCAACTTTCGGCTAAAAATTCTACCAAATTTAGAGCTAGCAGACCAAAATCAGAACTAGCAGACCAAAATTGGAGCCAGCAGACCAATCTAAGAATTAGCAGGCCTCAGTGTGCTCAATTTTATCAGAGCGATAAACCCTCAATTTCAGCTTCTTGGAGGCATTTTTAGCCCAGAAAGCTGTATTTTTTGACGTTTTTAGTTCAAGAACCGCCCATATTCAGGATAAAATATAGCTTTTCAGCTTTAATAATGCACTTTGACTCTTTTTTGATCAATTTTAACTAATAATACTCAATTTTCACTTAAAAAATCGTGATTTTCTCAAACTTCCACTCCAAAACCATCAAATCCGATCCCTTACCAACGCCAGCTGTGAATCCGATAACCGCCAGTAGATAATCCGATTTGTTACTCCAATTTCCTGTAAATTCACAGATAATTTATTGAAAATTTCTGAATTTTCGAGTCTACCTCTTATCCGATTCTCATCGCCAACTCCAGTGATCTCCTCGAATGGATACTCGATATCGCCTTCTCGTGTGTAGTCTGGTAGTTTTGCGTCTAGCTGAAATTTCGGACGGGTTTTGGGTACTTTTACTGTGAAAATCAGGTTTTTAGAAGAGAATTTACAGAAAATCTGTTAAAATTTCACAAGAGACTTAGTTTTTGAGCTATTTCTAGCGATTTGGAATGAAAATCAATTCTTTTTCTAAGATTTTTGAGGTTTTTCAGTCAAGAAACCTCTATTTTTGCTGTGAAAACTCAAACTTTTGACGTTGGTCTGCTATTTTGGTTTGTATTGAGCCAAAATACAGTTTTTTTCTGATTTTTTCGGTTTTTTTCACTTTTTATCAGTTCCTACCTGCTTGATAAACGGGGGATATAGACTCATATCCACATGGTTCCCCACCGCAGACCGTCCATTCCGATGCTCTTGTTCGTTGCTGGAAACCGACATTTTTCCGAATTTTTCGGAAAAATGTTGATTTGAGATCTGCAAATTATCGATTTTTTCACGGATTCAATGTTTTTTTCATGATTTTTTACGGAGAAACAAAAGAAAACTACGAAATTCGAGGGTTTCGGGGTGAAAAGAAAGAGAGATGAGTCGTTTTGTTACACAAACTTTTTCCGTGGAGAGACGGCTGCTGTCCCAGCGGTGAATTGAAAACAGATGGGCAAGAAAATGAGAGAAAAATGACGGAAAATTTGGAGAAAATCGAGAGAAAATGAGCAGGAACGCGATTAAATTTTCAGATTTATCTTGAAAAAAGTTTTTCTCATTGAGTTTCTCATGAATTTTATATTTTTTATATATCAAATTAAAGCTCTTTTAGTTTTCAATCGATCTAAAAACTCAAAAACCACAAATTCTTCCAAAAATCGGGGTTTCTTGAGGGTTTTCAACTTTTGGAAAACAAAAATAATCCAGGTTGCGAATGCAATTACGCTCTATCGCTACGGGGTAGAGAGTGGAGACGCAGAACGTCCTTTGAGCGGGAATTTGAAATAGGATTTTTTGAGAGGAGGAAAATTAAATTTGGCTATAAATGGGGGCACAGAGAGTGATGGGCCGAAAATGTTTGTTTGAAACAGTGAAAATTGGTAGAAAAACTTTATAGAGAATGTTTGGCGTTTGAAAAATCAGACTAAAATCAGCTGTTCGAAAAAAAGACTAAAAATTATTATTGAATTAAAAAATTCAATTAAATGATGTTGTTTTTGCAATACTCATTAAAAACTTACACAAAAATGCAAGATCATTCTAGTATGACTCATACCTCACTAACCCCTGAGAAAAACCTTCAAAGAGTAGTTTCTACACTATTTCAACATTAAATGTTTAAGTTTTGTATATCAAAATAAAGCTAATTTTATTTCAAACATGTTTCCACGCTTAAAAACCATCACACAGGGTCTCGGGATGAGTAGTAAAAATAAACGCGCTCCGCTGAAATCAGCTGAAATTTTAGCGCGAAATTCAAAATAAATTTTTTATTTTATATTTATTTAATAGAGTTGATCCCGAAAAGACGCGCGAGGGTCGAAAAACTGGCCAGAAATGAGGGAAAACGGACATAAATCGGCTCAAAACGTGGCCGATTAAGCTGCGTATCAAAATGCCACAGTGAAACAGCGAATTTAAATAATTAAAATTTGAATTTGCCGCCAATGTCTAGTGGAGCGCGAACGATTTCAGTACTCACCCCTAGACCCTGTGCATCAAAAATGTTTAAATTATCTTGTTTTACTCAAATTTCAATTTTTGCTAAAATTCAAACAATGCAATCGCGCTCTATCTGCACGCACGAGAGAGTGTGAGACACAGAGTTGTCCTGCTTCTTTTCATGCAATTCCAGTTATTTCCAGCCAAAACTTATGATTTTCTATCAATATATCTCCCTTAAAAGCTTTTTAAAAATCAAAAAACTCTCATAAATCAAAATTCTTCCAGAAAATGCAAAATTCCTGTCGATTTCTGCACACAACGAGTGCATTGTTCGCGGCAGGTGAGAATAAAACCGTGTTTATTTTGTCGACTTTATTTGATTTCGCTTTCTTTTTTCAGAATTCCGCCAATGTTTCGAGTTGCCAGCACAATACGACTATCGGCAGTGGTTTCCGATGCATATGTCGGTGCAGTTGAAGAAAATGGAGGCGAAATTGCGGTCGGTCGATTTGGTTATTGAGGTGAGAGGGAAAAATACTGATGAAAAATAAATCGTTTTTTGCTAAAAAATGCTTTAAAAAAGCGGAGAATCTGAATTTTGGTCTGCTAGCTCTCAAGTTGGTCTGCTAGTTCTCAGATTGGTCTGCTAGCTCTCAAGTTGGTCTGCTAATTATATAATTGGTCTGCTAGTTCCGATTTTGGTCTGCTAGCTCTGATATTGGTCTGCTAGCTCATTTTACCTCTTTTCCAGGTCCACGACGCCCGAATCCCAGTCACCGGCCGAAACGAGCAATTCTTCCGTCATCTCTACGCGATTCGTCCCCACATTCTTGTGCTAAACAAGTGTGATCTCATTGATATGAAAAGATACAAGTGAGCGATTGGAAAATTGAAAAAAAAATCGTGTCGAGACCTTCAAAATTCTGTAATTTTTAGGAAGCGAATCGAGGATTACTACTATGACAGAGGTGTGCAGAAAGTGTTGTTCACCGATTGCAAGAAACGACTTCCCAGGTGAATTTTTAGGCGGTTTAGGAGTGTAACTTGTCGAAAAATGGCCAAAAATCCATAAGCAACTCACTCATTTAGAGGGCGCTGAACGATGTGAAGACGTCGATGTTGTACGCGTTGGAGAACACGCCAAGATTCAATCGAACTGTCAAAACAGAGTATCAGGCGATGGTTGTGGGAATTCCGAATGTTGGGAAGTCGTCGTTGATTAATGCGATGCGGACGCATACGCTTGGGATTAAGAGGAAGGCGGTGAGTGAGTTTGGAGAGAGAAAATTCGACATTTTTGTGTGAAAATTCGAGATTTGTAAAGCGAAAATGACATTTTTTCGGTTATTTTCGATTCTGGCGTGCCTTTGACGCTTTTTTTAGCACAACACTGACCTAAAAAATCGAAAATTGGTCTGCCAGCGAATATTTGCTTTGAAATAGCTAGCAGACCAACGTTGGTCTGCTAGCTATCAGATTGGTCTGCTAGCTCTCAGATTGGTCTGCTAGTTCTTAAATTGGTCTGCTAGCTCCGATTTTGGTCTGCTATCTTCATTTTGGTCTGCTAGTTATTAGATTGGTCTGCTAGATCTAACTTACACTATTTTCCCCTAAATTTCCACTAAAACTTCAATTTTTCCCATTTTTCTAGGTCGAAGCAGGCGCCCGACCCGGAGTCACCGTCCGTGTCCAAAATCGTGTTCGAATCATGGACAAACCGCCAATTTACATCATCGACACGCCGGGAGTCCTCTCCCCGGATCATCGGAACATCGAGGACGCAATGAAGTTGGCTCTGTGTGATTTGGTGTTGGAATCACACGTCAATCTCTATTATCTTGCCGACTATTTGCTCTTTTGGCTCAATCAATCCAACGATTTCTCATATTTGAAATTGTTGGGGATTCAGGAGCAACAGAAAGAGCCAAGTGATGATATTCAGGTGATTTTAAGAGAAAAATCCTGAAAAAACGGATCAAAAACCTGAAAAATTCGATTTCTGACGCACATTCGGCGCGTTTTCTCGACAATTTCTAATTTGATAGGTTTCTTTACGTTTTAAGCTTTTGAAAACCGCTAAAAATGACAAATTTTGATCAGAAAAAGACATTTTTTACATCAAAATAATTGATTTTTCTCCAGGAAATACTCGCGAAGACGTGTGCTGCAAACGACTTCCGAATCCAGCGAAGTATGGGAGAACGATGGGATTTCGATCGTGGCGCCAAACATTTCATTCAGTTGTACAGGAATTCCAAGTTCGAGGACTCTAATTTGGATCATCACTTGTTTTAGGCCGTTTTCTTGTTGATTTTTGTTGTTTTTCTTATAGAAAAAGCTTTATTTTGTGGTTTTACCTTATTCAGAGGGTAATTTATACTCGCAAATCTGAGAATTTTGATCTAAAAACGTGTAAAAATGAGAGTCGAGTCGGTCTTGGGGCAGTTCCAGTGTGTACTCCTTGAATGCACTGCTATGTTTGATACGATTAAATCCGAGCTTCTTTTCGAATAGTGACAGACTTGGAGTGTTGTCGTCAGTGATTCTGGCACGGAACACGCGGATTGACAGGTTCTGGAATGGAGAAATTTGCATAGTTGTCAAGGCCCGGCCCGGCAAGGCCCGAAGGCCCGGGCCGGGCCGGTAGAAAATTTTCAAGGCCCGGCCCGGCCCGAAGGCCCGGCTTCAAAAAATGACCCTTTTTTTCCATATTTTTTTCCGAAATTTTTTCAATTTTTCATCGAAAATGGGTCAATTTTAGACTATTTTTCTGATTTTCTTCTAACTCTTAACGATACTCGAAAATTTGACTTTTTCGCGAAAAAATTCAAAAAATTTGAAAAAATTTGAAGAAATTTGAATTTTTGACTTTCGCGCCAATTTGCCCGGGCCTTGACAACTATGGAAATTTGAAGGTTTATGTTATTTTGGTCTGCTAGTTATGAGATTGGTCTGCTAGATGTTAGATTGGTCTGCTAGCTCTCAGATTGGTCTGCTAGCTCTCAGATTGGTCTGCTAGCTCTTAAGTTGGTCTGCTAGTAAATGAGCGATTGATTTTTGGTCAAAATACTGGTAAAAAGGCTCCTAGACGTTTGCGAACCCGTCAGTTGCGAACCGCGACATTTGCGAACCACGACGTTTGCGAACCCGACAGTTGAAAACGGGACGGTTGCGAACCACGACGTTTGCGAACTCAGGTCCGCATACAGAACTCAAATCGTAGATTTAAAAAAAAAACAAAAACTCAATAAATACATTTTACTGAAAAACTTGTACTATTTTATCGTGTATTTCTTCAAATTTCCTGAATTCTAACAAAAAATACGCAATATATTATACAATATATTGCGAATAATATACAATATATTGCGTATTTTTTGTTAGAATTCAGGGAAATTTGAAGAAATACACGATAAAATAGTACAAGTTTTTCAGTAAAATGTATTTATTGAGTTTTTGTTTTTTTTTAATCTACGATTTGAGTTCTGTAGGCGGACCTGGGTTCGCAAACGTCGTGGTTCGCAACCGTCGCGTTTTCAACTGTCGGGTTCGCAAACGTCGTGGTTCGCAAATGTCGCGGTTCGCAACTGACGGGTTCGCAAACGTCTAGGAGCCGGTAAAAATGGATATTTCCTGCTAGCTCATTCTTGGGCCTATTTTCCTTCGTTTCGTCTCAAAATTTCACTTTTTTTCTAAAACCACCCCCTACCTTATACGCCCACGAGATGATCAACGAGACGGCCTCCTCTCCGATTCCTTTGCCCCGCCCACTCGCTTCGGCTATCATTATCTCAACTTCTCCCTCCGTGACTTCTTCTGATTCGTCTTCTGATGACGTGGATTTTGAAATGAATAGATTGACGTCGCCAAGCATCCGGGACGTCTGAAATTCAAATTTTTTTTCAGCGAAAAATAATTTTTCAAAATAAATTTTAAGGGTTTCTAGGAGTGTTCAATGCATGATTTTGCATTTTTGAACTCTAAAACCACTAATTTTCTCAATTTTTACCTCATCGAGCTCTTTCTCCTTGCTCAACACGATAAAAGTGAGTTTATCCTCGTCTTCTCTCCAGTTTCTCTGCATTTCGTATTCCTCTTCAATCGTCAATCGTTCTGAACCTGTCAACCGTCGGATCTCTTCATCTTCCATCCATTTGTGGTACTTTTCGACGTGGCACGGCTCGTAAGGCACTAAAATGCACTTTTTCGCCACGATTTCCACTTTTTCGTTGAGTTTCATGGCTGAAAATGATGCAGAAGTTGAATTTTGATATGAATCATTGAAAAAATTTTGGAAATCGGTTGTAATTGAGCCAAAATAAGTCTGAAAATCACTGAAAAATCGCCAAAAATCGGTGGCCTTGAGGCCGTGGCCTAGGATGCGAATCTCAATGGAGCGCGATTACTGACCCCTCATTTCTCAACGCACTGCCTCAATTTCAGCACTGATTTTAATGAGTTATCAGCCGATTTTTCTGAAATTTTTTCACGAATATTGTTGAAAACTAATCGAAATTAATGTTTCCTCGATAAAATATTGAAAAATCCCATAAATTATCGATTTTACAGGCGAATTCGAACCATGCTTGGAAGAGCGTGCCAAAAGCTTCAAGCCGCCACTCCAATCGTAAGTTTTTAGGCTTAATTTAATGGATTTAGGTTGAAAAAGTGTATTTCAAGCCTTTTTAATAAGAAAATGTGTGAAAATTTGAGTCAAAACAAAGAAAATTCAAGGAAGAACAAGGAGGTGCCGATTTTTTGAGTTCCAGGACAAAAAATTGCGGATTTTTTCAATTATCGAGTCTAAAATCGACCAATTCATGTGAAAAACCGTGCAGAGCCCGATTGTCCAACTAAAAATTAGAAAAATTCGAGAAAATTCGGTGCAAGCCGCCGATTTCTAGCAAATTTTCCGTTTTCGAAGTTTGTTTTTCCGAATTTTTGCTTTGTTTGCAGTTTTAGCTCAGTTTTATGCGTATGATCTATTTCGTGCTAAAAATATGCAAAAATCCATAAAATTTGATGAAAATTAGTCAAGTTCTGGTCTCCGCTAAAAAATTAGTCATTTTTGATATTCCAGGGCGATTTTTTTGCTTTTTTGGTGTGAAAAACCTGATTTTGAGCATAAAAAACTGCTAGAACATACTTTTTCCGCATTAGAACATGTATTTTCGCTCAAAAACTTGATTTTTGCTGAAAACTGTCAGAAGTTACAGATTTTTTACAGTTCCAGCACCAAAAATTCTTTTTAAAGCTCAAAAACAGGTCAAAACCGTGTTTTTCATTATTAAATGCGTTGTTTTGGCTATTTCTGAACAAAAAGGTCCAAAAAACTCGAATTTTTTCAGACGCAAGCGGCTCGTGGAAAGGCGCGTGGAGTGATCGTTCAGAGCTACTCAGCTGATGTTCTCCCATACAAAGGCACGCCAGCCGCCGGAAAATCGAATCGTGTCCGTTTGGAGGCCAACAAGACCTATCATTGGTGTTCATGTGGTTTGAGTGTTACTCAGGTGAGATTTTGGTCTGCTAATTCTCAGATTGGTCTGCTAATTATTAGATTGGTCTGCTAGCTATTGTATTGGTCTGCTAGCTCTCAGATTGGTCTGCTAGCTATGATTTTGGTCTGCTAGCAAAAACTAGGGTTTTTGTCTGGGATAAATGGAGTTTTCATCACAAAACTAAATTTCTGACCTTCAAAAACATTTTCTATTTTCCAGCCATTCTGCGACGGAACCCACAAAGTCCCGGGACTCACCAACGTTCGGCCAGTCAGTTTTCAGGTTTGTCCTCGAGTATTGAAACGAAAAAATTCAATTTTCAATGAGTTTAGGTAGAAAAAACCGGCGACTACCCGTTGTGCGATTGTAAACAAACCGGAACTCGACCAATTTGCGATGGAAAACATTCTGATGTGAGTTTCAGTCATAATGATGCATTTTCCTGTTTAGAGCCAAGAAATTGAGCTGTTTTCAGTCGAAAATTATCTAAAACCCGTTTTTAGCTTTTTTGCGCGCCGTTGGCGCACCAGACACTCGATTTTTGACACTTTGGCTCGTTTTAGAACTTTTTTGGCCGATTTTTTGCAATTTTTGAGTGATTTTAGCTCTGTAGCCTGTAATTTAGGTCTGTTAGCTCTGATTTTGGTCTGCTAGCTCTTAGATTGGTCTGCTAGTTCTAATTCTGATCTGCTAATCAAATTTTTCACGTAGCAAACGCGCCAACGGCGCACCAGATATCAATTTTGAGCGATTTCGACCGCTTTTCAGTAGATTTTTTTCGTGAAAAAGCCAAAAAACCCCGAAATGTTCAGGTCTCAAAAGCGCCACGCGACAAGAACGCCACCCGAATGGTCGCTTTCGATGAGAGTCCAGTCTACGAAGGAGTTGCTCACAAACTCGGATACAAGCCGAAGAATGGTGGATTCCAGTAGAAAAGAGAACATTTCTTTTGGTTTTTATAATTAATTCTCCTTCTTTTTTTGTGAAAATAGATTTCTTTTTGTGTCTTCCGTTTATAATGTGTGAATAAGAGTATGTCGAGATTTTTATACAAAGAAAAAAAAATGAGAAAAGTCTAGATTTTCTATTCATATTCTAGATTTCTGTCATTTCTTGAGTGCCTTCTGATACTCTTCCTCGTAAATCGATTTGAATTTCTCCAATTTTTTGCCAATTTCTACTTTCTCCACCTTCTCCTCCACTTTAGCCATTCCACGGACGATCGCTTTGGCGGCGAGACGGATTGGGGCGGAGTCGGAGAGCTGGAAAATAACAAATGAGGTAATGATGGAGTTTCAGAGAAAAATGGGAATTTTCAGCTAAAAACTGTGTTTTTATACTGAAAATCAAGGTTTTTATTGATTGATGAGCGTTGGTCTGCTAAATACGATTTTGGTCTGCTAGCGATTATTCGCTTCGAAATAGCTAGCAGACCGACATTGGTCTGCTAATTCTCAGATTGGTCTGCTAGCGAAAACTTGAGTTTTTTTGTGAGAAAAATGAAACTTTCAGTTCAAAACTAAATTTCTGAACTTCTAAATTGATTTTTGTTAGAAAATAGGTATTTTTCATCGAATTTCGACTCGGAAAGTCAATTCCTGACCGGAAAATTGTATTTTTGGCTTAAAAAACTTATTTTTCCACTCAAAACCCTCTATTTTACCTGCTGAATCGTCCTCTCATTGTTCAAAAATGTGCGGAAGATTCGGAATGGCATCTGAAGAGAAAACAAATATAAAAATCCAAAGAAGTTACGAAAAAATATTCCAACGCATTCTTTTTCGTATTATTAGGGCTGAAAATTGCAGAAAAACGGTATTTTTATTACAAAAAAAGGCGGGAAAATATGGCATATCATAAATATCTATCAGAAAATAAATAAAAGAATTCTGGTTTTAAATAATAATTATTATTTTAATTACAATGAAAATCACAAGAATCGAGTCAAAAATCGAGAAAACAATCTTTTTTCCAATAAAAAATCAATAAATCACGGATCGGGTGTGTCCAAGTTCTTGGCGATATAATAATCGACAAGTGTCTTGACATTCAATCGGAAGTTATCCAAATGACACTGAATATGATGAATACAGACGTCGTCGAGTCCTTCTTGTCCCAAAGCGACCGCTTTCAGTATGGTATGACGGTAGGGCACAGCCATTGTCACTACCTGAAAAATGGGGTTTTTTATAGGCAAAACCGACAAAAATCTGTTGAAAACCTAGGGTGGCGCGCCTTTGACGCTCAAATATCCGGCAAAATCGAATAAAATTGGTAACTGGCGCGCCTTCGGCGCTTTGGATCCAGAATAGGTTACAGCAAACTGAAAACTAGTCTGGTGCACCTTCGGCGCTTTTGAGAAACATCTAAAAATCCGGTTTTTTGAGCCACAAACTAAGGTTTTGACCGAATCTGGCGCGCCTTAAACGCTTTCTGAAACTCTACCTTAAACGCCTGTTTCGCAATGAATCCATGATGTCTCTTGAGTGATTTGGCATAGGCGGTCGCCACCGCTCCACTCAAATCCTCAGTTTTCTGTTTCGGCAGACCACTGTTGTAGGCAGTGACCATCTCGGCGAGTAGTTCGAGCATGAATTGGAGACCTCTGCAAGAAATATTGATTTTCAGTGGCAAAAGAGATGAATTTTCAGCTAAAAATGTCATTTTTATTGGGGAAAATTGGGGGTTTTTTAATTGATTGATCACCGTTGGTCTGCTAGTTCCCAGATTGGTCTGCTAGCTTTCAGATTGGTCTGCTAGCTTTCAGATTGGTCTGCTAACTCTCAGATTGGTCTGCTAATTCTTACATTGGTCTGCTAGCTCTGATTTTGGTCTTTTCAGCTCAAAACTGAGTTTCTGCCCTTCAAAATTGATTTTTTCATGGTAAATAGGAATTTTTGGTCTCAAATACTGGATTTTTTTGGGAAAATAACTGAATTTTCCGCATTTTTCGCTCCGAAACTCCCAATTTCAGCTGAAAATTTTAAGTACCCACCTCTTCAACCACAACAATCCCTCGGTGGCGATTCCGAATTTTCCTCCGTGTTCCGCCAAATCCGCATCAATGAGATCTTGTAAATACTTCTGTCCCTCTTGATCCTTTTCGAATCTCGTACGTACTTTGTCCACATTTCCCTGAATATCTTTCCGGACGAGGGTGAACGTCGTGCCGAGGAACGCTGAAAACCAGAAATATCTCACTTTTCGGTAAAATTGTGTTTTTTCATCAAAAATGGTGGTTTGTTTGGCAAAACAAGATGTGTCCTGGAAAAATAATGTTTTTTTCAGAAGAAATTATGTTTTTTTCAGCAAAATTGATTGAAAATATGGGCTTCGAGCTGAAATTGTTGATGTTTCAGAGTCAAAATTGAGTTTTATGAAATTTTTCTGTTGATATCCGCGGGGTTTCAGGCAAACTGGACTGGAAAACCTAATTTTTGAGCAGAAATCAGGAAATTTTCGATTTTTTCAATATAAAAACGTTATTTTTTATCCAAAGACCTTGCAAAAACTCGATTTTTCAAGTTTCTTTCACTTAAAAATATCATTTCTCGGTGTTTTTACTCGAAAAATGATGTTTTTTGAACAAACAAGATTGAAAATTTGGTTTTTCCTGCTCAAACCCTCGAAATTTGTTTTTGGCACTCTGCCAAGTCAAAAAGCTATAATTTTCGCTATGGACTCGAAAATAACAAGGTATAATTCTGTTTGGAGGCTATAATTTGCTCTTTTTCAGTCCAAAAATAGTTTTTTTCCATCAATTTTGGAGGTTTTTGGCACTCTGTGAAGGTGCGGAAAGACACGCGACGCGACCGCGTCGCTGCCACGTGGCAGAGCATTTTTCGCTTAAAATCATATTTTTCAGCGATTTTTTCGAGTTTTTTTTTAGTTTTTTCTGGAATTTCTGCTTACAAACGAAATCCGAAATTCCCTGACAAGCGCTCAAGAACTGAGCCGTCGGAATTTTGCCGTCCTCTGTCAAATGGGGGAAAAAGTGTTCGGGTTTGGCGAAGTACGTCTCGTGTCCCGGTTTATCGATGACGTCACCCGGCTCTCCGCATTCAGTTGCAGCCATTTTTCAGTCTTTTCGGCTAGAAATAAATCAATTTTCAACGTTTTAAAATCGAGTAACATGAAAAAAGTATTCAAAAAATGGATCGGTGGCCATTATGGAAATTACACATGTGATGGGCGGTGTGTTCTGTGTTTGTGTTGGTTGTGTTGAGCAAATATTTAGTGTCATCTTACAGTATTTTCAGATAGGGGAGACGAGAAATAATATGAAATATATATAAAAAGAGTAGGGATGAAGCAAACATCTGGGTCTAAAAGTGAGAAATTGGGCTCTCTGTGGGGAAAATTTGTTGAAAAAAGACAATTTTCCACTATAAATTGTCTGAAAATTTTAAAATTCGTCGGTACGGACAGTTCGTCCCGAAAAGAAACAGAGTTTGATAAGAACTGTGTAGCAACGAGAAAAAGAGAGACAAATATACTCAAGAAGACAGCAGAAAAGGGGGCGGAGTCAGTGTACAATTGGGATGGTGAGTCATAGGTCACACGAGTGAAAAGGACGGGGAATTATTGCGAAATGTGATATCTTCTGGTTTCTTTTCGCTCAGCAATCGAGGAAATTGGCGGCCATGAGCAATTCCAAAGCGACCTCTGGTGGGATTGGGAACTCTGGAATTTCGGTGGCGGCGTGAGTGTAGCGGACTTTGTAGGCGAAGTATTGGCAGACTTTCTGAAATGAAATTAGATGTTTTGGTGAGTTTTGAGACAAAAAATTGTGAAATTTCGAACTAAAAACAGGTTTTTTGTAGAAAAATTGCTTAGAAAATCGGTTTTTTGATAAAAACACGTATTCTTGAGATCGAAATAGTGAGTTTTGGCCCGAAAATGTCCAATTTTGTATCACAAAGACCGTTTTTCCAGTAAAAACTGTGTTGTTCAGCAAAATAGTGAGTTCTGCTCTGAAAATGTCAAGTTTTGTATCAGAAAGAACTTTTTGACTTGAAAAATTGCATTTCTGATGGAAAAATTGGAAAATTCTAGATTCTTTTGAGCTGAACGTAGAAGTATTTTCAAAAACCGGCCGTCGAGGCCGATTTCGTGCCAAAAATTCGATTCCTGAGCCAAAAATTATCTTTTGAGCTCAAAAACCACTCTTCTAGATCTAAAATGCAGCTTTAGAGCAATTTGGAAGCAAAAACAGCAGTTTTTTATCTAAAAACCAAGTTTTTTTCGCAGATTTCCTCATTTTTCCCTCCAAACTCGTACTTGAAGAACGTGTGACGGAATCTCTCTGAAATAGACGACGTTGCTCTCATTCTCCGCGTAGACTCCCGGTCCGGAGAGCATTGCACGAATCGTTCCGGACGTCAGTGCCAACTCTCTCTTGATGATGAACTCGTGAGCGTCGCTGCTCACCAACTTCACGTATTGCGAGTTTGGTCCATCGATTCCGCCGAATTTCTTCTCTTTTTGTTGTTTATCCTCGACCGGGTGGCCTTGATCCATTTCTGCAAACAAAAATCGATAAAAATAGGGGAAAAACGAGAGAAAAACGACAGCAAACGAGCAAAATTGAATGAATTCTCAAATTTGTACACCGAACAACGGATTATCGTCATTCTCCAGAGGAAAATGGAGAAAATATGCATGACATTATGGAAAATGCTGAAAAATAGCAAGTTTCGAAAAAATTGCAACTGGTTGAGTTTTTGCTGAAATTTACAAGTTTTGGGTAATTTTTTAAACACTTTTCAAATCGAATTCAGGGTATTTATGCCTCGGAACAGCTGTAAAAATGCCAGAAACATTAAAATGCACTTACATCATCGGAAACCTCGAAAATATGAATTTTTCTCCGTTTTTCGGATTTTTAAACAATCTTCAGTGAGATGTCTTCAGTTTTCTTACCGAAAATGCCTTTAATTATCATTTTGAAGTTCTCAAACAACAAATCTCAGCTAAAAACACTTCCCCAACTTTCAGACTCATTTTTCGGTGATTTTCTCACTATTTTACCAGAATTTTCCACTAAAAACATAGACAAAACCTTCAAAAACTCATTTTTCACAAAAAAAACCAAAAAAAATTGGTGGATGCGCGACAAAAATCGATTAAATTCGAGGGGTCAACGTGACAAAATAGCTACTTGGCACGCCGCCAGACCACGCCCCCCACCGTACTTTTGTTCGTGGCGAGACCCAACGCGACCACTCGCCCGTAGAGCTGCCCGTCGCACACGGGCGGCGTTTCTTCTCTGCAGCGTTTCGGAGCGGCATCGGGCAAAAATCACTGAGTTTTACTATTTTACGCCCACTTTTTTGTGAAAATGTTGATGAATGAGCTCAAAACTTGCTTATTTTCAGCTTTTCTACCTGTTTTCAGCAGATTTTCGATAGTTTTCAGGTCAATTTGGGCCTGAAAATTATAACTCGTATTTTTCTCTTACTCTTTTCAGAAAAACACTTGAAATCAACTCAAATAATTATTTTCAGGTAAAGAACTTTCATCCAGCCATGTACTGCCAGCGCCTCGCTCTCCCACTTACCCGCTCCCTTCTCGTAAGTTTATTTTTCAATTTTTTTCAGAAATTTTCAAATTTTTTCAAGAAGTAGAGAAAAATGTTGAGCGCTTAGTCTTTATAATGATTTTCTTTCCATAAAAATAACTATTTGCAGGCCTCGAGAGCCCCACTCGCTCTCCGCATGGAGAACGCTGTTGCCGCTCGCATGATCAGCACCACCGTTGCCCGCAAGGACATCGACTCTGCTGCCAAGTACATCGGAGCTGGAGCCGCCACCGTCGGAGTCGCTGGATCCGGAGCTGGTATCGGAAACGTCTTCGGAGCTCTCGTCATCGGATACGCCCGTAACCCATCTCTCAAGCAACAACTCTTCTCGTACGCTATCCTCGGATTCGCTCTCTCCGAGGCCATGGGACTTTTCTGCTTGACTATGGGTTTCATGATCTTGTTCGCTCTCTAAATGTTCTGTTTTATAGCCGTTTGTTTTCTTTTGTGGGGGGCGAAGATCTCCTACGTCTAAATTCTTGTTAAAAAAAGAAGGCGGGCTGAGGAACTTCAAACTCAGTAAAATATTAGTTCGAATAAAATCTTTCGACTAGCCACCGTCTTTTGTATTTATCATTTTTATCGTAATCCTCCCCCATAAATCCAAGAAAAAGCGATTAACGAATGAAGAATTTTTACTTTAGAGCGATAACTAGTATTAATACAGATAAAAGAAAAAATGGAAAATCAAGTTACTATTTATAGATTACAACCTGAGAACAATAAGTGAAGCTCTTGGCTTGTGGTCTGGAGAGAATAAAAATTATGAAGTGAAAATTTCAGATATTTATGCAGTTTCAGTATTTTCTTCAGTGGTCTTCGACAGAGGTTGCATCTCATGAGAACTTCTGTACGACGATCCCTCCTCAATCTCCTCAATACTCTCCGGCAGTGGTTTTCCCATAGTCTCCGGCAGGAAAATCAGCGTCAGAATCGCAGCGGACACCGCCATGATTCCAAATGGAATAATCATGAAAACCTTTCCAAACTGCTCAGCAATCCACATCGATATATAACTCGCAGCGATAGCTCCAACCCTGGCGATCGTCGAGCAGAATCCCATTGCAGTATTTCTGATAACAGTCGGGAAGAGTTCAGGAGAATATGTGTAGATCGCTGCGTAGACTCCAGTGATGGACCCCTTGGTGAACGCCATCTGGGTAATCGCCATCCACAACTGCACATTGTCCCCCATAAGCCAATTGATGAGAAGACACGCGCCAGCGATGAACAGTCCTCCGGCCAGGATGTAGCGGCGGCCGATTCTAAAATTAGAAGGTTCTAGAGGTCAAAATTTCAGAAGCTTCTTACCTATCAATCAACAAATACACAATAAAAAGCGCTGGGATCTCCACAAAAGCGGCGAAAATGAAATTGATATAAATATCTCCTCCGAGCACATTCGCTTTCATCGCCATCCCATAATACACCATAGAAATCACTGGCCATAAGAAAAACACGACAAGAGTTCTCTTCCGCAGCTCCGGTGTCTTGAAAAGATCGGCTCCGGTGAGTTTTCTCGCGACGGCGCCATCTTTCGACGTGCTCGACGACGAATCGTCCAGTTGCTCCCACCAGTTCTCTGGCAACACTGCTCCGTTGATCTTCGCCGCCTTCTGGAGCACCTCATCCGCTTCTTTGTATCTCTTTTGGGATACCAACCAACGAGCGGATTCTGGAACCAACCACCAGTAGGAGAGGAAGAGAAGAGCTGGCGAGGCGATGACGACGTGAAGGATTTGGTAGTTGGTGAAGTAGATCGCCTCGATTCCAAGGAATACCTGGAAAACTGAGGGTTTTAGAGGGTTTTAGAAGGAAAAAACGGAATTTTCAGACAAAAATACCCCAGAAAATGGGTTTTTAGCTCAAAAATAGGGTTTTCGAATGGAAATTTGATTTTCGGACTAAAAACATGATTTTTCGAAGTTTTTAATAGGAAATATAGGTTTTCGAGGTTGAAAAATAGGATTTTCATGATAAAAATAGTCAGAAACTACTATAAATAACCAAAAATTCGCTTTTTTAGCTCAAAAATTGGGTTTTCAATTGGAAAATTGATTTTCAGCCTGAAAATATGATTTTTTGAAGTTTTTGGCAGGAAATATAGGTTTGCAGACTTCAAAAACCTGATTTTAATGATGAAAATCGTCGGAAATGACTAGGAAATCATCGAAAATCGACTTTTCACCTCAAAAATTGGATTTTTGTTTGGAAAAGTGATTTTCGGTGTGAAAAAGTGATTTTTGAGTTTTCCGGCTGTAAATATAGGTTTTCGGACCTCAAACCTCTCATTTTCATGTTGAAAATGATCAAAAATGACTATCAATCATCAAAAATTCGCTTTTTTAGCTCAAAAATTGGGTTTTCAATTGGAAAATAAATTTTTAGCGATTTTCGAGCGGAAAAAGGTAATTTTTGAGCTTAATGGCTGTAAATGTAGGTTTTCTGACTTCGAAACTTTGATTTTCAAGTTGAAAATGGTCAAAAATTACTATAAACGATGGAAAATTCACTTTTCTGCTCCAAAACCAGTTTGTTTTCTGATTTTCAAGAAAAAACAGTTTTTCTCTAGATTTCTATTCAAAAATTGAGATTCTGACGTTCAAATCCATCTATGCCAAGTGAAAACTCACAAAAAACCATAAAAAATGAATAAAATGAGCCAAACAGAAGCCCACTTCCTCTCACCAGTCAGAGAAAGTTTCTCTGCGTCTCCCCATTCTACACACTCTCTCGCCTCTCAACTCCCCACCGCCGCTCGCATATCTTCCCCTCGCACTCCTCGTCTTTCACCGCGCGTTCGTGGTGTAATGGTCAGCATGGACACAGGTAAAACGCCAGGGAGTCATGAATGGGCCATCGATGGCTAAAGTGCTATATGGGCGAAAAATGGCCCATCGATGCCCCATATTTGACACATTCACTCACCCATCGGTACCGATGGGTCTAAAATGGATGAAGTAAAAAATGTGCCATAAATGGCCCATCTGGATATCCATCGATGACCCATTATTAACACATTGGCGTAAACTTGACTTTTGGGGAAAAATTCTTTCCCGATGGGTCACGAGTGGGTCATCGATGGACCATCGTAATCCAGAACGCGTGGTTTGCAGCGTTGGAATTCTGTTTTTCTTTTCACTTTGTCGTTATTTTATTCAACTTTATCCTTATTTTGTTTTTCTTATTCATATTTTCAACTTTCATAATAGAACGGGTTTTCAGAAACTAATCGGGAGAAAAGTGAGCGATTTTGATGATAATGGAGTGCGGTTTGAAAGAAAAGGTAGTTTTCAGTTGAGTATATAAATGCATAGAATTTAATTCAGAAATCGTGGTGAATTACTGATAACAAAAATGGACTACCTCAAGACGGTTTTGAGTTAAAGAAAAATTGTGAGTTGAGATTTTCAAAAATTCAGTACTTGATGATGGAGTCTCAAAAATTTGGACTTTCTTGATGTAAAATTGGAAAAAATTCAAGAAACTTTGTCAAAAGTTATGTACAGTATTGGTCAATAGGATATGAACTTTAGGAGTTTTCTGTTGAAATTGTCTAACTTTGAGAGTGTATCATGGCAATACTAATAGTCCCATCAAGGTGATTTTTGATGGATCATACAGATCAAGCTTAGAGCTTTATTTTTGTAGTTGACAACTTTTTTGTGAGGAAACTCCTTAGGGAGTTACATATCGACAAAGTGATTTCTACCTCAAATCGACCGATTTCAGTGCAAAATACGGACACCCCTTACTATTAGAGTGCTATGGCATTTTTAGACGACAGCTCAAAAATCGCACTATTTTGCACTGAAATCGGTCGATTTGAGGTAGAAATCACTTTGTCGATATGTAACTCCCTAAGGAGTTTCCTTACAAAAAAGTTGTCAACTACAAAAATAAAGCTCTAGGCTTGATCTGTATGATCCATCAAAAATCACCTTGATGGGACTATTAGTATTACCATGATACACTCTCAAAGTTAGACAATTTAAACAGAAAACGCCTAAAGTTCATATAACGCGTTCTCTGTAAGACTCGAGCAAGGTGTGCCCTAGGGCAAGATTTTTATAAAAACAGATACTTTTGGTCATTAGCAACACATATGCACAATTTTGGTCCCAGCTATATCCTATTGATCGATACTGTACATAATTTTTGAACAAATTTCTTGAATTTTTTCCAGTTTCACTTTAAAAAGTCCAAATTCTTGATGCATAACTAAATTTTGATCTGAAAATCATTCCAATTTAATTTTACTCAAACCACTGTGCTTTCAGAACTCTACATAAACATCAACTTCGACTTCTCCACTACTCCTCCACAACTACTCTCCGAAGAGCTCTTCACCTCTACCCTCTACAACTGTTATAATTAAGTTGATTCCCTTCATCTTCTTTTGTTTTCTTATTTCTCAATAAATAAAACGTTTTTTTTTATAAAGCAGCTCCATATTTTGAAGGGGAATGAAATGGGTAGCCGATGAGCCATCGATGGGTACGCGCGTGGGTGAAAAATGCCTGGACGCCGATGGGCGTGCGATGGGTCATCAATGGGTCATTTTTGACATCATTTCATGTTCTTCCTACGCCCATTGGCACACCCATTGATGCCCCATAGTTGACATGCTGGCGTTTTACCTGTGGATGCCTTCCAAGCATTCGACGGGGGTTCGATTCCCCCCGAACGCAGAATAATTTTTTTCTTTTTAGCAATTACCTGTCCAAGTGCGAAAAAGAGTCCAGTGATACAAGAAGCGAGTTTTCGGTATTGCGGACCGACCAACTCCATACCAATGACCACAGCGATCACAAAGATTCCAGGATGAGAGAATCCGGTTCCAGCACGAGCGATGGCGTAGAGCCACCAGTAAGGGGCGATAGCAATGAGGTACGCACACGTGATTTGGATCAAAATCGCCAGGAAAAACACTTTTTTCCGTCCGATACGGTCACCCAACACTCCGAAAGTCATCGATCCGGCCATTTGACCGACGTAGTAGGCAGCTTGGATCGTGGCTTTGATCCATGATCGGTCGCATGTGATTTCCCACTGAAAAATAAGTTAAAATTGAGTTTTTCGTGATTTAAGGGAGTCTAGAAGTGAAAAAAGTGAAAAAATTACTAAAATTTCGTCGTTTTTTGAACAATTTGAAATTGTGGGGTATGCATGTGCGCTTTACTGGACTTTTCAAGTTTTTGACTGGTTTTCGACGATTTTGGTGGTTTTGAACCGGTTTTTTGCTAAGAAACTTGATAAAATCCTGAAAATGTCCAGTTCTATCAACCAAAAAAAATTTTGCAAAAAAATTTTTCGAAATTTTGGTGCACTTTCGATACCAAACTGATTCGTTGTAAAACTGATGCATCGTAGAACCGTTTGTCAACTAGAGCGCGTTTGCATTGCACGTTTGCATTGAGTGTGCAATGCAAACGCGCTCTAGTTGACAAACGGTTCTACGATGCATCAGTTTTACAACGAATCAGTTTGGTATCGAAAGTGCACCGAAATTTTTGAAAATTTCCAAAAAAATATTTTTGAATATACAGCATTAAAACTGCATGAAAACTAGTTTTTCAGCACTAAATTTGTGTTTTTGCACCACAAGAACCGGTGTTTCAAAAAATCGACGAATGCAATCGCGCTCCACCGGACTTTTTTCATTTCTGGCCGATTTTGACTGAATTTTTCACTTTTTCAGGTCATTTTTTGCGAGGAATCCGAATTTCTGCAAATTTATCAATTTTTCCTTGACACCTACCCTCTGAACCGCCGTGTACTCCACTTTCGAGTGATCAAAAATATGTTCACTACACGTTTCGTTGTTCGGAAGTTTGCAGCGATCGTAGAGACACTGAAACCCATCGATTATCTCCTGATCCAAAAATTTTCAAATTTAAAGGCGCATACCGTAATCCCGGGTTGTCCGTATTCTGAAATTGGCACATTCGCGTCGGCGTCGTTGGTGCATTTCGTGAAATTTAGAAGTGGTGTGTAGTACGGCTCTTTTTCCGGTAGATCAGACGGTAGGCGGCATCTGAAAATACAAAAAATACGCAATTTGTCGTCAGTTGTGGTGTTTGCGGACAATGCGCCGGAATTGACGACAATTATTGAAAATTTTGAAAATTTTTTGAACTTTTTATCGATTTTTCGGCTTTTTGGTCTCACCACGACTACATGGATTACTGTACCTGTATGGTGTGTCCACTGAGGCGAAAGTCCATGACAAGGCGTGCATTGAAACGACAATTGTGGGGAGGCAAACGAGGAGAAATTGAATTTTTTGATATTTTCCCATTTCACCTAGATAGGTGAACAGGAAGTCGTCGAACTTCATGGCTTAGGGTACCTGGAATTCGGGAAATAAGGATTTTTTCAGGGAACAGTGTAAGAGAACCAGAAAACGAGTTTTTGGACGGATTTTCATGGATTTTTAGTAAAAATACAGATTTTTCGAGTTAAAGTTGCTATTTCCGTATGAAAAATCAGAAAAATCGATGGAAAATGAGCAAAAATCAACAAAAAAGGGTGTTTTCCATTCAAACATTTTTCTAGGGTTACGGTAGATGCGGAAATCTGTCATTGCGTACAATGTGCCGGATTTGACGACAATTAATTTTTACATATTCTTTTTTGTTCCCTGTGGTTTTTAAAGCAGAAAAACGTTATTTCGGTGGATTTTTTAAATTGTTTTAGGGGTAAAAATTGGTGAAAATCACAAAAAATTGAGTATTTCAGCGAAAAAATCGAGTTTTTAGAGGGAAAATGAAGAAAATAGAGCTCAAGAATAAAAGTTCATTTGAGAGGGTGTTTCAACGTTATTTTGGTGGTTTTTGATGGATTTTTGGTTGTTTTAGTTATGAAAATTAGTGAAAATCACAAAAATTAGAGTATTTCAGCGAAAAAATCGAGTTTTTCGAGGGAAAATACTCAAAAATTCAAGTTTTTGTACATTTTTTCCGTTAAATCCGGTTTCTCAACAAAAAAATGCATAGAAATTCAAATTTTTGGCAAAAAACTCAATTTTTCAATAAACCGAAGCCAGAATCTTCTGGAACACCACAAACTACAAAAAGACTGCAAAAAATTTGCAGAAAGGAAGCAAAAAGAATCAAAAAACTAAAGTACAATCGTTCTTTTTCTCCTCAACAAATTGTCTATGACGGCGGTGGAATTGCCGATGAAAAAAGAGAAAGAGAGGAAGGGAGAGAGGTGCTATATTGATAATTGATAAGAATGTATTAATAGGTATAGAGAAAACTGTACCTATATAAGAAATAGTGGGAATGACAGGTGATGGATGGGTAGTTGAGGTAGTTAGGAAATTGAAAAATCGAAAATTTCGTAATTTTTCAAAAGGAAAATAACAAAAAAAAAGGTTCGATTCAGTTAGAAAGCGCTAACATAGACTAAATGAATATACTAGTTCGGCACAGATCTTACAACTGCGCTCCACCGAAATGCAGTTGAAAAATGTCTCTTTTTCTCTGAGTCTCACAATTTTCTTCGGTTTCGGTAGAGCGCGGTTGTAAGAAGTGTACCGTGCTAATAAGTTATTTTAGCCTAATAACCAAAACCATTTTGGTGTAGATTTACGAGTCCCTTCCGTAAATTCACACAATATTACCTGATCTCCTAGGTCTATATTTCAAAACCGAAAAATCTTCTTCTTTTTCAAAACTTATCCAACCATTTATTCTCTTGGGACACATTCAAAAAACAGATGAAATTCCAAAAAAAAACCGAAAAAGAAGGCGTTGGAGGGAGGGAAGAAGGACAGAAGAAGGACACAACCAGAGTTTATCGAATTTCGTTTCTTTTTTTTCGAAAATGGTGAAAAAAGAATGGGATGTGAAAAGAAGAACAAGGAAATCTTTTTTGTTTGGAAAAAGAAAAAAAAGGAGAGAAAATTATATAGGGAAACTAGGATAACGATGGTAATTACAGTTTTCGGCAATTTAAGAATGTTCGGTGGAGCATGGTTGCATTATTACGAACTTGCAGTTTGAACTTTCCTAGAAGGAAAGAATGCAAACGCAAGGATTTCAAATAGAGAGTAATGCAAACGCGCTCTAAAAAAACTTTTTAAAATTGCAGTGAAGCGCGATTGCATTTTCCAAAGAGTGTGGTAATGCAAACGTGCTCTACTGAACACGGAAAAATAGCTGTAAGTCGGCTTCAAATCCAGAAATTGCTAGTAACCGTCTCTCTTCTTTTTTCTAGAATATTTTCCCACGAAATTGTGTTTTTTTTTCTAGTTCGCCTAAAAAGCTGAAGTGTGATTCGATATTCTGTGTGAAAACGGAGCAACTGAAGAGGATAGAGACACCAGCCGAGAAGACACTAGCCTCGAATTTTCTCTCACATTTCTTCTTTTTTGAAAAAAAAGAAAAGTGCAGAGCTAGAAGTCCTAGGACAAACACATTTTTGAATAGGAAAAAGGTTTTCTTTTTCAAAAACAGTTTTTAAAAGTGCTTTGTATTCTAACTTCTAACTTCTAAACCAATATTTACTCAAGGTCCCCTTACTATTACCGACGACATGTCGGGAGATATTCTCGTTTTCACACTATTAGGTAAATAAAATAAATAAACAGGACAACGGAATATGCTGAAAACTGAATGAAAAATGATATAGAAAAGGCGAATTCCACAGTAATTGAGAAATATTGAAAATTGGGCACAAAATTGAGAAAAAAACAGTGATTCGGAAGATAACTATTAAAAATGAGTGCAGTATCACAAGGTAAGCCTATCTAAGCGAAACTAAGTAAGCGTTTTTTTAAACATTCTTTAAAATCCGCGAGAAATAAATTGTTAAACAAAGATTCTTGAAAACCGTGCAGACCACTAGTTTAAGTGTTACCTGGACAATCTAGAACGGCCGATTTGTGAAGTTACAATGACCAAAAAATCGAAACAAAGTCACATTCTTTATTCTATTGTACACTTTTACTGTCAAATCTTATTGTCTTTAAGAAACCATTAGAACCACTAGTAATTATCAGAACAACTGAAGTTTTATTTGAAAGATGTTAATTTTCACGTTCCAAAACTCAAAAGACTGTAAATTCGACCCCATAAACCTAAGTAAGAATTGCAAAAATAATCTTCTCAGACTGGATTAAAACCTTTCAAGGTACAATAAATCAACTAATCTTCAACATCTTTCATTGTTAATTTCTCGAAAATACCGTATTTCTAGTTAAAAACCTCCCGTTTTCTTATTTTTTAACGTTCAAAATCTCAAAAATTGAGCCCCTAAGCCCTTAATACTAATGCCTAATCCGCCTACCCGTTAATCCCCAATGTTTTTGCCCGGGAGATTCAAAAATTCAAAAAATTCAAATATTTCCATACCAAACCACCACCAAAAATGACGAATTTTCTATTCAAAAGTTCCAAAAATTCCATCTTCACTTGTAAAACAACAAGAAACAAGAAAAAAGAGTAGCGAGACGGAGAGAAACAGAGAGTGTGCATGTGTTGTTGTTCGAAACGAAGCGAAATGAGAGAGAGTGTGTAGAGGGGAGAGACGCAGACATATTGAAACGGACACCCTCCCGTCTGGTCCATTGAGGCTGGGGTGAGGAGTAGGGAGGAAGATGGGAAGATGTTATCTATTTTGATTGGTGGCGAGGTCAAATCGAGGTGACATTTGAGGACGGGAGGAAGGATAGACACGTGGTGTCTAGGAGAAGAGGTAAGAATTTAAATTTCGAAAAAAAAATTTGAAGGTCTATGAGAGTAACTGCTGAGAAGGAGGAAAATGAGGAATCTAGAAGGTTCTAAGAGTCTTGGAGGACATCTGGACAGACAGACATACAGATGAGGGCTGAAATCGGTCACCTGATCTGTCTCCGATCGAAAAGTTGAGTTTAGACGCTGAAATTGATGATTTTATGGACATTTCCAACATTTTCCGCTTAATTTTGACCCAAAAATCCTAAAAAGAGGATCTGAAACTTTTCCGAACTTTTTACTCAACTAAATGTTACTAAAGACATCAGGATAAACAGGCGCACAGATGGAAGGACTTGCAGATATGTTTATGTAGAGCGAGCCCAGAGCCAATTTTGAAAGCTCGTCTCGATGCTCCGAGTGACCAGATTAAAAAATATTTAATACCATTGGATAGCTGAAGTATCTAGCTCCATTTTTGTAGTTGACCAGTTTTTTGTACGGGCACTCCCTAGCGAGTTATGGTCATTTTAAGGGGACAGCTCAAAAATACTCTATTTTGCACTGGACGATTTGAAGTGAAGAAAAGGCGAAATTGTATATCTTACTGCACGGTACTGTACATCCTTGGTATTAAATTGAAAGGTATAAAAAAGAACGGTCTACCAGACAAACAGAGCTACAGACAGATGGATATAACAACATGTTTTCTTGTTTATTGACAAGTACCAATATCTAACATGTGCCATCTCCAAGCATTATATGATCTTTAGAATCTGGTGGTGCCAGCTGTTCAATAGAAGAGGGAAACTTCTTTATTTTTTGAAGGATGAACAAGCGGGTATGTGATGTCTACTACCAAAGGTACTGACCAGACTACCGTGATTCCTCGCCACCATATGTCTGTGCAAACATTATCAATCAATTATTTCTTTGTACAGATGGCGGTGGTCACTTGCAATCAATATACATGAATATCCTTGAAAAATTCCACTTAAAATTCTATAAAACGAAGGTGTGACAAACCATGCCGCACTATAACCGAAAGCTCCACCCAAATGTGATTTTATTAAAGATATAATACATTGAAACTTGTGAAGTTAAAGAATTCAGTGATTCAAAGTATTCCAGCAAAGAAACAATTTAGTTCCAAAATCGTGCGCCGAGCACCATGAACAATGATCATTTCCAGCAAAGTAATGAACAGTTATTCTCCCGCTATAACTCAAGAATTCGGGTCCACCACAATCACATCTGCTAGCAATGTGCTCGGGATTCTGCACCACAGCAAAAAAAGAATGTTCCAGTTGCTTTTCGAACGTCATCCAGATTCTTCTGGTCAAAATGACTCCTTACGAGTGACCATTCATCAACTTCCAATCGATTTTCTATCTCCTGAACAGTGTGAATTTCCGGGGGATGAACGGGGTCATTGTCTTACTAGGGAAGGTCATGGACTCGGTCTGCAATTATGGGCCGCGACCTATATCATTTGAAAGCTGAGAAAATGCTGATTCCAAATATATATTCAGTTTTTGCCCTCGAGGCCTGGTATTCAAGAAAAACCAGGTCACAGTTTGGAAAAATGACAAATTATTGTCTTTCTGACACGCGAAAAATGTTTTATTTGTCAATTTTCCGAATTTTGACCTTGTTTTTCTTGAATCCCAGGCCTCGAGGGCAAAAACTGAATATATATTTGCAATCAGCATTTTCTCAGCTTTCAAATGATATAGGTCACGACCCATATCTCTACACCGAGTCGAAGGCCTTCCCTAGTTAGTCATCGTTTCTTTTAAAGACGATTCAAGTGTAGTTTAAGTGCAATATTTATACTTGATAGACCAAAGACCAAAGTCACACCTTCAAAACTGAAAGAAAATTATACATCAGTCTAACACTTCCACCAAGCAATAGTTGAGTTCATGAATGACAAAAGAACAACAAAAGTAATTCTGTTAAAGTACATATATACAGTACCTGATTGTCCGACTGAATTTTATTTTGCATGGATTGGTCAGAGCAAAAATAGGGCATCTTTTTTGTGGATGATTTTTTTATATAGGAACACTTTCTTGAAAGTTACAGGTTGTCGAAGTTAAAAGCTCCAAAATTACGCTAATTTGAACTGGTAAACTACAAAAATTATGCGGTCTTTCTGCTCTCTCCAACCAATACAAAATAAAATTTGCCGGACAGTTAGGTGACACCGAAATACACTGTCTAGGTTGATAACCTTTAGAGCGATACAGTATGTACCGGTTTCGCCGATCGGAAATCTTTAGATTTCTCAGGTTGTGACTTTCAATCTCTATATCACATGAATCTTATCTTTCTTTGGATCATTTTTGTTGGTATTGATGTTTACTATACTACACATCTTATTCTATTCAATGTTGCGAAACACAACTATTTCTACACTTCCGATGACCTATGATTCATTTCATGGTGGGAGATTTCCGTGAAGATGGGTGTCGGATACAAAACCAGTTTTCTCACGGACTTATCAAGTATAAATATTGTACCTAAACTACGCTAGAATTGCCTTTACAAGAAACAATGGCTAAGACAATGTCCCCGTTCATCCAAACTATTACGGAGTTGGCTGAGAAAGAAGGCGATTTTATCAGCGAGGAGACAATGAGTGAGTTTTAATTGGAAACATGTGATATCAGCTAATTTTCAGAGGAAATGGAAGAAATGATACGATTTGATGAGATTCAGAAAATTGAGCCACCGTCGAGACCTCTGGAGTTCCATCATGGAAGAATTATTGGTCTTGTCGGGAACGATGGTGAGCTTTTAAAAAAACATACTTGAGAGCTGGCATGCTGCTCTTAAACAGGTTTTACAGGCGCTCACCGCATACCGATAATGGAAATAACTGTCTTGTTTAATGTTGTTTTAATACTCAGACAGTTATTAATAAGAGGCTTGTCCGAATAACGTTTCCGAACAAAATGTTCGCCTAGCTGTGGTAGAAATGATGAGCTATAGACAAGTACCGGGCGGTGAAAAAAACCTCGCATCAGTAATCATAGTTTGTTTTTCAGTTTATGGAAATATAGGAAACCTTGACATTCCCTACAAAATATATTCTTTCAGAACCAAGTAACGAACGTTTTGGAATGGATATCACACGTAAGTAAAAATCAATCGTACTTATTTTCCCCATTCTTCCGATTCCAGCCGAGCAAGCGGAAACTATCAAAAAAGTGTGTGAGGCGGTGAAGGTGATGGCGGAAGGCGGCAAGTTTGTGTGCAAGACACTCGGACCAGTCCTCGGACCAATCGGAACTGTTGCCGGTGTCGTGGTGACCCTTATCGATTTCATGCAACCGAAGGAAGAAGATCCGGTGATAAAGGAATTGGGAGAGCTGAAGAATCAACTCACCGCGTTGTCTCAGAAAATGACCGCCCAGTTTGATGACTTGAAATCTTTTATTGTGGAACAGGAATTCTTGAATGTAAGGGAAGACATTCATTTGGCAAAAATTCACTTTAAATTTCAGAGATACACTATCTCGATGACCAAACTGTTCATGTATATGACTGATACCATGTCAGAGAGAACCAAAGAATCTGTGAATCTTTTCGAGGAGATCTACACGAAGGCTAAACCGCAGGAATTAGTTTATGTAAGTTTGCACCTCAGGAGCAATGATTCATGAGAAAAAATCAGGAAATGCTGGCAAAACTCGAGCAGGAATCTACAAACCCGTTGAAATGGGCGATGAAAGGGGATAATTTGCAAAGTAAAGCGACGTTTGAGAAGTGGAAGGGAATTCTGGAGAGTGTGCTGACGGAGGCATTGTTTCTGGAGACTTATGCAGCTGGTCTTCTCCCGAAAATTGGACAACACGGAGTCAATAAGATACTTGAGAAGATTGCGCGTTATGTGGAGTTGGTGAAGCAATGGGACGAGTATTATTTGGTGAGTGGAATTCTCAGGATTCTGACTTCTGAGATATCATGATCATAATTGAGAATCAATTGTTTTTTTGCCACAATCCCACTGTCTGCGCCTTTGGGGTACTGTAGCTGATTTTGAAAATCTACGTAACATTCAGTTTGATGAAGAGCTAACAGATACATTTGATGTTTTCAAAGTTGATTTAGTAAAACTAAGATTTCACAAACTCTTATAAAACAGACTCTGACGTTTTTCAGAACACTGAAACGTTCTGGCCAGCCGGTGTCAAAAAACTTGTAAACGATATCCACGAAAATAGGAGTCTCCGAACGAAGGAAGATATTATTGAGGTGCTTTGGAAGGGTATCGAGTCGATTTATACCAAGTGAGTCGTTAATTGAGAAGATGCGGTATTCCGAGAATGAGTGTAGAGTAGTTCCAACATAATTATTCGTATAGAAGAACGAAAATTTCCAATGCATGTTTTCCTTACTATTAGAACAGGTAATCTGAAAATTTGTTTCAAAATGCGTGAGAACTGCCCGAACCGTCTAAATATGAATCGTCCTGATAGTAACTAGGAGTAATCCAGCGTTGGGAAATTCCGGGCTGGGCTGAAAAAGGGAAAATTGAGGCTGCGAAACGCCACGTTGCGGATTGTCCCTGACCCGACTAATCAGATCTGAACTAACAAATTGAATGACGATCTCTCCTTTTGTAGTCAGTTCTCCACTAATTTGGTTAGTAGTCACAGGAATACGTTGATACCACTAGACAGCTTGAAGCATCTTCTCAGCTCTCAGATTTCATTACAGTTTTCAATTCTACGCAGTCGTGCTACCCGATGAACACATATATGCTTATTACAAACACTATGAAGACCAAGCGATAGTGTCCGCTCGTGAGGGATTCGTCATAATGGTGTATCGTTCAGCCAGAAATCCTCAGGCAACCAAAGAATGGCTGGAGTACACAGTGAAAGATTATTTAATGATTGATACAGCGACCGAACATTTTGAAGTGAATAAATGGACGGTGGTCAGAAATCACTACACACAGAAGAAAGTGGATACGATCGGGAGGTTCTTTGGATCTTTTTATTTTGTTGTTGCACAGGATAGAAATAACGTGGCTAGCAGATTCTCCAAGATCGATGGTTGGGATTGTGGACCGGGATTCTTAACTTATGATGCGCATCTATTGGTTTCCTATTGTATTGGATTGGAAAAATTTCCCATTTTCTTTCTTTTTGGAGCATAAATTTGAATTAACTTGGTTTTTATGAATTATTTTCGGTTTTAGATAAAGTTGACACCTTTTTCGAAATTAACTTTTTTCTGACAGACTGAAAAGAAGCACGAGATTTCTGCGAGTACGGTTTCTACAAAATAATCGAAATTTCCAAGGTATTTTATTAAATATTTGATTAAAAAAGTATCACAGACATTAAGACGATCGTCTCTAATTATACTTTTGTTGGTACTGATCCAAAATCTTCTTTCTCAAGTTTTCCAGGTATACTGTAGTCGGGGAGGAAGGTTCCTGTGGAGCAGGGACGAGCGGCAAGGCAAAATTTCGGCAACCCGGCAATTCGGCAATTGCCGATTTTAAAAATCGGCAATTTTCGGCAATTTTCGGCAATTTTCGGCAACGTGTAATAATAAGGATTTTTCATAAGTCGAGAGAGAAAAAATACGAGCAAATTGATTTAAAAACAAAAACAATTTATTGAAGTAACATTAAAAAAACAAGAAAGTAACAACAATACAAATCATTTCATCAGGGCGAGATTTTTATTCAAGAAAAGCAACTGCTCGAAGTGTTCCGCCGATAAATTTTTTCTGTATTTCGTTAAAATATGAGAGGCTGTTGAGAAAATTCTCTCAACTTCAGAAGAGCCAGGTGGAACGATTAAATATTTTTTGGCATGTTTTTGGAGTAAGGGAAATACTGATGTGGCAAGATCGCTCATCCAATATTCAATGGGATTGGCAGACGGATCAGGCAGAATCGCAAGAAATTTATCTAATTCTAATTTTAAAGCTATTCCGTAGTTCACTTCTGCTTCCGATTTAGTAGAATTTTTGATTTTCCCTTGAATGTATTGAAGAAATCCGTCGTTCAGCTGTTTCTTTGCAGGCGGTTCTCCACAACTTTCCATATCAACAATTGGTGTTTCTTCTTCAAAATCCAATTCAGCTTGTTCAATGAAAGCCTGTTTTACACCACTAGTACTGAACATGTCCTGTAAAGAAAACAGAATTGATGAATGAAAAGCGAAACGAAACCAACCTTAAATCGAACATCCAGAAGAGTTGCGAATTGCAATACATTACATTTCTTATACTTTGACAATTCACTTTTCATTCGTGTAGCGATTGCTCTCGATGCTTCTGGGTGCTCAGTATTTTCGTTCATTAAATCAACTAGATAAGTACACAGCGGAATTATGATAGAACCCGTGCTTCCTCTTTTCTGAAACATGAATATATTAACCTGATCATTTTTCGATTAATACAAACCTGAACATTATCCGACTGTTCAGTAATAGGTTTCAAAAGCTCACAAACTGCATCAATTAGATTCCAATCAGAATCGCTGATTTTTGGAATAGTTGGGTTGGTCATCAAAAACTCATTGATTGCTAATCGACATTCTTGAGCTCTGAGGAACATGCTACGCAGCGACCCCCAACGAACATCTACTCCTTTAATCAAGCATAGCTCGGGAATTTCATAAAGTTTTTGGATTTCGGAGAATTCTTTTTGGGAAACAGAAGATTTCTTCAATTTTCTCACGATCTTCTTATAGTTCTCAATAACTCTCTTCAAACCAATCATCGCTTCTGTCCCGTCTTTTGCAGCCAAATGCAATTTATGATTGAGGCAGTCGAAGCTTGGTAAACCCATAATTTCGCATGCCTTTATAGCATTGGATGCACCGTCTCGCATAAAACATACAGTTTTCGTGAGAATATTATACTTCTCCAACATATCACGCATTAGCTTACTGATTTGATGTCCACTGTGCTCGACGTGTTTACAATTGATTAATCCCAAAACCCGATGAACCACTTGACCTTCTTTCAAAAAATAGGCAAGTACTCCGATTACTTCGAATTTCAATCCATCATCCGACCACAGATCGTATGCAACAGCTACATTTTCTGCATTATTAAGTTCGATTTGAAGATTGTCTCGCACTTCTTTGTATAAATTCGGAATCTCCAAACGACTAATTGAAAATCTTGACTTTATGCGATATCTCGGTTTCATGTATTTCATCAATTTCACAAATCCAGGGTTTTCTGAGAAGGATAAAGGTAGTCGATCTTGACAAATCATTTCCGCAATTAATCTGGTAATTTTTATTGCTTCCTCATGATTATCCGGCCAAATCGTTGATTGAAACATTGAAGGGACCACAACTGTTTTTTCACTATTGGGTTTCGTAGAGATATTTGGAAGAACTGACTTTCCTTTCGCTTCCGCTTTTTTCTTTTCTTCTGCATGGTTCTTCTCAATATGATTAACTTGAAGAAAAGTCGAACCTAGAATTTAATTCAGTTCCACAGAAACTGCCGGAAAATTACTAACCTGACTTTTTCTTTTCACATTCGTAATCGCACAACGTACATTTCAATTTTCCAGTAACAGTTGCTTTAAATAAATGAGAGTATTTTCCCATTTTTATCGAATATATTGAACAAATTATTTTAGAAATGCAAGAAATATCGAAACAGAAAATGGTAATATTAAAGGCGCATGCATCGAAAACTTTCCAGGTCTCGGCGCGGGATCGAGAAAGCAAGAATTTTCGATTTTCGTATAACTTTTTGTCGAATTCAGCTCGAAAATTGAGTAGATTTAGAAAAAAAATGCAAAAAAGCTTTGCCGAAAAAAAAGTCGGCAACCCGGCAACGGCAATGCAATAAAAAAAGTCGGCAATTTCGGCAATTCGGCAACGCGGCAACGGCATTGCCGCTCGTCCCTGCTGTGGAGCCTGTTGAGCCTCCTGTCGAGCAGAAAACGGGTCTTCGATAGTGCTGCAAACAATAACTAAGTCGAAATTAACTCGTAATTAAGTGAGTCGGTGGTGTTTAGCTCTTACCTCTCCCCATCACTTTTTATTTCTTCAGCAAACGGTTCTGGAGCTGCAGGTGGCTGGCGCGCCGGCGCCGCTTTTACAGTGGCTGTGGAGCTTGCTGAGGAGGATTGCTCTGATGAGGATGACGTGGTGGATTCAGAATCCTCTACAGATTCAGAATCTGTTGAGGAGGATTCTGTGGAGGAAGATTCTGAAGTAGAAATCTTGGTTTCCTTGGGGTTTTCGACGTTTGACACGGATTCTGGCTTTCTGACGACTTCTGGCGTCGACGGCACCGATTTTTCCGAAATCCGTGACGCCTGAATTTTCAAAATCTTGCGATTCGTCTCAATCCGGACATCCAGTCTCTCCAGAATCTCATTCTTCCGTTTTATCAAGGCATCCAGTTCCCGAAGCTTCGAGACACGTGGAATCAGGTTGTATCCGAGTGCAGACGGCGTCGGATCCTCAACGACGTCTTCTGAAGGCTTCACAACTTCTTCATCTCTTGAAGAACGTAGTGGTTGATTCAGATTCAGATTCAGATGACGTGCTATTGAAGACGTGAGGATAGGTTGAAGGTCACCAAGGGAGATATGAGGTTTATCGGTGTTCGTGGAGGCTTCGGAGGTAGTTGGAGGAGGGGGCGGAGTCAAGGGGCGGGGCGACGGTATGGTCTGGAAACTTGAAAGGATTGTATTTACCAAACTACAAACGTTTGATTTCTGGTTTTTTAGATTTTTTCTCTAAAAAGTGATCTATATGACGGATAGAATAGAATAAAACTATCTATTCGATGCATCTGAGGTGGGAACGTTCTTCAGAACTTTTGATACAACTATAGATAGCGGGGGGTTACTGTAGGGAAACCGACCGAAACACAATTATCTTCCTCCACTATAGTTATTTGTTGAAAGAAGGGCAGAAGCCAGAAATGATATGATAAGAGGGAAAAACCGAAGTTGAGCAGAAGCTTTACTAGAGTTGTTTAAGAAACTTTCCAGATGAGTACGGGTGTCTACAGCGAGCATTATAATTAGTGGGAGAATGGGGAATCATATTGAATAAAAGAATTCCAATCTCTCGCGAATTATAAAAATCCCACTCCTTATCCTCTGAAAAGTTGGCTCGGCGAGCGAGTGCACAGATCGTTGGCAAATCTGATTTTTAAGGTTTGAAAAAGACGGAAAAGAAACTGAAGAAGAAGAGAACCAAATTGGACGAGGAACACTAGCAAACATAAAGAAACACGGCAGAAGAAGTGACAAATAGATACTAGTACTAGATTTTGAAAATCAAGTTGAATACGTTTATTGAAGGACGGATCGTCACTGACACAATACAGAAATCGGCTTAAAGGTGGACTAAACTCAACTCTGATATTTTCATAGAATAATGTATGAGTACCTGTGAGTTCATTTCCATATCGAAAAAATTTTTAAAATCGGCCCGAAACCCGCTGAGAGCGATCGCCGGTCAGTTTGGGCATTTCGGTGGCCGGTGAAAAGTGGTGTTATGGCCCAGAAATATGACTTCGACCGTATGTTCATTTTTTCATTTCCGTGAGTCCATTATCATATTGAAAGAATTTTTTATTTCGGTCCATTCCCCGCTGAGTACGAGCGGCGAAACAGTTTGGGCATTTCAGTGGTTGTGGAACATTCTAGAACTTTTTCGAAAATGTTGTTTTTTTTGAGTTTTCTTCGTTTTTTTCTACCGTTTTTGTAATAATTCTATCAATTTTTGCCGTTTACTTTCAAAATTATTGAAAGAAAACAACAAAAATGAGCGAAAATACCGACAAAATTTGAAAAAATCAACATGGCCGAAGTCGAATTTCTAGGCCACCGAAATGCCCAAACTGACCGGCGATCGCTTTCAGCGGGTTCCTGACCGATTTTTAAAATTTTTCGATATGAAAATGAACTCACAGGTACTCATACATTATTCTATGGAAATATCAGAGTTGAGTTTAGTCCACCTTCAATAATTATGAAGGGGATGAAATCAAGTTTGACTTAACTGCTATAGAGGAGATTTAGTCAGGAAAAGTGATGGCGGACAATTAAAACTTCTTTAGTATCCTCCAGTGACAACAGCGCACACAAAAAGTGGAAGTGTAGCAGTGCTGTGCGAAAGTAAAATTTAAACAAAAAAGGAAGTCGGAAGTAAGGAACCTGGAACTCGAAAGACTGAAAGAAAGCAATTACAGTACAGCTCTGAAGTGTGTTCAAAACTTATTCGAGCGACGATGAATGAGTTATTTATGCATATTCTCGATACATTTTTTATCCTCTATCTAACTAGGGAAGGCCTCCAGGTGACAGTGGAGTTACGGGACGTGACCTATATCATTGGAAAGCCGAGAAAACGCTGATTCCAAATATATATTCAGTTTTTGCCCTTGAGGCCTGGTATTCGAGAAAAACGAGGTTCGGTCCCCGGCCACGCCAATTTTTTTTTGCATTTTTTGTATTGAACTTTTCAGGTTCTCTGATCAGGTATGTTCGTCTTTCTCAAGATTTGGATAATGTTTTATTGATTTTCATGTAAAAATAACTATTTTTGAACAATTTTTTTTTTAAATTTCAAAAGTTTGTCCATCATTTGATGGTGGCCGGGACCGAACCCACACCCTTCCCCATGCCACACCACCTCACTGCCACTTGCACGCTGCCGATGTTTTCAACACGTCGGTAAGGTAATAACTTGTTAGGGGTCCAAACTTTGACCTTGTTATTTCTCGAATACCAGGCCTCGAGGGCAAAAACTGAATATATATTTGGAATCAGCGTTTTCTCAGCTTTCCAACGATATAGGTCACGTCCTCAAACTCCACGGTCACTCGGAGGCCTTCCCTAGTAAACATTAGTGATAGCTCGCTTCAGTACAGACAATCATCCTCTTTCGTCGTCAGATAAGAGCGGTACACCTTTAGCAAATAGTATATCTCGGACCGAGGTAGAATGATTTATAAATAATAATTCTACGAGACCGGTTAGCTCCGGGCGGCTTTCACTTTTTCATCATTTTCAAGATGTGCTATAAACATAGAACTCGTTGTGATCTACATTTTGATATACTTTTCAGCTGATAATGTTGAGTTTTAAGCGAGTTACGATGAAAAATGTCCAAAATTCTAAAATCTCCCTTCTATTTCTCTTTCTTCCGTATTTATTTTTTCCCGTACATTTCCCAATTATTTTCCACAAAATAATTCCGGTTTTTATGTACTCGTCCAGCTATCTGCCCACCTGTGAACAACGTCCAAAAGATATGGATCTGTGTAGATCAAAATGAAATATAAAAGGAGGAAGGGACTGATCGAACTACAAAGCTTCACTATATTTGTATTATTTCGTCCAAGCAATTAATTAATTATCAATTAATTAATTGTTTTTTTTAGTTAGTATTGAGTTGAGCTCGATTTATTTTTATGCGATTTTTAATGGAAATGGGTTGGAGGTAATAATAATTAATTTAAAATTTTTTAATGGCCAATTAAAAAATTTAATTTACCTACAGACTAAAAAGAAAATGTGTCATTATATCCCTCTGTTTACTACTCACTTTTCTACTATTCCTTGTTCAAATCTCATCGGAAAAGCGTCCGCCCTTCAAAACACCTCGTCCACTATTTGATTATGATGGTGTCGGTTTTCAGAAGGAGATGGTAAGTAATGAGTATGTTTCTACGGTAGAAAATGAAATTCCGAGTTTTTTTGAGCTAAAAATCAGTGGAAAATGTTGAAAAATGAAAGAGTTAGAGATTTTCGAAAATTTTTGAAAATCAACTTTTTAGTAAAGCGGTCATATCTCAGTCATAATTAGACCAATTTTAATTTTGATAACATTTTTGAAATAAGCGTCTCAAGACGCTTCAAATGAGTATAATCATGACCTGGTTTCCTTTCTAAACGGGGATCGCCACAAACAATACAGTATCGCTGGGTTAAAGGAGCATACTGTAGTTTTCTAGGTGAGACTTGACATTCGTTTCATTTTTTTTTAAAGTTTACAAGTTTCCCATTAGTTTCCACTAAACACCATTGACAAATTTTGAAAAATAAAAAAGTTACCGATTTTCGAAAAATTTCGAAAAATTTAAATTTATTAAAACGAACATATCTCAGTCAGAATTAGACCAATTTCAATTTTGATGACATTTTTGAAATAAGCGTCTCAAGACGCTTCGAATGAATATAGTCATGCCCTGGTTTCCTGCCTAAACGGGTCTTGCCACGATCACTACAGTATGACTGGGTTAAAGGAGCATACTGTAGTTTCCTGGTGAGATACGACATTCTTTTTTTTCTTTGAAAATTCACAGGGTTCGCATTAATTTCCATTAGAACTCACCAAAAAGTGTTGAAAAATGAAAAAGTTACCGATTTTCGAAAATGTTCGAAAATCCAAAAAATCGCTAAAACTGACATATCTCAGTCAGAACTGCACCAAATTTGATATTAATAACATTTCTGTAATCAGCGCGTCAAGACCTTTCAAATGAGTATAATCATGAGTAGGTTCAAAATTTTGGGTCTCACCACGAAAATAGGGTGGTGGTGTCCAAAAACCGTTTTTTGGAGATTATAGGCTTAATTATACTTTTCTAAACGGTAAAAACCAAATTAGTTAAATTCAAATATTCGAAAATAAAAGTGTTCTTGATGGAGATACGGTAGTTTTTTGAAAATTTTTTTTTTTTGAGAATTATTGAAAATCTGAAACTCTCTCATTATTCGATATTTTTCAGTGGTTTTTAATGGAAATTAATGGGAAACTTGTGAACTTCAAAAATAAATAAAATCAATGTCGAGGCTCACCAGGAAACTATGGTATGCGCCTTTAACACAGGCATACTGTAGTTTTCGTGGCAAGACCCGTTTTGGAAGGAAACCAGGGCATGACTATATTCATTCGAAGCGTTTTGACACACTGAATTCAAAAATTTAACTCAAATTTAGTTTGGACAAAAACTGACCAAGTTACAGTGATTTTCTGGAGTTTTTTGGAAAAATTCCAAGATCAAAAGATCATTCAAAATCGGCACGTTTACAAATGAAACACCTTTCAAAAGCATTTGATAGAAATCTTTAAGAGTTTATAAATCTATTTTTTGGGTGAAAAGAAGAAGATAGAAATCATTCCTATAGTTCCAATAGTCCGCGGCAGATGCTATCTGCGAATAGTTTGTAGCCTTATTTCGGCGTGAAATACGATTTTTTCCTATTCTGAAAAAAAACTACTACATTTATAATCTTTTGTCGGTGCTTTAAATTTGGAATAATGAAAAATTTTTGAAGAAATAAATTTTTCGTGGAAAAAAATTCCCACCCTACTTTAAGAGGATATTACAGATGTCTAAATTTGTCAAATTATCAAAAATCTTTATAAAATTGAAGCTCTGGAAATTTTCTTCACAGCCATATCAAAATTGAAAAACTGGAACATAACCTGAGTCCATTACGGAATTTCAAAATTGGAAAAAAAAAAGAAAAAAAAGTTTTTTTTTTCAAAAACTGATTTTTTAACGCTCCGTAGTTCTCTAGGGAAGAAACGTGTTAAAAAGTTGTAAATTACAAAAACATAGCTCTATTCTTGCTCTATCTATTGATAAAAAATTTTTCGTTCGGAGCAAAACTGAGACCCTGAGACCCCTTGACCACTTTTTACCAAATTCTGAAAAAATGTATTTTCAAAAAACCTCAATCTTTTAACCTTCCGTAACTCCATAGGGTAAAATTTTACTAAAATGTTGTCAACTGCAAAAATAAAGCTGTGTTCTTGTTCTATCCAATCATGTAAAATGTTTTTAGTTTGAGGCAAAATTAGGAACGTGAGACCCCCTTTCAAAATTGACCAATTTATACCAAATTTCCAAAAAAAAAGTTTCTTTCAAAAAACTTCAAACTTTCAACCCTCCGTAACTCTCTAGGGTAAAATCCGACTAAAACGTGGTCAACTACAAAAATGAAGTTTTATTCTTGCTCTATCCAATGAAACAAAAAATGTTCAACTTAATCCAAAAATAAAATTGTGAGACCCCTTCAAAGTTGACCAATTTTCACAAAATTTTTCAAAACAAAATTTGTTTTTTTCAATGTTCTGTGATTCTCTAGGGTAAAGCCTTACTGAAAAGTTGTCAACTGCAAAAAAAGCTTTATTTTTGTTCTATTTAATAACATAAAACATTCTTCATTTGAAGCAAAGTTAAGACCGTAGCACGGCATCAAAGTTGACCAATATATACCAAATTTCCAAAAAAAAAGTTTTTTTCAAAAAACTTCAAACTTTCAACCCTTCGTAACTCTCTAGGGTAAAACTGTGCTAAAAAGTTGTCAACGACAAAAATGAAGCTCTATTTCTGCTCTATCTAGTAATGTAAAACTTTTCAATTTGGAGCAAAATTAAGACCGTGACATTCTGTTAAAGTTGACCAATTTTCTCCAATTATTTTTTCAAATCAAACATTTCTTTGTAGTTTTTTTGTTCTAGACGGGATTTTCCTCCAATTTTTCTGAAATTCCTGTTTCCAGCGTCTCTCCGACACGTGTCGTCTCTATCTTCTCGAAATATCCCAAACCCCCGTTCCAACCCTCCTCATCGATAGACACGTCCTCAAACATGTGGAAAATGGGCGGTGCGATCAGATGGATGGTGTCAGGAATGCTATTCAGGTACTGTAGAAAGAAGGGGGTACTGTAGGAGTACTGTAACAATTTCAGATAGGTGTCGACGTAGAATTCCAGTGGAAATCTGATAGTTGGGATAAGAAGTTCGAGGTGTTGTTCTATGTAAATGATACGGGAAAGGATTTTTTGGATTTCCGAACGGAGAGGAGGAAAATTATTCCAAAGTGAGTTGGTATCTGTCTGTCTGTCTATCTGTATGTCCCGATGTCCGCCACCCAAAAATCCTTCCAGAAACTTTCCAACCCAACGAATTGGCAACCTCCTCATCCCTACCGTAATCCCCATCTTCCTCGAATTCTGGCATCGTGCCAACTACGTTCCCTGCAGAAACATGACCATCAAACGGGACTCCCCACGACTCCAGACGTTCCCCTTCCTCCAAAAATACATACTAAAAGATCCGCCCATCCCGGCCAGGGAGTCCGTGCACCATCTGGCTGCACTCAGGGATCAAATGTTGCGATTCGGAATATTCCCGTTTCTAAACGGTGGAACATTTCTCGGATGGTTCAGAGAGTGTACAGTAATCCCCCATACGACCGATATGGATTTGGCTATTTTCTCCGAGAATTGGAATACCGAATTCTTCGAATTTTTGTGGTCGAAACAGTCGAAATTTCGGGTAAAACGGCAGTTGGGGATGGTGAGTTTTTCAAAAAAAAAATTGAAATTTTCCTAGGATCGGAGTACTGTAGCTGGATCCAAAAATCTTGGATCCAGGATCCGGATTACTATAGTGGTTTCTGAGATTACAGGATTGTTTGTAGACACCTCAGATACTGTAACTCATCTTACTGTAGCAAGTTTCCAAAATTTTTCCAGGATCGGGGTACTGTAGCTGGATTCTAAATTCTTGGATCCGGGATCCGGGTTACTGTAATTATGAAAAAAATAACCCCAAACACTCCATAGTTGTCAAAGCCCGGCCCGGGCCGGGCCGGGCCGGGCCTTGTCAGCGAAATCAGGGCCCGGCCCGGGTCGGCCCGGGCAAATTGGCGCGAAAGTCAAAAATTCAAATTTTTTCAAATTTTTTGAAATTTTTTGAATTTTTTCGCGAAAAAGTCAAATTTTCGAGTATCGTTAAGAGTTAGAAGAAATTCAGAAAAATAGTCTAAAATTGACCCATTTTCGATGAAAAATTGAAAAAATTTCGGAAAAAAATGTGGAAAAAAAGGGTCATTTTTGAAGCCGGGCCTTCGGGCCGGGCCGGGCCTTGAAAATTTTCTACCGGCCCGGCCCGGGCCTTGACAACTATGAAAAACTCCAGATTTGTAGGTTATTTGACATGTAGAATCCGAAAAAAAACAAGCAAAAAAAGATTCGAAAAGTTTTGACCTCCACGGGGATCGAACCCCGGACCTTTTGGACCATACGGTGTCTACCTTAACCACTCGGCCAGAATAAAAAAATTTCAAAAAATCGTGATTTTTGGATGAAAAATCTAAAAAAATTCCAGATTTCTAGGTTATTCGACACGTAGAACCCGAAAAAAACAAGCAAAAAAAGATTCCAAAAGTTTTGACCACCGCGGGGATTGAACCCCCGACCTTTTGGACCATACGGAGTCTACCTTAACCACTCGGCCAGAACAAAAAATTTCAAAAATCGTGATTTTTCGATGAAAAATCTCAAAATTTCCAGATTTCTAGGTTATTTAACACGTAGAATCCGAAAAAAACAAGCAAAAAAAGATTCAAAAAGTTTTGACCACCACGGGGATCGAACCCCGGACCTTTTGAGCGATATTTCCATTTTCAGGTCAACGACTCTTACGAGGTTACCGTACTCCCGAAGACCGGTTTTCCCACGCCAATCGATATTTTCTTGCTCTACGAAGGTCGGAATCATACGACGGGCGCCGACTATCGATGGGTCGGCGGGACGGCGAGTGAGTGGGGGCGGGGCTTAGAACAAACTGGAACGATTTTCGGGGTGCAAACTACAAACTACAATCTTGAAGTGGAATCTGAGATGGGGGAATCTGATCTACGATAAGAATAGAGAATAGGGAATGTTAATTGATGTGTGATGTAGGTGCGGTAGAGCGCATCTGCACAGCGTTTGGAAAATGAAAATGCGCTCTAGCGAACACTTCGGGTAGTTATCGATGGAGCACACTTTCTGACTTTTTTTCCAGTCGACGGTCAAAAATACAAGTACATCTACCCACCGTATGACCCGTATTGCTCCGCCGACCTTCTCGGTCACATCTTCTGGGTCACGTGCACACCGGAGGTCAAGGTTACGGTAGGCTACAGTACCCCTTCTTGAAAAACTACAGTACCCCCTGTTACAGTTGGAGTACGGTACCCGATGGTACACCGATAGGAATTCGTTGAAATACGTGTGGAATGCGGCGAGAAATGTGGTGCGGAACGGGCGGTTCAGTGAGAAACAGATGAGAGACGACGTGTATAATGAGTATCGATTTTGAGATGTAGATCATAAACCTTTTTTTTGAAAAAAATTGAAAAAAATTTTTTTGAAATTTTTTTGGATCCTACATTTTTTGGATCCTGGATCCGGGTTACTGTAGATGCTTCTGAGATTCCAGGATAGCAGATAAACACTTCAGATACAGTAACCAATCTTACTGTAACCAAAATCAAGATTTTCCTAGGATCGGGTTACTGTAGCTGGATCCTAAATTTTTGGATCCTGGATCCCGGGGACCTGGGTTACTGTAGTAGGTTCCTGATTGTGACCTGACACTTTAGATACAGTAACCTATCCTACTGTAGCAAAAAATCAAAAATTTCTAGGATCGGGTTACTGTAGCTGGATCCTAATTTCTTGGATCCAAACCAACCTGCGTCTCTCCATTCTTCACACTCTTTCTTCGTTCTCTCGTCGTCTGCGTCTCTCTAGTCACCATTATCTTTTCAGTTTCTTGTCGATTATCGATTTTTGGCTCCTCCACCAAAACCGCCAATTCGATGGTGAGATGATCGGAGGCGTCGCGTACATTGTATACTGTAGTCACGCCGGATATCGAGATCTGAAAAATTTGAAAATTGTAGTGCGATGGGGCGCGGTTGCAAAATTTTCCTAGGATCGGGTTACTGTAGTTTGATCCTAGATCCTAGACGCCCGGGTTACTGTAGTAGGTTCCGGATAGTGGCTAGACACCTAAGATACAGTAACCCATCTTACTGTATCAAGGATTCAAAATTTCCTAGGATCGGGTTACTGTACCTGGATCCTAAATTTTTGAATTGGATCCAGGATCCAGGTTACTGTAGCCAAATCAACATCTCACAAGTGCAAACGCGCTCTACAATAATAGCACGCGACGCGACCGCAACGCTTTCAAAAAAAAACGAAAAATCCCCACTTCTGTCTCCGTCTCCTCGATATCGAAAATCCCTGCGAAAATCTGTCCGTTTGTCCGGATTTCCACCTCGAATTCCGGTTTTTCGAACCATTTCTCCCCTAATAAAACTGGGAAATTTAGGCCTTTTGGAAGATCTGAAAAGTCTTTTTTCGGAAAAAACAAAAAATATTTTTTTGGATACCTGACTTGACACAAGTGTCCATCTCCACAAAATCATAGTTTTCGATTTTCAGAAAAACAGAAAATCGCTGAAAAATGTCGGAAATCTCGATGGATTTGAGAATAAAGAAGACATTTCGTAGAATTCCGCTCATTTTTGGTTTTGAAAGGGGGAATAAACAATCGATGTGAGGTCTTCTCCCCCTTCCTCACCTAATGAAGAGAACCTGTCACCTAGGCAACGGGGAGGGGGAGGCGAGCTGTGGGGGGTAAAGCTCGTATATGAGAATAATTTATTTTTGGTGTGTATAGAGAAGAGAAGGGGGAACAATAACAGGAAAACAAAAAGAGAGATTCTATATTATTATTATACTCTAAAGAACAAGAAGAAGAAACTAAAAGACTATGATTTTGTCCTAATAAAAAAAAGAGACTACTAAACAAGAAAAACCATTGAAAAGATATCAACCAAAAAGAAAACAAAAACAAAAGAACAAAGAAAAAGATCATAAAGGGGAGAAATTAGATAAATGAGCAAAAAATGAAAGGAATGAACCAGTTTTCATCAGGGAAAAGGAATAAAGTACATAAGAGAAATCAATTTAGAATCCCATTCCTCCCATACCGCCCATTCCTCCCATTCCACCCATTCCTCCGGCTGGTCCAGCTGGCTCCTCCTTTGGAATTTCAGTCACAACACATTCGGTGGTGGCGAGAAGGGAAGCGACTCCAGAAGCGTCTTGAAGGGCAGTTCGGACAACCTGAAATGATACAAATTAGAGATTTTCAGAAGAAACTAGGTGGTTTTACCTTGGTTGGATCAATAATTCCAGCCTCGAACATGTCAACGAATTTGGAGTTAAGAGCATCATATCCATAAGCGGAGCTCTTGTTTCCAATAATATCCTCAATAATGGATGATGGCTCGAGTCCGGCGTTCTTAACAATAGTGGCGATTGGTTGAGTGAGCGCCTTCTTCACAATGTTGACTCCGATTTGTTGGTCTTCGTTGGCAGCCTTGAATGACTTGAGAGCTTCGAGAGATCTGAGAAGAGCAACTCCTCCTCCTGGAACGATTCCTTCCTCAACAGCGGCACGAGTAGCACAGAGAGCATCGGTGACACGGTCCTTCTTCTCTCCAACCTCAACTTCAGAAGCTCCTCCGATCTTCAAGACAGCGACTCCCTTGGAGAGCTTGGCGAGACGTTCGTTGAGTTTCTCCTTCTCATATTCAGATGTAGATTGCTCAATCTCATCAGTAATATGCTCGATTCTCTTCTCAATCTCGGCGGCTTCTCCACGTCCACGAAGAAGGAGAGTGTCGTCCTTGGTGATGGTGACCTCGTCGACCTCTCCGAGATCGTTGGCGGTGATGTCCTCGATCTTGATGAGGTTCGAGTCGTCTCCAAAGATGGTGGCTCCCGTGGCGATTCCCATGTCCTTGAGGGTGTTCTTGCGGTTGTCTCCGAATCCTGGGGCTTTAACGGCGACGACTTGGAGTCCGACCTGGAAAAGTGGGAGTTCTACGTGTTTTTCACAGAAAATTTGAGCTTTTGGACCATTTTTCTGGGAAATTCAGCATTTTATTGCTATACGAGGTCAAATTCGAGTCATTGACCTATCTTTTTACTACGTTACTCAATTTTCGCCAGTGAACCCGCAACAACCTGGTCGTCGCCCTGTCAGATAGAAAGTTCACTCTATTTCTTGTTTGTTGCGGAAGAATGCTTAATTTTCGCTAATTTAGCCCTGCTAGATAGAAAGTTCTTTGTTTATTTACTTAGTGTGGTAAATTCCGTACTCTGATAAGATAGCAAAACGCATCAAAAACAAGTTGCGCTCTTATCAGCATCACAAGGTCGCTCGTTCTTTGTTTTTTTCCTATTCTCTTTTCACAGATATCACATCAATGATCACACAACGAACCTTGAGTCTGTTAAGAACAAGAGTGGTCAAAGCCTCTCCATCAACATCCTCAGCGATGATAACCAATGGACGGCGGAGTTTGTTAGCGAGCTCGAGAGCTGGAACAATATCTTGAACCTGGCTGATCTTCTTCTCGCTGAGCAACACAAGAGCCTTCTCGTACTCAACCTTGGCTCCCTTAGCGGAGGTAATGAAATATGGGGAAATGTATCCTCTGTCGAACTTCATTCCCTCGATAAGCTCGAGCTCATCAACCAAAGTCTTTCCGTCTTTGACAGTGATGACTCCCGTGGTTCCGACCTTCTTCATGGCGTCAGAGATGAGATTTCCGACGACTGTGTCTCCATTAGCAGAGATTGTGGCGACTTGAGCGATCTCTTCTGGCGTGGTGACTGGTTTGGAGAGCTTCTTGAGCTCAGCGACAACCACGTCGACGGCGTTCATCACTCCACGACGGATTTCAACGGCGTTTCCTCCTTGACGGATGCTCTCGAATCCCTCTTTGGCGATTGCGCGAGCGAGGACGGTGGCACAGGTGGTTCCGTCTCCGGCCTCCTCATTAGCCTTGTTGGCGACGTCTTGAATAAGCTTAGCCCCCAAGTTTTGGTACTTGTCCTTGAGATCGATGGACTTGGCGACGGTGACTCCGTCCTTGGTGATCTTTGGGCTTCCCCATGACTGCTCGATGATCACGTTTCTTCCCTGGAAAGAAATAGTGGATTTTTGGGTAGAAAAAAGGTTTTTCCCTAAATCTTTAGCTGAAAAATCAATTTATTCACGATTTTCTCGCTTTTTTCTTCATTTCTTCAGATTTCGGCCTAAAATCTTGAAAATCTCCGCCTACCTTTGGTCCCATTGTTACAGAGACGGCATCGGCCAAAAGGTTGACTCCAACGAGCATGGCGGCACGTCCTTCGGCTCCGAACTTCACATCCTTAGCGTACGATCTGACGATGGCGGTCTGAACTCCCTTTCTGGCGAGGCGAAGCATCTTTTGTCTGAAAAAACAACAAATAATTAAAATTTGGGGGTTTTTATAGAGAAAATAGGCGATTTCTGGGTGAAAAACCGAGAAAAATGACAAAAATGAATAAAAATGATGCAAAAACTGACAAAAAGCTATAGAAAATGAGTGATTTGCATGATAAAAGAAAAAAATGAGAAGCGACGAGTTTTGCATCATTTTTGACGCGCCGCCCATTTTCTGCAACCGCCGCGCACTTCCTAGGGCGGCGCTTAGCGCGCTCATTGGCCGATTTTGCACGGCGCGTTTGCTAATTGTCCGGAAACGCCCACTTTTTGCAAGAGTGCGGCAGGGAGTTGAGTTTTACACATTTATTCTCTGCCATTTTCGAGAAGCTTCTTTTTGATTTTTCAGCTGTTTTTGCAGAATTTTCGCGGTTTTTCTCGGTTTTTCTTGAAAAAATTGTTCAAAAATTCAAAATTTATTGAAAAATTCAATATTTTCAGACCGAATCATGTTCCTGACCGCCGTCCGTCGCTCGGTAAGTTTAAAATAAATTTTTTAAGTGTTATTTTTTTGTTTAAAAATATAAATTCATTGGTTTTTTTTTGCAGAGCAACGTTCTCAAGTCGTTCAAGCCACTCTACGACAGAGTTCTCGTCGAGAGAGTCGCCGCTGAGACCAAGACCAAGGGAGGAATCATGCTCCCAGAGAAATCGCAGGGAAAGGTAGGAAAAAAACAAGATTTTTCTTAAAAATAACTTTAACAAAAGCTTAAAAACCATAATTTCTCACTAAAAATTGATAATTCCAGGTCCTCGAGGCTACCGTCGTCTCTGCCGGAGCCGGACTTCGCAACGAGAAGGGAGAGCTCGTCGCGCTGACAGTGAAGCCAGGAGATCGTGTTCTTCTTCCAGAATACGGAGGCACCAAGGTGAATACAGCGAAAACAAGCAGAAGAAGAGGATTTCCAGTGGAAAAATGCTGATTTTTGAGTGAAAAACTATCGAAATTCGTCCAAAAAGCACGATTTTCAGCCGATTTTCTACAATCGCGCAGTTCAGCCATTTACTCGTAGAAAATCGCTGAGAATGCTATGTTTCGCTACTTTTTTCAAGAAAACCGCGAATTTCGACTGAACTCAAGTTTTCAGCTGAAAGTAGTTGAAATTCCGAGTCTGCTTCTTAAAAAACTGATTGCAGAGCGAAATCTCACGTTTTTGAACTAAAAAATGACCGATTTGAGTAAATTTTCGCCTGAAAATTACGTTTTTCATAGATTTTGAGCCAGAGAAGCTCACTTTCTGCCCAGAACCCGTCTTTTCCGCCTATTTTGACTTTTTCTAGTGCAAATAGGCGGTAAACGAGAGGTTTGGGCAGAAAGTGAGCTTTTTTGGCTCAAAATCTATGAAAAACGTGATTTTCAGGCGAAAATTTAATCAAATCGGTCATTTTTGCGTTCAAAAATGTGGGTTTTCGCTCGGAAATCACTTTTGTTTGCCGATTTTCATAGTTTTAATGAAAAGTTTGAGGTTTTCACTCAAAATCTTCCAAATTTTCCAGTTTTTTCCACAAAATTCGACTAATTTCCCCATTTCCAGGTCGTCGTCGAGGATAAGGAATACTCGATCTTCCGCGAGTCTGATCTTCTCGGAGTCTTCCACTAACATCGCCAATTCAACATCGGTCTCAACCACTCTCCTCTTCGTTTCATCTAAATTATGTGTAGTTTTAGGATTTTTTTCTCTGTTTAGTTCCATTTTTTTTTGTTAAAAATCAATTGTTATAATTATAATTCCTACGTTTTTTTTGTGTCAACCGGTCCTGATATATAAGATTGTTTTTGATGAGATGTTAACGATTAGTCCCCCATCTGCCTGCTACTCGATTTATTCGTTTATTCGGGAATCCAAGGTCATTCTTTCCCGAGACGCGCTGCTATTAATTCTTCGTTTTCGCGGCAAAGTGAAGGAAACGTTCTTTCATTCCCTTTTAAATGCGGTTCTATTAGTACACCGTTTTCCTGTTTATTCTGTTCCTTTTCTCTGTATTTTTCTGTTTTTCTCTATATTCTGAATCTTCCGAAGACTCCAGATGCCTTCCCCAATGCCAGAAACCCTTGAAGCCGTGGTCCATGAAGCTGGCTCAGCATATTCAGAAGGTCGCTATCAAGAAGCCCGGGAACTCTACGAATCAGCCATCCTGGAGCATCAAAACAACGGAATCCTCCACGCGAATCTCTCAGCTATACTTCTGAAAATGAATCTTCCAGAAGACTCATTAAAACACTCAGAAATAGCAGTGAGACTATGTCCGCAGTGGGCGAAAGCTCACTACCGACGCGGAGAATCGCTTCGTGCGAGCTCCAGAATCTTTGAGGCGATCCTCGCGTATTCCCACGGGATTCGCTTGGATCCCACGAATTTTCAGATTCTGAAGAGTCTTTCCGATGGGATTCAAGTGTTCTATGGAGCGCGCTTTCCATGGGAGAATCTGAAATTGTTGAAGTTGGATATGGACGTCCCGACGGTGTTGTCCACACTGGGACAGACGATTCTAGCGGATTCTGATTCTGGAGCAAGGAGTACTCCAGAAGCCATCCAAATCCTAAAATGGTCCCTGGAACTCGATTTAAAATCGATAAAACTCCAAGAATCCGTCTATGGAGCCTTGGCTTCAGCCTATTGCTCACTGGAAAATTATCCGGAAGCAAAAAGTTACCTGGTGAAACAACTGGACACTTCCATAGGGATCGGTGAGACGGCTCCGACGCTCAAAATTCTAATTCCAGAGTTCCAGATAGCGCTGGAATCCCGAAAATCCGTGAAAACTTGGCGGAAATCGCCGAGATTTGTGAGGATTTCAAGTTGGCTATTGAGCAGAGGAAATTGTTGGCAAGTTTTACAATTTTGCCTACAAAAATCCCGGAATTTGAAGAATTTCGAAACTTTTCGAAAATCCAAATTTTCCCTAAAACCGTCACAACTCGGTCAGATTTCACAATTTCTCAAATATTTTTACATTTTCGAATTCAGCGTGTCAAGACGCGTCGAATGAGTATAATCATCCCGGGGTTGGGTCCCACCACGAAAACTACAGTACCTCTTTCGTGGCGAGACCCAAATCACTCGCAATATAGGCATGACTATACTCATTCGAAGCGTCTTGACTTGCTGAATTTGAAAATTTAAGAATATTCTGGAAAAGGTTAAATCTGACCGAGTTGTGATGGTTTTAGGTGAAGTTTGTGGAAATATTTTCGAAAATTTTCGAAATTCTGTACCTACAGTACCCTAGATTACTGTACCTTTGAATTTCAGCCTTCTAAAAAAGAGAAGCTCTGTGAGCTCTACCTGAAATCCGGTGCTCCCGAAAAAGTGCTCTGCTTTCTGGACCTACAGTACCCCTCGGCGCCCGAGGCGATTTTGATTGGACGTGCCCTTTTATTGAAGGGAAAACCCGAAGAAGCGCTTCGAATACTTATTCCGATATCTCGAAACGCTGAAAATCATACTGTAGATCTGATAGACACAATCAATAAGTGTATGCTCGAGTTGGAGGATTTGAATAGTTCAATCGAGTTTTTGAATCAAATTATTGCCGGAAATCAGAAAAAGGAGAGGGAGAATGTAGAGTTGGTGAGTTTTCGGATTTTTAATAGTTTTCGTGGACAATTCGAAAAATTTGGAGCATTTCAAGCTAAAAATTAGTAAAAAATATTGGAAATTAGTAAAGTTATGGATTTTCAAAGCTTTTCGAAACTTTTCGAAAATGAACAAAAATGTTCAAACTACTGTAACTCCGTCAGTTTTGCACCGATCTCAATTTCAGTTTTAATTTTGAATTCAGCTCGTCAATACGCTTCGAATGAGTATAATCATGCCAGGATTCGGAACAAGTTGGGTCCCGCCACGAAAACTACAGTACCCCAGGCGGTTTTCGTGGCGGGACCCAACTTGTCTCAAACCATGGCATGATCATACTCATTCGAACCGTCTTGGCGAGCTGAATTCAAAATTAAAACTGAAATTGAGTTCGGTGCAAAACTGACGTAGTTACAGTGATTTGAAATTTTGCTAATATTCGAAAAGTTTCGAAAATCCATAACTCATTGAGTTTTTAACTAAAATTGATGGGTTTCAGCTCAAAATGACCATCGGAACATGAATTTGCAGTAAAAATACAAAAATCGAGTCTCACCACGGTGAAAATAAGCCAAAACGGTCGAAAACTGACCAAGTTACAGGTTTTCGAAATTTTTCCCAATCCTGCAATATCTCAGTCAGTTTCGTGGCAGGACCCATGAAACTTATATTGTCAGAATCAGCGCGTCAAGACGGTTCAGAAAAGTATAATCATGCCTATATTCGCTGAAATTCGAAAAATGGGTCCTACAACACCTTTAAAGGCGCATAGCCCTCGAAAAATCAAAATATGGCATGATTATACTCATTCGAAGCGTCTTGACACGCTGAATCCAAAAAACTTTGTAAAATTTGAATCTGAGCAAAACTGAGAGAATTATAGCTCAATTTGTGGCAATGGGATTTTCGAAAAGTTTCGAAAATCCATAACTCTACCAATTTCCACCCATTTTCACTGATTTTTAGCTTAAAATTTTCCAAATTTTTTGAATTTTCCATTTCAGATTCTCCACTGCTACTGTCTCCTCTGCCAGACCCAAATAACCGCTGGAAATCTGGAAACTTCTCTGAAAATCGCCAAATATGTTCTGAAAATGTCCAAAAACTTCTCCATGGAGATCCATGAAGCCAACGCGTTCCGCCTATTGGCTATTATCTATGAACATCAAAAAGATATGGGATCCGCCGTGATTTTATGGAAGAAATACGTGGAATTTGGGAAAGTGTTGACGGCGTCGGAGAGGCTGAAAGGGATGCTTCAAATGGCGAGAATTGCACAGAATGAGACGGTCAATGAGGATGTTAGAGCGATATTTGAGAGGGCTGAGAACATTGTGAACAAGTATGTGAAAATTCGAAAAATTCAAAAAATTTGGAGCATTTTAAGCTAAAAATCTCAAAAATCCGTGGGAAAATGAGGAAGTTATGGATTTTCGAAACTTTTCGAAAATCTCACTGTCACAGAATGAGCTATAGTTCTGTCAGTCTTGCTCCGATTTCAATTTCAAAAAGATTTTCGGATTCAGCGCATCAAGACGCTTCGAATGAGTATAATCATGCCATAGTTTGATTTTTCGAGGGCTATGCGCCTTTAAAATCGTTGAAGGACCCATTTTCAGAATTTCAGCGAATATAGGCATGATTATACTTTTCTGAACCGTCTTGACGCGCTGATTCTGAATATATAAGTTTCATGAGTCTTGCCACGAAACTGACTGAGATACAGTAGAATTGGGATTTTCGAAAATTTTCGAAACTCTGTAACTTTCTTATTTCTAGTCGGTTTGGAGTGATTTTTAGCTCAAAACATGTAGAAAACAGTGAAGTTGCTGTGAAAAAAAATTCTGAGTAAAAAATCAAATTTTCAGACTGCTCCGCCCATCTGAAAAAGTGCAATTCTACTCCGCAAAATACCGCTGGCTCACCACTACAGTACACCACTCGGAAGCGAAAGACACTCTCCGAATTCTGGAATATTTTTTGAAATCTGAGAATAATTTGGATTCCAAATCGAAATCCCTCATTTTCGAGGATTTGTCATCGAAAAAGTCTCCAGAATTTTTCTCGAAAAATTCCAAAATTTTGTCATTAGAGCAGAGTCTCACAGAGGCTCAAGACGCGAATGACATGTATCGGGAGGCGGGAATTCTGGAGAAGATCGGAGACCTTTTTTTGACTCAAAACGATCAAAAATTAGCTGAAAAGTACTATAATCAGCAGCTGGAAGTCGGGAAACAACTGAAAAACGCGAAAATGATGGCCGATTCGCATGCCAACGTGGCGAAGCTCAAAATGAGAGGCGGAGACTTTAAAGGCGCATGCGAGCACTCGAGATGCGCGCTGACGATATTCAAGTTGGCAAGTGATAATGAGCAGAAGGTGGAAATGCTCATTTTGTTGGCTAGGGCAGAGCTGGAGAGGTACTTTGAAAATTCAGAAAATTTGCGTCATTTTAAGCTAAAAATTAAGAAAACCCAATTAAAACTCACCAAGTTATGGAGTTTCGAAATTTTTCGAAAATTCGAAAATTTTAAAATTTCCTTCAAATCATCATAACTTAGTCAATTTTGCCCCAAACACATTTTAATTGCCATTTTTGACTTCAGCATGACAAGACGCTTCGAATGAGTATAAACATGCCTACATTCGAAGCAAGTTGGGTCCCGCCACGAAAACGACATGGGGTACTGTAGTTTTCGTGGCGAGACCCAACTTGCTTTGAATCTGGGCATGATTATACTCATTCGAAGCGTCTTGACTCACTGAATTCGAATATTTAAAAATGCTTTGGAAATTGTCAAATCTGATCAAGTTATGACGATTTAAGGGAAAATTCGGTTTTTGGAAAAGTTTCGAAAACCTGTAACTTTGTCAATTTTCAACCGATTTTTTAAATTTTAAACTTAAACTCTTCGCCACAACTTGAATTACATGATAAACAAACTTTTCCAGAAACAACACGGAAATCGCTCTGTCCGCTGTGGAGAAGGCAATAAATCTAGCAGAGGATTGTGAGTCTAATGAGAAATTGGCGATTTCCTATCGATTGATTGCTGAAATTTATCAAAAATCGGGTGAGACCGAGGAGATCTCGATACAATTCGTGAAAAGACATATCGACCTGTTTGAGTACGAGAAAGATGGAGAGATGAAGTGGAAATCGTTGAGGGACCTGTTGAAATATGAAGTTGGAACTGAAACACTGGAAAATTCGGGAAAAATTCATAAAATAGAAAATTTATTGCGGATTATGACTCTTCAGTTGAAGTTAGAGGTTAGTGACACTTGTAAAAAAGAGTAAAAAAACGTTTGCCACCAAGGGAACTTGAACCCCCGACCCTCATATCCACGGTCTACCTCCTTATCCACTACACCACTCACACCAAGCGGCGGCAACCCACTCAAGTCCTTGATATTAGAGGTGTTCGCACCGCGCGTCCACCTTTATTAACGCCTCTTGTCTCCCACTTTTCGTCAGCAGCGTGGCGCAGTGGAAGCGTGCTGGGCCCATAACCCAGAGGTCGGTGGATCGAAACCACTCGCTGCTAGAACTTTTTTTGCTTTTTTCGATTCTTGGATATATGGATATAGGGATGCACAGACATCCAGAAATACAATATGTTTTCAAAAATGCTTTTTCCAGGAACGCCAACTACTACAAATCGTCGAAATTCTCTCCATTTCCCCCGTTCTAGACCAATTTTCTCTGAAAATTCTAAATTTTTTATCGGATTCCTTGGAAATTGAAAATCTCGGTAGATTTCAGGAAGTTTCCTGCTGCTATCCGGAGGTTTTGATGAAAACTACTTTTAGACCAGATTTCTTGCCGTTTTTGGCGGTTTTTGCACCGAAAATTGTAGAAAAGGGACAGGTAGATCAAATTTTTTTGTTTCAATAAAAATATAAAATTTCGTTTCCAGATATCCCCAGAGACCTCCACTATCCTAGCCTACCACTGTAAAGACTGGCCTACCGTAATCCGGCTCCGCCCAGAAATTTCCAGCCCAGAAAACCTCCAGAATCTTTTAGAACTCGCGAGAATCTCTGCCACGTGGCATCAGAATCCACGTTCCACATTTGATCTACCAAAACAAAATTTGAAAAATTTTCCAGTCGAGACCCAAATTCGGATTTTCGACATGTTCTACAACTCCATAAATCCTGAGAATACAGTAACCGGATTCCACGTTGCAATGCTAAATGAGCAATTCGATATGATGGCCGACGGAGTGCGCTCTATTGATAAAATTGTGTGCGCCGCGCATTTGGATGAAGTGGAATTGATTGAGATGTGGTTTTATGTGAGTTATTATATTTTTTCGAAAAATTTAGGGGATTTTGAGTGTTTTAAGCATAAAAACATTGAAAAATGACAGAAAATGAGAAAATTACAGATTTTCGAAAATTTTCGAAAATCAAAAATTCCTTTGAAACTTCATAACTTCTTTAGTTTTCCTCCAAACGGATTTTCAATTTGAAATTTGAATTCAGCACGTCAAGACGCTTCGAATGAGTATAATCATGCCCAGATTCGAAGCATGTTGGGTCTCGCCACGAAAACGACCTAGGGTACTGTAGTTTTCGTGGCGGGACCCAACTTGCTTCGAATCTGGGCATGATTATACTTTTCTGAGAGCTCTCGACGCGCTGAATCTGAAAATGTAAATTTTATTTCTTGAAAACTAGAAATTAATAAAATCCTGACGGAAGAAATATTTTGAAAAATTATTTTTTTCAGGAATTCCTAGAGTCTTACAAATCTGGTCCTTCTGAATCATCTGGCTATCAAAAAATGCTCAACATCTTCCTCCGTGGCTCTCAATCCGAACTTCTACGATTCGCTGCTATTTTCACTGCTATATCAGTTTCAGACAAGCTGAAAATTCTGGAACTTTTGGAAAATTGTGAAATATCGATTTTTGAGAAGTTGGTTCCCAAATTTGAAAGTTCGAAAAAAATGGATAAGCTGAAATATTCAAATATCGAAATGATATATACTTTCAATGTTGGTAGCTTCACTGTGGTCTTCAATTTTGGAGCTGGAAGTGAAAGTGAGTAGAAAATCTTTCGGGGTTTACAATATCCGTTCAGAAATAGAATTTTCAAATTCAGCGCGTCGAGAGCTTTCAGAAAAGTATAATCATGCCCTAGTTTGCTTCCAATCGGGTCCCACCACGAAAACTACAGTACCCCATTTGGTCGTTTTCGTGGCGGGACCCAACTTGCTTCGAATAGGAGCATGATTATACTCATTCGAAGCGTCTTGACACGCTGAATCTGAAATTGAAAAAAATATTTGAGAAACTATCAAAAATGGCCAAGTTATAACGATTTTAGTGAAATTTTGAGGTTTCGAAAATTTTCGAAAATCCATAACTTTCTTAGTTTCCAACCGATTTTGATGATTTTTACCGCATATTTTGTCAAAATTTCCAAATTTTTCATAAAAAAATATTTTCTTTCAGTTTTCGACGTCTTCTGGATCCAAAACTGCGCCTCTCTGACATTTTACGACTACCTGCTCAAGAGATTCCTACAAAGTTATGGTTACTTGGAACTCAGAACCCAATTAACCTCAAAATTGTTAATTGGACAGAAAATCGATAGAATCTCAGCGAAAACTCAGAGGTTTTGGATGGGCAGCTCGGAAAACTCTGGAATTTTTGAAAAAATTGAAAAATCCATTGAAATTTTAAATTTTTCGAATGATTCATGTGATCTGCCGTGTGTTTTGGCACCAGAAATTAGTTTGGAAAATTCAAAGTTATTTGATGCTATCGCCAAGAAATTAGGCAGCAGTTATGGCGTAATAGTCAAGGATTTGGATCGATTTTTGGAGTTTTTCCATATTTTTTGCATGAAATTGACGAGTTTTCCAAGGTTTCTGGTGATTGTCGGTGGTAAGCTTATTTCAGGATAAATAACTAAAAGTTTCCAAAAAATGTTTTCAGATCACAAAATTCCAGCTGAGACTCGAAAACTATTTGAATTCATTGGTTTAGACATGAAAATTGCGAATTCTATGCATGAAGCGGAGGTTATAATGAAGGTAAGCAATAAAAAAAGAAAACAGAAAAGATTTCCGGCATGTGGACTCGAACCCCGGACTCTCTGATCCGCGGTCTACCTCCTTATCCACTACACCACCCATACTGAGCAGCGGCCGCCCACTTAAGCCCTTGATATCCCAGGCGATCTCACCGCGCGTCATCCCACTTTTATCAACACCTCTTGTCTCCATCTCTCTCGTCAGCAGCGTGGCGCAGTGGAAGCGTGCTGGGCCCATAACCCAGAGGTCGGTGGATCGAAACCACTCGCTGCTAGAAGTCTTTTTTCTTTTTTTGATTTTTTATCTGAATGGCTCAGATGTCATTTTTTTCAGAATCTGCTGCCGGAATCCATTAAAGGAAGTCTTCGAACCATTCGGAATGATATGAGAATGGCTTTGGAGGGAGATTATTGTGTTCCAGGAACTGAAGCAGAAATCAATTTTGAGGAGGTCCTGGCGGAATTCGGGAAGCCACGCCTCCTGGAAATCCTGAATTTGGAAAAATTGAAAACCAATGAGATCAACGAAGAGATTAATAAGATTCCGGAGAGAAAACTGCTGGAATTTTCTAAAAAATTGTTTAAGGACCATGTTTTCAATGTCTCCCTTACTGCAATCAACATTACAGAGCTATTTCCAGAAAAACCGGCTGGTTTTAATTACGGGTGAGTGTCTGCATAGAATATTCAGAACATTTCGGTTATTTTGAGCCAAAAACCAACAAAAAATATCTGGAACTAAAAATTTTGAGGGTTTTCGACTATTTTCGAAATAAATTTTTTACTGAAAGTGCTATAAATCTTTCAGTTTTGCTAAAATTGGAATTTTTCAATGATTTTCAGATTCAGCACGTAAAGACGCTTCGAATGAGTATAATCATGCCCAGATTTGAAGCAAGTTGGGTCTCACCACGAAAACGACCTGGGGTACTGTAGTTAGCGTGGTGGGACCCAACTTATTCTGAATATAGGCATGATTATACTTTTCTGAAAGCTCTCAACATGCTGAATTCGAAAACTACATCAGTTTGGTTTTCTAGGCCATCGCTTCGAAAATTAGGTCGCCTTCATATTTTTTTGTTTTTCAGGGTATACTCGGTGTCATCATCTCAAATTCGACTGTGATCGGATTAATTATTTAATCTTTTTTTTGTTTTAATAGAAGTTTTGATGTTACAGGGTTTTTTGTCTTCCGGTGTAAATTTTATCGATTTGGAAAAATAAAAATTTTATTTGTTGAAAAAAATCACTTTTTTTTCACAAACTCCTCAAATTAGTATAATAATCCCTGGCTCTTGGTAGCAACCGACTTCCCAACCAACAGCTATGGAAAATGCATTTTCGACACTGGTAGACGTCGATTTTCTCGATTGTCGACTTTTTTTCGATCTGGAAAAAATTTGAAAAACTTTTTTGATTTTTTGACAGAAAAAAACGTTTTCAGAATAAAAAACTAACTTGATAAATCAGCTTATCAAAACAATCTTTGCTCTTCACCGCCACTGATCCGGATATATTGTCACCAGCATGTAGACCAAAGGTTCTGGAAGAAAAAATCTGTCATATCTGCCCAAAAACCTATTTTCATAAAAAATGAATATGATATTCAGATTCAGCTCGTTGAGATGCTTCAGAAAAGTATAATCATGCCTAGGTTTGAGAGATATCGGGTCCCACCACGAAAACTACAGTACCCCTGGTCGTTTTCGTGGCGGTACCCAACTTGCTTCGAATCTAGGCATGATTATACTCATTCGAAGCGGTTTGGCAAGCTAAATTCAAAAAACACAATTATTTAGAGAATGGGTGTAATCTGACAAAGTTATGCTAGGTTTAATGAGTTTTTGGATTTCGAAAAGTTTCGAATAGTTTCGAAAACATGTAATTTTCTTTATTTTTGTTATTTTTAAAAGATTTTTTGCACAAATTAAACATAATGACGTGTACTATTTATAAAAAAATATTTTTGACCTACCCGGCACAATTTCTCTCCGGAATATTAGTGTAGAAGTCCCAGTAGCCGTGCCCGATGGCTCTCCGTCTATACAAATTCAACCATCCCTTATCATGCCGTATCGTCATTGTTCCGATACGGTACCAACCGGGCGGCAACTTCACATCGAGTCCATCTTTTTCGAGATCCGCATTTGGAGGGATATGGGTGGGACAGGTTACTGTGCTGAAAATGAAAAAAATTTTTTTTTTGAAAGTAGGTCATGATTATACTCATTTGAAAGCCTTTGTCTCGCTGAGTATGGAAATATGCTTAAAATTTTATTTAGAGCAAAACTGGCCGGGTTACGGTAGTTTTAGTAAAATTTTATTTACGAAAAGTTTCGAAATTTCGTAACTTTTTGAAAGTTCCCTGTTTTAGATTGATTTTTGGGAAATAATCAGCAAAATATGTTTTTATTAAAAAAATACATTGCTGGCCTAGGTTTGGATTTCTAGGCCACCAGCCGCATAAGTTAGGCCACCACCAGTAAAAATTAGTGTTTTAGCTCAAAATTCATGGTTTTCGAGCAGGAAAAAAGGTTCCGTGCTGAAAATTAAAGTTTTTTTCAATTTTCCTAAATGAAAAACAACAAAATTCAGAAAAATTTCAAGATTTTCATGGTTTTTTCGATAAAAATTGACTCACCCACAAGTGATTTCATTCTCCTCTCGATAGTAGGTGCAGAACACATTTCTGAATCAAATTTCATTAATTTCAAGTCAAAAACTCAATTTCTAAACTCACTCCGCCCTCGCGAAACCGAAAAATCCCAAGAAAATCGCGAGAAACGCAAAAAATCGATGCGAAAATGACGTCATGAGTAGAAAATATACAGTTGAAAGTGTCGGAGATGGTGGAGAGAACGTTTCAAGGACGTCTTCCGATGGGAATCATCGAAAAAAGACGGTAATTTGCATAGAAATGTATAGAAATGACCCCCCGGCGGGGTAGTTGAGAGGAGAGAGTACACGGAAAGAGGAGGGTGCGAGGGAGGCGAGAGGGAATTGAGGAGAGACGGCCGCCGCCATGTCTACCCCCTCCGCCTTTCTCTATTTCATCTCCGTTGTGGTCTAGTGGTTAGGATTTATGGCTCTCACCCATAAGGCCGGGGTTCGATTCCCCGCAACGGAAGAAGTTTTTTTCTTTTTTGATATTGATGTTGGTGTTGTTCAGTATAGGTTTTCATAATAAAAGTGACTCATCAAGTTTGTTTTTTTGACCTTGTGACACTATCTAGTTTCAAACATGTTTTTATTTAATTTGGGAAAAGAGGAAAAGGTATACGTCATCTTTCGCTGAAAAAATTTTTTGGAAAGTTCTGGAAAACAATTTTCATGTGTATTTCTCATTAGTTAACAATGTATTATATGTTTGGATGTCCAAACAGGTGCCATATGTCTGTTTGTGCATCCCTATATCCATAAATCCAAAAACCAAGAAAACAAAAAGATTCTAGCAGCGAGTGGTTTCGATCCACCGACCTCTGGGTTATGGGCCCAGCACGCTTCCACTGCGCCACGCTGCTGATGAAAAGTGGGAGACAAGAGGTGTTGATAAAAGCGGGGTGGCGCGCGGTGGGAACACCAGGGATATCAAGGGCTTGAGTCGGCGGCCGCAGCTCAGCATGCGTGGTGTAGTGGATAAGGAGGTGGGCCGCGGATCTGAGTGTCCGGGGTTCGAGTCCACTAGGGGGAAATCTTTTTGTTTTTTGGTATTTGGTGTTTTTGAGCTCTTAAAACCATAGTTTCTGTTCAAATCATAGTTTTCCTGAACTATGTAACCAATTTCTTGTTTATAAACACAACTCCTTCTTGCTCAATTGATGTGCAAATACCCGTTTTCGTGAACACGGGCAAAGAAGCATGATGTAAGGGGAGGGCAAGAAGAAGAGCAAATATTAAATATATGTCTACAATTTTTTGTTACCTTTTTCTATTTTCTTCTCGCCTCTTTTCGTTTTAATGTTCGGTTTATCTTTTTGAGTCACAATGGAACTGAAAATGTCATTCTTACCTCCAACACCATCTTCTTTTTTGTGAGTAACGCATAATGACGAATTTTCAATGTATTTATTCGAGTTGGAGCGAAGTTTTTTCTTGAAATATTTGATTTGATTTAATTGTAGATCAAGTCGTAAACTTTCAAACAGGCCCTAACTCACTAAAGTCAAGTGAGTTTGAAAAAAGTTAAAGAGACTTCACATTACCAAGTTATATAACTTTTTGGAAGCTTTTCCAAATTTAATAATTTTTATCTAGTTTCTTAGAGAATTTTGTGATCTACCTGATGATATAATTTTCATTACCAAAAACTATTTCCCAAGCACACATTTTGTGATTTTCCGGAACTTATGTTGAGCGAAAAAGCCTCAACTTTGAAGGCTCATAACTTTTGTAAACTTGAATGGTATTCTTCAAATTTTGTTTAGTTTTGTTGGAAATTTTATGATCTACAAGGATATATAAAAATTACAACTTGAAACTATTTGCATTCCTTCGAAAATCAAGGTTTCCCCTTAACTTTCACCCAACCCGCGCCTCATTGACCAAAATTCGAAGCCCTATAACTTCCTTCATATTTCACCGAATTATTCCAAATTTTGTTTTTTTGGTAGAACTTTTCCAGGGCTATAAAACTATATAAAATTCAACTCTCAGATTTTCATTTTCAGGTCATCCCGTACCTTTCTCCAACTGCACTGTTGCCTCCTCCCAGATCACCGTGTCTATGACACGCTTATCAGCAAAAAACGTATTCTTATCGAATCGTGTTCTGTGAAATAAAGAAAAAGACTATAAAAGAGTCAATTATCATAAAAAGTGTTGCGACTTTTCTGATCTCACAGCGCTGTTTTTGTGTCTTCCTTATTCTGAGAAGGTCATAATGATCTTGAATCACTAAAACCACTGCGAAAATGATAGAAATTGATAAAAATCCCCAAAAAACCTGTGAGGACTAACTTCCTGCTTCTTGGATTTCTAGGCCATCATTCAAAATATTTCATAAAATAGTTAAATTAGCTTCTCCCCCCTGCGCTCCTCCACCTTTATCACCGCCCGCCACCTCTCTTCTTCAAATTCGGACGAGTGGCGCAGCCGGCAACGCGTTCGTTTTTGGTTCCACGCGGGGTCAAGAGGGTTAGGGGTTCGACCCCATGGCCCTCGAAACTTTTTTTTCTTTTGTGGTTTTACATCTTGAACCTCAAGTGCCCTTCTCTATATGTCTTCTGTTCGTAATGACTCATGGAAACTGTCTTATTTCAAAATCTCGCCATAATCTGACCATGACTCATCTCCTTTCTCTTTTTTTTTCCAAGAAAGACGACCGCCTCGGTTATAAATGTATTTATTTGTTTGTTTCCCTCCTTATCACTTTCTGCGGTCTCAAGAAGTTCGGCCACCCTCGAAAATCTGAAAATCCTCGGCCACACCATGTAAAAAAATCCAAACGGTCAAAAGTGGTCCACAAACGTCTCTCGTTGTTCTAACAGGTTTATTTCCTTTGTTATTGTCTGCGTCTCCACGCGTCTCCACACTATTTCTCAAATTGTTACTGTTTTTTGTTCGTCTCATCATTCTCATTTCTTTCTCTTCCTCTCCTTCGATTCCTTTCTTCTTCTCCCCGCGCCCGCGCGACCTTTCGGCTTGGCGTGTGTGTGTTAGGTAACCTGTGTATTTGGCTTCTCTGCGTATCTATTTCTCTTCTTTTCCCTCCTTGTGATGTGGTTTTTACCGTTTTTAACCTTTTTTTTTTTAGAAAAAGTAATACTTTTTGGTGCGGAAAAGGTTAAAATTCATTAAAAACCATTAAAAACTATGGAAAACCCACTAAAAATTACTAAAACCACAAAACTTCCAATCTGGCCTAACTTCCCAACTTTTGGATTTCTAGTCCATCATTCAAATTTCTTGGCTTCTCCTTCTTATCACCTCTGCCGCCTTCCCCCACCTTTATCACCGCCCGCCACCTCTCTACACTTTCAGCACTCGTGGCCTAGCGGTTAGCGCTGCCGGCTTTCGATTTTGCCCACCCGGGTTCAATTCCACCTACTGGTTTTTCTTTTTGCAACCTTTTTTTCGTCATGTGATATTGATTTTTGATGGGTTTTGATGGGTTTTTAAGTGATTTGGGGTGTACTTTTCATGTCACTTCCGGTTTATTCATTCTATGAATCAAGAGTTCAGTGAACTGGGATCCCACTTAAGGGAGGCTGTTTTTTACAAAAAAATCCGATAAAAATTTATTTTTCTCATGCAAAAAGTTTCCAGCAGAACCTAGAGTCACAGAAACCAAAAAATCTGAATGAAATCCAAAAAGAAATGCAAAAAATGTGTGTTTCCCATTACCAAAATATTTTTTCCTATTTTCTCATATAGCGGAAATCTCTCCCCCTTTCCCACACCTTTTCCGGTTATTGCCCAACATTTTTTTTTCAGCGGTTTGGCTGCTTCGAACCTCAACTTTCTTTTCTCAAAAAAAAAAAAATTCCAGAAAATTTTTTTAGAAAAGAGTTTTCAAAAAAACTTTCAATAAAAAACAGAACTGTAACAAGTACATGTAATACATACCAAACAAAAGTTCAAGTTCATCTCTATCTCTTTGTTCCCTTTTCTCTGCACTCTTTAATCCCTCGTTTTTTTCCACATTCGCCATTTTTTTCTCGAAAAAAGTTTGATTTTTTATTGATTTTATGTATTCAAAATTCGAATAGATTTCAGATATCTCCTGATCTATCAAGATCGATATCACCTTCGAAAAAAAATACGAAAAATCTTCATTTCTACTTGTTATTTTCAACAACTTTTCGATTATAATGCTTGGTAAGTGTTTTTTAATAGAATAAACCATGAAAAACCACTAAAAATCACAGGAAAACTGATAAAAATCCCTTAAAACCTGTGGGGACTAACTTCTCGCTTCTTGGATTTCTAGGCCATCATTCAAAAATTTTCATTAAAAAAGTAAAATTAGCTTCTCCCCCGCCGCGCACCTCCACCTTTATCACCGCCCGCCACCCCTTCTTTTTTATCTGCACGAGTGGCGCAGCCGGCAACGCGTTCGTTTTTGGTTCCACGCGTGGTCAAGGGGGGTCACGGGTTCGACCCCATGGCCCCTTAAAACCTTTTTTCTTTTCGTGTTTCTACATGAAATAAAAAGGGGAAACGTTGGAAATGATCATTTCTCGATTATTCTCTTCCCGGGGTGAGTGAGAGAGGGAAAGTGAGACGGACGGTCTGTTTTGCCTCTCTCCTTTCGCCTGAAACTCACCCCAACTACGTGCATATTTAAGTCAACACGTCATATTTGTAAGTTTTATAGGGCTAACAGAACACAACTACTTAAAAATAGAAAAATTCAAAATTTTTGGTAAGTTTTCAAAAAAATTTTTAAATTTTCGGAAAAAAAACTTTTCAATAAAAAAATACCTGCTGCAAACGCGCACCACTGTCAATTTTTTCGTATTTCGACCTCTGGAAAAATAACTAGTCAGTCAGAGCATGATTTGTGCAGAAGGAATGAAAATTCAAACAAAAAATTTGTTTGCACAGCCCTTCCGCCCCAATCCGCACGCCTCTCGATTACAGCAAACTAGTCCGTTTTTTTCCTTTGACTTATCTGTTTTATCTTGGTAGTTGGTATTTCGAAACTTTTAGAAACTGTGAAAAAACTTCGTTTTTCGAATTTTGAGTATTTTTCAAAATTTTGGAATTTCAATTTTCTGCACGAACAGTTAATTCAGTCCGATTCAGCTCGTTGAGAGCTTTCAGAAAAGTATAATCATGCCCCTATTCTGTAAAAATTGGGTCCCGCCACGAAAACTACAGTATGCCCTGTTTAAAGGCGCGTACCGTATTTCGTATTTTCGTGGTGGGACCCAACTCATTCCGAATATAGGCATGATTATACTCATTCGAAGCGTCTTGATACAAAGATTCTGAAAATTTAAGTTTAAGGAAATTCAGAGCAAAACTGGTCGAGTTATGACGTTAAAACTAAAAAATAGTCGATTACCCAGAATTTTCAAAAACAGGTCATGATTATACTTTTCTGAAAGCTCTCAACAAGATCTTTTCAAATTTCACAATGTCAGTTATTAAAAACCAACAAATAGAACTTTTTATATTTCCAGAATACCCAATAACTCATCCCTCCTCATCTCTTCACCACCAGCATCACTACACCCCGATTCCCGCCACATCATCTGGCTCGATTTCTGACGAAGATCAACGTCAAAAGACAACAAACAATTATCGATTGATTCGACGACAAATAGACGAGAACGACGACGAAGACGAATATCGAGAAGGTGCCGAGTCGGCGACAAGTAACACGGTTCTACTCATGGCTGACACTATTACGGTGCGTTTTAGGGCTGAAAATTGATTTTTTGGGTGTCAGAAGTGGAAAAATCGATAGAAAACATGAACATTTACCCTAAAACAAGATGCAAAAAAAAATAAAAAAGCATAAAAACCACCGGTGGGAACCGAACCCATGCCACCGTCCGGATCCAAAAGTGGACTCGCTACCGCCTGCGCCACAAGGCCACAATCTAATGGAGGGGTGGAGGGTGTAGATAAAAGTGAGGGCGACGGCGCCTTCTCCGCCTCGGGCTTGGAGGGAAAGCTAAAATAGGGCGGGAGGGAAATTCAAAATTCCGGTTTTTTCCTGAATAAGGTATTCTAATATTCTTTTCTTCTGCCATTGGCTACTATTACGTATTCTTCTCCTGTTTTTCTTCTTTCTACGACTGATTCACTTTTTAATCCGCCTAGTTCCCCCTTACTCGACTACTACACCGATCATATGTACTATGTATAGATTTTTGTTATTTTCCTTCTTTTTGTGTAGTTACTACTTATGGAAATTTTTGTGATTTTGTGGTGGAATAGTGACGTTACAGCATGGTTTTCGATCGGGTGTTTCTTGGTTTTCGGGGTTTCGTAGTTTTTTATTCGAAAATTCGATATTTTAACACAATTTTCTAATAATCAAAGTCTTCCAGCCTTATTCAATCCAAAAATTTCAAATATTGGTCCAACCCACCCGATGTTAGGGGGGTTTGAAGTTGGTTGTCTTTGGAGCGCGGTTGCAGCATTTTTGGTTGTTTTTTTCAAAATAATTTTATATGATTCTTGTAGCTCTAAATGTCAGCTTTCATTTGAGCCCAAAATCAAATGTGTACCTTCAAAACTCAAGAAGTTACAACGGTTTTCCCAAAATTAGCAATGGAGCGCGTTTGCAGTAATCCTTAATTTAGTGATTTCCGATCCGTTTTTATCAAATTTTCGCCGAAAAAAAACCAAAAATCTAATCAAATCGGAAGTGTATACTGAACACCTTCTATTCCGATGTAGATTTAATCAGGATGTTTTTAATATGACCAATTTTTTTTGTGACTATACAAAAAATTTTTGTATAAAAACCACAGCAGCAATATTAGTGTTCTAGAAATTCTCTATGACTTGATTTTTGATTTTTCAATGGTTTTGGTAACTTACTAGGCCTTTGCACCTTGAAAATCGGAAAATCGTGGTGAGACCCATTTTTCCAAAAATTTTTGAAAATTTCAAAACCCCGCCATGATTATACTCATTTGAAGCGTCTTGGCGTCCTGAATCCAGATTTTTAGTCAATTTTCAATTTGGCCAAAAAATTACAGAGATACGACAGTTTTTGTAAAATTGGGGTTTTCGAAAAGTTTCGAAAATCCATAACTTTATCAACTTCCATGATTTTTCATTGATTTTTAGCTCAAAATGTTTCAATTTTTTTTGAATTTTCCATGAAAAATGCTTCCAGATCGAAGAATATTATGTTAGAGACGCAAAAATCCAAGGGAAACTGAACAGTGATGGAGAAAACCTCCTGGGTTTGAATGTTTCATTTTTGAGTCTGGCGCGCCGTTGACGCGCGTTTCCTTCCTTTGTTCTCCCCGCCGAACCTGCCGTCGTTTCTAGAGAAAGAAAGTGAAAATAATATCAATTTTATCAATTTTAGAAACATTTTAAAATTAGGTCAGAAAATTGTTTTTCAAAAAAAAAAACATTTCAAAAAAAAACTAAATGGAAATCAACAGAAGCGTTTCCTCCATCCCAATCCATCATCATTTTGTCGAAAGTTGTGTCTGGTGTCTCTTGTGATCTACACACTCACTCACTCTTTCTCCTGTTGTTATTTCACACATCCCCTCCTCTCTTTCATATCTCTTCTTATCCTCATGCCAGTCGGTTGGCCCCGTGAGAAAGAGAAGATATTGGATATATGTATCTATTGGATAGAGAAAACAGAAAGAGTTCATAGTACTTTTCCCCCGTTTTCTCTCTCACTTTTCCAGTTTTTCTTGGATTTTACTCCTGATATACCTCATCTGAAACTGTAATTTTTGAGTTCAGCAAATCGAGACACGTCGAATGACTATAATCATTATTTATTTCAGCCCAAAAATCATAGATTTGTGTAAAAAACTCACAAAGTTACAGAATTTCGAAACAAACTTTTAATCTCAATTTTGTCTAAAAAGCCCTTCTGTTTCCAAATGGTTTTCTCACGACTCAGGCTATCAAGCAGAACCGAATCATATTTCTCACTGTAAATTTGAGCTTTTCCAATCATTTTTCACTGAAAGTCACCCGAATCCATCAAAACATTGAAACTTTTCGAAAATTTTCACTTACCTGAAGCGATCATACCTTGGTTGGTTTTACTCCATTTTGATTTTGAGCTGAATTTTCGAATTCAGCTTGACGAGACCCTTCGAATGAGTATAATCGTGACTAGGTTTGGGTCTCACCACGAACAACTACGATGTGCGCTTTTAAATTGTGGAGTTTTGTGAAGAGACCCAAATCTAGGCATGACTATACTCATTCGAAGCGTCTTGGTGAGCTGAATCCTAATTCCTAGTCGATTTTTGATTTGGAGCTGACTAGCGTCCCCCGCCTGCCGGCGGGCTCCGCTATGCTTCCCGGGTCATCAAGAGTTACAGGGCCTGCGGCCCTGAACCAGAGTAGAACAGGGCCTTCGGCCCTGTTGCTTTTCAAGTTATCCATCTTCGGATCGTATTCGTAGAGATCACACATTTCACTTAATTGGTGGGAAGTTTTTCTTGCAGTTTTGTTTAGTTCTGTTAGTTTTGTTAAATTTGACACATTATCGTTTCTTCTACCGATTATCGTTTCTTCTCATCACATCTCCAGCCCATCCTAACTTTCGTTTCGTTTTGAAGACAAGATGGTCTTTCCGAACACCCTCTTACAGATGTACCTAAGTTCGACCGACTGACCGAGTTACAGCTTTTTTTTTTCGGTTAATTACACCACATTTCAAGTTGATCATTCCCGAATAGTTTTTTAGAGGAAAAAGTTGCAGGGACTGCTGCTCTGGGACAGAGCAGAACGGTGCTGTTGCCAAATGCTTCTCGGGTCTTAAACAGTTCATACAAAAAAGAGAAAACAATAGCGAGGTCACGAACCATAACCCCTCGGATTCTCACACCCGCCATCTACCACTGCGCCACCGATGCACGGAAAAACGTTCATATGGAGGGTATAGAGAAGAGGGGGCGCGCGTGGTCTTTCACAGTGACACATACATACAGTGACAAAATGGTCAGTGTATTCGAAAAAAATGTCAGTGGAGATTCAGGTTTCTCCACAGAATCGTCCGGTGTCAATGTTTTTTGATCGGACTTTTTGGTTCCATTAGATCTCGAAAAGTTTAGATCGGTGTCAAAAATCCAGAGCGATTCAGTGAATCCAGTTCCCAGGAGATCACATGGAAGAAATCCTCCATGACCGAAAAACCACGAAAACTACAAAATCCGGTTTTCTGAAAGTTTTACCAGCTAAAAGTACATTGAATTTTACATGGTTCGATAGAGATTTTTTTTCTACATATTTCTTTTTTCTCGGATCTTGAAATTTCACAAAACTGAGCTAGTTACAGCCGGTGGAAGAAATGCGTGGGAATTTCGGGGTACTGTAGTTTTTTCGATTTTTTCAGCAAACCATCGGCCGTAGCAAGCAGGGGGTCTCTCAAATTACAATTCTGACAAGATAGAATGATTCCCCGACTCATTTCACATCTTGCTACCAAATTTCATAAAAATCTGGCTGATAGAACTTGAGATATGAAGAGAAAAATAAAAAAAAACGGAAAATTTTGAAAATTTTAACTTTTTTACTTTCTGGTTTATAAAAAAAGTTTTGAGAAGAGGTATCAATATAATTCTTTTTTGTCCACTTAGCTCTGTTTTCCCTCTACAAAGTCATATAAAAATAATATTTTTAAACCCAAAACTGGTCCCACTGCAAACGTCCAAAGTGAAGAAAACGCTAAAAAACCAAAACTTTTCAAGCCAAAAAAAATGACTTTCACTCTACGGCTCATAGCTCAGCTATCAGGTGTGATATCACTACCAAATTTTCCAGAAATGGCGGGACAGCGATTTCCTAATTGCCAGAAAAAGAATTAGGTAAAAACCTTTAAAGCGCACAAAGTTATTAACGATGCAAAAAGGGGACAAATTTGGGCCGTGTGCGCAAAATTTTTTGGACAATGCGCCTTTAAAGATTTCCCCCCCTGCATACCTAGTGCGGTTAGAGGAAGAGGTGTGCAGAAATTACCGATTTTTGGATTAGGAGGTCAAGAACCTCTATAAAAAGTGTATTTTGTGTGTTCTTCTGATTGATTATTTGAGTTGACTGGGAATGACTGTCTTCTCTAAATACCAATTGTTGTAAATGAGGAACAGTCAGAGGGAGCGTACTGATGTAATTGTTACACTGTTTTTTTGTATTTCGTTTTTTCTTCCTCCAGCTATCTTTTCTCTTTCTCTCTGTCTATTTATGTGTTCTCCGCGTTCTGATTTATCAATTTCCCCCCTTATCATCATAGTCACTTAATAGGGAAGATCATGAAATCAGTTTGAAGTTATGGGACATGACCTATATCATTGGAAAGCTGAGAAAATGCTGATTCCGAACATGTATTCAATTTTTGCCATTGAGGATTGGTATTCAAAAAAAAACAAGGTCAAAGTTGTGTCTCAATAATTTGACATTTTTCAGAACGTTTACCTTGTTTTTTTCTTGAATACCAGGTCTCGAAGGCAAAAACTAAATATATATTTGAAATCTACGTTTTCTCAGCTTCCCAATGATATAGGTCATTTCCTATAATTTCAATATCTTCCCTAGTTAGAGGCTTCCAAATGAAAAATGTCTCATACGATGGCCTTGATCTCTGATCAACTACTGAACGTCTCTGTGTTCACTTCCTCCCAATCAATTTTTGTTTTTTGATGGAGAAGATGGAATGATTAGATTAGAAAAGAAGAGTGAATCATTTTGTTTTTGGAAGTGAAGTCAAGCCTGACAGTCTTATAGCAAGCTTTCAGGTCTACAAAACCTATTTCCTCCTTGAAAATTACATTTTCCTGCTCCAAATTCTATTTTTAACCCTACCACCTTACTATTCGAAACCATGTTGTCAAGTACACACACACACGTTTTCAATTTCAAGAAAGAATATGTCATTCTCTTAAAAAGAGCCCTCTCTTTCTCTATTGCATTCCCCATTTGATTTATGTGTATGGGAATGTGAAGAATCCTTCCTCTACTCTATTGGAGACAAGTGGAGTGCTCCTTTTTTGGGAGAAGTGGTTCTTTGGGACTGTTGGCTGTCAGAATGGTGCATCGAAGTCAGTCAGTTTTGCTCAGTTTCAAATTTTAAATAGATTTTCAAATTCAGCTCGCCGAGACGCTTCGAATGAGTATAATCATCGTCTCACCAGTGAAAATCGTGGTGAGACCCATTTTTTGAAAATTTTGGAAACCACCTATGATTATATTCATTCGAAGCATCTCGACGTCCTGAATCCTGTTTTCTAGTCGATTTTCAATTTGAACCAAGAATTACCGAGATATGACAGGTTTTGTGAGACAACGGTTTTCGAGTTTTCTATTTTTTGACTGATTTATGTATGTCAATGAGGGTTCAAAGGGGTTAATAAAAAAGAAAGGGCTCTTAAGAAGACCCGTTCTGTGCCATAAGTGTCTTTTTTCTTGTGTTATTTTGAGCCATCTCCAGAAGGGGGCCCGAAACATTTTTTTTGCAAAATTTTTTTTTCTGTTTCCGAAAAAAAACAATTCTGACGTATTCTTTTTCTTAGCGGCCCGCTACAGATTAAAAATGCGCGTTTGTTGGACTTTTTTTGTGTGATTTTTTTTGGAAAAAGAGGAATTTTTGAGTTGGACATGAGACATGTGACATTATTTCGCCTTCTGATCAATTTTCGGGTACCAATTCAAATGTCAAAAACTTTTGTTTAGTATGGTAATGTTGCCCTTGAAATTCTCTATTTTTTGTTGTAAATATTGTCTAGTCTAGTTACTTATAAGCATAAGTTATGAGGTGTCAAAGTTGACTTATCACATTTTGGGGGTGGTCACCTATGTTTGTGTGCAGTGGAGCTTATATGCATATCGAATTTGAATTTTTTCCCGCCAACATTTGTTTGAACTTGTACTTATTGATTTAGAGTGTATGAACACTTTTAAACTTTTTAAATTTTCGTTCGAATCACTTTTTTTGTTCAAAATTCAAAAAAAAAATTAATTTTTGTGCGAAACTTTCGAAAACTCTCTCTTCCTTCAAACCACTGTAACCTACCTAGAAGTTTCTGTGACTTTCCCATGTTTTGTGCTGTCCTATTGACTCATTACATTTCTAAAACAAACCTTCTTAGTGTTTCTTACATCGTGGGAACCCTTCCAGTCATGTGTGTGTCCACTCGATTTCCATGGTGATTCACGTTTTTGTTTCTTGATTTTTTGGTTTTTTTTTGGAGGAGCGAGGGGGACCAAAATGAGCACAAATCATGCTCCCTTTCTTTCTATTTTTTTGTCAGTTAGTGTATTCTTCTCGAGTCATATCATACAAGAGAAACAATCATATCAGTTTGAAAACCGCCGGAAATTGGAAATTGGCACTTGAAATCAAAATCCATTTGGCTTCCTCCCCCTGAATTTTTTTGGTGGTTTTTCAATTTCCTGTCTCGCCTCGAAGTATGGCTTCCCACGAAAACCCTCTCCATTTTTTATCAAACTAGAAACAATTTTATATGTGTGAAATTTGAGGAGATCAGCGTACTTGAATTGCCCCCTTGAAGCTTTAAGGCTCTGGCGTGCCTTTGACGCGTTTATTTTTGGGACCCAGTCCATGTTATAGTGATGTCATGTTCTCTTTTGTCCGGATGTCTGTCTGTGCATCCGGATGTCCGCATGTTAATCAGTCAGCAGTTCTTCTGAATGCTCAGGAACCAAGAACTTTGAAATTATCTGGGCGCGTTCTCGTTGATTGCCTTGTACTTAAAATTTATAAGTTTTAATTGCTTTTTCACGGTTTTTTGACAGCATTTTAAATGTTTTTTTTGGTTAATTCTGGTGAGAACTTGTGAAAATCATCATAATATCTTGAAAATCCACAATATTAAAAAATGAAAAATATTGAAACAATTAAATTAAAAAATTTTTCAACTCAATTTTCTGCACTTTAATCAAATTTTTGTAATCTACAACTGTTAACTTATTTGTAGCCCTTAAAATTTCCTACAATTTGGTATAAAAACCAAAAAAATCGGTTAAAAATGTAGTGAGTTACACCGTTCTAAAGTCAGGCCTCCAGCGAGTCTGGCGCGCCTTCGGCGCGCTTTTTGTTAAACTTTGCAGCAACGTAACTTTCTTCAATTTTGACCAATTTTTGTGGTTTTTACACCAAAATGTAGGAAGTTCAAAGCGCTATGATGTGTGATATGAACGAATTTTGAAAAACATGAGTAAGCTTGATAAAATGAAGTTTTTTCAAAATGTTCACATTTTTAGTGTTTTTTTCTGGCGCGCCCACGGCGCATCTATTGGAGTTATATTTGCTTCAGGACTTGAGTGAGCTATGTGTTAATATTTTGCGGATCTATTGGTGTCATCGGATTCATCCAATTTTCCGGAAGTCTCTGAAAATGCTGGCGCGCCTCTGACGCCCTCTCCCATTCACCCTAGAGAATAAGAAGTTCCCACGGCTATTCTCGCCCGACTTCCGAGTTCTTTACGACCCACCAAACCAAACCACCACCACCAAACACTCTTAGTGGTCCCTTTCTCTCTTTCTCTGGACTCTCTCATTTTTCTGCACTATCTCTCTCTCTGGATGAAAAGAGAGAGGGGGTCGTTCAGTTTGTTTCTCTCCTCTCTTCTTCTCTCTTCCCGAGAGAAAAGAGTGCCCAATTTTCTCTCCCATTTCCCCCCGATTTCCCCTCCGTTGTGTTGTGTCCATCTGAATGATTCTCTCTCTACCTCTCTATTTCTCTCTATCTCTAATTCTCTCTCTTGACTCCTCTTTCTCTGCGTCTTTCCCTCTCTCTCTCTCTTCTCGGAAGAACCGTTTTACTATTTAATTCAAAATTTAAAAAAGTTTAGTTTTTTAAAAACATTTTGCACTAAAAACCACAAAAATCGGTTGAAATTGAAGCAAGTTACGTTTCTGCGAAGTTTTTCTACAAAAACGCGCCGAAGGTACGCCAGACTCGCGGGAGGCCTGACTTTGGAATGGTGTAACTCACTTCAATTCCAACCGATTTTTTTGGTTTTTATACCAAAATGTGGGAAACTTCAAGGGCTATATTTTGACATATATTTTGATTTTTGGGGAACGAGACCAAGGCGCACCAGACAAACACTATTTCTCAACCTTAGAAATGATGTCTAAAACACGCCTGAGGCACCCCCGACTCTGTAAAATTCTTACTTCTTGATAGTTCTTCTGCCTCGCCCCCGTCACTAATTAAATTCAATTTCATAATTTTCTTTTTCTAGAAATTTCGAAAATTTGAACATTTCCTCATGGCAGTAGTAGAATTTAATGAATTTTTGATGGAGGGGCGGGAAATTTTTGATGGAGTAGTTTCTAGTGACCAAAAAATAAAGTGAATGGAATAAGAACATGTTTTCTTATAAAGAATCCAAAAAAGTTTGAGTCATTGGAGCTTAGAGTGCTACCAAAAATCATAACTTTTGTTGTTTTTCCTGAAATAAAAAATCAATGACCATCAATCAAAAAATTTGATTAAAACCTTTTTGTTTAGTTGTTTATTCACATTGTTGAACGTTCACACCTGGTTGACCACACAACTTAAGCAAATTTTTGATTTTCAGCGAGCATTTTTTTTCCAACTGAAATTTCAGCACTTTAATCAGGTTTTCATAATTTGAAGCAAATGACACATTTATAGCCCTTAAAGTTTCCTACATTTTGATATAAAAACCAAAAAAATCGGTTGAAATTGAAGTGAGTTACACCGTTCCAAAGTCAGACCTCCCGCGAGGCTGGCGCGCCTTCGGCGCGTTTTGTAAAAACTTTGCACCAGCGTAACTTGCTTCAATCGAAACCGATTTTTTTGGTTTTTACACCAAAATGTAGGAAATTTAGAGCACTATAAGGTAATTAATAAAACAAAAAAATTTATAAAAAAATTTCCCTAATTTTGCTCCTCTCTATCCTCCGCTCCTCACGTTCCTTACCTTTTCATTTTAATATCTTCCTCATCGTCCTTCCACCAACTTTTTTTTTTCATTTTTTTCGTCATAAACAGAACAAAAACGTGATGTTTATTGCTCTCCGGGAGGGAGAGCCCACCACCCACCTTCCCCCTCTCCCTCCTATTATCCCCCCTCTCGTTTTTTTCTATATCATTTCCAGTGTATTTACTATTTATGTCTGGTTTTTGGTGTTTATATGTACACTCGGGAGCCTATTTACATGTCTTTTTTAGTGGTCATAGACTTTGTTAGCAAAATTTTCGAATTCAGCACGTTGAGAGCATTCAGAAAAGTATAATCATGCTTGGAGTCTGGCGCGCCTGCGGCGCCTGCAGACGGAAACTTTGAGAGAGCGTAACTTTCTTCAATCTAAACCGAGTTTTGTGATTTTTACATCAATTCAAAGAAAATTTGAAAAGCTACAGTTTGATATAAAAATCAAAATGTTTAAAACTGGGAAATCGCAAGAAAAATAAAAAAAATTATGAAAAATGTGACATTTTGAAAAAAAAATCAAAGAGCTTCAGAAAAACTGATTTTTTCTTGTTTTATCAAATTTTTCATTTTTGTGTTGATCATATCTTATAGTGCTTTAAATTCTCTACATTTTAGTGTAAAAACCCCAAAAATCGGTTGGAATTGAAGCAAGTTACATTACTGCAAAGTTTTTCACAGAAACGCGCCGAAGGCACGCCAGACACGCGGGAGGCCCTGACTTTGGAACGGTGTAACTCTCTTCAATTCCAACCGATTTTTTTGGTTTTTATACCAAATTGTAGACAATTTTAAGGGTTATGAATAGGTAATTAATTATTAATTAGGAAAGTTTGATTAAAATGCTGAAATTTGAGTTGGGAAAAATTTTCAAGTTCTCAACTTTTTTATCTGAAAAATTAAAGATTTATGTGGAATGAAAAGTCGAAAGAGGGAGAAGTAGAAAACGGCGGAAGTAGTTTTTTTTTGTCTAGTGTCCCCTTTCCCCCTTCTTCCGTCTTCTGCATTAATCACTCTTCCCTTATTCTATCCCTTTTACTCTCAGAAGATCTCAAGAGCTCTTCTAGCTTCCTTTTTGGCTTACCGATTTTTTGATTTTCGTGTTTTGTGCTGCTAGACCCCCCATTCCCCTCCCCCCTCAATGGATCGGGAGTTGTCATGGAGTCTTGAAGAAGAAAATATATTCGTTTTTCGTCATTTTACGGAATAAAATGTGATTTTTTGCTATTTTGGACACGGAGAAAGCTCTCAACCAGTAACGTTTTTTCAACGAGGCATGAATTTTGTGGTGAGACCCGATCTGAATAGCTTTAATGTATTTTTCACTGTAAATTCATATTCCGATGATCATTTTGAGCTAGAAATCATCGATTTTGGTTAAAAACTCGCCGAGTTATAAGTTTTCGAAACTTTTCGAAAACTAACAAAATGTTCAAATTACTGTAACTCTGTCAGTTTTGCTCCAAAATAGTTTTTAGTTTCAATTTTGAATTCAGCAAGTCCAGACGTGTCGAATGAGTATAATCATGGCTGGATTTAGAAAATTACGGTATGCGCCTTTAAACTGGGTGAGGGGTACTGTAGTTTTCGTGGTGGGACCCTACATAGCGCATGATTATACTCATTCAATGCGTCTCGACGAGCTGATTTCGAATATTTTGGTTTGATGGCCGAGTTTTGGATTTCTAGGCCACCAGACCTTTAAAATGTTTTTGTAAAATGCCTCTCTCCATCGAATGGCTCTTTCCACTCGTTTTCCTTATTTTTCTTGTCTTGTTTCATTTCATTTTTTTTGCATTTACCGTATTCATACCGTTATCACTTTCTTTTCAAAACTTGTTAAAGAAAAAAACCTATTTTCCTCTCGTTTTAGGGTCCCCCACACCTCATGGTGAAAACAGTGGAGTTTTGCGAAATAGTACCGAGAAGTTTTCAATATTCTATTGAGGTAAAAATACTATCTAAAAATGGAAAAAAAGGATAAAAAGGGAAAAAAGAAAAACCGCGAGGAAAAATCGTGAAAAATCATGAAAAATGTGAAATTTTTGAAAAAAAAAACTAGGAGCTTCTGAAATTTTTTTTACTTCAATTTTTTGTTTAATTATATCTTAAAGTGCTTTAAATTCCCTACATTTTGATTTAAAAACCACAAAATACGGTTAGAAACGAAGGAAGTTACGTTGCTGCAAAGTTAAGTAAAAACGCGCCTAAGGCGCGCCAGACTCGCTGGAGGCCTGACTTTAGAACGGTGTGACTCACTTCAATTCCGACCGATTTTTTTGGTTTTTATATTAAATTGTAGGAAATTTTAAGGGCTACAAATCTGTCATATTGAAAATTGGGGAAATTTTAATTAAAATTCTAAAATTTTAGATGGAAAACAATTTTCAAAAAAAAAATTCATTGAGTTTTTTTGTTGCAGACCGACGACTCGTTGTGCGGTGACGAGGAACGTCAACACCACACGAACATCAATCACAGCAACGGTATCGGCGGTGGCTGCTGTCACCATCAAAGTATCACAAGTATGGGCTCCGTGAGCAAAGGAGGCGGCGGCATCACGTCGACAGTGATCAGTGCTCGTGGAGCCCCAGAAGACGAGGATACGGAGAGTGACAGTCGACGGCGTCGTCCCCAATGGCTGAAATGTCTGTTTCTCGGCTGTTTCCTTCTGATCGCCGGAATTTCGAATTGGGCGGTGATCGCGTACACACACGATTATGTGCCGAGGCAACCACTTCCCGATGTGGTGTTCAGTTTGGTTGGAGAGCAGCGATGGGCGTCGTCGTTGGGTGAGTCCGACACACAAAAATATTCAAAAATTGCATCAAAAATAACAATTGGCATCGAAAATCCAGAAAAAATGAGTCGAAAATCGTTAAAATTGGTTAAATTTGAGCAAATTTGAAGAAATTAGAGTTAGTCTGGGAAAAATCAATTTTTCATTATTTTTCCCTAATTTTTCAATACAAAATGTTATATCAAAATGTAGCCCTTAAAATTTCCTACATTTTGGTATAAAAACCGAAATAATCGGTTGAAATTGAAGCAAGTTACACCGTTCCAAAGTCCGGCCTCCAGCGAGTCTGGCGTGTCGTCGGCGCGCTTATTGCTAATCTTTGCAGCAACGTAACTTCCTTCAATTTCTTCCTATTTTTGTGATTTTTACACCGAAATGTAGACAATATATTATTTATAAAGTAATATAACGTTCGAACCAAAAATAAATTCTCCGCCCGTTTCCAGGCGACGCATGCGTGGCCCTCTGCATCGTCCTTCTCGGCGGCCTACTCGTCATCCACAAACACCGGACGACAGTGCTGAAACGAGTGATTTTTTGTGCTGCAACACTCTACGCCATGCGGTCAATCACCCTAGCCGCCACTCAACTACCATCCGGATATACTGACAACCAGGGACGGTGTCGTGAACAAGTCGAGTCGAAAGCCTCGATTTTCTTTGGACGCCTTTTCGAACAGACGATACGAATCGGGTTTCAGGTGAGACATTTTGATTTTTAATTGGCAAGAAAGATCGTTAAATTATCTACAAATCGATAAAAAAATCTAGAAATTTGAGTGAATTTGACAGGAGTTACGGGTCTCCAAAGTTTGCGCCTAAGGCGCGCCAGCCTCCACACACTGCAAACTTTGATCCTGCATAACTCCTTTCAATTTTACTCAAATCTTTTGAATTTTATATCACATTGTAGCTTTTAAAATTTTCTACAAATTAATATAAAAATCAAAAAATTTGAGTAAATTTGACAGGAGTTACGCATCTCCAAAGTTTGAGCGCTTCACGCGCCCCAGGCGCGCCAGACTCACAACTTTGAAGACATGTAACTCCCTTCGATTTTGCTCACATTTTTTTGGTTTTTACACCGAATTGTAGAGAATTTAAAGCTATTAAACGTACATTTTTTAAAACTTGTAAATTCCAGAGCAAAGATCAAATGCTATGCGGTGACTTGCTCTTCTCGGGACACACGCTCGTCATGGTGACGTGCTCGCTTGCCGTGGCCTACTATCTCCCGAAATCCATCAAACCGCTGCAATGGCTGGCTCACCTGTCGTGTTTTGTCGGAATGATTTGTATGATCATCTCGCGAACGCACTATACCATCGACGTGATCATCGCCTACTGGTTGAGCAATATGGTGTTCAGGTTAGTTTGTGAAAGCATGATTAAAAATATTTTGTTGAAAAATTCATTTGTTAAAAGCGCTAAAAATTTCTTTATTTTGATATAAAAATCAAGAAAATGGAGGGAAATTGAGGGGAGTTGCAAAGAGTCAAAGTTAGCCAACTACGAGTCTGGCGCGCCTGTGGCGCGTGTAGGTCTAAACTTTGAGGAGCCGTAACTTGGCTTCATTTTTACCGATTTTTGAGATTTTTATGTCATTTTGTAGGAAATTTTTAGATCTATATTTTTATATAAAAATCAAAATAATTGAGTGAAATTGAGTGGAGTTATAAAGGATCAAAGTTTAAAGTCTGGCGCGCCTGCGGCGCGGATAGCGCCGCAGGCGCATACTTTGAAGACTCGTAACTCCCTGTAAATTTGTTAAAATTTTATGATTTTTATATCAAAATGTCTAAAATTTGAACAGCTAACCGGCCATGCAAAAATCTGTTATAAAAATATTGATTTTTTCCAGAATCTACCACGCCTATTGTGAACTGGACATGTGTATGGAGCGACACAAGAGCATCCTCTACTCGTGGTGGCCGTGCAAAATTATCGATTGGCTCGAGGAGGACATTGTGCCCGGCCGTCTCGACAACCGTTGCAGTTTTCCGTGGTCCCGGTGGACACATCGTCACGGGAGCGGCGGACGACGCGAACGGGGCGGAGCCAACCATAACGAGCCGGTCTCGAGTGACTCGTCGTCGACAACTTGTGATACCACTACAAATACTACAACAAATCATCATCAAAAACATGTTTCTATTGTGAGTTTTGTTTTGATATTACACGGTTGAAAAATAGGAAAATTCAAATATACAAAAATTGCTTTTTTTTTGAAAATCGTGTTTTTCATACCGTTCAAACTTCAAAAGATTATTTTTCATTTAATATTTTTTGAAATTCTCTAAATTTTAGTCCAAAAACCAAAAAATTTGAGCAAGTTGGAAGGGAGTTACGTGTCTTCAAAGTTGTTGATCTGGCGCGCCTTGGGCGCTTTCACCTTCAACTTTGAATATGCGTAACTTTCTTCAAATTTTACCAAATTTTGAGTTTTTTATATGATTTTGTAGGAATTTTTAAGGGCTACAATTTACTAGTTGATAACTTTTTTCGGAAATTACATTTTGATGCTGAAAAATTGATTATAAAAAATGTTCAAAAAAATTTTTCAGAGTTCCTCATCGACCTACCCACTTCCATGCTGAATACCTCAAAGAATCCCAGAAAACATTTTTCGATTTATAAAAATTCTCTCGTTATCTGCGTCTCTCTCATCTCTGTGATCTCTCATCCCCTCTCGTTATAACCATTTTTTCGCTTCAATTTTTAGTCAAAATTTTTAGAAAATTCGGTTCAATTTCTCTCTCTCAAACCGTGTGATTTCTTCTCTCAAGCTCCGCCCCTTTCTAGGCCACGCCCCTTTGGCGGCTCCACCCCCTTACGTTTATCATGGTCGTTTTACTAGTACTGGTTGTCGATTTCCCTGGATTATCCATATTTGTTTGTTTGGGCACGATACGGGTTGCACTCTCTCTGTTTTCTCGTTTGGAGAAATACGAACAAATGAATATTTTTACGTCGTAAAGTTATTGTTGGGACATCTGGGACATCCGGACAAACAGACACGATGCAGACAGAAAAACATTCGATTCACATTTTCGGTGTCAGATCGTCAAGGCGCTTCGAATGATTATGAAGATAAAAAAGAAAAAAAGGTTTGCCGCCAGCAGGGGTCGAACCTGCGACCTTGGGCTTATTAGACCCACGCTCTACACAGGTCGTCCGCCACGGACACGATATGGACGATATATGGGCCGCGCGTGGACGCAGCAGGAATCCGGAAAGGCATTGTATGTGGTCCGTATACGGTCCGTTTTGAGTCCGCGCGCGGACGTAGTCGCTCGCACTGCCAGCCCTCTCCCTACTTTATTTTCCGGTTGAGATCATCATTTAACAAAGAAGATTAGAGATAAAATTACTATTTTATTAAAAGAAGGATAGAAGGAATATTAAAATGATAAAAATAAGAAGAAAACACAGCGAATTACTTAGAAATCACATGTTTGTCCGGCAGTCGTGTCCTTGAAATCCATCGAAATCCAATTGTGGTAGAAGCATTTTCAGTCGCTGACTTCTGTTTTCCCTTTGTATTTCTGAAAAGAAAATCAATTAATTGCAAAATGAAATATAATTGTTCAGTTAACTTACTTTCGAAAATAGGTTCCTCCTTCCGGAAAAATACAGTGTTGTGCTTGAGAAGTGGCCAATTTCGTCAAGTTACCTCACTGAAAGAAGTGTATTTTGAATAGAAAATGCTGAATACTATTACAAACCTTCGAGAAAATCGATGGATTGATTCCATTTTAGCTCTCGCTACTGCTTCTCTGTTTGCGATCATCGGACTGACTGAAAACACAATATTTTTCTGATCATTCACAGTAAAATGAGCGAATTTTTCACGAACAAATTAATTAAGAGAAAATTCAGTAGAAAAAACATAAAGAAAAGCGAAAACTTTGAAAAAATAGGAAAAGAAACGTAAAAGCTCCATAGATGATTAAAAAATTATCATTATCCGAGAGAAGTCCGAGAGCTTTGGAAGAGCTGCTGCATGCAGCGGCCGCGGCCAGCGCGTCCATATACGGTCCGCGCGCGGACGCCTGCCGCCCACTTCCATCTCTTTTCCCGAAGTCCACGCTGCGTCCATATACAGTCCGCAGCGGACCATATTTCCGCTGCGGACTCTATACGGACGGAAAAGAGGACTGAATCCGCATGCGGTCCGCACGCCAACTACCTGTGTAACCGACTGAGCTATGGCGGCTGCGATCGGAGGCGGCAAGGAGGGCGTATAGGAAAGTGGGGGTTTTTGAGAAGATAGCGATAGGCACTAAGAGTTCGAGGCTGAAATTCAAACAGTGATAACTTCGATGAAAATTTACCTAGAAAAAATCTGAAAATAGAGGCAGAACGGAAATTTTGTTGGCTTTCTAACCATATAATACATTCCTGTAAAGTGAAAAATAAATAAATAAAACGTCAAAAAATATTTTTTCCAACTTTATCTTTTTGTTATTAAAAATTATATTCCAATTACACAAAAAACTAAATTTCAACGTGACATTACACTGATTCCAAACAGATTCTTCTAGAAGATGACGTGGAACTTTTTCCACGACTTCCCCCTTCTCTCACTATTCCCTCAGTTCCAGTGTTTGAATCAAATAAGCTTCTTTTCGATATATCAATATGAAAATGTTGCTTATCAATTCATTGCTCTTCATGCTCATCATAATTCAATCCAAAGCGGCGCCGCCGAATTTCAATAAATTGAGTTGGGCAGAGAACGAGAAGCGGCTCAAGGAGTGTGGAATAAAGTGAGTTTTATGGATGATATCTCCACCACGTGCAGAGCTATCAAAAAGTTGTTAACTACAGAAATGTAGTAAATTTTAAGGGCTACATTTTTGTAGTTGACAATTTTTTGATAGCGTTTGATCCTAGCGAGTTACAAACGTTTAAAGATGTAAGCAAGGTTAGAGAGAGAGAAAGAAAGGGGAGAGCGCAGACAGCTAGAGTGTCTAGTCCTATTTCACTAATTTTTGAGAAAACTTCCTTAAAGCATGAGAATTAAACAATATTATCCGTTTTGAGGCAAAGAGGAAAGAGCGCAGACAACCAGACACTCTAACTGTCTGCACCCTCCCTTCCCCTCTCTCACCCACCCACACTGGCTATACTTTAACGCGTTATATATCAAAAGGGAATGATGCTATCAAAAAGCTGTCAACTACAAAAATGTAGTAAATTTCAAGGGCTACATTTTTGTAGTTGACAACTTTTTTGTACGAGATCACCCTGAAAAGTTACAGTCTATCATTTTATACTGGAATTTTGTACCGATCCCCAAAAATATTCCTATTTCAGAAACCGAGTTGAACCTAAGGAAAGGTGGTTTGGCGCTTATTCGCCAGACAAGAATTTTTTATTCGATCGTCTTGGTGTCCTCATCTCCACTCGCCACGTGATCTTCTCTTATAGACAGTTCGATAAAATGGTCGATGTAAAAACAGAATGTCCAACTTTAACTATGTATGTTGAAAATGTTCGGTAATAGAGTTATATTAAATTATGTTTCAGGCCTTCTCCATTCGATCCCACTCCCCGGACTGATTCAATCCAATTTCCCAATGGCACTACGGGTTACATAAACAACGGAAAAGTTGGATTTTCTGAGTTTTAAATCCCCAGAAATTAGTATTTTTTCCAGAACTATTTGCTTGGAGATTGTAAAGTACCAGACACACCATTGAATGGAATAATTATTGTCGAACTAAAAGAAGATGTTCCTCTAGTGCCTGCCTGCGTGGGTGGTGAGTTTATCTTTCACTTTTCAGGGGAGTATTTCACATGGTTAGAAAGCCAACAAGATTTCCGTTCTGAATCTATTTTCAGATGTTTTCAAGGTGAATTTTCAGCCGAGTTGTAACAGTTTGAAGTTTTGCTTGAACCCTCCAACTCGTCGCCCCCCCCCTTTCAAAAACCCCCACTTTCCTATACGCCCTTCTTGCCGCCTCCGATCGCAGCCGCCATAGCTCAGTCGGTTAGAGCGTGGGTCTAATAAGCCCAAGGTCGCAGGTTCGACCCCTGCTGGCGGCAAACTCCTTTTTTCCTTTTTAAATGTTTTTTCCAGATGATGGAACCTACGAGAAACATGGGTCTGGTTTTCCGAAATTTAAAATAGAAGATATGGAAAATATACGTGACAATCTAACAGAAAGCGCCGGAAATGTGAGTCGTTTAAATTTTTATTAATTTTGATCCCCATTTTCAGCTAACTCAGCTAACCAATGACACTAATGGAGAGTATTTATGGGAACCTGAAGCAACGAATCCTCTCACAGCTAAGAAAAGCAAAGCGCTTGGAGGGAAAGCAATTTCGATTCCGGTGATTGTTGGTCAGTTGCGTGGTTCAACAAAGAGAGAAACTGTGTTTGGAATGGGATACGACTACAGTGCGAACCCACCTGGTGCTAACAAAAAACTAGCGGTCCATAGTTTTCAAAACAAGACCAAAGCGTTTTGTGAGTTGCTTGGCATTTGTGAAAAGTGAGTTGACTTTTTTTTGCAAGGTTTTGAGTTTTCTATCTCTGGAACTTGTAAGGTTATCAAAAAGTTGTCAACTAGAGAAATGTAGCTCATAAAGTTTACTCCATTTTTGTAGTTGACAACTTTTTGATAACTATCCATCCCCTGGAGATATCGTGCTCTGAAAACGTAATCCATATTTTACAGAGGCGCCCACCCACCTGATCCGCCGACAACTCCTACAACACCCACCACAACTGAACCTCCACCACCACCAACAACTCCAACAACTCTTCCACCACCAACTACTTATTATGTTCCAGCGATGGTTGAAGATGAGGAGATGAGAAGTTTCGAGATTCCATACGAGAGAAAGGTTAAGAAGGGAGGAAGTGCGAAGATTCAGATGATATGGATTCTGATAATTGGTTTTGTTTGGTATTGATGTGAAGAGTGACTGGGAATAAAGATTATTTTGTAAAATAAAGTAAGTTTTTGCTGGAATAAGATGGGACCTACCAAAACCCCTTCATTCACCAAAACATGGTAATGTGATATCTTTTCTGAAAGCTGAGAACACCTCCGATCTAGCCTAATTTCCAGATTTTTTAAAAGTGCATTTCGAACCGAGTTATTACTGTTTGAAATTCAAATTTCAGCCTCGCACTCTTAGTTACTAACGCTCCTCTCTCAAAAAGTGTTAAGAACTAGCGGTCTCTTTTTTAAATTTTCATTCAGTTGGCTTGGGGAGCCGTGACGGTATTAACGATCCAGATGACCTGGCCAGCCGTATGAGTCTTTGCCGATTCTTCAATTTTTTTCAAATTCAAAATAGGGAATCTGTTTGGTCTTATAAAAGCCACTTGGAAATCTTTTCACATAATTTTATTCAATTCTCATATCACTCAAAAATAGAAGACCATAATAGCAAGAAAGACGATCAGATTGAAGGCTCGGCTAGAAGAAGACAATGTGATTCCGAGCACGTCTCCATATTTACCACCTTTTGGGATTAACGATTTTTCAATTTTATTTGGAGCATACTCTGTCGGACCAAGAAGACATCCTCCAAGTGTAACCACCTCTTTCCCCTTAAATTTCGCTTCTTTTGGTCCTCTTCCGTCCAATATCTCCGAGCATCTAATTTCTTTCGAGCAACCAATTTTTTCAACTCCCCCCGTCGAAGAAGTGAACATATGGGTACTCGCCAAAAGCATTGAACAAATCCTCTTGCACGCTGTTCCATTGTAGCACAATCAAACTACGTTTCTTACAGTGCGCCTGGGTAATCTTTTTTTCGAGTTCAGTGTCGTAGGTCTGAAATTGTTTTTTTGATAACTCGCGATTGACTGATTCATACTATCTCACCAGGGGTTTGAATTCTTTTGAAACTTTTCTACGATCCGTATTTATTGCATCCAAAAGATTCTTTTGTTCATCCTTACTAAGACCTCCTAGTGTTGCTTCGACAGTGACGGAGAGAGCTGAAAACTATAAAGATTGAATTGAATGCGTTGATAAACTGACCGTAGAGCAGTATGAAGCCGAAGAGAAGTGAAGTCTTCATAGTGGAAGATGTCGTGTCAAAATAATTGAGACTGAAGTTTCTTTCTGATTTCGGATCTTTTATATGGAAATTTTGAACACAGATAAGGATCTGGGCTCTTTTTTTCTCAACTGTCATGGTTCTTGAATAAAAAATTGACGTGATAAAACCGTCATTCGTTGTAAGTGATAGTATTGCATATATTCCGAAAGCTGAGAAAATTTACTTTCTAACCCTATTTCCAATTTTTTTCTAGATTCATTTTCAGCCAAGATATTACAGTTTGAAATTAGGTCACACCTACGTCAAAAACCCCACTTTCCTATACGCCCTCCTGGCCGCCTCCGATCGCAGCCGCCATAGCTCAGTCGGTTAGAGCGTGGGTCTAATAAGCCCAAGGTCGCAGGTTCGACCCCTGCTGGCGGCAAATTTTTTTTTGATTTTCTATTTTTCGCCAGAAAAAATAGGTTTTATTTACAAATAAGTTGAAAACCAAATAAATGGAAACCAAAATAAACATTCACAATTTAAACGCCTTGAACATATTGATAAGTGAATGGCGTCGTTCCGAAAAGTCGTACTCGTTTTGGTGCGCCGAACCGGCCATAATCAGGGCGGATCTGGAATTTGAATTAGGTTTTTGCTACTATTATCCGTTTTGAGGAAAAAGAAGAGAGCGCAGACAACGAGACACTCTAACTGTCTACACTCTCCCTCTCTCCCTCTCTCGCATTTCCTTTACTTTAACGCGTCATATCTCAGAAGCAAAGAATGCTATCAAAAAGTTTTTAATTACAAAAATGTAGCCCTTAAAAGTCTCTACAATTTTGTAGTTGGTCATTTTTTGATAGCTTTAAAAGGTACAAAGTTATGACACTTCAAAAAGAGGACTAGAGAAAATGAGAGATGCAGAGAAGCGAGACACTCTCGTTTCTCTGCGTCTCCTGTCCATCTTACCTATGTACAAGTTCCCTCAACCTCGACGCTTCTCTTTCTCGATTAAGCTTCCGCATCATGATCACATGTGAGAAATATGTGTATAGTATGAACCCGATGACAGACCCCAAAATACAAAATGACATTAGTTGAGAGGATTTCGATTGGCTGAAAGTATTCGAATTTTTTTTTTGAAAAATTGTCGATAGAGCGCATTTACCGATAAGTATATGCCTTCCGTCTATCCCTATCTGTGAACGTTTTACCGTAATCCGGATGGTGTTGGGATTCATGGCTCCAGATGATCATCCGGCCCTCGTGAGCATCTCGCCAGTCGTTTTCTTTAAGAGTGATGAACGTGGAGGGGTCGATGCGTTTTTCCTGGGAAAATTGGGGTAGAAATGAAAAAATTCGATGAAAAAGATGGAGAGACGCAGAGAAACAAGAGTGTCTGAGTGTCTGCGCTCTCTCTTTCTCATGTTTTGTTTCAACGTCTGTAACTCACTAGGATCAAAACCTATCAAAAAGTGGTCAACTACAAAAATGTTGCACGTAAAATTTGCTACATTTTTGTAGTTGATCATTTTTTGATAAGTTTTAGTCCTAGCGAGTTCCATACGTTTAAAGACAGGGCTAGCAAAGGGGGAGAGCGCAGACAACCAGACACTCTAACCATCTGCACCCTCTCCCTACTTACCACTGGCTTCTTCTCATCTCGCTTCTCGATTGTCACATTTCTAATCAACTCATACTCGTCAAAATCGTCAGTAATATTCAGAATATCGAATAGTTTATCCAGATTCGTCTTGTCTTTTTCCTCAATAATCGGTCGACTCGTGACCAAGAGAAATGCAAATGAGAATAGGGCGAGGATGAGAAAAAGTGGAGAAGAATTCGACACTATCACCAACATACACCACCATATGCTGTTTTTCCTAAAAAATTGAAAAAGAAATCACGAAAAACGGATGGAGAAACGAGAGCATTTAGCTTCTCTGCGCTCTCTTTTTTTTCGAGGCGCTATAACTTTTGAGGGTTAAATGCTGTCAAAAAGTTGTCAACTACAAAAATGTAGGAAATTTCAAAGGCTACATTTTTGTAGTTGACAACTTTTTGATAAAATTTGATCCTAGCGAGTTACAGGCATTCAAACATAAAACATGAGGCCAGAGAGGGGGAAAGCTAGAGTGTCTAACCGTCGAAGTCCTTTTTAAAAAAAGTTTCTGAGGGAATTTACGGGTCCAAAGCACACAACTAGAACCAACCCCCGCTAACTTATCCCAAAAAAGTGTATAAATGTATGTCACTACAAATCTTTGTGATTCCCCCTCCTCTCGTCTTCAGGAAACAATTATAATATTTGGAGAGTCAAAAGAATATGACGGAGAAGGGGGGGGGGCCCCTTAAGGGGAAAAATCGAATGATGTAACAGAGAAGACGGGGAGGAGAGGGGTTGTCATTGACAATTCACTTTTTTTAGGACTCATAAATCAGGACATGTGTGTGTGTATACTAGTGGGGAAAAATCGAAAAAAAAAACAATCTGGAGTACTTGAAGCTAGACATATAAATTTTTCTAGTTGAAAAAAGAAAAAAATGACACATTTTTTCCAGGCTCAGCTCCAAAAACTGGACTAAGGAGACCTGCACAAGCAGTTTGAGAATCTTATGCCCTCTTTTGTGGGCGGAGCCTGATATTGGAATAAAAATGGAACATCTTCTTTTATATTGATTGACAATAGTTATTCCTCATACATAAATGTTTATCAAAATTGTAGGCCCCGTCCCCAACACAGAACCCAAATGACCAAATGACTGATACATCACTACAGCACACGGGTTTAAGGAGTCTGACATGAAGAATGAGTCCTCATTTCAGTTTTGGGGGCGGAGCCATGAATTTGAAGGAAATTCAAGAAAAATTTATATCACATATTCAATTTTTGGTATTTTACAAAAAATGTGTCATTTTTTTGGTTTTTTTGCAAAAAATGTGACAGACATGATTCCTTCAGAAGCCCTTCAATTTGTGATGGTGAGCATTGATATTTGAGATTTAAGGGATTAATAACAGGGAATGATCATCGAGAAGTGTCGTTTTGAGGATGATGATGATGATCGTTAGACATCTTACGGTAGAAAATGACGGATTTTGCACACCTTAGGGTAGTCTGAGACTGTAAACTCGATTTTTGACCAAAAATTGATTGCGACGAGTTAAAAACCCACAAAACCGGTGGATATTCAAAAAGTTACAATCGTCATAACTTTGCCAGATTTGACGATTTCTGGAATATTTTCATATTTTCGAATTCAGCGAGTCAAGACGCGTCGAATGAATCTAATAGTCCCGCCACGGAAACTACAGTACCCTTTTCCAAGTTTGGAGAAAAAAATCCAATTCTCACATGATTCATAAAAGAATGAGAAATAAAGTTTTGCGAATTACTCTCAATTTCCAAAACTCAAGTCGGAACGAGTAAAAAAGAAAAAAGCATTGGGATGGAGAAGCAGAACAAGAAGAATATCCGAAATTGCTCTCCCCTCATGTTGGCTCATAAAATTTTAATGCGACAAAAATTATGTTTTGTCTCGGATCGGATCAGATGAAGGAGGAGAAGAGAGGGAAGGAAGGAAATTAGTTTTCATATAGATAGATATCTTTAGTTGGGTGGAAATGGGATGGGAAACTTCGAAAAAGAAAATGTCGAAAAGAAAAATATCTATTAGCTCGGCACAGTACTTACAACTGCGCTCCACCGAAGCCGACTTTTCTCTGAGTCTCTCAATTTCGCACAAGATTTGCGGTAGAGCACGGCTGTGAGAATCGTGACGTATTAATAAATAAGGACTGGAAATTGGTGGTAGGTCATGAAACAGGTAATTGATTCTAAAGTTGTGAGTTTTGCAGACATAAAGTTAGAAACTGGTGGCCTAGTTTTGGGTCCCAAGAGGAAAATGGAAGATAATGTTATAAGAACTATTTTTTTAAAGCGGATATTCTCTAGGCGGAAGACGAAAAAATCTTGAAACGGTGGAGTTAACCTTTGTGCCAAACCTCCTTAGCATATCTAGAACGTTTTCACATGCTAAACCTTTTTTTTTGAAAAAAAACTATAAAATGTGAACAGGTGTTTGCCAGGGAGGAGGAGGTTGAAGAATAGAATTGACAATAAGACGTCATATGTACATAGAAATGGGTGTAAGAGTTGGGGGGAACGAGTCCCATTCAATAGGGTTCTTTTTTTCAAGAGAGGGAGAGAATGAGAGGATGGAGACACCCCCACCAACCTATTAATAGGCAATGGGAACGGAGGTTTTGAGAAGTTTTTGAGCGCTAGTAGCACTTGCTTTTTCTCTATTTTTAAGAAGTTTAATTGTCCTAACGGCTTCATTCTCGATTTTTTTTCTGTTTGGACTGAAACTCCTAGAGAGCGGTGGTCTAGAATCTCGTAGTTCAATAATCTAGCAAATTTAGAATGTGATTATTGTGGAGTTTCGTGATGAGACCCGAACCTAGTCAAGATTATATTCATTTGAAAAAAATCGGAAAATTTCCTCAAAGAGCATATCTGACTACGATATAACGCCTTTAAAAGAACCTTTATCTTCGAAAAGTTTTTTTTCCAAAAATTCAGAAAATTTTGATTTTTAGGTATATACAGGATGTGTTTAGTGGAAAACTTTAGAAATATACAAATTCCTGCAAAAAAAGTTACTTACTGCCTCAGAAAAACAGCGCTGAATCTTCAGAATCTCAGGATAGAGTAGTCAAACAGCAAGAAAATATAATAAACACGGTCTCGTCTCAGTTAGCCAAACCACAAGAAGAATATTAATAAACACTATAAATTAAAGATGACCAAATCCTCATCATAAGAAATCCCCTAGGGCAAGAGAGACCCAGACATCGGCCCCAAAAATTAGTAAATGAACAATAATATTTGATACTTTACTTAGTAATAAGAAGAACAATAAGAAGACAAAAAGAGAAGCCATACTAAAAACGAAAAGAGAAATCTGAGTGAGCAACACAACACAAAAAATGGCTTCTTCTCTCCTCGTCAAATTGACATATTCTTAAAGAGGAGGCGGACGGGGGAAATACGAGAGTCTATGAGTGAGGGTGGACGAATTTATTTGATACTAAATGTGAAAATGGGTATGGGCGGGGGGTTGTGGGAAGTGAAAAGTCATGATGATAGAATTTAGTTGGGGAAGGGGGGAACAGATATTTGAAGATGTCAGGGTAATGAAATTCGGAGAAGGAAGAGCACAAGAATATTTTTCAAAAAACAACTTTTTTGAAAAAAAATCGTGGATATGGTCTTGAGAACGAATAGCATTTTCGCCTTTAAAAAGTGGACAATACATAACTGGCGCGCCTTCGGCGCGTTTTTGTCTAAGGAGCTTGTACCAACATTACCTTGACAAACATGAATGGTGTCATCGCTGGCGCGCCTTTGACGCGTTTTTGATATGGAATAGATATTCAGAGAGATATTGTTTTTTGAATGCTCACAGTTTATAGATGGTTGGCGTGACTTTGGCGCTTTCTGACAATGGGGTGAAGAATACACATTGGGGTGCCTTTGAGGCGTTCTGAGTATGTCAGAGTTTAAAAAATCCTGACATTCGTGATTCTAAAACCGATATAAAAAACTTTTGAAACACTTTTTTTGACAAGTTTTGAATAATAGTTTGAGAATTCTTAAAATTGGAAGAAAGATATACAAAACACGAAAAAAGCCCAGTATGGCGTGCCTGAGGCGCTTTTCTTGACATAACATATGAAGCAATCATAATGTACTATTTCCTACTGTGAGGTCAAGAATTTTAATCAATTTTTAATTCATTCGTTCCATCTCTGGTGCCTCGAACACAATGCACTTTGAAAAGTGCACAAAATTCTAGTTGGCGGTCTCAGAACAGAATGTAACATGTATATTTGTACTACGGTATGCACCTTTAAACTGAATTACTGTAGTTTTTGTAGTGGGACCATAAAGGGAATGATTATACTCATTCAAAGCGCCTTGACTTCCTGAATCTGAAATTTTTGATTAAAACTCATTTAGGCGCCAACGACACCCCAGCTTTCCACAATAAATTCAAAAAAACAACAAACTAAGCATAGAGACACAAATTTCGTGTTTTTTCTGCTCTGTGAAAGGGAGAAATGGAAAAAGTCGTATCTCCCGTGGAGAAGAGCTCAAGTTTTATGACTGAAGTGGGTGGGATGTACTTGGAAAGAGAGACTCATCTCACTTTTATTTCTGGAAACTAACTAGGCGAGGGTATAAGGATTGTTCAACAAAAAAGGAATTGCAGAATTTTGAAAAAATTTGAAAAAAATTGAAAAAGTTTGTTTTTTTGAAATTGAAAAAATCTGGAATTTTTAACTGAAAATAACTGGAAATTGGCTGGAATACTAAGAAAGACATGGACTTTCTGAATATATAACAACCTTCATACGCTTTTAGCTGAGTTCCATAGATATCATGTCTGAAATTATGGATAAATTCTAAAATTTGAAAAAAAAACACTTTTTTTTGAAATTAAAATTTTTCTATAATTTTTCACTGAAAATGACTGAAAATTGGCTGGAATACTAAGAAAGACATGGGCTATCTGAATATATTACTCGTTTTATATAATAATGTCCACGTACGAATTTTCAAAATCAGATTGTCAAGACGCTTTGAATGAAAAACCTGTCAATCCACTGAAACCTTCGTATCTCGCTGTATTTTATCCCAATTTTTTCGATTTTTATATTTTCGGATTCAGCATAGTAAGACGCGTCGAATGAGTATAATCACGCCTATATTTGAGTCCTACCATGAAAACTACAGTAAGCAAGTTTAAAGGCGCATACTGTACTTTTTCTGGTCATGATTATACTCATTCGACGCGTCTTGACACGCTGAAACCGTTTGTGTGAGGTCCGTAAAGTTTCATTTTATTTACATTCCAAAAAAGCAATTTATAGATACAAAACAGATAATTACAAATCAATACTGATAATCGGTCAAAAACTTCTTCACTCGACTCCCTTTCGCATTCGTCGCCACACACTCGTACTCTCCCTTATCCCCGATAGAAGTCGGGTCGATTTCCAGATGCGACGATGTGGTATCACCATGGATGGAGAAGCGGATCTGAAAAACATTACTTTGAAAAAAAAATGGGAAAAAAAGGTTTGCCGCCAGCAGGGGTCGAACCTGCGACCTTGGGCTTATTAGACCCACGCTCTAACCGACTGAGCTATGGCGGCTGCGATCGGAGGCGTCAAGGAGGGCGTATAGGAAAGTGGGGGTTTTGCCGTATGAGTGACCTATTTTCAAACTGTAATAACTTGGCTGAAAAGGTATCTAGAAAAAATTTGAAAATAGGGTTAGAATAGCAATTTTCTCAGCTTTCAGAATATATGCAATACTCTCACTAAAAGCAATTATCCAACGAAGGGAATAAAAACTTTATCACGTCAATTTTCACTTTACAAACCAAATGTTGGACCGCAATACATTTCCGCCGTGAACTATTAACACCGAAAAACAGATAAATTTATTTTTGAACGACGTGACCTACGATGCTGGAAATTTCGTATAAAAGATCCAACAAGTCAGAAAAAACTTCAGTCTCAATTATTTTGACACGACATCTTCCCTCATGTAGACTTCACTCCTCGTCGGATTTATACTGTTCTACGGTCAGTTTATCAACACATTCAATTCAGAGATGAGCGGAATTATGTGTTCCGACATTTCATAAACCGCATTCCGCTCAACTCTGATCCAATCCAAACCTAAATAACAGTTTTCAGCTCTCTCCGTCACTGCTGAGGCAACAAAAGGAGGACTCAGTAAGGATGAGCAGAAGAAGTTTCTGGATGCAGTGAACAAAGATCGTAAAAGAGTGAATGCTACTTTCAAACCTCTGGTGAGATAGTATGAATTAGTCAATCGAAAATTATCAAATAAACATTTTCAGACCTACGACATTAGACTCGAAGAAGATATAACCGAGGCCCTGTGTAAGAAAAATTATTTGATTCGTTTACAATGGAACAGTGTGCTAGAGGGAGTTTTGAATGCTGGAGTTGACGATAGCCCATACGTTTCATTCTTCGACGGGAGAGTTGAAAAAATTGGTTGCTCGAAAGAAATTAGATGCTCGGAGATAATTGACGGAAGAGGACCAGGAGAAGCTGCGAAATTTAAGGGAAAAGAGTGGCTTACACTTGGAGGATGTATTGTTTATCCACATGATCATGAGATGTTCCGTCCAGATAAAATTACCTTATCGTTAATCCCAAAAGGTGCTAAGTATGGAGATTTGCTTGGAATCAAGATATCAGGGGAAGAAGTCAAGACAGGAACACCCACGTTCTCCGGAAACTCTTTCGGGCTAATTGTATTCCTTGCTATTATGGTCTTCTATTTTTGAGTGATATGAGAATTCGTTAAGGTTTTTAGACCTTAATTTACAAGTGATGAGAATTGAATAAAGATCTTAAAATCTTAATTTACACGTATTACACTAAAAGATTGAAAAATTTGCGTCTAATATTGATTGAATAATGCTGTTTTTGATGAATTGAGATAAACAGTTGTGGATTTCAATTTTAGGTCTTCGTAGTTTTTGATACAATGGAAATTAGAGTACTACTCCTTGGGTTGGCCATGAAGATGATGTTTTCGCACTCCAATTTTCATACTCCTACAGCCAAAGACTACTTTTTTGCCCAAGATACAGTACCGCTCAAAAGTATGAGGGTGTGTCATAGTAAAACTAACTGTGTTAGAAATTTTTTTTATGAGGTCAAACAGACCAAGAATTACACTTCATTTTTGTAATTGACAACTTTTTTGTACGAGCACTCGCAAGTAAGTTACATACCGTCAAAGTAATTTCTCCCTCAAATCGTCATATAATGCAATTTTTGAGCTGTTATCTTATACTGACCATAACTCTCTAGGCAGTGTCCGTAGAAAAAGGCTGTAAGCTAGAAAGATGGAGCTCATTTTTTGATCTGTACGATTCATTAAGAATCTACCTAATGGGACAATCAGTATTACCACGACACACTCTCAAAGTTGGACCATTTCAACTGAAAAAACCAAAACTTAATATACTTTTAAGCGGTACTGTATCACATGAAATGCCCACATTCTGGCTCAGTGAAAAACTCTGCAAAATTAGACCACATTTTCAGAATCAACGTGTTGAGAAGTACTTCATAGAATAAGAAAGCTCGGTCCTAGTCCGATAAGCGACGGAAGATTGTCATAACCAATATCTCACGGGAAACTTAATTTTTCGTGAACTTTCAACACCGAAAAACAGATAAATATATTTTTGGACCACGTGACCTACGATGCTGGAAATTTTGTATAAAAGTTCCAACAAGTCAGAAAAAACTTCAGTCTCAATTATTTTGACACGACATCTTCCCTCATGAAGACTTCACTCCTCGTCGGATTTATACTGTTCTACGGTCAGTTTATCAACACATTCAATTCAGAGATGAGCGGAATTATGTGTTCCGACATTTCATAAACCGTATTCCGCTCAATTCTGATCCAATCAAATCCTAAATAACAGTTTTCAGCTCTCTCCGTCACTGCCGAGGCAACAAAAGGAGGACTGAGTAAGGATGAGCAAAAGAAACTTATGGATGAAATAAACAAGGATCGTAGAAAAGTTTCACCAGCATTCAAAGATCTGGTGAGATAGTATGAATTAGTCAATTTATAAAGAATACCTTTCAGACCTACGACACTGAACTCGAAAAAAAGGTTGCCGCGTTCAAGTGTGATGGAGAGCCTCCGATTTGGTTGCAATGGAATAGTGTGACACAGGATTTCCGGAAAGAGGTTGATCATGGGCATGCCCCAAATTTTCAACTCTTCAACACGAGAGTTGAAAAAATTGGATGCTCGAAAGAAGTCAAGTGCACAAAGAAAATCGTAAAAGACCCAGAAATACCCGAGAAATTTGTTGGGAAAGAGATGGTTATGCTTGGAGGATGTTTTACCAATCCAATCGATAATACGGCGGATTCACTGGAAAAAGACTTTTCGTTAATCGAAAAAGAAAAAAAATATGGAGACGTGCTCGGAATCACATTGTCTTCTTCTGCCCGAGTCTTCAATCTGATCGTCTTCCTTGCTATTATGGTATTCTATTTTTGAGTGATTTAAGAGTTGATTAAGGTTTTTAGACCTTAATTTACAAGTGATGAGAATTGAATAAAAATTTTGAAATCTTAACTAACACGTATTACACTAAAAAATTGGAGAATTTGTCTCTAACATTAGTTGAAAAATGCAATTTTTCCCCAAGAATTCACTTAAAATGCATTTACATATCTTGGAAGCGTTCTGAAGGAAGGGAGCGGGGGAGGGAAGGATATGTGGCCTAACTTCAACATGTAGTAACTTGACTGGAAATGCAACTAGAAAACATTTGGAAATGGGGGGGGGGGAGATAGATACAGTAGTAACAGTATTGTTCAAAAGATTGTAAACTTTGGTCGTTTTCAGTTGAAATTGGCCAACTTTGAGAGTATGTTACGGAAACTAATTGTCTCATCAAGTAGATTTTTATGGGATCAAAGAGACCAAGTCTAGAACTCCATTTTTGTAGTTTACAACTTTTTTGTACGGGCACTCCCTAGAGAATTACACACCGACAAAGTAATTTCTCCCACAAATCCGTCAATTTAAGTTGAAAAGACTGCAATTTTTGAGCTGTCGTCTTAAAATAACCATAACTATCTAGGGAGTGTTCGTACAAAAAAGTTGTCAACTACAAAAATGGAGCTCTACTTTTGATCTGTAGGATCCATAGAAACATTTACTATGTGAGAAAATTAGTGATACCGTAACACCCTCTCAAAGTTGACCAATTTCAACTGAAAACGGCAAAAGTTTACAACCTTTTGGACGGTACTGTATTTTCTCAGTTTCAGAATATATGTAATACTTAAAATGTTTTTTCAACGGAGTGAATTACGGCTTTATCACGTCAGTTTTTTATTCATGAACCATGGCAGTTGAGAAAAAAAAAGAGCCCAGATCCTTATCTCTGTTCAAAAAGATGAAAACTGATGAACAGAAATTCAGTCTCAATTATTTTGACACGACTACTTCCCTATTGGATATGAAGGTTCTTCTGGGAGCTGTCCTTGTCCTCTTCTACGGTTAGTTTGGGCTCCACCCACCATGCTCCCACTATGTTCGAGCGCACTTACAGTGCCCCTAACAGTTTCGATTTCCAGCTTTCTCCGTCACAGCAACTAAAGGAGGTCTCAGTAAGGACGAGCAAAAGAAACTTCTGGATGCACTGAACGAAGATCGTTTGCGAGCACAACAGGCTTACAAGAGTATTGGATTCGCACATTTGGTAAGTTCTTGTTCCGAGCCAACAGGTTCAATATTTTTCGATTAATTTCAGACCTATGACTTGGAGCTCGAGAAGAAGGCTGCAGCATTTAACTGTAAGCCGGAGAGCTATTCTTCAGGCGTTGCATTGTCTGCATTGCAGTGGAATAGTGTTGGTGACGAAATATATGAGCATATCATCCACAAAGGAATCGTTACAAATGTTGGTTTATTCGACTGGAGGCAAACTAAAATTGGATGCTCAAAAGACGTCACGTGCAAAATGACAATTGAAAAAAGTCACGAATTACCTGACAATCTTATCGGGAAAGAGCTCGTTAGTGTTGGAGGGTGCATTCTTGGTCCGCTTACCACTGATATGTTCGAAGGAGAAAAACGGGCGGCTACCAAAATGGGGTTACCGAAACCGTCGAAATATGGGGATTTGCTTGGAATCCAGATATCGTCAGGGGAAGAAGTCAAAACAGGAACACCCACTTTCTCCGGAAATTCTTTTGGGCTAGTTGTCTTCCTTGCTATTATGGTATTTTACTTTTGAGTGATATGAGAATTGAATAAAGATTTGTGAAATGATTTCCAAGCGGGTTTTAAAAGACTAAACAGATTACCCACTTTCAAATTGAACATATCTAAAAATCGGCAAAAACTGATACGGTTGGCTAGGTCATCTGGATCTTTAATACCGTAACGGCTAACCCAAACCCCAACCCAACTGAATGAATATTGAAAAGAGACCTCTAGTTCTACCAGCTGTGTATTTGAGTTGATGAATGTGGAGATAGTATTTAAGGTACACGGTTGATTACTCAAATGAAAAATCACGCTTTTACTGTTTCCGAAGTAGCCTCACGCCAAGTGTATTCATTCTTTTACTTTTGAAAAATTACATATCCGCCGTGAACTTTGAACACCGAAAAATAGAAACATATATATTTGAACGGCATGACCGAGGAGTCTAGATAATTTCCATATATAAGTTCGAAAAATCAGAAAGAAACTTCAGTTTCAATTATTTTGACACGACATCTTCCCTCATGAAGACATCTCTTCTCTTCGGCTTCATACTGCTATATGGTGAGTTTATCTTTCGATTTCACATTCGATTCAATCCTAACAGCCACCTACTCATAATGTGTTGGAGTGCACTTACATTATCACTAACTGTTTCTATTTTCAGTTCTCTCCCTCACTGCCGAGACAGCAAAAGGAGAACTCAGTAAGGATGAGCAGAAGAAACTTCTGGATGCACTGAACAAAGATCGTAAGGAAGTGTTTAAAGGGGGACTGCGGTATTCCAAAAATTGAGATTTTTTGATATGGATCTACTCAGAATTTTATAGAAAAGAAAAAAGTCTCTTGGAGCTAGGTCCGAAAATTAGTCTAAAACGAGTTATGAGGCTTCAAAATGTCAAAAAAGGGCCCCTCGCCGTGAAAAATCACCTTATATTTCAATGTAAAATGCCCTCGCCGTGAACGTGAAAAAGTGAGTATTCGGAGAGTAACGCCGTGAACTCTCTTTTATCAGATTCAACTGCTCAAATGAGGAAGTATCTTCATGGATATGAAGTCTTTGACTGGAATTGACCTAAATAAATCGAGAAAACAATCGAGAAACTGAGAACTGTCGGAAGAGAGTTGGAGAAGTTCCCTATTGGAGCGACACGAATACAAAATATTGCGATCTTCAACGGCTGAGATCCCAGTATCTTACAACAATGAACCGAGTTATATCCTAGTCGAAAAGAAACGCAACAAAAAAAACAAAAAAGTTATGTAACCGAATGAAATAACTATACTTTTCCAATGGTGCAAAGTTCTTATTGTTTTCTTGAATTATTTCGGTCAATTCCAGCCAAAGACTCCGTGATCATGAAGATACTTCCTCATTTGAACAGTTGAATATACTGATAAAAGAGAGTTCACGGCGTTACTCTTCTAATATTCACTTTTTCACGTTCACGGCGAGGACATTTTACATTGAAATATAAGGTGATTTTTCACGGCGAGGGGCCCTTTTTTGGCACTTTGAGGGCTGATAACTCGTTTCAGATTAATTTTCGGACCTAGCTGCAAGAAACTTTTTTCTTTTCTATAAAATTCTGAGTAGATCCATATAAAAAAATCTCAATTTTTGGAATGTCCCCCTTTAACACAGTCCCCCTTTAACACATTTAATGTTTCATCAAGCGATTTGGTGAGATAGTATGAATTAGTCAATCACAAATCAATAATGAAAAATATTTCAGATCTACGCCACTAATCTCGTAAAAGAGGCTTCCGAGTTGGAGTGTGACACAGCTGGTGCAGTTTGGTTACAATACAACAGTGTGGCATATGATTTCTGGAATGAGGTTTATGGCATTAAGGGTGGGATGGCTCCACGTGTTCGATTCTTCGACTTGAGAGCCTACACAATTGGATGCTCGAAAGAAAGCAAGTGCTCAAAGACAATTGAAAAAGAATACATGGGAAGAATAATACCTGAGAAGTTTGTTGGGAAAGAGATGGTTATGCTTGGAGGATGTATTATTGGTTTGAAGGAGAGTAATGATCATTCAAGGCCAGTAAATGAAATTTTCGAATCCCCGGCTATACCAAATGCTAGTAAATATGGAGATTTGCTCGGACTCAAGCTTTCGTCGGTTGTGAGGAACACGGATGCAATCGAGGGTGTCACATCGGGAAGCGGAAACTTTTTCAATTTCATTATCTTTCTCGCTTTTTCGCTTTTTTGCATTTGAATAATGAGAATTGAAATAAAATAAAATGAAAGAGAGAAGCTTGTTTCGTTTCTTCCAAAGAACTCAATTAAACTTTAGAATTACAGAGGGAAATAGTCCAAATTATAGATGAAAGACAAAGTCTTGCTCGATATTTCTTGATTGTGATAAAGTGTTGGTTACTTGGACATTAGAATTCCTCTTGAAGGTTTACCGGCTACGAGCTTTAGTTGGTTGAAGTATCAGCTGTGGCAAAGTGTTTACAACTGCGCTCCACTAAAATCCCCTTCTGAAATGTCTATTTTTCTCTAAGTCTCTCAATTTTTATGTCATCTGAATTGTTAATATCGTCACGGCTCCGTCAAACCACATGATACCGAAAAACCTGTAATAGAGGAGCATCTAGTAAACTCGGTTCGCAGCGGTATACCTCGATTCCCATAGGAAATATAAACAAACTGTAAACTAACAAAATATAGCTTAATATTCAAATAATCATTTTTCAATTGAAAACACTAACGTATCCTCGAAAACAGCCGAGATAGAAAGTTGCAAACTCTTGTTAGCAAGTGCTCCTCTTTTACAGGTCCTAGGGTAGTATTCAAGGTTCTTGTCACGGCGGCTCATCCAAATGTCAAACTGCGAAACAATTCCTGACTAACCGCACGCCAATTTTTTCATTTTTTTAAATCTTTGTACCACATAATTTTTCTCCGTGAACTTTCAACACCGAATAATAAATAAATATAGTGTTGGACCACGTGACCTACGATGCTGGAAATTTCATATACAAGATCCAACAAGTCAGAAAAAACTTCAGTTTCAAATATTTTGACACGACGTCTTCCCTTATGAAGACTTCACTCCTCGTCGGCTTCATACTGTTCTACGGTAAGTTTATCAACACATTAAAGTTCATCCTGACAGCCTCCCACTCATAATGTTGTGGAGTGCGCTGGCAATATTACTAACTGTTTCAATTTCCAGCTCTCTCCGTCACGGTCAATGCAGCGAAGGGAGGACTCAGCAAGGATGAACAGAAGAAACTTCTGGATGAAATTAACAAGGATCGTATGGCTGCATTTGGTGGTGAATTGGGAAAGATGGTATGAATTAGTCAATCAAAAATTAATAACGAAAAAATTAAGACTTACGACACTGAACTCGAAAAAAAGGCTGCCGAGTACGACTGTGTGAGAAGTCCTCCAGTTTGGTTACAGTGGAACGGTGTGGCACAGGACTTCTGGGATGAGGTTGATCCTATGCATAACCCAAATCGTCGGTATTTCGACTTTAGAATTCACTCAATTGGATGCTCGAAAGACATCAAATGCTCAACGACACTCAAAAAGGACGCAAGAGTACCTGAGAAATTTGATGGCAAAGAGAAGATTACAGTAGGAGGATGTTTTATTGGTCCAATGGTTCATGAGGCGGATAAAATAAAAATTGACAAGTCGGTAATCCCAAAAGGTGCCAAATATGGAGATTTGCTCGGAATCACATTGTCTTCCTCTGGCCGAGTCTTCAATCTGACCGTCTTTGTTGCTATTATGGTATTCTATTTTTGAGAGATATGAGAAATGAATAAAGATTTGTGAAATGATTTCCCAGTGGTTTTTATAAGGTTACATTAAGAACCAAGTAATATACTGCTGACTGAGTCATCTGAATCCTTCATGGCTCACCCCAACCCCAATCCACGGATCCGATATTTAATAGGCTTGATTACCGGGAAAAACAAATTCCAGAGGATTAAAAATTTACTATTAGTTTTCTTTGATCCTTTTATCATAAAGTTTTCCTCCGTGTTAGATGAATATATTTTTGGACGACGTGTCCTACGATGCTGGAAATTTCATTAAAAAAAGATTCAACAAGTCGGAAAGAAATTTCAGTCTCAATTATTTTAACACGACATCTTCCCTCATGAAGACATCCCTCATCTTCGGCTTCATACTGCTCTACGGTAAGTTTTAAATTTCTAAAAAATTTCCAAAAATTGTCAAAAATCCTATGCATGCTTGAGTTTTATCGATATGTGAAAACAAAACTAGTCAAAAATTCGACTTTTTTTGCAAAAAATCGAAAAAAAATTCATAAATTCAAATTTTCGTTCAGTCACCCGGCCCGTTGCAAATCTGCCTTTACAGCAATCTTTATAGTTTTCAGCTATTTACGTCACTGCCAAGGCAGCAAAAGGAGGACTCAGTAAGGATGAGCAGAAGAAACTTCTGGATGCAATAAATGAGGATCGTAAAAAAGTGGATGGAAATCTCAGAGATCTGGTGAGATTGTATGAATCACAAATTCAAATAAAAAAATTTCATATCTACGACACAGAACTCGAAAAAGAGGTTGCCGAGCTCGTCGACTGTCAAGATTTATCCATTTATCATATGGTTTGGTTACAATGGAACAGTGTGGGAGAGGAATTATATAACTCTGGAAGTTCCATAAGCCCATATTATCAACTCTTCGACAAGGAAATTGACAAAATTGGTTGTTCAAAAGAAATTAGATGTTCCAAGATACTTAAAACAAATCAACGTGTTCCTGAGAAATTTGATGGGAAAGAGTTGGTTAGACTTGGAGAATGTCTTCTTGGTCCGGATTTGAGACTTCCAAATAAGGTTCCCAAAGAATTAATGCCAAAAGGTGGTAAATATGGAGATTTGCTCGGAATTAAAATATCTTCATCTGGCCGAGTCTTCAATCTGATCGTTTTCCTTGCTATTATGGTATTCTATTATTGAGTGATATGAGAATTGAATAAAGAGTTGTGTGACGATTTTCCAGCGGTTTTTATAAGGTTACATTAACAATCAAAGACTGATACGTTGGACTAAGTTATTTGGATATTTCACGGCTCACCCCAACAAAGCGATTTTGTAAAATCACAATAAGAACCAAGAAATATACTGCTGACTGAGTCATCTGGATCCTTCACGGCTCACCCCAACCCCAGCCCATCCGATATTTAGTGGGCCTAACTTTTCCAAAACAACTATTAATCGATCATTCACTTCTGTGAATATTTCGGCTGACCTCCCGCCGAACTTAATTTTCTTATTACAGAACAACTTTCCACCATGAACTATTAACACCGAAAAATAAAGAACAAGGCATTTGAACGACATGACCGAGGAGCCTACATAATTTCCATATAAAGGTTCCAAAAAACAGAGAGAAACTTCAGTCTCAATTACATTGACAAGACATCTTCCACCATGAAGACTTCACTCTTCGTCGGCTTCATACTGCTCTACGGTAAGTTTGTCAACACATTAAATTCAGTGATGAGCGGAATTCTGTCCTCCGCAATTTCAAAAACCGCATTCCGCTCAACTCTGATCCAATCCAAACCTGAATAACAGATTTCAGCTCTCTCAGTCACTGTTGAGGCAGCAAAAGGAGGACTCAGTAAGGATGAGCAGAAGAAACTTCTGGATGCACTGAACAAAGATTGAGCCAGTGTGCAAGCCCAATAGGCTTACCGTGGTGCGACATTCCAACAATTGGTAAGTTCTTCAAGGAAAGTCCGCTGGGAGCATGGCGACTACTACGCGGAATAGTCACTATTAGGATTCTATTTTGACTACTAGTTAACAATAGTTTTTTGCTTTTTTGCTACCTTGGGAATAGGTCTATCAGCTTAGCCATAGCTCACGAGCTCCGAGCCATTAGGTGCTACTGATGGCACACCTTGTCTTCAAAATTTTTTGAATAATTTTAGACCTACGACTTGGAACTTGAGAAGAAGGCTGCAGCTTACGACTGTAAAACGGCGAGTTCCTCTTCAGGCGTTATAATAAGTGCACTGCATTGGAATAGTGTCGGGGACGAAATATACGCAGAGTTGATCAAAAAAAAGGATATCGGTGTTGGTTTATTCGACTGGAGGCAAACTAAAATTGGATGCTCAAAAGACATTACGTGCAAAATAAAAATTGAAGAACGCCACGAATTACCTGCCAATCTTATCGGGAAAGAGCTCGTTACTGTTGGAGGGTGCATTCTCGGTCCGTTTACCACTGATTTGACAGGCGAAGAAAAACTGATGGCTTCCAATTTGGAGTTACCGAAACATTCGAAATATGGAGATTTGCTTGGAATCAAGATTTCTTCATCTGGACGAGCATTCAATCTGATTGTCTTCCTTGTTTTACCGGTTTTTTTATTTTTGAGTGATATGAGAATTGAATAAAGATTTGTGTTATGACTTAGCACCGGTTTTTCAAAGATTACTCACAGAATCAAACACAGCACCCTATTTTGAATCAAAAAAGTTGGAAGGACCGACTAAATCTATTAGAGAACCAGTTAGAAGCCGATGGTCGGTGACATGTTTCTACTGTGATCAAATCTCTGCTGTTCTAATAAGAACGAGTTGGAGCCATGCCAATATATGAATGTTGTTTAAAATAAAGGTAGGGAACGTGAGTAGAAATTAAGTGTGCATTATTAAAGCCATGACCTCCACCATAATAAAGAAAAATCTGGTTTAAAACTAGGATTGGATCCAAATCGTTATAATGTTCAGTTGCATTAAAACCACAGGATTGTGAAAATCGAGACAATTGGCAACCGGACGTTTCAAAACCATGACGTTTTAGCACTAAGGGTGAATGAATATAATGAAAATCATTGTTTCCTCCTAGCGTTCCCTTTCAAAACGTCCCTGAGCCAGAAAAAGAGTTTTAGGTTTAGAATAACTAGTAAGGGCTTGAGAATACTGGATAGCTAATAACATGAAAAACAACAAAAATTCCCGTTTTTTTCAATTTTTGAGTAAAAACGGTTATTTTGTAACTTTGTTCAAATCACTACAGACACAGCCCCCCTAACCAACATACCGTCCTATTATGATCCGGATTCACTTCCACACCTCTATGATACCACACAATTCTGGGTCTCGGTGTCCCACTCGCTTCACAGAATAATTTCAGTTTGTAGCCAAGACGGAAGTCTTGCTTGAAATATGACGATCGTCCGATCTTTGGGCTTCCCTGCAATTAATTTTTCTTGAAGGGTGCGCCAGAGGCACGCCAGCCTTGAAAGACAAAAACTCACATTAGAATGGTCGGTGAAATCCAAGTCCTCTAGTTGGGTTGATTTGGAAGTCGCTATAATTGGTACCACACAAAAAACCAGAATAATAAAAAAACGAATCATGGCTTAGGTCATTGTAGTCAAAAACCTGAAAAAAGAGAAAAAATTTGAACGTTTGTGCTCGGTGAGCTCTAATCTCTGAGTCTTTCGGGGGGATACACGAGAAATAAATTGATTAATGAGGTGGAAGGGAGGGCACTTTTTGGGAGGAGAAGTGATGTGGGTTTAAGGAAAAAAAGAGGAGTGTTCTGGGAGGATTTTGATTAAATTGGGGAAAGAATTGAAATGGGGTGAGAGACGCAGAGAAACGAGACACTCTAGGTGTCTGCGTCTCTTTGCACAGTCGTGGGGCTTAAAACGCCTGTATCTCTAAAGCTCTAATAGTTATCAAAAAGTTGTTAACTAATAAAATGTAGAACATTTTAAGGGCTACATTTTTGTAGTTGACAACTTTTTGATAGCCTCGCTAGTTTTTGAGATATGGAGCTGAGAAGCAAAGGGGAGAGAGTTCAGACGCAGAGAAGTGAGACGCGGATATTTTTGATTATTGTCTAAAAAATTAATACAATTTATGATTATCAGATAATATAAAAGCCTGGAGCGCCTTGGGCGTGTTTTGGGTTTTGAAGAAAATGCAAAAAAAGTCCCAATAATCAGTTATATTACTCGGATTAAAACTTTTAGAATTCCTGTCTGGTGCCTTTCGCGCGTTCTACACATGACACAATTCACTACGAGACGGACTATTAAAACAACGTTTTTTTTCTTTTAAAAATGGAGCAATTTTCTCCAAAATGAAGCACAAAAGGTTGCGTTTTGTTGAAAAGCTTGACCCGATATAAAAAGAAATCCGTCAGTTTCCCAAAAGGAATGGAAAATAGGGGAGAGTAAAGCGCTCGATTCAATTTCCCTCCTCCTCCTCCTGGGGAGAGCCGGGAGAAGAGAGGTTTTTTTTCAATTGACATAAAAGTGAAGTGTAGGTTGTTTTAGGGAAGGAAAGGGGGGTTTCGAAATGAGACAGAAACAAGAAAAGTAGGAGTAAAAGTCGGGGAGGAGAGGAGAGAGTTAATCCCCTTTTACATGTGTTTTAGGCATGAAGGGGGGGGGGTACTACTAGGATTATAGAAGTTCTGGGGAGGAATGAGCATGAGAAGGGAATGGGGAGATTATGATAGAAGCTGTAGCATAGAAAAGACATGGGTCATTAATTTTATACATACATAGGAGGGGGAGGGATTATTGGTAGGGCGAGTAGAGACTTTGAGAAGGGGTCGCTAGTAGGAGTGATCTGACATAGAAACGTACAGATACAGTATCGTCCAAAAGGTTGTAAACTTTGGTCGTTTTCAGTTAAAATCGGCCAACTTTGAGAGTATGTTACGGTAATATTAATTGTCCCATTAAGTAGATTTTTATGGGATCAAAGAGGCCAAGTCTAGAGCTTCATTTTTGTAGTTGACAACTTTTTTGTACGGGCGGTCCCTAGCAAGTTACACACCGACAAAGTAATTTCTCCCACAAATCCATCAGTTTCAGTGGAAAATGCGATTTTTGAACTGTCATCTTAAAATAACCATAACTATCTAGGGAGTGTTTGTACAAAAAAGTTGTCAACTACAAAAATGGAGCTCTACTTTTGATCTGTAGGATTCATAAAAAATTTTACTATGTGGGACAATTAGTAATACCGTAATACCCTCTCAAAGTTGACCAATTTCAACTGAAAACGGCAAAAGTTTGGACGGTACTGTACTGGAATTGAAACACTCTTTTATTCAGACTTGCAAAATATCGTCCCGGAGTCTGAGAAGGTGCACAATTTTTACAATTTTTTTCAAATTTTCAATGAAAAATAGTCAAAAACCCAATGTACGCTTGAGTTTTTATTGACATTAAAAATTAGTGGAAAATTCAACTGTTTTGAAAAAAATTCAAATTTTCAAAATTGTGGTACGGTATAAAATTGCTTTGTTACACGTTCATGTACAGAACAATATAAAATGTGGATGAAAATAAAAATATACAGTTCTATAATTTTTCAGGAACCTACAAAAACGCCAGACAGGTATGGAATTCTTTTTATTTTCGAGGTGGCGTATCAGCGGCCGATTTGGAATTCCATTGGAAAGATCTTGACCATATGAAAAGTTTGAGAGCTCATAATTTGGCTTGCAAAGACATTTAGCCGGTTTTGACCGCAGAAATGGATTCCCCGTAGTTGAAAGTACATATGACCAAATTTATAGAACGTTTGAAAACCGCGTGTCCAAAACTTGCCCTGTTAGAAAAAAATATCAGGCTACCCCAATCACTTTCTCAAAAACCCACTATCGTACCTCCTAGAACCCAAAAAAACTCCTCAAGCCAACTTTAAAAAATAAAAAAACTTCTCCATTGAAACAGAACGAAACAAAAAAAACATTGTGAGTAAATTTATGCACATACATTCTCTTCTTCCCTTTTCTCTTCTGCCTCTCCTCATCAAAAAGTGACGAGTCGATGACTTCTCCCTCCTTTTCATATTCTTCTAGGTTCCCCCCACTTCTTTTTGGGAGAAAAAAGAAGAGAAAAGAAGAAGAAGAGGCTGGGGTGACGTGGGCGCGTTCTGCGAGAAGTTGAGAGGCTGGGGCGCCTTAGGCGCTTCAAACTTCATGAAACGACTCTGGCGCGCGTTTGGCGCACAGTTTGAGGGTACAAAAACAGTTTGCAAACTGAAATTTCAGGATGGCGTGCCTTTGACGTGCTTTCTCAGCACCTCGAATCCCTCGTAAAGACGACTGGCGCGCCTTCGACGCGTACAGTACCCGATTACTCATTTCAAGACTCTCATGTTCTCCAAAAAGAGTACACAAACCATAATTCTATTTTCAGAACATCATCAACTCTCTTTCTCTTTCTCGAATACAATACATCGTGAGCTCTTCAGAATACACAATCGACCATCTCTCCCCACAGACTAGTTATGTGAACAGTGTGCAAATAGACTCTTGACACATAGTGGAGCTGACCGCCCATACTTAGTTTCTAAAGAACACACACACATAGACACTGTCATCGTTTACTCTTTCTTTACATTTTCGATACTCCAGGTGTTGATGACTCGGTTCGGATATTTTGATAGTTTTGTACTTTTAGAAGTAATGAAAAAAATTCAAATGTTCATCTTCAGAAATATTTATCATTAGAACGGAAATTTTTTGCTGATTTCAAATATGTACTCTGTTATTCAGAGAATTATCATCTTCATTATTTTTTCGGAACTTTTAAACACATTTTATGAAATACTGCGGACATTCTACAAGAGTTAGATAGTTTTGTAAAATTACTGTAATCTCTATTAGAGTTTTTTATTCTTTTGGAGTTATCAGGCGCGACCTACATCATCAAAAAGATGAGAAAACGCTGATTTCAAATATATATTCAGTTTTTGCTCTCGATGTCTGGTATTCGAGAAAAATGAGGTCAAAGTTCGGATCATCCTTGTTTTCCTCGAATACCATGCCTCCTGGGCAAAAACAGAAAATATATTTGGAATCAGCGGGAAATCAGCTTTCCAATAATGTAAGGAAAGCCTTGATTATATTTATTTACTTATCTTGTGCCATATCGTTCCTATGTTCAACTCGAATGTAACTATTTTCAGATTCAGTTTTAAAAATGGGAACTACAATGTTCATCGTTTTCCTCACGATTCTCGGAATGGTCAAGACACAATTTATGGGATATCCATATGACTATAGTTCTATGTTTTCTGGTGAGTCAAGGAATATAGTTGGGTTTAATGTAAAACCCTCCGGACTCTAGTCTCACATTTTTATGGAAATTTTGATATGATTGAAAACAAAATTTAGAGTTCCAGCAGTCTTTAAACTTTTCTAGAGCAATTAATTAATTATTTGGCAAGGCCAAGCCTTTTATATGACAACCAGGAAAAGAAAAATTAACTTGTTAGAAAGACATGATGGTGGCATAAAATTACTTAGTAATTACAGAAACTCAAAATAAAAAAAATCAGATAGATCCAGGACAAATAAGTTGGTGTTCAATGACTAGGATTAGATTTACCTGTTTAATAAAATTTAATTTCCAGTTTATTTAGTTTGTCAACCAGGAACATAAGGCTCAACAACTTGTGCATACCTTGTCGTTGCTGACTCAATTTCTCATATTCTTTATCTGACGGAATTGAATTTTTCGGGGAGGGAAATGTTTGAAAACGAACATGAATATAAAAGAAACCAGAAAGATTGAAAGTTCAAGTCTTCACTATTCGTAGAACTCAAAAATGTTCAGCGACCGCGCTCTAATGAACTATTTGCAATTGGAAGATTTAAAAAAGGAAGTCTAACGTTCTATAAATTTGGCCATGGGTACTTTTGACCACGGGAAATCCATTTCTGTAGTCAAAATCGGCTAAATGTTTCGGCGAGCCGAGTTGTGAGCTCTCAGCGTTAACCTTCTTTTTACATGGAATTCTTAATCGGGGAATACGGTAAAAGTACAAATCAAAAATGATTTGAGATATTTTGAGTTCTGCTGGAAAAAGAGCAAAATGGGAAAGTGCTGAAAATTCCAGGCTACACCGGCTACAACCCAATGATGTCGATGACCAACACCATGGGCACCGGTGCACTTGGCATGAACACAATGGGCATGAACACCGGCTTCGGCACATTCGGCACGGGGCTCGAGAGTTTATACGGAGGAGCCCAGGGTATGGGGCAGCAGCAGGCATTCGGAGCGTATAATCCGTATGGGAACGGCATGTTCAATTTCGGTGGGTTTTTCATACATATAAACGGCGAAAATTGGGAGGAGGAAATTCGGAAACGGTCCCCTGGGATAGGGGTGGGGGTGAGTTTATATTGAATTATAGCGTTTCGAGGAAAATGTTTCCATAGTTTTTTCATAAAAATTGATGAAAGCCCAAAATGTCCAAGAATCCGCTGTTTGAGGTTCTACAACTCAAAAACTCTTGTTAGGTCAAACTTTTTAAGTATTCTGACCGTTTTTTACCCATTTTTATCCTTCATATGGATCAAAATGCAGCTTTCTGGAGAACTTTGACGAATCTGAGTCAGTTTTTTGCCTAAAACGCTTAAAAGTCCTACTTTTGAGCCTTTCAGAAGGTTTACAACCTCAGAAAATGATTTCAGGTTAATTTTCAGGCCTCTTTCCCAATTTTCCTCCTAAAACCCATTTTTCCCCTCCCAAAACCCCAAAATAATCAAAAATTGCCAGGAAACAATGGAATGTTTGGACAGAATGCGTTCGGCACCGGCTTCAATAACAATATGTTTGGAGCAGCAACCGGAGCAAATAATGGTGAGCAGCATGATGAGTAAGAGAAGGAGAAGAAGAAGCATCTCCTTTTTAGGTTCTCACTGATACATTATTCATGATATGTATAGGAGATGAGGGACGAAGAGGGAAGGGTGTTTCAGAATTGTGAATTATTAGACTCTGCATATCCGACATTTGGTAATTGTGAAAAGGCTAATTAGGATTATGCATACATTTAGGACAATTTCAGACTATTTCAGACCGAAAAACTCCAAAAAATTGAGGGAAAAGTGGTTGAGAATCCTTAGTAAGCTATGACTGGTTAGGATCACTCAAAACGCGCAAACGGTGCGCCAGACTGAAGTTTTGTGATTTTAGTATGCTAAGCAAGATTGAGTATCACCCAAATATCATCTGAGTTTGTGACAATTTGGCAGCTTTGAACAAATTTATTTTTTTCAAAACATTTATTCCATAATTCCAGGTCTCTTCGGAGGTGTCCAACAGCAAGCAGCGCAGACAATGAACACAGGATTCCAGAATACACAACCAATGAATACTCTAAACAATGGAAACACGATGAAGGCGTATGGGAGAAGAAGTACTGGTGAATTTAGTGGGCGGGATATTTGGGGAGTTATTGAACGTGGCCTATATTACTGGACATTTCCAACTGATTTTGTTGGTTTTCTGGTCCAAAATTGCTTAGAATCGTCTGAAATTAGGTGAAATCGTTAGCCATTTGTTCAAATATGACCAATCTGAATGTATTTTTGACAGGTTTGAATTGGTTTTTCAGCGGATACCAACCCAGACAACCGCTGATTTTAAGCGCATTATCCTTCTCCTGCTTTCAACTCTCTTATCTCCCCAGCCTTAATAGTCATCTAAAAGTGGTCAACTACAAAAATGTAGTCCTTGACATTCACTACATTTTTGTATTTTTTTTTTTTTAAACTTTTTGATAACATTCTTTCATTTTGAGATATAACGGCTTAAAGTAGAAGTAGTGTTGTGAGAGAGGGAGAGGTGAGGGTGCAGACAGTTAGAGTGTCTGCTTGTCTGCGCTCTTTTTTTCTTACAGAAATCACAATTTCTTTTGTCTATCTCTATTTTACTATATTTCCAGCTCAAAACTTCAACAACAACAACAACTACGCTCCTACCCGAGTAGGTCAAGGAGGTTGTGGTGGTGGAGTTACTGGAGGATTCGGAGGTGGATGTGGGCAACAACAGCAAGGATGGAATAGTAAGGCGAAGAAGGTGTGATTAGTAAAGTTTTAAAAATTTTTGTTTGTTTGCCTATATGTGTATATACATACCTATTTATGTTGTGTGTAACCTATATTTGTATCTCATGAATAAATTATTAGGGATTTGTGTACCTACTTGAATTGTTTTACATACGTGACATTTTTTGGTTCAAAGGATCAAGATGGAAATCAAAACACAAAAAGAACGGGAGTGGAAAAAGTAAGTCACATCTATTGAAATACTGTAGCTACCGTATTCCAGACTACTGTCAGTGAGCATGCTCAGAGGTTCTTCTTCAAGATCACATATCTTGGTTGTTTTTGATCCGAGACAAATTTTGAGAACAGATTCAGAATCCTCATAACGTCAGCTTTCTAACCATATAAAAATTTCAGTAATATTTTCAGACCGAATGCGGAAAAGTGTGCAGTTAACATGTGCTGTTAATTAATGCTCGTACCGTCTAATGAATTCCCAGTACAAAAAACAAATTTATTCCCAACAAAAAATCCTTGAAAAATCCAAAACTCCATTCTTGAGCATTCAGTCGTCGCAAGTTTCTCCACACTTCTTGAACTGAAAAGCCATACATATGTTTATTTAGTTTTTTATCTAAAAAAAGAATCTCACCTTTCCGTCGACAATTGTACAGCAGACATGCAAAGTTTGTGGGAGTTCAAACGCAGTTTTGGTTGGTCTGGCAGTTTGGGCGTGGCCAATGGCGGTCTGGATTAAATTAGTTGGAAAATATGTCGCAGAGTGCGTCTAAGGTGCGCCAGAAAGTCGAAAGGTATAAAAACGATGGTACTATATGAAAACGCGTCTAAGGTGCGCCAGACATTCAAAAAGCCGTAAAGGTCAGATGGGAAGCACTATCTGAAAACGCGGATTAGGTGCGCCAGCAACTTCTGATTTTGTCTGTCTAGATTCCCTCTACAACTTACATGCCCAACAACCACCTCTTCCTCAGCAGTGATCGGAGTTGGAGCCGCAAAAGCGGTGACCATGAGAAGAGCAAGAATAGCGAACACGATTTTCATGAGCATTTTGATATTGGAGACAGGAGTGAAGGGTAGTTATGAGAACAATTAGGTATAGGTTTATATAGTAACCTTATCTTTGGAGGGAGCGGATGTTTCAATTTTGCATTTGGTTTCAAAACATGTTGGTGAGACAAAAAAACATGAGAGAAAGAGAAAAACAAAAACATCCGATGCTCTACATATAGAAAGGTAATAAAAAAATCCCAATGTTTCAAAAATCAGCTCACGTCACACAACTATCGTTTGGGGCTCATATTTTCACTGCAAAACACATCGAATGAGCAAAAAATCGCTATCTTAGGGGGAGGCAGGTCAAAGTACATACCATGTTAATATTCTTATCATTCTATTGAACAGCGGATGTTTTGTTTTTCTCTCTTAAGACATGTTTTGACACTTAAAACAAACTTGAAACATCCGCCGCCCTTCAAGATAAGGTTACTATATAAACTTATATCTAATTGTTCTCATAATTACCCTTCACTCCTGTCTTCAATATCACAATGCTCATGAAAATTGTGTTTGCCATTCTTGCTCTTCTCATGGTTACCGCTTTTGCGGCTCCAACTCCAATCACTACTGAGGAAGAGGTGGTTGTTAGTCACGTAAGTTTTAGGTGTCTGGCGCACCTTAGACGCGTTTTAAAACATCTCAAGATGCTCTAACTACGCGATTCCGCTTCCTTCTAAACATACTTTTTCTATCTTTTGACTCTCTGGCGCACCTTAAACCCATTTTTTGACATGTTTCCCAACTAATTTATTCCAGACCGCCATTGGCCATGCCCAAACTGCCAGACCAACCAAAACTATGTTTGTCCTCCCACCAACTTGCCATGTCTGCTGTAAAATTATTGGCGGAAAAGTAAGATTTTTTACATATAAAATAAAACGGCGATTTGAAAAATATGAACTATTTTCAGTTCGAGTGTGGACAAGTTTGCTGCTAAATGCTCAAGAATGGAATTTTTTGATATTTTTTGGGATTTTTTGTTGGGAATAAATGTGTTTTTTGTAAAGGTTTTAAAATATCCAACATTTTTGTATAAAATATCATTTTCTGCCTTCTCAAGATACAGCTCATCTCAACTTGACAAAAACTCATTTTTGAAGCAAACAAGCAGATTGTTTGGGAAACTTCAATTTTTCTTTCGAATTCTGTTTTGAATTTTGAATTTCAAGCGTAAGACGTCTGAAGTTCTTTTGTTATAAATTTAAAACCCCTTTTATCCCACCAGCCTTGAGTCAGTGTGAAATTTTGGGCAGTGTAAGTACTTACTATGACAGAAACTCATGAAACTGAAAACGAACATGACTACAGGATCCTATAAATGTTTGAAAACAATTTTCCCCCCAACGTACCTAACATTCACCTAGTATTCTTATCATTCTATAGATCACCGGATGTTTTGTTTTTCTCTTTCAAAATATGTTTTGAAACCAAACGCAAAATTGAAACATGCACCGCCCATTATGATAAGGTCACTATAAAAACCTTTCGTCTCATAATTACTCTTTACCTGCCTATCCATCTACTAATCACAGAATGTTCATGAAAATCGTGTTCGCTATTCTTGCTCTTCTCATGGTCACCGCATTGGCGGCTCCAACTCCAATCACTGCCGAGGAAGAAGTGGTTGTTCGCCATGTAAGTTGTGGTGAGGAAATCTGGAAAGACTGGCGCACCTTAGACGCGTTTATAACTATCTCAAGTTGATCTTACTACGCGATTCGGTTTCTATGAGTTTTAGGCTGGCGCACCTTAGACGCGTTTTCATATAGTACCAACGTTTTTACATCTTTTCGACTTTCTGGCGCACTTTAGACGCGTTTCTTTGACAAATTTTCCAACTAATTTTTTCCAGACCGCCATTGGTCACGCCCAGATTGCCAGACCAATCAAAACTGTGTTCAGAACTGAACCACCATTTTGTAATATCTGCTGTAAAATTATTGAAGGAAAGGTGGGATTTTTCAAATAAAGAAAAAAAGGACGATTTGAAAAATATTTTCAGGAAAAGTGTGGACAAATTTGCTGCATTGGTCAGAAATGAAAAGAATTTCGAATTTTTTTTTTGGGATTTTTTGTTGGGAATAAATGTGTTTTTTGTACTGATCTGTCTTGATGTGTCTGGATATACACAACAATTAAAATCAGTTAACATTTATTGGAAAATACGACATTGATTAACAACACACATTAACAACACACTTTTCCGCATTCTTTCTGAAAATATTACTAAAAACTTTATATGGTTAGAAAGCTGACGTCATGAGGATTCAGAATCTGTTTTCAAAATTTGTCTCTGATCAAAAACAACCAAGATATATGATCTTGAATAAGTACCTTCGAGTGTTGCCACTTGCAACACCAATGACACTCCAATTGCAATGGCTCAGCAGGCCCACTGACAGTAGTCTGGAATACGGTAGCTACAATAACTCAGTAGGCGTGACTTACCTTTTCAAACTCCACAACTTCTCCGATAATTGGAACAGCAAAAATTGAAGAGGCCATGAAGAGAGAAGCCAGAATCATGAAGAGAATGAAGAACTTCATTTTCGGATGGCTGTCTTATAAGCGGAGGTGCCCATTTTATAGGTGTCCCATACCGTATCTTATCGCTCTGTTTTTTGTTTAAATGCCATTCAAAAATAAAAATAATAAAAATAATAATTGGGTGGAATTTGAGATCACGTCATTTTTTATTAGTCATTATCAGAAATTGGTTTGAATGTGGGTCCTGCTTTGTTAATTTTTCCAAAAGTCATCTTCATTTTCTTATACATTACACATAAAAATAATCATTAAAATCCAAATAATTCCAGCTGCCTTCATCGAACTTCCACTGGCTTCCAATGCATCTGCTGTTGGTTTCTCTTGGCTTTTCTCTTGGATTTCATGGGATTGTGCAGTTTTGTAGGCGCCCCTGTAGAAATAGAAAGAAGTTTATAACATGTTTTTATTCTTGATATAACTCACTCCGCACAAATACCAACCCATTGGCACACCTCGTCAAGATGTTCCTTGAAACCATGAATAACCAATTTCTCATACTTGACACCTGAGAGAACAATAATTTTTTAATGATTATCAATTGATTAGCTCACATTCAACAGTCAGACCGAAAAGCGTTTCTTTATAATTTTGCAAAATCATAACTGGGTTCGAAATCGCTCCACCGAAAATCGGATTCACTTCATAAGGATAAGCTGGTTGAGGGCTATTATGCTCCATTTCTCGGATAAATTCAGTTTTCATGCAGTACTCGGTCCGTTTCCCTTGAGTACATTCAGTCATCTGCAATTCGGTCATTACTAAAAAGGTAGAAAATTATAGCTAACTTCTTCTCCTTTTTCAATGATTTTGTCACGACCGCTGGGTGTTCCCATTTCAAACATCTTGAATTTGATAAAACTATCCTTTTGTCCTTTATAGGTTTCGCGATCTAAAAAAAATGTGGTCAAGAGATGGGAATGTATAGCAAAAGGGACATCTGGACAAAGGGAAGCAGTTCTGAAAGTTCAAAAAAAAAAAGAGTTTGCCGCCAGCAGGGGTCGAACCTGCGACCTTGGGCTTATTAGACCCACGCTCTAACCGACTGAGCTATGGCGGCTGCAATCGGAGGCGGCAAGGTGCGCGTATAGGAAAGTGGGGGTTTTGGAGAGGAAGCGGGAGGGAGTTAGGCATAGAACCCGAATTTCAAACTGCTATAACTCCTCTTAAAATGCACCTAGGAAAAAATCTGAGGATACTGTTAGATAGGGAATTTTCTCAGCTTTCATGTAATATATAATACTACTAATGTTAAATTTAAAAATGTGTCGAAAAACGCGAAAAACGCCCGAGTACCTGCAAAACAAACAGGAGTTCGATCCAAGTCCTTCTCCAACTCCACAACAATAATTCCGCTCAATGGGCTGCAAGATCCGAAGAAGAACACCTTATTCGAAATCACACCGGTCACATCATTCGGGAACTCAACCTCACGGCTTGTCGACCATGGAGTCATTCTGAAAATAACGATTTTTAACTTAAAACTGAAAATATTTGACTTTAACCTACGCGATATTACAACTGGCCATACTGTCCGGTCCCATCTCTTGAAAATGATTCTTCGAGAAGACGACGTGGCGAGAGGAGATCAGGACACCCAGGTACTCGTCGAATACTTTGCCATCGATAACCAGACGGCCTATCCATGAGTCTTTTGGAGAAGAATCGCTGCTGAAAAGAAAATTTCATTTGAATCCATTACCTGAAACCAAAATACTCACGGCGATCCACACTCCACGAGACGTTTCTCATTCTCTTCCTTCGTCAATTTTTTGAAGGTAGGGTTTTTGGCTTGAGCAAGGAGCACGATGCAGATGGAGAAGATTAGTGAAACCTTCATTTTGTCTGTCTACAGAGGGACTAACTGATTGTGAAACTATTGAAGTGGTATTGATTGGAGTAGAGATAAGATCTAGACACGTGGGACCAAAAAAAGTTATCTGATGGCAAACTTTTTTGGTTAAGTTAATGTCACGGTTATATATTTAAAAATCTGTATAATTATGAATCACGGTTTTTTTTTTAAAAAATTTTATATAATTTCTTATACTATTCTTTCAAACGGAGCGCAGTTGTATATCTTTTATGGGATTTCTCACGATGCTTATGATGACCCAGAATAAAAAGAAAGGCAACATTTTCATATTGATTCTCTTCTTGCAAAAGTTGGTACTAATTGTTGAAGCCCGTGGGTGATCTTTGAGGAGTTTTAAAGTTAGTTTTTTTCTGGACTATGTCACGTTTTTGCATTAATTTTTTTCAGTTCAATTTTCACCATCATCTGTCATGTTAACCCCCTACGAAAATAATACCATGCGAAAGCCCGAAACATTCTCTATCTGATTCTATTTGAAGTTTTTCTGTCATCCTTTTTAGCTGAGTTACCCGACAAGGAAGTTCTAAACTTCTCTCCCCCACTTCGTCATTTTGCGCCGAATCAATCACTTTCCTATACGCCCTCCTTGCCGCCTCCGATCGCAGCCGCCATAGCTCAGTCGGTTAGAGCGTGGGTCTAATAAGCCCAAGGTCGCAGGTTCGACCCCTGCTGGCGGCAAAGTTTTTTCCTTTTTTCGTTTTTTCAAATTTCAGATCCGCTTCAGTTTGTCCAGATGTCCCTCTTGCTACACATTCCCATCTCTTGACCACATTTTCCAGGCTAATAAAAACTCTTGGAAACTTTTCTTGCGTCGTTTCTTCCAATTTCCGTTTTCGAACTCATCGTATATATTGGAGCACGCCCTTTAATTTCCCTTCTTCTTTCTCTGCCATTTCTCTTTCTCTCTTTGTTTTAAAAAAGATGGAAGAGGAGAAGGTTTTCACGCTCTGATGATCTCATTGTTCACCTTTTTCAAATTGTTTTACAAAGAGTGGTCGGAGACCGGGGACCTTTTCCATCCCAATTTTTGAGTGCTCTTTATTCTATAGCACTTTTTTTCGAAAAAAAAGAGAAAAGTAAAGAGAAATGTTATTTTTTCGATCTGTAGAGTTTAGGTGGATTAGAAGCTTGGTGCAGTTCTTACTGTCTTTTTTCTCAGAGTCTCTCAATTTCGCACACAATTTTCTTTGGTTTCAGTAGAGCGCGATTGTAAGACGCGCGTCGTGATAATAGATTGTGCATCTGTGTGTCTATTTTTGTGTCCGGGTGTCCGGATGTCCATTACTATAACCCATACTTGTCAGGGATTGGCCCGAAAGTTCGGCTCCAAACAATGAACCAATTTTTTTCAAACTTTTTTTTTGAATTTATCCAATTTTTCATCGAAAATATGAAAATTTTTTCAAAATTTCTTCTAATTCTGAATGATAGTCAAAAATTAAGATTTCGCAAAAAAGTTCAAAATTTTTCAAAAAATTCAAAAAATTGAAATTTGGAATTTTGGTGCCCAAAGTACCGGGGCACACCCCAGCTAGATTCCTATCTCTTTTCGGCTTATGAATTCTATTTGTGTGTCCATATGTCCGGATGTCCACGATTTTCATTGCTTGTTTCTATTTGAAGCCCTTAGGGCTACCCCACTACATGTCCCCTGGCTAGTAGACAAGATTCCCCTACCAATCTACCAACCAGGGTTCGATTCCACCTACCGCCTAACTTTTTTGTTTTTTGTTTGAAATTTTTTTGACCACTTTTTTTGGTGTCTCTGACCTTGGGAAGTGACGTTTCCTATTCTGAAAATAGGAAAAACAAAAAAAAAACGAAAAAAAATTTGCACAGCATATTACTTTGAAATGCAAAACTTTTTGAGTCACCTTGTGTTTTTTGGTTATGACTTTGGAGATTTAGCATGCACAACACAAAAACCATATATATACGAAACAAATTGAAATTTTGAGGTGTGTACTCCTTTTGGACAAGTCTGTTCATTGGCCCCTCCTGAAAATGCCAAAACAAATTTATACTTCAAAAAGGGGCTAGTAGCTAGTGAGCCCAGAACACATGCCAAAAACCAATTCGGCTAATTGAACTCGACTCCTCGAGCTAGCTCTCCCCAATTCCATTTGGTGACGACGAGACTAAAAATTGATCGCCTTTTTTTTGTGCCTTTCGTTTTTCAGATATTGGTTTTTTTTTGGGATTTTTTTTTGTAAGGAATGTCATGTTGTTCTATATAGATGTTGAAATTGTCAAGTTCGCGTTGAAAACCGTTAAAACTAGATTGAGGAGAGACGCAGAGAAACGAGATACTCTAAGTGTCTGCGCCTCTCTGAAGAGTCGCATGGCTTAAACCGTTTGTATCTCACAAGCTATGACAGCTATAAAAAAGTTGTCAACTAATAAAATGTAGAGAATTTTTCGCGCTACATTTTTGTAATTTACAACTTTTTTATTACTATCAAGACTCGGGAGATATAAACGTTTGAAGTGCGCGCAGCTAGCAAGGTGAGACGCAGAGAAGCGAGAGTGTCTGATTTCTCTGATTTCTTTTAAAATGACCGTGACAAGTTTCCCTACCAAAAGTCAATGTTTTCTGACTAAAAAATTACTCTAAAACTGCAAAAAGTGAGTTTTTTAGCTGAAAATTTGACTCAAAACACGATTTTAGAGACTCTGAGCTGAATAACTGTTTTTACTGCTAAAATTTCATTTTCAGACCGGAAAATTCATCTTCAAGTATTGAAAATTCTAATTTTTCTTAATTTGACTGCTTAAAGTGCTATTTTTGTTTGAAAAAATCTGGTTTTTCAAAAAAAAACCATTTTTTCTAGCCAAAACCTCAAAAATTTGATATTTTTAGGTTAAAATGTCGCATTTCTGCTTAAAAATTCAGAATTTTAAAACCATTTATGCCTATAATTTCCAGGAAATACCCTTCCAAGTATAAAACACACACAATTGTTTTCCTAATGCCCCCACAATAATAAACTGCTCTTCCCCCATTTTTTTCTAAAAAAAGGGGGAATGAATAGAATGAGATGGGTCACTAAAGTCATCCGCTACCCTTAATATTCTGTTTGTTCTTCTTCTTCCTTCATTTCCTTCTTCTTCTTCTTCTCTTGGGGGGAAATTTCTGGAAAATTTGAAAACTGGAGAGAGATATAGAGAAGGGGGAATGGGATGAAGAGGGGAGAGGGTAGTTAATGAGTGGTATCTATAATTGTGTGTTGGAGTAGTGAGCATTCTAGAATTGTTCTTTGGGAAATTTAAAAAAACTATAGAAATTCTTAAACTTGAGATTTTAAAAAATTGAAAAAAATCGAGAAAAGTTGTGAAAATTCCCTATCGTTGACCATGTCTAGGCCGTTCTGAAGTTTGTAGGATTTCATTTTTCAAGTTTTTTTGACCGCCAAGAATTTTCATTTTTTTCACGTTATGCACTTCCGACCTCCTTCCTTTAAAATGACTCCTAAATAAACATGTAGTAGGATCACATAAATTGAATATGTGAGAAAAAAGAGCACAAACTATGTTCAAGGAATATAATTAGACAAAAATTACGAAAAAATTGATTTTATTCTTTTTCAGAGAATTTTTTTTTCAAATTCGTATGAAGAATTGATTTTTGAGAAAAAAAATCAGATTTTTTATTTAAAATTGTTTGAAACCACTCATATTCCACAAAAAATCCGTCATAAACCCAAAAAAAAGAAGAGAGAGAGACGCAGAGAAACCAGACACTCTCACTTCTCTCCGTCTCTCCTTGCTAGCTGCGCGCACTTCAAACTCTTATATCTCCCCAGTCTTGATAGCTATGAAAAAATAGAAAACTACAAAAGTGGAGCTCTTAAAATTTTCTACATTTTTGTAGTTGATAACGTTTTTGTAGATTTGCCCCTTTTTGAGATACAGCGCTTTGAAATCAAGCATTTACTATAACAAAGAAGAGCGCGCAGCGTCTCTGCGTCTCCCCTTCTCTCATCTCTATTTTTGCTGATTTTGCTGAAAATTGACATATAGACTAAATCAAACCCGCTGAATTCCAAAATTCAAATTTCAGATTGATCTTAACCTGGAAAATGTGAGTTATACCGGTGTATTTCCCAAAAACCAAAAATCTCACTCTGAAACATTCAATCATTCGTCACCTCCTAGACAAAACCCGTCAACATTCCCTCGTTTTTCTATTTTAGTGTCCCATGAGGATTCCATGATTTCCAATATCCTCTCCATGTTTTGGGGCAGCAGATTTTTTGCGGGGTCGGGTACTCTCTCATCTCTATCTATACCCGAAAAGAAAAAAGAGAAATCAACAAAAAAATGAATAATGGAATCTTTTCTTGTTGTGTTTTTTTGCCTTTCAACACTTTCTTTGACATTTTTTTTTCAGATTTTTTATATTTATATATATATATATACATTTTTTCAGAATGCTTCCCTACATAATCCTGTCAATCCTTATCCGGTTAGGCTCGGCACTTGGAGCTGGTGGTAAAGTGCTCGAGAAGTATGGGAAGCAAGTGCAGTAAGCATGGCTTTTACTTCTGTTTTCAATTTCTTCCCCCTGAGATCACTTGAGAGAGCACAGAGAAACGAGAGTGTCTCGCTTCTCTGCGCCTCTCTTTTCTCATACTCGATATTTGAAGCGTTGTATTTCAAAAGTGTGAGTAGCTATGAAAAAGTTGTCAACTAATAAAATATAGACAATTTTAAGCGCTACATTTTTGTAGTTGACAACTTTTTGATTACTATCAAGATTGGTGAGATATAACGTTTCAAAGATTGAGAACGAGAAAAGGGAGAGAGAGAAGAGAGGGGAGGGCACAGAGAAACGAGAGTGTCTGGTTTCTCTGCGCTCTCTTACTTTCTCAACTTAAATGTTTATTTTTGAGATATTTGTCAATATTTATCCCTCTTAAAGCAAAAAATCGGATTTTTCAATAAAAAAAGAAATTTTTTCAAAATTTTTTTCTGACTGTAAGCTTCTCCTATTTTGCTTTAATCTGAGTTTTGTGCAACTTTTTGTTCAAAATTTAATTATTTCTTCAAATTTTCATATGCAACGCCCAAAGACAAGAAGAGGTGAGAGACGCAGAGAATCTCGCATCTCTGCGCTCTCTCCTTCCTCTCCTCCAGCTTCCAACCCCCATATCTCACCAACCTCAATAGCTATCAAAAAGTTGTCAACTACAAAAATGTACCCCTTAACATTCTCTACATTTTACTGGTTGACAATTTTTTGATAGCTGTTTTGGTTTTTGAGATATTTCAATTTAAATAAATTTCATTTTTTTTCCCAAAGTTTAGAAAAAAAAAACCCGATTTTGCTAACACATTTCCAGATTATCTCCACCAACAACGTCATCCTATCAGGAATGGTTTGACTCAAATCGAGTGCATAGTACTAGAAACAACACAAATATCGAGGATTTTAAGACGCAATTGAGAAGGTCGTTGGGTGAGTTTTTGCTTTGTTTTTTGTCTGGACGCCATATCTCCGCCAGATGAAGAGCTATCAAAAAATTGTAGCCCCTGAAATTCTCTACAACTTTGTAACGGACATCTTTTTCATAGCTAAAACCAGGTCCTAAGATATAAAGTAAATACTATTTCAGAGAACACCACCGCCGCTTATAACGCAACTTTTATGCAGCAGCTCGTTGAAGAAAGGCGAGAATTTTTGGAGAAACTGAATGAAGGTAAACAAGACTGCTCTATTGATAATAATTCCTTACAAAATTTCAATCCAAGCAAATTCTCAATAGAGCGCGTTTCCAACCTCCCCCATTTTTCTTTTTTTTTCTCTCCCCCCACCTCACCAAGCGCCGCCCTCCCCTTCCTTTGTCTACCCCCCTTGCCCTCTCTCTTCGGCGTGCAGTCATGTCCGAGTGGTTAAGGAGTTTGACTCGAAATCAAATGGGCTCTGCCCGCGTAGGTTCGAATCCTGCTGACTGCGAATCCTTTTTGTTTTCTTTATTATTGATGGGAAACGGGTTTCTATAGTTTTTTGACTTCCAGGTCAATTCATAAACGACCAGAGGAGACTGGTAGAGGAGTTATTGGACCCAAATTATTATGAGAAGACAGTACACCCAAGAAGAGATTATACGAGACCGACAAGGGTGAATTTGAGTATGAGCTTGTATCAGATATTGGATGTGGTAAGTTTTTTCTATGAAAATACGCTCTACCGGACAGTTTTCCAGGACGAACATATGCAAAGTATCGAAGTGAATGTCTGGATGGTTCAGCACTGGTACGACGAGTTTTTAGACTGGAATCCTGCGGATTACGGTATGATTAACCGGACCATAGTGCCATACCATCAAATATGGATCCCGGATACTTATCTTTATAATAGGTACGGCCGCCTATCATTTCGAAAATAATTTTTTTTTTTAAATTTTCAGCGAAGAGCTTGAACAGAAAAAGACGGAGTCTCTGATGAATGCTCAGTTGGAAACGGGTCATTGGGATCAGAAACAAACGGGAGCCAAGGTCCAACTTATGTTCCCTGCGATATACAAGTTATCATGTCGGATGGATGTTAGATGGTTTCCGTATGATAGGCAGAATTGCACATTTATCATTTCTAGTTGGACGCATGATAAGGTAAATTGTATTTTCATACATTTTTTCAAAAAAAAAATCAAAAAATACATTAATTTTTATTTCTAATCATCCCTATGACCCGCAATTACAATAAGAAAAAAAGAAAAAAAGTTAACGCAGTCAGCAGGATTCGAACCTACGCGGGCAGAGCCCAATTGATTTCTAGTCAATCTCCTTAACCACTCGGACATGACTGCACACCGGAGAGAGCGGCGGGAGGGCGTAGAGATGCGAGGCGGCTGCGGCTGCCGACCGCTGAGGAATGAGAAGAGAGGAATTGTGTTGCAAACGCGCTCTATGGAGAATTTTATTTAAATAGAGCGATTTTGCTTATTTGAAGACATTTTTAGTGATTTTTATTGATTTTTAAATCAAAATTCCAGCAAACCATCGACTACTGGCCGCTAAGTTCCACGGTAAACTTGGGAAATATGGCGAGAAACGACGAGTGGGAGGTGATAAGTTTCGAATTTGTGCGAGTTGAAGAGTCATTCAAGTGTTGTGCTGCTCCATGGGTCATGCTATACGCTCACCTAGTGATACGAAGGAAACCGTTGTATTATATGATTAATTTGGTGATTCCCACCTCGATTATCACGATTGTAGCGGTGACCGGGTTCTTTACGCCGACAAGCTCGAGTAGTGAAAGAGATGAGAAGTTGTGAGTTTTTAAAACACTTGAAAATAGGGAAAATGTGTAGAAAAATAGAAAAAAAAACTTTTTAATTAAAGAATTTTTTTGAATATTTTTTTCGAAAAAAATCTTTAAAGTTACAGAAAAACTCGTCAGAAGAGTGGTTTTTATCGCTAAAACGTTATCAGACAAGAAAAATGAGACACGTAGAGAAATGAGAGAAATCAGACACTATCGCTTCTCTGCGTCTCTCCTTGTGCACTGTCTGCTCGCTGCGCACTGCTCACTTCAAACGCCTATATCTCACCAGTCTTGATAGCTATCAAAAAGTTGTCAACTACAAAAATGTAGCCCTTAAAATTCTCTACAATTTTGTTATTAACAACTTTTTGATAGCTATCATAGCTTTTGAGATACAGGCGTTTGAAGCCACGCGACTCTTCAGAGAGACGCAGACACCTAGAGTATCTCGTTTCTCTGCGTCTCTTAGCTTATTTTTCGTGCTTCTTTCAGATATTTGGGTATCAATACCCTTCTTACGATGTCTGTCATGATGTTGATGGTTTGTAATCAAATGCCATCGACAAGTACCTACGTGCCACTGATGAGTGAGTTTATTTTTGAAAAAAACTTTTTGCAAAAAATTTTTTTGAAAGGAATTTTTTGAATTTTTTAAATTATCAATGTCTTTGGACTTCTTAGTTACCTAAAATCTGTAAAATATTCCAGGTTGGTACTACATCGGCATAATTATGGTGATAGTGGTTGGCACATTCCTGGCAACCGGTGTCCTCGCGATTCATGGACAGAAACATTATAATAAACCGATTTCTGATAGGATACGGAGGTTGATTTATAATCCGTTTGTCGAGTTTTTCATATTGAGGTTAGTCATTGACAGAAGTGGGGAGACGCAGAGAAACGAGAAGCTCTAGGTGTCTACGCCTCTCTGAAGAGTCGAGTGGCTTAAACCGTCTGTATCTAAAAAGCTGTGATAGCTATCAAAAAGTTTTCAACTAATAAAATATAGAAAATTTCAAGCGCTACATTTTTGTAGTGGACAACTTTTTTGTAGTTATTCACACTAGTGAGATAAAACGGTTAGGAGAGGGCATAAGAGAGAGTATGGAGGGAGTGAGGGCAGAGAAACGAGAGTGTCGTGTTTCTCTGCGTCTCTCTATACTTTCTTGAAATATTGTTGAATCAACATCCGAAATGTTAAAATTGAAGGTTTCATTATATAAATGCCAAAAATGAGGGAGAGCAGACCGAAACGGGCGCGTCCACTAATCTGTCCACGCAGAAAGTGTGGTTCACATTCAAACGGCTATATCTCAAAATCGTGAACATTTACAAAAAAGGTTTCAACCACAAAAATGTAGCTCTTGAAATTATCTATATTTTTGTGACAAGATATTTTTTGATAAACGTTCTAATTCATGAGAAAAGTTTGGTCAAAGTTTGCACTTTGAAGTGCGCTTCATAAACTCAGGTTGACTTTCTACGTGTATAACTCCCTAAAAATAAATGTAATCGTAAAGTTGTTAACTACAAAAATGAAGCCCTCAAAATTTCCTATATTTTACTAGTTGACCACGTTTTTCTAGCACTTTTCAATTTTGAGATACAGCGCTTAAAAAATTGTTCAAAAATTTTTTTAAAAATTTTTTCTTAAAATTTCACATTTCCAGCCCTCCAACGTCTCTAATCGACTTATGGACGGAATTTGGTGTAATATCCGAACAGCGACATTCAACTAACCTGGATCCTCTACTAATTCAGAATATGGATCCAATTACAGCAGTGAGTCTTTTTCAGACCTACCGCCCATATTCCTTCTATCTCTGTCGCTTCGTTATCCCCCATTTGTCTCGTCTCTCAGTTGCTTGCCTCATTTTCAGAAAGATTTTCAGAAAGATCCCCAACACTTCTTCGGCTCGATCTCCTCTCAAATGTGTGATCTACAATCCACTTATAGCTACACGGCAAGACTGGCGACGATCACAAGACAGTATACTCAACATGTAATATGGTTTTCCATCCCTTAGTTTCCCTTATTTTGTCTTAGAATATAGAATATAAGCCCCTTCTCCGTGAAGAATTGGTGCTTCTTTGAAAAAAAAACTAGAGTGAGAGAGAGAGACGCAGACGACGCGTGTGAAGCCGGCGCGCCGGCCGTTCCATGTGAGCGCCCTCCGCCACCACTCTCGGTCGTGCAGTTATGTCCGAGTGGTTAAGGAGATTGACTTGAAATCAATTGGGCTCTGCCCGCGTAGGTTCGAGTCCTGCTAACTGCGTTATGTTTTTTTCTTTTTTTGGTTTTTTTGTAATTGTAATTACCTGTCCTGGGGTTGATTAGAACCGGAAATTCAAGTATTTTAAGAATAATAATTATTGTTTTTGAGTTTATTCTCAGTTAAATTACTAAATCACCACCAACAAGTTATTTTTTTCAGTTTTTTAGTTATTGAGTGAATAGCAATTATCAGTTTTTTTTTGCGAAATCACACCCACATTTTCTAACAACTCTAACACACACGATTATTGAACCCAATAATTAAATTCCAGGCAAAAATGAAAGCGCTCCGAAAAAATCAATACCGGATGAGTATGGACACGAGTCAGGCGAGAAGTGTCAAGAAGCAGAAGATGCAGAGGAGGTGAGATTTTTTATTTACGAGAACATGTGTAGATTTACGAAGTTTTTTTTTATGAGAGAAAAAAATTCTCAAAAAATTTTTTTCAGATTTTTTATTTTTCAAAATTTCAACTTTTCCAGATGCTCCCTGGAATGGGAATTCCTGGCCAACGTGCTTGACAGAATCCTACTTACCGTATTCTGTGGGTTTACATTTGCTGTATTTGTCATTCTCATCGGTTTCGACTCATTTTTCACAGTTCATACGAAAGCCGCGCCGAAGACTATGTAGTTGTCTCCTTGTACGGAAAATTTTGGTATTTCTTTTTGTATCTCTGGAGCGTTTGGAGATAGAAAAAGTTGTTAATTAATTAAATTTAGAAAATAAAATTTGCTACATTTTTGTAGTTGACCATATTTTTATAGGAGTGAGAGGTAGGGAGATAAAACGGCTTGAAGGTCAAACTAGGTTTAAAGCGTTTTATCTCTCTACCTCTTATTGCTATAAAAATATGGTCAACTACAAAAATGTAGCAAATTTCATTCTCTACATTTCATGAATTAACAATTTATTTCTAACGGCCACCCCTCCGATTGATATCTTGTTTATCACCCGATCACTCACACCAAATCACATTTCTTATCATATTACCCTGTCTTCATATTTTTTTGTTTCGAATTATCACGAATGTTTTTTTTTTCATGTGTCCTATGTTTTCTGGAATAAATGATGAATTTTGGTAGGGAAAATATAAATAAAAACAAATAAAAAAACCAAGAAATCAGAAAATTGAAAGTTAGGATCGGAGATACGTCAGGTAGGCTAGGAAAGCAATAATTAGACAGACAGATATGGTGGACATCTGGACAAAAAGATGAACAGACAGACACACAGACAGACAAATACATAGACATAGGATATAAAAAAACCAGAAAAAATGAATGGAGACACGCAGAGAAACGAGACACTCTAGGTGTCTGCGCCTCTCTAAAAACTCCCGTGGCTTTAAACGCATGTATCTCTAAAGCTGCAATAGCTATAAAAAAGTCGTCAACTAGTAAAATGTAGAGAATTTTAAGGGCTACATTTTTGTAGTTGACAACTTCTTGATAACTATGAAGACTGGGGAGATATAAGCGTTTGAAGTGCGCGCAGCTGGCAAGGAGAGACGCAGAGAAGCGAGAGTGTCTGGTTTCTCTGATTTCTCTGCGTCTCTCACCTTTGTTTGTCTGATGAATTTCTTCATATTAATAATGAAAACCGATCGTACTTATGTTCTCCTGAGCCTAGGTGGAAAAGTTTTTGTCGTGTAGTCCTCTCGGACAAGATTTAAAAAAAAACGATTTTTAAAAAACCTGCAGAGGAAACCCTATTTCCTTTGTTTTTGTAATTGACACCCCAGTTTTTTGAGTGTCCTCCAGTCCAATGTCTATTGTGGCTTCTTTGTCTTCCTTCTCCGCCAAAAAGTGTTCAATGACTTCACTATATTTTGTAGTCTCTGCAAAACAATGAACTTTTCCTCTTTTCCTCTAGATCACAATCCGCCAAATGAACTATGTAGTCCCCCTATCAGATTCTATCACAATTTCACATGAAACACATCAACACATTGTGTGAACGAGAGACTATGATGATGTCGTCGACTGATCGACACCGATCAAATTGTCGCATTAGACTCCGCCCACTGAATAGAGGAGACAAAAAGGCAGGCGAGGGTGTTGCTTCCATTCATAACAACAAATATCATGCTGAGATTCTCTTTTCTAGCTATTCTTCTTATTTTGAATTTATTGATTATTGGAAGTGAGGGATTCACGTTGTACAGAGCGCAAAAGCCGAATCACCATTCTGGATCTGATAGGTAAGATCTGATAGGAATTTTAAAAGCTTATATCTCCACAGTCTTGATAGTTATAAAAAAGTTGTCAACCCAAAAATGGAGCTCTTGAAAATTCCTACATTTTTGTAGTTGACCACTTTTTGATCGCATTAGTAGTTACTGAGATACGTGCTATTCTAAACAACAAATATATTTGTTTACCGTAAATCTCAAAAACCAAAATTGCTATCAAAAAGTTGTTAACTACAAAAAGATGCATCACATAAATGTAAAATATGAGAAAAAACAAAAATTACGAAGTACATTTTTTTTGCCTTTTCAAGACAATTGTTTTCTAAACAATTGAATTTTGAATTGAGAAGGAGATTTTCTGATTAAAATTGTTTAATTGTACAAAAAACCGCTTTAAAATCAACAATGAGAAAGATACGGAGACGCAGAGAAACCAGACACTCTCGCTTCTCTGCGTCTCTCCGTGCGCAGTTTCTCCTAGATGCGTATTCAAACTTCAAACGCTTATATGTCCCAAGTCTTGATAGCTATCAAAAAGGTGGCAACTGAAAAAATATAGCCCATAAAATTCTCTACATTTTGATAGTTGACAACTTTTCAATAACTATGAAGACTGGTGAGATATAAGCGTTTGAAGTGCGCAGCTAGCAAGGAGAGACGCAGAGAAGCCAGAGGCTCTAGCGTCTCTGCGTCTCTCACTCCCAAATTTTTAACAGTCAACATTTTGGTCTACCAACGTCACAGTTCACCTCTCAATCACACAATTTGTGACTTTTTACCCTATCCATTTTCTTATCTTATCATCCAATCACTTCCTTTTCAAATTCACATGATCTTCCCAAAAACTGGAACACCTATTAATGTATTGATACTTTTCAGTCGGAACAAATCTGAAAACGTGGATCTCGACGAGACGGACGGTGACTCCTTCGACCGGATGAGAAGTGTACTTGGCAACATGAACCCAGCCTATGGGCTCATGCATCGTATTAGATATCGTGAGAAGTGACAGACGATTGATGAGAAATATTTGAAACTGTTTGATCTCAAAACGCCGTGGTTTCATGTGGAAAAGAATGTGGATTCTATGGATTCTAATAAAGTTGTTTGAAGTTTTTATTAAGAAGCATCTATTCATCAATTTTGAAAAAGAATTTTGAAAAAAATGGAACATAACATTTATATAAACATGACAAATGAATTGAATAATTGGCGACATTTCCCAACTGCGACATTTCCAAACAACAACGTTTTGCAGTCATGAAATTAGCAAGTTTTGCCGAAAAACGAGTCAGATAACTTTTATTCTATTGAATGGGTACACTCAACATTTTCAACTGATCCAAATTTGCAAATGCTGCGTGCTGCCGAAACGTCGTGGTTGCGAAACATACGTAAGTTGCCGTCTGTTTTGAGCAATCACGGGAATTTTTAATGATTGATTTACATTAAGTATTATAGAATATATTTATAGAGTTAAAACAGTAATACTACCTATATTATACTATGTAGGGAGCAAGAATAAACTCAATATATCTCATATCCAATCTGACTTTCAAAAATTGATGATTCACTTCCATTTGGAAAAACCAGATAATACGATCATTATCTCCATATATTCGATGCGGTGGCCCCATTATTCCAACAAGAGTTTCAAAGTCAATCGCCTTGTTTTTGAAATGAATAATGAATCTTTGGAAAGTGGTCGATAGTAGGAGATGCTGGAATTATCGTATCTTTAAAAATTCTCATAATCATCACTCACTTCTTTGAGATATAGCACATCTTCTGAACTAATCGTATCCACTTTCATATAAATTTTTGAGAAGTGAGTGATATTCATTTCTTGAATTGCAGTGGATATTGGCTGTGAGCGAATCTCCAGTTCCGTCGCATTCTTCCACTGCTCCAACTGACATATCTCGTCCAGTACAAACGGTTTCAACAGGGATTCTGGATACTTTCTCTTAATCGTAGAGTAACCGAGTATTCCATATTTCGTTATCGGATCAACCATTTCAATTTTTTTCAAGCAATTGGGATCAAGATACGGTAGGATTTGCATCACATTGTCGTCGGTACAACATAATATATCCAGCTTTTTCACTTTTAGTAACTGACTTCTTTTTGACAAAATTTCTTTAAGTTTCCCCCAAAATTGAGTGGTAAGTTCATTGAGACGCTCGAATTCTTCTTGCTCCCAATTTTCCTTCTTTCGAAGAGTGTCAATATATGAGAATATAAATTTCAACTCTTCTAAACACGTATTCTGATTTCTCAAGTTGACCTCAAAGTCATTCAAAACTTGAGCTTGTGCCTTCTGACACAACAAATTTCTGTCCTCAGAAGTTTCGTGTTTCCCGTAAACCCAGTGTCTTATAGATCTATATCCAGCTTTAACATCTGCAGATGGATGAATATCACTTAAGAAAGAAACCATATACTCATCGATCTGGGTAACGGGTTTGAGGAAGTCAACGCACTCCCTGATTCCACGAGACGTTTTACGGAGTCGTTGGCTGAAATCATTGAAACGAATAATCAGATGTGTGATACAGTAATACTTACACATTCCAAAAGTTGAATGATTGAATGACACGTTTCATAATCAATGGATTTCCGAGAACCTTTGCAGATACATCGTTGCTCAGTGTTAATTTCTACAAGATAAATTTAACTCTTTGTATGTATTGTTCACTTTTTAATATGACTTACCACTAAACTAGCAGACAACAAAAGTTCATGTGACAGCTGAAACTTGATAAACTTCTCCATCGAGTCGGGAGTTTCGTGTTGCATTGGAACATCAACCATTGTTTTCAAACTCGCATTATCATGGACGCATTGTTTATAATAAACGAAGATCTCAGTGAAAGTTGATAGATGTAGAAGAAACTGAAAATATAATTAATCAATAAATCACTACTTGTGTTTCAACCAACCTTTTTCACCGATTCCAAATATTCTGGGCGCATGGTGTGTGACTTGAAAACCAATTTCATCCGTTGTCCTTCATTCCATTTTACCAAAGCCAGAGCATCCTCCATATCGATATCCTCATCTCTATTTTCAAAACCAAACTCGACTTTCTTCAAAACCGATGGATCCAATAACTTGACGACTGTCATTGCCTGACTCATATCAACTGCATCGATCAATAATCTTTTGACTTGAAGACGTTCTTTTCTTGATTCCAGACACTTGAATATCTGGTGAATGACTGGGTCCAATTTCTCCTTTTTATAGTTTTCCTCAAGTCCACTGTATCTGATTTTGAGAGAATTGAGGAGACCTGTTTGATTATTGATTATTTCTTCCAGCTCTTCAACGAAATTTTTCAAATCATCGATTCTTGTTTCCTTATTTTCAAATCTCGATTTTCCATAAGGACCACTGTAGTACAATTCCCTTTTCAGTGTTTGCTCAGTATAAAATATTTCGATCGACAATATTGTATTCGATGCCATCCTGGAATGATTCTGGGACCTTTTCTGAAAACCAATTAGATTTAGGATCTTCAAAACTCATACAAATTAACGGAAAGAGAAAAATAATGTTGCTGGAAACCAAGAAACTGAAATTTCAAAATGAGATTTTTCACGACATACCGACGAAAACTAGATAAAAAAGGAAAAAGGAAGAAGAGAAGTGAGCGCTGTCAAAAGAGAAAAAGACGGAGATGATAAGAGTGAGGAAGAAACATTGTAAACAAACGGAAACTGGCCGCCACATTGGTATTCATTTTGCAAAACTCCTATGGTGGACAAAACTTTAGGAATGTTTTTTACGTGTTTTTTTCAGATTCTACATGTCAACTTACCTATACCTCTGAAGTTTTTGAGTATTTTTCGCCGAAATTACCTGAGAAACTTGAACAATACATCAGGGGATTGAACTGTGAGAACTGTGGAAATTGATTGTTGAATGATATTGGGTTTGCTAATACCATTTCTATAGAAAGCTTCAGATCCATTGGTAATACTGATGGTGATGATGACGCATGTGAGTTTATAACTGTGGAAACTGTCGCGTCTTTAGCGCCCTTTCCCATTTCGAAATCTCGTGAAATGCTCTGTGATACAAATTCTAACAAATCATATTTATTCAAACTCAATAATATTCAAATATCAAACAAAATTTATAAGTGTCCCTCTTCCAGACTTTCTACCAGTTGTTTCCTTTCATCTTGTCGTCTATATGTGAATGACACACTGCAAAAATATTTAATAACTTTTCAAAAGATATCTTTGGATCTTAAAATTATATAGTGAAACTGTGAATATTTCAAGTACAAACTCACATTATTTTCACAGTGTTTGTAAGAAAAGGAAAATAGATTCCAGGTTTTATTAAAAGAATTCAGAGCTTACATTTTTCAAAATCCAATCAAAAATGTCCCATACCCACTGGCACATGGCCAGGAAAAAACGTCGACGCGGTCATCTTTTCCTGAAAACAACTTGTCACTATTTTACTTTTTTTTCAGACTCACTTACTTGAACAGGTTAAAGATCATCATTTTTACATAATATCTACATAACTCAATAAAATCAGAATAGAATATTGGTAGTCCCACACCAGTAGGACAGAAAAAGAGGAGGAATGAATAAAATAGGAAAGGAGCTTTTAGAGGGACAGAGGAGCACATACATTTAGAATGTTTCTATGGAACCGGGTACTTGAGATGTGAGCTGTCTGGAAAAAGGGGGTCATGTGGTATCTAAGTAACGCGAAAAGGGTCTAGGAACATGTTCTGGGGCCTTGAAAGACGGACATCGATTACGGTGGTCTGAATTTAGGAAACAGAAAACGAAAATTTGAAAATGGACGTCTAGGAACATATACTGGATCCCGGAAGACTGAATGTGGAGATTGGAAAAAAGAAAAAGGGATACGAGAGTCTGAAAATAGTTTTAAAAAATCATAAAAAATCAGAAGTCTGAGGTCAGATTTCGAATATGTGGAAGTCACTGAGATAGGGTACAGAGAGAGTGGCAGGACCAAGTCCCAGTCAAGAATTTTGTTGCATGTTTTGGACAAATTTTGAAAATTTTTGTTCCATCATTCTGACTCGTTTCTTTATATGCGGTATTCAGCAAGGTTTAAATACTAAAACCAGCAATTCACAAACATATCCGTTTTTCTCATCTATTTTTACGCTCATCGTCCTTTTCTTCTTGTTTCTGAAAGTATTAATGTTCTACAGAAATATCCACAGAATCAGAAAAGTGTATTCCAGTCAAGAATATGAAAAATAGACAAACAGAATTACATGACCGTATGTTTTGGACAATCAAGAGAATTTTGAAAGGTCAATGGAGTATTATAGAGTTTATATATAGAGTTAACACAGTAGGGCTATCTATATTGTCTCACGTAGTCAGCAAGATTGAAGTCCAGGCGGTCTCTATATAAATTCACTTCCAAAAATAGACGATTTACTTCCATTTGGAAAAACCAGATACGATGATAATCTCTGAAGATTCGATGCGGTGGCCCCATTAGTCCATCAAGAGTTTCGAAGTCAATCGCCTTGTTTTTGAAATGAATAATGAATCTTTGGATAGTGGTCGATAGTAGGAGATGCTGAAAATATAAAAGTTAAAAAAGTTTTCATAATCATCACTCACTTCTTTGACATATAACACATCTTCTGAACTGATTGTATCCATTTCTAACCAAAATTTGGAAAAATGAGTGATATTCATTTTTTGAATTGAAGTGGATATTGGATGTGAACTAATCTCCAGTTCTGTCGCACTCTTCCACTGTTCCAACTGACATATCTCGTCCAATACAAACGGTTTCAACATGGACTCTGGGTATTTAACCCTGAATCTTCCATATGCCGATCGCGGATCGTTCAGTTCAATTTTTTTCAAGCATTTTGGGTCAAGGTACGGAAGGATTTGCATCAAATTGTCGTCCGTGCAACCTGACAATACCAACACTTCCACTTTTAGTAAAATTCTTCTTCTTGATAGAATTTCTTTAAGCTTCCCCAAAAATTGAATTGTAAGTTGATTCAGACGCTCGAATTTTTCAATGCTTGGTTCCTCCTTTTCAAGAGTGTCAATATACGAAAATATGAATTTCAACTCTTTTAAACACGTATTCTGACGACCCAAGTTGACTTCGAAATCATGCAAAACTTGATCTTGTGCCTTCTGACACAATACATTTCTGTCCTCAGAAGTTTCATGTTTCCCGTATAACCAGCTTTTTGAACTGTAACATCCTCCAGATCTAATACATGCACTTGGATGAATATCACTTAAGAAAGAAACCATATACTCATCGATATGGGTGACGGGTTTGAGGAAGTCAACGCAGCTCCTGATTCCACGAGACGTTTTACGGAGTCGTTGGCTGAATTCATAGAAATGAATAGTCATATATGTCTACAGTAACACTCACACATTCCAATACCCGAGCGATCGAATGACACGTTTCATAATCAATGGATTTCCGAGTACCATTGCAGATACATCGTTGCTCAGTGTTAACTTCTACAATTATAACCTTTACTCCTTATTCCAAATATTCATTAATTTACCACAAAACCAGCAGATAACAAGAGACTATGTGACAGTCGGAACTTGATAAACTTCTCCGTCGAGTTGGGAGTTTCGTGTTGCATTGGAAAACCAATAATTGTTTTCAAACTCACATTATCATGGACACAATGTTTGTAATAAATGAAGATCTCAGTGAAAGTTGTTCGATGTAGAAAAAACTAGAAATATAACCAATCAGTAGATTTGAACTTAAAAAAAACCAACCTTTTTCATCGATTCCAAATATTCTGGGCGCATGGTGTGTAACTTGAAAACCAATTTCATCCGTTGTCCTTCATTCCATTTTACCAAAGCCAGAGCATCCTCTATATCAATATCCTCTTCTCTATTTTCAAAACCAAACTCGACTTTCTTCAAAACCGATGGATCCAATAACTTGACGACTGTCATTGCCTGACTCATATCAACTGCATCGATCAATATTCTTTTGACTTGAAGAAGATCTTTTCTCGATTCCAGACACTTGAATATCTGGTTAATGGCTGGGTCCAATTTTTCCTTTTTATAGTTTTCCTCAAGTCCGCTGTATTTGATTTTGAGAGAATCGACGAGAGATTTTCGATTATTGATTATTTCTTCCAGGTCTTCAACGAAATTTTTCAAAAAGTCGTTCCTTTTCCTTGTTTCCTTATACTCGAAAGTCTGTTTTCCATAGGGATCATTGAAGTACAATTCACATTTTAGTGTTTGCGCGGTATAAAGTATTCCTATTGACGTTATTGGGCTCGATGTCATTCTTGAATAAATCTGGGGCATGTTCTGAAAGCAACTACTATAAGACTTAAAAGACTGAGAGAGAAAAATAATGTTACTGAAAACCATAAAACTGAATATTCGAAATGTGATTTTTCACGACATATAGATGAAATTTATAGAAACGGAGATAAGAATGAGGAAGAAACATTGTAAACAAACGGAACATGACCATGCTGAGACAAGGGGCACGCCATGCTATAAAATAAATTGAAGATGGGAAATGTCGAGACTGCTTCAGGCACAGAAATCATAAAAGAAAGAGGTTTCAAAAAAGTTTGCAAAATGAATACCAATGTGGCGGCCAGTTTCCGTTTGTTTACAATGTTTCTTCCTCACTCTTATCATCTCCGTCTTTTTCTCTTTCGACATCGCTCACTTCTCTTCTTCCTTTTTTCCTTTTTATCTAGTTTTCGTCGGTATGTCGTGAAAAAACACATTTTGAAATTTCAGTTTCTTGGTTTTCAGCAACATTATTTTTCTCTTTCCGTTAATTTGTATGAGTTTTGAAGATCCTAAATCTAATTGGTTTTCAGAAAACGTCCCAGAATCATTCTAGAATGACAACGAGTTCAATAACGTCAATGGGAATATTTTATAGTGAGCAATCACTGAAATGTGAATTGTACTTCAATGATCCCTATGGAAAACAGAGTTTCGAATATAAGGAAACAAGGAACGATCATTTGAAAAACTTCGTCGAATACCTGGAAGAAATCATCTATAACCAAGCAGGTCTCGTGAATTCTCTCAAAATCAAATACAGTGGACTCGAAGAAAACTATAAAAAGGAAAAGTTGGACCCAGTGATTCACCAGATATTCAAGTGTCTGGAATCGAGAGAAGAACGTCTTCAAGTCAAAAGACTATCGATCGATGCAGTTGATATGAGTCAGGCAATGACAGTCGTCAAGTTATTGGATCCATCGGTTTTGAAGAAAGTCGAATTTTGTTTTGAAAATAGAGATGAGGATATCGATATGGAGGATGCTCTGGCTCTGGTAGAATGGAATGAAGGACAACGGATGAAATTGGTTTTCAAGTCACACACCATGCGCCCAGAATATTTGGAATCGGTGAAAAAGGTTCGTTTTTTTAAAGTTGTGATTTATTGATTTTGATTACATTTTCAGTTTCTGCTGCATCGACCAACTTTCACTGAGATCTTCGTTTATTATAAACATTGTGCCCATGATAATGCCAGTTTGAGAAAAATGATTGATGCTCCAATGCAACACGAAACTCCCGGCTCGACTGAGAAGTTTATCAAGTTCCGACTGTCACATGGACTTTTGTTATCTGCTGGTTTAGTGGTAAGTCATATTAAAAATGATTTTGGAAAATAGAGAAAAGGATATCTTGTAGAAATTAACTCTGAGCAACGATGTATCTGCAAAGGTTCTCGGAAATCCATTGATTATGAAACGTGTCATTCGATCGTTCGGGTTTTGGGATGTGTGAGTGTTACTGTAGGCATATCTGACTATTCATTTCTATAATTTCAGCCAACGCCTCCGTAAAACGTCTCGTGGAATCAGGGACTGCGTTGACTTCCTCAAACCCGTAACACATATCGATGAGTATATGGTTTTTTTCTTAAGTGATATTAATCCAAGTGCACATATTGAAACTGGATGTTACTGTTCGAAAAGCTGGATTTACGGAAAACACGAAACTTCTGAGGACAGAAATTTGTTGTGTCAGAAGGCACAAGCTCAAGTTTTGCATGATTTCGAAATCAACTTGGGTCATCAGAATACGTGTTTAGAAAAGTTGAAATTCATATTCTCGTATATTGGCACTCTTCGAAAGGATGACTATTCGAAGCCAAGCATTGAAGAATTTCAGCGTCTTAATCAACTTACCATTCAATTTTTGGGGAAACTAAAAGAAATTCTATCCGCAAGAAGTCAGTTACTAAAAGTGAAAGTGTTGGAAATTTTATGTTGCACTGACGACAATTTGATGCAAATCCTCCCGTACCTCGACCCAAAATGCTTGAAAAAAATAGAACTGAACGATCCGCGATCAGAATATGGAAGACTCGGTGATAAGGTTAAGTACCCAGAGTCCATGTTGAAACCTTTTGTACTGGACGAGATATGTCAACTGGAACAGTGGAAGAGCGCGACGGAACTGGATATTCGATCACAGCCAATATCTACTTCAATTCAAAAAATGAATATCACGAATTTTTCAAAAATTTGGATAGAATTGGATACAATTAGTTCTGAAGATGTGTTATATCTCAAAGATGTGAGTGATGATTATGAGAACTATTCTAGATACGATATTTTCAGCATCTTCTACTATCGACCACTTTTCGAAGATTCATTATTTACTTCAAAAACACGACGATTGACTTCGAAACTCTTGATGGACTAATGGGGCCACCGTATCAAATCTTCAGCGATACTGATCGTGTCTGGTTTTTCCAAATGGAAGTGAATCATCGATTTTTGGAAGTGAATTTACATAGAGAGCGCCTGGACATCGATCTTGCTTCCCACATATAACAATATAGATAGTCTTACTGTGTTAACTCTATAAATAAATTCTGTTAATAAACTATTGACATTCTTGACAGGAATACACTCGATGAGCATGAAAATAGAAGAGAAAAACGGAAAATTTTGTGAATTTCTGGTTGTAGTATTTGAATCTTGCAGAATACCAAATATACAGAAACGTTACATTAAGACAGAATGCTGGAACAAAAAGTTGAAGCAGACTTGTCACGGGCCGGGCCGGACCGAACCAAAATCAGATCCTGCTTCCCTCGAATGATATTCTCAGTACCCACCCTTCTCATTTTGCCAATCTTGACGTAACTGCCATTGTACTGTGACTGGGATACCGTATGGGACACTGTATGGGATACCGTATACTCTATGTGGATACGGTGAGATACTGTCATTGGGAATTACCCAAAGTTGTCCCTCCTATAACTGGTCCTTCAATCAGTCGTTCTTTGGTCCCAGAGTAATCGTTCCATCCTCTTAGTCTCCAAACTCCTCAATCGGCCAAAACAGTGTTAAAAACTTGTCTTCAAACGTTTTTCGACACAAATGACACGCCAAATTCCAAAAATTGAAAATGAGAAATGTCGACCCAAACGACCCTACGGTGTACTTGGCAACATGAACCCAGCCTATGGGCTCATGCATCGTATTAGATATCGTGAGAAGTGACAGACGATTGATGAGAAATATTTGAAACTGTTTGATCTCAAAACGGCGTGGTTTCATGTGGAAAAGAATGTGGATTCTATGGATTCTAATAAAGTTGTTTGAAGTTTTTATTAAGAAGCATCTATTCATCAATTTTGAAAAAGAATTTTGAAAAAAATGGAACATAACATTTATATAAACATGACAAATGAATTGAATAATTGGCGACATTTCCCAACTGCGACATTTCCAAACAACAACGTTTTGCAGCCATGAAGCTAGCAAGTTTTGCCAAAAAACGAGTCAGATAACTTTTATTCTATTGAATTGGTACACTCAACATTTTCAACTTATCCAAATTTGCAAATGCTGCGTGCTGCCGAAACGTCGTGGTTGCGAAACATACGTAAGTTGCCGTCTGTTTTGAGCAATCACGGGAATTTTTAATGATTGATTTACATTAAGTATTATAGAATATATTTATAGAGTTAACACAGTAATACTACCTATATTATTATATGTGGGAAGTAAGCTTAAACTCAATATATCTCATATCCAATCTGACTTCCAAAAATTGATGATTCACTTCCATTTGGAAAAACCAGATAATACGATCATTATCTCCACAGATTCGATGCGGTGGCCCCATTATTCCAACAAGAGTTTCGAAGTCAATCACCTTGTTTTTGAAATGAATAATGAATCTTCGGAAAGTGGTCGATAGTAGAAGATGCTGAAATTATTGTATCTGTAAAACTTCCTATAATCATCACTCACATCTTTGAGATATAACACATCTTCTGAACTAATTGTTTCCACTTTCATATAAATTTTCGAGAAGTGAGTGATATTCATTTCTTGAATTGAAGTGGATATTGGCTGTGAGCGAATCTTCAGTTCCGTCGCATTCTTCCACTGTTCCAGCTGACATATCTCGTCCAGTACAAACGGTTTCAACATGGACTCTGGGTACTTATTCGCAATCGTAGAGTAACCGAGTATTCCATATTTCGTTATCGGATCAACCATTTCAATTTTTTTCAAGCAATTCGGATCAAGATACGGGAGGATTTGCATCACATTGTCGTCGGTACAACATAATATATCCAACTTTTTCACTTTTAGTAACTGACTTCTTCTTGATAGAATTTCTTTAATTTTCCCCAAAAATTGAGCGGTAAGTTCATTGAGACGCTTGAATTCTTCTTGCTCCAGATTTTCCTCCTTTCGAAGAATGTCAATATACGAGAAAATGAATTTCAACTCTTCTAAACACGTATTCTGATTTCTCAAGTTGACCTCAAAGTCATTCAAAACTTGAGCTTGTGCCTTCTGACACAACAAATTTCTGTCCTCAGAAGTTTCGTGTTTCCCGTAAACCCAGTGTCTTATAGATCTATATCCAGCTTTAACATCTGCAGATGGATGAATATCACTTAAGAAAGAAACCATATACTCATCGATCTGGGTAACGGGTTTGAGGAAGTCAACGCACTCCCTGATTCCACGAGACGTTTTACGGAGTCGTTGGCTGAAATCATTGAAACGAATAATCAGATGTGTGATACAGTAATACTTACACATTCCAAAAGTTGAATGATTGAATGACACGTTTCATAATCAATGGATTCCCCAGAACCTTCGCAGATAAATCGTTGCTCAGTGTTAATTTCTACAAGATAAATTTAACTCTTTGTATGTATTGTTCACTTTTTAATATGACTTACCACTAAACTAGCAGACAACAAAAGTTCATGTGACAGCTGAAACTTGATAAACTTCTCCATCGAGTCGGGAGTTTCGTGTTGCATTGGAACATCAACCATTGTTTTCAAACTCGCATTATCATGGACGCATTGTTTATAATAAACGAAGATCTCAGTGAAAGTTGATAGATGTAGAAGAAACTGAAAATATAATTAATCAATAAATCACTACTTGTGTTTCAACCAACCTTTTTCACCGATTCCAAATACTCTGGACGTATTGTGTGCAACTTGAACACCAATTTCATCCGTTGTCCTTCATTCCATTTTACCAAAGCCAGAGCATCCTCCATATCGATATCCTCATCTCTATTTTCAAAACCAAACTCGACTTTCTTCAAAACCGATGGATCCAATAACTTGACGACTGTCATTGCCTGACTCATATCAACTGCATCGATCAATAATCTTTTGACTTGAAGACGTTCTTTTCTTGATTCCAGGCACTTGAATATCTGGTGAATGACTGGGTCCAATTTCTCCTTTTTATAGTTTTCCTCAAGTCCACTGTATCTGATTTTGAGAGAATTGAGGAGACCTGTTTGATTATTGATTATTTCTTCCAGCTCTTCAACGAAATTTTTCAAATCATCGATTCTTGTTTCCTTATTTTCAAATCTCGATTTTCCATAAGGACCACTGTAGTACAATTCCCTTTTCAGTGTTTGCTCAGTATAAAATATTCCGATCGACAATATTGTATTCGATGCCATCCTGGAATGATTCTGGGACCTTTTCTGAAAACCAATTAGATTTAGGATCTTCAAAACTCATACAAATTAACGGAAAGAGAAAAATAATGTTGCTGAAAACCAAGAAACTGAAATTTCAAAATGTGATTTTTCACGACATACCGACGAAAACTAGATAAAAAAGAAAAAAGGAAGAAGAGAAGTGAGCGCTGTCAAAAGAGAAAAAGACGGAGATGATAAGAGTGAGGAAGAAACATTGTAAACAAACGGAAACTGGCCGCCACATTGGTATTCATTTTGCAAAACTCCTATGGTGGACAAAACTTTAGGAATGTTTTTTACGTGTTTTTCTCAGATTCTACATGTCAACTTACCTATACATCTGAAGTTTTTGAGTATTTTTCGCCGAAATTACCTGAGAAACTTGAACAATACATCAGGGGATTGAACTGGGAGCTTCAGATCCATTGGTCATACTGATGGTGATGATGACGCATGTGAGTTTATAACTGTGGAAACTGTCGCGTCTTTAGCGACCTTTCCCATTTCGAAATCTCGTGAAATGCTCTGTGATACAAATTCTAACAAATCATATTTATTCAAACTCAATAATATTCAAATATCAAACAAAATTTATAAGTGTCCCTCTTCCAGACTTTCTACCAGTTGTTTCCTTTCATCTTGTCGTCTATATGTGAATAACACACTGCAAAAATATTTAATAACTTTTCAAAAGATATCTTTGGATCTTAAAATTATATAGTGAAACTGTGAATATTTCAAGTACAAACTCACATTATTTTCACAGTGCTTGTAAGAAAAGGAAAATAGATTCCAGGTTTTATTAAAAGAATTCAGAGCTTACATTTTTCAAAATCCAATCATAAATGTCCCATACCCACTGGCACATGGCCAGGAAAAAACGTCGACGCGGTCATCTTTTCCTGAAAATAACTTGTCACTATTTTAGCTTACTTTCAGACTCACCTCCTTAAAAATGTGAAAGACCCATTGGACCACCATTTTTACATAATATCTACATAACTCAATAAAAATCAGAATAGAATATTGGTAGTCCCTCACCAGTAGGACAGAAAAAGAAGGGGAATGAATAAAATAGGAAAGGAGCTTCTAGAGGAACAGAGGAGCACATAAATTTAGAATGTTTCTATGGAACCAGGCACTTGAGAAGTAGGTCATGTGGTATCTAGGTAACGGTTACATGTTCTGGTGCCTTCGTAGTCGGACGTCGATTGTCTGAATTTAGGAAACAGAAAACGAAAATCTGAAAATGGACGTCCGGGATCGGATATTGGATTACGGAAGACTGAAAGTGGAGATTGGAAAAAAAGAAGCAGGGATTCGAAAGCCTAAAATAGCTTTAAAAAATCATAAGAAATCAGAAGTCTGAGTTCAGATTTCGGATATGTGGAAGTCACTGAGATAGGGTACAGAGAGAGTGGCAGGACCAAGTCCCAGTCAAGAATTTTGTGGCATGTTTTGAACAAATTTTGAAACTTTTTGTTCCATCATTCTGACTCGTTTCTTTATATGCGTTATTCAGCAAGGTTTGAATACTACAACCAGCAATTCACTAATTTATCCGCTTTTCTCATCTATTTTCATGCTCATCGTCCTTTCGTCATATTTCTAAAAGTATTCATGTTCTGCAAAAATATCCACAGAATCAGAAAAGTGTATTCCAGTCAAGAATATGAAAAATAGTTAAACAGAATTTCATTACCGTATGTTTTGGACAATCAAGAGAATTTTTAAGGTCAATGAAGTATAATAGAATCTGTTTATATAGTTAACACAGTAAGACTATCTATATTGTCTTACGTAGTCAGCAAGATCGATGTCCAGGCGATCTCTATGTAAATTCACTTCCAAAAATTGACGATTTACTTCTATTTGAAAAAACCAGATGCGATCATTATCCCTGAAGATTCGATGCGGTGGCCCCATAAGTCCATCAAGAGATTCGAAGTCAATCGTCGTGTTTTTGAAATAAATTAGAAATCTTCGGAAAGTGGGCGATAGTAGAAGATGCTGAAATTATTGTATCTGAAAATGTTTTCATAATCATCACTCACATCTTTAAGATATAACACATCTTCTGAACTAATTGTCTCCACTTCTATCCAAATTTTGGAAAAATGAGTGATATTCATTTTTTGAATTGAAGTGGATATCGGCTGTGATCGAATCTCCAGTTCCGTCGCACTCTTCCACTGATCCAGCTGACATATCTCGTCCAGTACAAACGGTTTCAACATGGACTCTGGGTACTTAACGCTGAATCTTCCATATGCCGATCGCGGATCGTTCAGTTCAATTTCTTTCAAGCATTTTGGGTCAAGGTACGGAAGGATTTGCATCAAATTGTCGTCCGTGCAACCTGACAATACCAACACTTCCACTTTTAGTAACTGACTTCTTGCTGATAGAATTTCTTTTAGTTTCCCCAAAAATTGAATGGTAAGTTGATTAAGACGCTCGAATTTTTCAATGCTTGGTTCCTCCTTTTGAAGAGTGTCAAAATACGAGAATATGAACTTCAACTTTTCTAAACATGTATTCTGACGACCCAAGTTGACTTCGAAATCATGCAAAACTTGAGCTTGTGCCATCTGACACAATACGTTTTTGTCCTTAGAAGTTTCATGTTTCCCGTATAACCAGCTTCTTGAACTGTAACATCCTCCAGATCTAATACATGCACTTGGATGAATATCACTTGAAAAATAAACATTATATTCATGAATGTGGGTAACGGGTTTGAGGAAGTCAACGCAGCTCCTGATTCCACGAGACGTTTTACGGAGTCGTTGGCTGAAAATATAGAAATGAATAGTCAGGTATGTCTACAGTAATACTCACACATTCCAAAACCCGAGCGACCGAATGACACGTTTCATAATCAATGGATTTCCGAGTACCATTGCAGATACATCGTTGCTCAGTGTTAACTTCTACAAAATAACCTTAACTCCTTTTTCCAAATATTCATTAAATTACCACAAAACCAGCAGACAACAAGAGACTATGTGACAGTCGGAACTTGATAAACTTCTCCGTCGAGTCGGGAGTTTCGTGTTGCATTGGAAAACCAATAATTGTTTTCAAACTCACATTATCATGGACATAGTGTTTGTAATAAATGAAGATCTCAGTGAAAGTTGTTCGATGTAGAAAAAACTAGAAATATAACCAATCAGTAGATTAGAACTTTAAAAAACCAACCTTTTTCACCGATTCCAAATATTCTGGGCGCATGGTGTGCAACTTGAAAACCAATTTCATCCGTTGTCCTTCATTCCATTTTACCAAAGCCAGTGCATCCTCTATATCGATATCCTCTTCTCTATTCTCAAAACAAAATTCGACTTTCTTCAAAACCGATGGATCCAATAACTTGACGACTGTCATTGCCTGACTCATATCAACTGCATCGATCAATAATCTTTTGACTTGAAGAAGTTCTTTTCTCGATTCCAGACACTTGAATATCTGGCTAATGAGTGGGTCCAACTTGTTCTTTGTGTAATTTTCTACGAGTCCACTGTATTTGATTTTGAGAGAATCGACGAGAGTGTTTTGATTATTGATTATTTCTTCCAGGTTTTCAACGAAATTTTTCAAAAAGTCGTTCCTTTTCCTTGTTTCCTTATACTCGAAAGTCTGTTTTCCATAGGGATCATTGAAGTACAATTCACATTTTAGTGTTCGCGCGGTATAAAGTATTCCTATTGACGTTATTGGGCTCGATGTCATTCTTGAATAATTCTGGGGCATGTTCTGAAAGCAACTACTATAAGACTTAAAAGACTGAGAGAGAAAAATAATGTTACTGAAAACCATAAAACTGAATATTCGAAATGTGATTTTTCACGACATATAGACGAAATTTATAGAAACGGAGAAAAGAATGAGGAAGAAAGAACAAGAAACTACAGAAATCATAAAAGAAAGAGGTTTCAAAAAAGTTTGCAAAATGAATACCAATGTGGCGGCCAGTTTCCGTTTGTTTACAATGTTTCTTCCTCACTCTTATCATCTCCGTCTTTTTCTCTTTTGACAGCGCTCACTTCTCTTCTTCCTTTTTCCTTTTTATCTAGTTTTCGTCGGTATGTCGTGAAAAAACACATTTTGAAATTTCAGTTTCTTGGTTTTCAGCAACATTATTTTTCTCTTTCCGTTAATTTGTATGAGTTTTGAAGATCCTAAATCTAATTGGTTTTCAGAAAACGTCCCAGAATCATTCTAGAATGACAACGAGTTCAATAACGTCAATGGGAATATTTTATAGTGAGCAATCACTGAAATGTGAATTGTACTTCAATGATCCCTATGGAAAACAGAGTTTCGAATATAAGGAAACAAGGAACGATCATTTGAAAAACTTCGTCGAATACCTGGAAGAAATCATCTATAACCAAGCAGGTCTCGTGAATTCTCTCAAAATCAAATACAGTGGACTCGAAGAAAACTATAAAAAGGAAAAGTTGGACCCAGTGATTCACCAGATATTCAAGTGTCTGGAATCGAGAGAAGAACGTCTTCAAGTCAAAAGACTATCGATCGATGCAGTTGATATGAGTCAGGCAATGACAGTCGTCAAGTTATTGGATCCATCGGTTTTGAAGAAAGTCGAATTTTGTTTTGAGAATAGAGAAGAGGATATCGATATAGAGGATGCACTGGCTCTGGTAGAATGGAATGAAGGACAACGGATGAAATTGGTTTTCAAGTCACACACCATGCGCCCAGAATATTTGGAATCGGTGAAAAAGGTTCGTTTTTTTAAAGTTGTGATTTATTGATTTTGATTACATTTTCAGTTTCTGCTGCATCGACCAACTTTCACTGAGATCTTCGTTTATTATAAACATTGTGCCCATGATAATGCCAGTTTGAGAAAAATGATTGATGCTCCAATGCAACACGAAACTCCCGGCTCGACTGAGAAGTTTATCAAGTTCCGACTGTCACATGGACTTTTGTTATCTGCTGGTTTAGTGGTAAGTCATATTAAAAATGATTTTGGAAAATAGAGAAAAGGATATCTTGTAGAAATTAACTCTGAGCAACGATGTATCTGCAAAGGTTCTCGGAAATCCATTGATTATGAAACGTGTCATTCGATCGTTCGGGTTTTGGGATGTGTGAGTGTTACTGTAGGCATATCTGACAATTCATTTCTATAATTTCAGCCAACGCCTCCGTAAAACGTCTCGTGGAATCAGGGACTGCGTTGACTTCCTCAAACCCGTAACACATATCGATGAGTATATGGTTTTTTTCTTAAGTGATATTAATCCAAGTGCACATATTGAAACTGGATGTTACTGTTCGAAAAGCTGGATTTACGGGAAACACGAAACTTCTGAGGACAGAAATTTGTTGTGTCAGAAGGCACAAGCTCAAGTTTTGCATGATTTCGAAGTCAACTTGGGTCATCAGAATACGTGTTTAGAAAAGTTGAAATTCATATTCTCGTATATTGACACTCTTCGAAAGGATGACAATTCGAAGCCAAGCATTGAAGAATTTCAGCGTCTTAATCAACTTACCATTCAATTTTTGGGGAAACTTAAGGAAATTCTATCAAGAAGAAGTCAGTTACTAAAAGTGAAAGTGTTGGAAATTTTATGTTGTACTGACGACAATTTGATGCAAATCCTACCGTACCTCGACCCAAATTGCTTAAAAAAAATAGAACTTAATGATCCGAGATCAGAATATGGAAGACTCGGTGATAGGGTTAAGTACCCAGAGTCCATGTTGAAACCGTTTGTACTGGACGAGATATGTCAGCTGGAGCAGTGGAAGAGCGCGACGGAACTGGATATTCGATCACAGCCAATATCTACTTCAATTCAAAAAATGAATATCACGAATTTTTCCAAAATTTGGGTAGAAGTGGAGACAATTAGTTCTGAAGATGTGTTATATCTCAAAGATGTTAGTGATAGTTATGATAACTTTTATAGATTAACATTTTCAGCATCTTCTACTATCGACCACTTTCCAAAGATTCATTATTCGTTTCAAAAACTCGACTATTGACTACGAAACTCTCCATGGATTAATTGGACCACCGCATCGAATCTTCAGCGATAATGATCGTATCTGGTTTTTCCAAATGGAAGTGAATTATCGATTTTTGGAAGTTCGACTGGATGGAAGGTGTCTTGACTTCGATCTGGCGTACTCCATAAGACAATATAGATAGTCTTACAATTTGAATAAATTATATGACACTTCACTGACTTTTAAAATTCTCTTGATTTTCCAAAACATACGATAATTAAATCCTGTTAAATTATTTTTGATATTTTTGACTGGAATACATTTTTTCTCATCCTGTGGGCATTTCTGAAGGACATTGTTACCGAATACTCTCAGAAACATGACGGAATAAGCAATTACAACTTTTCAATATGCAATTTGGGCGGTATCTTTATTTCGGCACAGAGCTGCTCAACGTTGCTCAATCCAAACGATCAATTGTCTCCTAGAGTTTGCAGAGGGACGCTGAATTGAACTTCAATCACTGATTTTTGATAACTTCGGAAGATTTTTCAAAACGTGAAATTCTAGGGGCTCAGAGTGACAAATTAGGTCATTGGTCTTTTAAAATCAATGATGAGCTGACCCAAGGACCTTTCCTTCAACGGGTTTTCTCTTGGTCTCCAAATTCCTTAATCGGTCGAATACGTGTCTGAAAAATGAAAACTGGGATAAGCACAAATTGAAATTAATATACGTGCCTTACTAGTTCTCAAACTTTAGTTGTTCTCTGTATTGGTACCGTACGGTCACTGGTTTTCGCAATTCATTAACTACTTTTTATTACTTTGTATTATTATACTATCCAACTGTCAAAGATTGTTCTTGGTATTCCCCGTCGTCAACGTTATCAGTGACACCTAACATCACATTTTGGACAGTAAACCTTAAAGGGTTCAGGCGGAAGTTGATGACTGTTCTAAAAATTAGGAATAGACAATTGCATGGTCCATGAAAACTATAAGAGATAATGTCTCATCGGCCAAACTGATTCGACTCCGTTTGGCCTTTCGCTTGGCATGGCCAGCGGGCCTATGGTCGAACCACTCAGACATGAAGCTGAAACCGTTCATAAAGTTTTCTAAAAACGATTGACTGGCCTCAAACTACAAAAAACGCAACCATTTTGACATTTTGACGTGTCCTAACCGATAGAGTGCACATGCCTAAAAGTACTGATAGTGAAGAGTACATAAGGCTGTCAGTTTTCAGGAAATTATTGAAAAGGGCAGTCAAACAGAGGACTACATGTCAAGAAATTTTCATTCAATAGTTCTGTTTTTACCGCTTCAATACTATTTCAATTATACTGAAAATGGTTTTCCACATTACTGTTTAACCTGTTGTTAGCCATTCATATCCCCTTTCACCGATTCAGTCAGTAAAGTTATATAACTTATTGATTGGCGGTTTAATTAACTGATCTAATCTTTTAATCGGTGCTGCCCAAAACTGCTCAAAGTTGTCCGGATCAGGAATGGTACGAATCAGAACTGCACAAATCTGGGTTTAATAGCTTCAATATAACGTTTGAACAGTTTTTATTCGGTTTTGTTTTGTTCTCTAGTCTATTTTCAGTAGTTTTCTAGTGCTTTGTTTTTTTTTCTGTGCTAATACATTCCCCATTCTCCATCAAACTTATTTTCTATTTCCATGATTTGTCATCCCATTTTGCAAATAATAGAATTGCTGACACCTGCAAAAACTTGAAACCTCCTCGAGAACACAGCTTGTGAAATTCCGGTGTTTCTCCAAAAGTTGCTGACTTCTTGATTTTACGTTATGATAAGTATTACATACGATTATGTTATTTGGTTGACCGGTGAAAATGGCGGCTCGTTATCAAGGCGCCATTTTGATAGACGGTTGATCGGGAAGATCAAAGAGATTATGGGGTTGAAGTCGAGTTCTTGGAGTTTGATGCAGGATTACAATTAGAGTTTCTTACTGTAGTAAATGCACAAGTTGAATGTTGAATTTTTGGATTTTTGGAGATTTTATACCTAGTTGTCTTGTTCAGGTGACTTTTGATAACCAGTAAAACCTGTCGCGCCTCCGACGCGCTTTCCAAATTTTTCAGCTTGCAGCTGCTCGGCTCTATGATACTTTTGAGTAAGTAAATTTCGAATCTGAAATTAAATTTTGTTGAATCCTTCTGTGAGCCGAGTGATGACCCGTTAAGCATTACCTATATTCATATTGTTGAAATGCCTATCCCAATATCTTTCAGCTTTTTCCAACGTTTGTCTGGTCATAACTCGGCTCACAGCAAGATTTATCAAAGGGTGTATTGTTTCAGATTCGGAATATATGGTCTCGAAGTATCGAGAGGACTTCCCTTGTTAACTTCCCGCAGAAAACTTCAAGTTTTATAATTTTTTGGCCAGTACTGTACGGCTGGCGCATGTATTGCTTAGTAGGCCTGAAGATTCCGTTTCTGAACAATGAAAAGCAACAATGTTGAATGTTTTATCAACCCAGCCAGTCATTAAAAGACTATTTCTTATCAAACTGTCAGTTTGGGCAAGACACGAAGACAAAACCGATATAAGATCAACATATACTGAAAAAATTGAAAATCTAACAAGAACATAGTGAAATAATAAATAAACATTCTTTAAATCAAAAATTCTGCCATTTTTCATCAATTTTTGAAAATTTACGTCAAAATTTGAAAGTTTGTTGTACCATTAATTTTAGTTATCAATAGCGTGTTGATATGTATAACCGACCAGCACCTCATATTTTGCAAGCACTCAAGTTTTCGCAATCCGGGTTTGCCAATGTATTTTGATGTTTCTAGACGAATAAAGCTGGAGGACCTGAGGAACACAATGTTTTCAAAATAGTCCGTCATTTTTGAGCACTGATAACGAAAACTCATTCTTATCACCTTTTTAAAAGTGCAAGTTTCTGATTCATCAAATGTTTACGTTGGGGAAAAAGATGCAACAAAAACTTGTCAGGTGTTTTCCGGGCCTATCTCGCTTCAAAACGAATACTCCGATCCCAAAAATATATCAAAATGTAGATCTCAGCAAGTTTTTATGTTTTGAAATTCTCCGAGTGGGCTTCGAAATCATTATTCTATAGGGGCGGGGCTAAAGTGCAAAAAATTAATGCGGCTAGTATTATATCAGAAATTAAAAAATATTATTTTTAGTACATTTTTGGAAAAGTTAAGATTTTTCATAATAACCCAAATGTTCGGTTTTTCCGTTCTTAACCATCTTCTTCCCTGAAGTTTCATACCTAATGTTTTACGTGAGAATTCAAATAAACCAAAAAGCGCTGACTAAGAGTTCTTATCGGTGAGACGCCTCAATTCATTTCTCACTATCACACTTTTTGAGTGTTTATGAAGAACAGAAACCAACAACCAAAAAAAACACAAATCAACAAGAAACAAATTTTATTCAAACTTAAAAATAATTGAAAGTAATCAATAAAAATCAATGAAAAATAATCAACGAGGAGTTATTCGATTTCCATTTCAGGACAGCAGATCGTTGAGATCTCTTTGATTGAATATTGAACGCCTTTTTTGCATCCTTTTTGAATAACTGAAAAAAATCATTGTTGATTGATAATGTTTTAAGATTTTAAAAAACTCACTCGAAGGGTTTTCACAATAATGCCCGCACCAAATTTCCGCGAACCGCTGTAGCCTCTGGCATCCGTTGTGATGCCCCCGAGGGGCGGAAGTTACCAACATGACGAGGACCAAAAGGATGAAAAGGGATTTGAAGGAGAACATGTCTGAAATTTCACGAGTTAAATATTTGGACGTCACGCTTCTTACAACCGCGTTCTACCGAAACCGAAGAAAGTTGTGTGCGGAATTGAGAGACTCAGAAAAAAGAGACATTTTTCAAGAGAATTTCGGTGGAGCACAATTGTAAGAACTGTACCAAGATAATAAAGATATAGGAAAATAAATAGATCTTTCAACTTCCCATTACTTCTTTTATACCATTAGGAACGCCCGTGCTAAGCTCCGCCTCCTTGTTTCCTAAACTCTGGAACAGACTGTAACAGACTGAACTCTCCTGGAATTTATTGGTCTCTTGTGGAAAAGTCGGCATTTTTGGGGAAAATCGGAAAGTCAGCGTAAAATTTTTGATGTGTTTCGCTAGTTTTCCCGCCGAATAAGAGATGATTTCAGCATTTTTCAGTGTGGAGTGTGGAAAGGTTCTGAAAAAAGGAAACTTATTTTGGTAGTTTCGTATGCTTTCTATTTTGACATAAACAAAATTTGTCGAACTTTCATAGTGCAAAACAATAAGAACATGTTGCTATCAATTATCGTTAAAAGGGCAAGTGTATTTTGATGGTGTTTCCAAACTTGACAAACTTGAGAAAACAGTTCTTTACTCACAGTTACGCGATCAGATCTGTTTGGAAGGTGGATCCTAACTTTCTGATAAAAATTGTGAAGCTAAAAACTTTAAATAGACACAACAGACAGAAACTAAAGAAAAATTGCAAAAATTCCGTCACCTAGACAGACAGACTGATAAACAGACAGACAGACAGACAAACCAACAGACAGAAAGTCAGATTATAGATACACTAAAATTCTGCCATTTTTCGGCGATTTTTAAGAATTTGTGAGTGAAATTGAAAGTTTTCCGTACATAGGAATGTTGAATTATCAAAATAAGAAGGAAATCCGGAAATGCAGACATGCCTACAGACATGTAATATATTACTAACAGACCAGCCCGTAATTTTCTTTATCTTTCCTATATTTCTTTAATTTTCTAGGCATAAATATTTCTTAAACTTATTTAACGGTAAATTTTTAAAAAGTATTCTTTCAGAGTGGGAAAATCGGAAAAAAGACAAAAACAGCGTATATTAAAAACATTGTTTCCCAAATTATGTTAAAATAGATACAGCAATAAAAACAAGAAAAACATGTCTGTATGTGTGTCTGAATTTTCGAATGTCCGTGTAATATGGATAATTAGAATTCCTGTATACAATTCAGTCATAACTCTCAAAAATTGCCGAAGAATGGCAGCATTTCAGTTATCTGGCTTCCGAGTTCTTGTCTGTCTCTCTGTCTATCTGTTTGTCTATCTGTGTATCTGCATGCCGCCGTGCGGCTATACCGAAAAGTTAGTAGTTTTTCATTTTTTGATTTAAAATATATATTTCCATGGGAAAACCTCAATTTTGTTTTTCTGGTCTTATGTTTTTTTTCAGTCATGTACACTATGTACGTTCCCTTAATCTTCCATTTTGATTCTTTGTCCCTCTCCCGATGACACAAAACACGTAACTTGTGATGTGTCCGTGCTCATTATCAATAAAACAAACATAATCTATTGTGATTCGTTACCAGTTCTTACATTTGTGTGGAGATTAGGAATTGATTTATGTTTCGGCTATTTTTAGTCCTCAAGTTATCATTACAATCCTCAAAACCTAACTAATATTTTTTTCGCACACATTTTTCTTTGGTTTCGGTAGAGCGCGGTTGTATAAAGAGTGCTAACAAGTCACAGTGTCCTCACATGTGGCGCCATATATGTAGTTTTGTAGCTTCTTCTTATCAGTAAACTATTTAGTTTGGTATCTTTGTATCTTAGGTTTGGATACAAAACACAACATTTGAAATTAAATTATTACTTTATTAAACTAACAAGTAACTAACAAGATAACAAGGAAATAACAATGAAGTTTAAAAAATTATTGGACAGCAAATCTGGAATAATTCATCATCAGTGAAGCTTCGACCTCGTAAGCATCCTTGGTAGATTGCTGGAAGAAGGAAGTTTATATATTTTCTGATATATTTTGTTGTATTTTTAATATATTTTTTGTACCGTGCTGTGAAATATACAATTTGGCATTTTTCAGTTGAAAATGACCGAGAGGGTGTTACGGTATCACAGACATGTCCCAAAAAGTAAATTATGTGTAAACCATACAGATCGAAAGTAGACCTTCATTTTTGTGGTTGACATCTTTTTTCTACGGACACTCCCTAGCAAGTTACATATCGAAAAAGATATTTCTCCCTCAGATTGTCACATTTCATTGCAAAATAGTGATGTCCTCTTAAAATGACCATGACTCTCTAGGGAATGTCCGTACATAAAAGTTGTCAACTACAAAAATGAAGTTCTACTTTGGATCTGTATGTCTATTAAGCGTTCACTTGATAGGACAATACCGTAAAGGTGAGATGGATTCCTAGTTTTGTGCTTCGTTGTTTTAGATATGGAAATTTGGAGACTGCTCCTTGGGTTGGCCATAAAGAAGATGTTTTCGCACGAAAGGTTGTAAGAAAGAGATTGGTGCTCACCGGTAGCACAGTGGTAGTGCTGCGGAAGCTTAATCTGTAGACGGTGGTTCGATTCCACCCTGGTGTCACCGATTTTTGACAATCTCTTTCTTACAACCTTTCGTGCGAAAACATCTTCTTTATGGCCAACCCAAGGAGCAGTCTCCAAATTTCCATATCTAAAACAACGAAGCACAAAACTAGGAATCCATCTCACCTTTAAATTGAATCAATCAATATGGCTCCGGATTCCAACTATGTAACCAACTGAGCGCCGTCTTGGACTATCGTAACTGATGCCGGACGACAACTATGCTCTATAAGGTTCTTGTAAAGAAAGAGAGAGTCGGATTTCGGGCGCACCGGTAGCAGAGATGTTGGGAAGTGAAAATTTTCTTATCCGGAAGTCGGAAGTCGGAAGTTGGAAGTGATTTTTCTTATCCGGAAGTCGGAAGTCGGAAGTCGGAAGTAAAATTTCTTATCCGGAAGCCGGAAGTCGGAAGTCGGAAGTGAAAAAACGCCCGGAAGTCGGAAGTTGGAAGTCGGAAGTCGGAAGTTGAAATTAGATTTTTTCGCAAATATTCAAAAACTCCAAGAGGAAAATCATAAAGTTGCCGAAAATCAGTAGAAAATTAGTTTTTGGCTGAAGAAAAGCCTGTTTTCTGTCCTTTCCGACCATTTTTCCATGTATTTTTGCGAAATTTACTTTTCCGAAATTCCACCGTTATGGAATGACAGAAGTCGGGTATAAAATTCCTTATCCGGAAGTCGGAAGTCGGAAGTCGGAAGTAAAATTTCTTATCCGGAAGTCGGAAGTCGGAAGTTGGAAGTGAAAAAAAGCCCGGAAGTCGGAAGTCGGAAGTCGGAAGTCGGAATTCCCAACAACACTGACCGGTAGCACAGTGGTAGTGCTGCGGAGGCTTAATCTGTAGACGGTGGTTCGATTCCACCCTGGTGTCACCGATTTTTGACAATCTCTTTCTTACAACCTTTCGTGCGAAAACATCTTCTTTATGGCCAACCCAAGGAGCAGTCTCCAAATTTCCATATCTAAGACAATACCGTAATACCCCCTGGTCCTTTTAAACTGAAAAATGTCAAATTTTATATTTTACTGCATGGTACTGTATTAGAAACTATGAGTTATTTTAATTGTATCCTGAATCTTATATACTCATCTTCATGATTTACTTTTTGACTAAACTATCAATATCTGAATTAGAAAAAACTCACTTTTGATATCCTCACATGCTTCCCCACACACCGATACAATTTGAGCTAAAAGCTTCTTCCCGTTGCACGGAGGATGATGGCTTCTTCCTGTTGTCATCACAACCATAGAGAACAAGATAATCAGCATAGCCAACAATTTGAACGACATTTTGAATCCTCTGAACTGAAACGAAATCAAGTTCACCTAACTTCCAAACAAATTTTATAATATACAACCCGGATACGCCTCGTTCTAGCCTCCGCCCTCTTTAATTCTGAACTTTGGAACAGATGTCATCCGATTCTTTCCGCAAAAAAGAAGGGAATACTGATAAGAATACATGTATTAGTAACACAACAAAATATTTGTAATGACTTCCACTAAGTCACGAATCACGAATAGTTGAAATTCTTTGTTTTTTTGGTTGTAAAGTGTGTCCTGGATTGACACGGTTTTTGTCACCTAGATGGTGTACAGCAAAACTTCGAAATTAGGTTACGGTACTTTCCTATGACGCTGATTTTTTCAGGATATGTCGAACACACATAGAGCTTTATTTTTGTAGTTGGCAACTTTTTAATAAGAACACTCACTAGAGAGTTATGTATATATCGACAAAGTAATTTCTTCCACAAATCAGCCCTATTCAGTATAAAATAGTGTGATTTTGAGCGTTTCCTTTAAAAAAGATCATAACTCTTTAGGGAAAGTCCGTACAAAAAAGTTGTCAACTACAAAAATGGAGCTCTACCTTTGTTCTGTATGTTTTATACGTAATTACTTTGGGGGACATGTCAGTGATACCGTTACATCCTTTCAAAGTTGGTTTTTTTCAACTGGTACTGGCCAAATTATATGTCTTGCAGTACTGTACATACATAGAAATTACGAAATTAAAAATATAGATTACTAGGGTCAAACAAAAATTTTCATTGGAGCTTGTTCAGTGCAGATAGTTCAATTATAAATACGGAATAAATGATACTCTAGCTTCGCCCCTAAAACATTACAGAAATGACCGCGGTTATCGAGTAAAGCACAACTGCTAGTATTTCTAAAGCTATTTTATGAAAAATGCACTGCAGCCTAAACTTGACAAATAGTTCGCTAATAGTAAGTGTTACACTATGACCAGCAGAACTAAAAAAATTCGAAACTTTTCGTGAATACTGAATTTGCTAACCGCACTTATCAGTACTTCACTCAATTTTTGACCTTTTTTGCTGTCATACTTCAAAATAGTGCAAATGACATCTGAAAAAATTCTGATAAGAAAAATAGTAAACTAAATATAAATAGATCCCGTTAGTTTGAACATTTCTCCAAAACAGACAAAGTTTATGAAAAAAGGACTCAAAGTAGTAAACTTTGTTATTAGACCCGTTTAGATGCTTCAGACTCCAAAACACACGCCTAGACAAACCGGATTCTCTGCAAAAGTTAATACTTTCCAAGAAGAATATTTATTAAACAGCCTGATAAAGTCATGTTTCCAAGAGCTTCTTAAAATTGTTTACATCGATTCACAACTCTCTCGATTTGATAAGAGGAATTACATGGCATTATGTAAACATTTTTCGAAAATTTGGTCAGTTGGAAGAACGAGCACATTTGTGGTGAGAGTGGCCTAGAATTTACCGAGAGGCTAGGCCACTGCCAGGTCAGGAAACTGAAACTGAAATTCATGTCTGAAATGTTCACAATGTATGATTCTCCGACGGCTCCGTTCAAATATAAGAAAAAATTGCCAAATGGTTTAGCGAGAAAAAAAGTAAATATTTGTTCAGTTCGAAAACCAATGGCTCTCAAGAGAACGGGTTCAATAGGCGTAAGGAGTTCAGAGGTGAAATAAAAAGTGGGCTTGGGAGTAGAGAGTCTTGTACATAAAGAGGGAAGGGATACGGTATGTCTGCCGCATCTTCGGCCTTTATGTCTTTCCTGTTTTTCTAAGTTTGGGTCAGAAAATCTGTCAGGTGTAGTAAGCAAGAAATAAATAGATAAACATACAAATATAGAAAAATGTGCATATTAAATTGATAATTGAGAAAGTCACTGAGAAATGCTCAAAAATGCGGTTCCTGAGGACTCTGAATTTTCACGTACATTTCAGGCTCCGCCCCCAAAACAGAAATTGTAGCGTATTTGTTGCGCCAGCAAACTGTAATAGGCAGGTACTTGAAGTTGAAGACTGGGCACCGTCTATGTAATTTCAGTTTTGGGAAAGAAGCAGAACCTGAATCTCTATCAGATACAGAACATAGAAATTGAGACTAGAAAAAATTAAATAGAGAAACCAGAAAAATGTCAAAAGTTTACTACCGTACTCCCACTAGTCTTAATTTTGCACCCCCCCTCGTTGTTTGTAAACATATATGATGACATATATGATGTCCTCTCAAGTTTCCTCTTATCAGTCTGAAAAGTTTCTGTGAATACGATACAAAGAAGACAAACAGAACAATGATTCATTCACTTTTCAGGAAAGAAAAATGAACGAAACAAACAGGCAAATGTTATTCGTCGGGTTCAGTCGGTGGGGCAACAGACGACTTGAATAACCTCACTCGTTAACTTTGTGTGGAGTAAACAAAGGTTGTAAAGTGCTGAAAAATGGTTTAAGTTAGGTGATGTATTTGCATTACTGTAACTTACTTTCGTGATTTGGGCACGAAAATCCGCACTCAGACATAGTTCGAAGAACGAGGTGTCGTCCACAGCGGTGTTTCAAGGATGCACCAGATGCAGTCACGAAGAGAAGGGTGAGGACCAAGACAACGACGAACGTCATGAATGAAGACTTCATGTTGAGTCTGAAATTAAATTTAAACTTTTGAGAAAAAAATCTAGCAATGTTCAATGAAGATGTCACTAAACATGCAAATGCCGGGCCATCGGTTTTGATTAGATAGCTCTCTTTCAAAAAACGAATCCGCTTTTTGGTTAATACTTCAAATGATAGGTATTAGGACCTGTTGTTAGACAAAGTCAAGGAAAATTTTTTCTAATACCAGATCCAAATACCTATCATTTGAACTATTAACCAAAAATCGGATCCGTTGTTTAATGGCCCAACACGAGCCGGTTTGATAGTATGAAAAAAATCACCCCTTTTTTATGCGCATCCTAGATAACTCCGCCCCTTTCCTGCCTACTGAACAGTCGAACTCAAATAGTCTGCGCCTCTTATCTTTCATAGGCTCCGACCACAAATGTATCATTATGTTTACGAAAGGATTGTTAAAGAGAAAAAAGACGTAAATATTTGTTTTGTTCAAAACCCGATGGCTCACTCAGACTACTGGAGTTCGGGGTTCACTAGATGGGAAAAAAGAGAAAAACTACATAAATTATGGCTAATCAACATATCAACATCCCTTATATACCAATTGGGGACGCCCATTTTAGGCTCCGCCCCCTTGAACTTCGGAACAGATGTGTCTGGACTCTCCTCTCATCTCTCGACTCGAGAATTCCAGGTGCTGATAACGATTCAAACTTAACAGTCTGATTGTCTGAAAGTATCAGTTTTTGTGATCGACACGAATAATTTGTTTATGGTTTTTTTCTTTAATAATTAGGAGAATTTGGAAGGACACTATAACCGGGATCTTCATTTGCGCAGTTGACAATTTTTTTGTACGGACACTCCCTAGTGAGTTACATATTGACAAAATAATTTCTCCTTTAAATTGCTCGGCGTGCCCTTAAAATGATCATAATTCTCTAGGGAAGCACCGTACAAAAAAGTTGTCAACTACAAAAATGAAGGTCTACCTTTATTTTGTATGGTATATACACAATTTACTTTTTGGGACATGTCTGTGATACCGTAACACCCCCTGGTAATTTTCAAGTTGAAAATGCCAAATTGAGTAGCTTACTGCATGGTACTGTAGTTTGATCAGGTACCAGTGTTTCCAAGCGGCTTGGACGCGTCTGGCGCGTCGTTGGCGCGTTCTTAATAAGGTTGACACTGTACTGCTGTTTTACTCTCTGTTGAGGACTTCTTTCCTTGTGTTCCCCTGTTTTTTGAAATTTCAGCTTTTTTAGCCTGGAACTATGATTGAAATTCTGAGATAATCCTTCTGTGAGGTAGTCCTTGCTAGGAGAGGGACACGTTTCGAAGTAAATAAACATTGCTCGCCCACGAAACATAGGTAGAACATAAAAAAGACTAACAAGAGACCCATTTGTAGCGAACAAACATTCTTTTTTTCGAGAACTTTGACTCAGACTACTCGAGTTTGGGCTAGTGGAGAGATGAGGAGAGGAGCCCACTCCTATTGTTCTCAAAAACCGTGACCAGTGTAGTTTACCAACACAATGGAGTCGTTCGATAACTGGAGATCCTGAGAAAATCTGAAAAGTGGGTGGAGATAAATAGGCCATGAGGCAAGTTTGGAGTTAAGCAATATCATTAGAAAGCCGAGAATACGGAGATTCCAAATATATATTCAGTTTTTGCCCTAGAATTCTGGTATTTGAGAAAAACGAGGATAAAGTAAGAGGGGTACTGTAGAACAACTTTCTCCATGATATCAGACACAAATTCCGTTATCAGTGAGAGGCGTCGGAATGTCATGTAGTTTGCCGCCTTATTTACTATGTATACATTCAAATCAGACCATTTCACACGTATACATTATAGTTTCTTCGGGAGAACACAGACAGGCGTGAATTCCGGTAAAGTTTGCAGATAGTTTGAAAGTATACTGTAGTGGCGAGTCAAAATGTGATCAGAAGGGATTGGGACAGACTGAGACCTAGTAAATCCTATGCCTGCGGGACAGATTATAGGATTTATTGGGTTACAAAATCAGCGTTATCAAGAACGAATCAAAAATTCAGACCACGGTTCTTTACAAGCCTCGGAACAGGCTGAAGATGTAGAACATGCTGTTTTATATATATTTGGGTATGATATTATGATATTTAGCTAATAACTCTCCAGACACCACCTCCATCAGAAAACCATCAACTACAAAAATGAAGATCCATATTTAATCTACATCTTCTCCAAATTTCAAAACTATTAGACCATCCACTTCTTCACGACGCCCTTCCAAAGATTCACAACTTGCAGAACTGAAAATTTCTGTCATTTCTCTGGAATAACAGGTCTCCAGGGCAAATCCTGAATATATATTTGGAATTAGCGGTTTCTCACTCCAAAATGACTCGGAGCCCTTCAGACATTCCGATTCGAGAAAAAAGAAATCATGAAATTCCCGTGATTCGGAGAATTCAAAATTGTTGTTTACTACTTTTTTGAAAGAGAAAAGATTACATGACATAAGGCAAAATGCGTTGCTTGCCAATTTTGTTATCAGTGTGCCATTTGGAAGGAGAACTCGAGAGGGGGAAGGGGGGGAGATTATAAAATGGATTCTGATCTTCTGGAAGAGAAGGGATTTGGGAGGATTAAGGATATGGAGATCATGAGTTTTGATTAGCTGGCGTATCTTTGCGCCTTGACCATTAAGGTCGATGATACATTCCTGGAGCTTGTCTAAAATAATTAAGTAATTAATCATAATTATAAAAAATAATTTTGAAATCATGCCACAGCTTTCAAACTTTTCTTGGTAATTTTGAAAATATAACTTTTTTTTGAAGTTGACAACTTTTTTTTGTTAAAAATGTCCTTAAAGTTTATTTTCTCAATATTGAAGGGTATAGTAATAGCAAGAACCAAAAAGTTGTCAACTACAAAAATGAAAAACACGTCCAAGGTGTGCCAGGCAACCAACAATGATGAATATTTCGGTACCAAAACGCGTCTGAGGTGCGCCAGACTGTCAAAACCAGCTCTCCAACCACTTTTGAGTAACAATTCAGCTATGAGAGCTGTTTTCCGTCAAAAACTCGCAAAGTCTACATAAAAACGCGTCCGAGGTGCCCCAAAAACACATTTTTTCCAGTATTCGGCGCATTTTGGGCTGAAAACTCTCAAATTTGACAGTTTTTTATCCAAATTTCCGCTCCAAGTTCTTATTTTCAGTGTAAATCAAACCTTGTAGAGAGCACTTTCGAAAATATTTAGTTTACACTGACAAATGTTTACACCGACAAAATTTACACTGACCAACAATTTTTTTTTGAACAATTCTAAATTCTGAGAATTTGACTCTGAATATGGATTTCAAAACGCTTTTAAGGTTAAGAATGTGGCGAATTTGTCTATTTTAGACTCTATCCATTTTCCATTGCTTCTTTGATTGGTAAGATATGATCCCCTTAACAACCTGAAAAAAAACGTCCGTTTTAAAAAAAAAATCTGGTTTATGTACAAATAAAAACAAAAATACATCACAAAACACAACAATAAAATAATAAATTAAGAGGAGATCTGATTGGGGCAGCAGAGTTGAATTACTTGGAGATTATCTATATTGCGACCCGCATAACATAATTGAGTAATATCTGAAAAAAGAAAATCGTTATTATTGGGTTATGAGTCTTTTAATCAAACAAATAATTGTTATTTGCTAACTGATACTGAGCTATGACCTCGTGGCCTAGGAACTCAAATTGCGAAAGTTTGGCCAGATTTGATCAATCAAAAAAAACTCACCAGCACCATTTGAGCAGGATTCATGACATACTCTAAAAATCAAATCCATCAACTTTTTCCCGCACTTGTAGCCTGGAGCCGACATGACGAATGGAATGGTGATTGAGATCATAAGAAGAACGAGAAGACGCTTGGAGAACATGACGAAACGGTGTTGATGAGGTAGAAAAATGCGTTTAGAGAACTGAAAATTTGTATTATTGAAATCATTTTTTCAAAAAGTGTTCTTGAAAAAAAGAAAAAAGAGAGCAGAAAAGAAAAAACTGAAGAAGTGAACTCCCCGCTCTTTTTATACCCTTGACTCCTCCTCCTTTCGCAAACTTTACTGGCTCCGCCCACTGGTCAGAAAGAAATAGTTATAGGAAAAGAAAGAAGAGTTGTGCGAACTCACACTGTTTACTCCTGGCGGGCTTAATGTTGCGAGATGTGTTCTATATTACAGTAAGGGAAATATTCTGAAATTTTCTGTAAATTGGATCATAGGTACTTTCGAGGCGGAGGATTCAAAACTGCAAGAACAAACTGAAAAAATTGAATTCTGGCCGAGTTATAAGCCGTTAGAGTTGAACTTTAGAACAGTTTTGTATTTTACTCTCGATTCTCCTGGTCTCTGTTGGTCTCTCTCAACACGAGTTCAGCTCAAAAAACTGATAAGAAAGTACCAGGCACAGCAAATTTTTAGAGGGGATGGAAAGAAGAAAGAGTTGTAACTTTTTAGGAAAGTTGTTAGATAGAAAAATCTGGAAAGTTTTCATTTGGACCGAGTGGTGAGCAGTTAAAGACAGACCCACACAAGAAATGCGGCAGACCGTGTGTCACACAAGAAATGCTTAAATTTGAGGGCATTTGACAGAGGACACTTCGAGGACTTCCCTTGTTAGTTGGTAAGACCCGAACGTCGGAAAAAATACATTTTTAACAAAAAAACACCTTTATTTACAATAAATATTACAACAACACTGATTAAAAAGTTGAATAAGATTTTTTTATGGGCAGCATAGTGCTTTCACATCACTATCCGTATATCGAGACCCGTGAAGGCACAGTTTATAGACTTCTGAAAATAACAAATCATAGTTGTCGGGAGAATGAATACTAGGAGTTCTGAAATATAATATACCAAAATGTATATTTCGACAAGTTCTATGTCTCTGATTTACTCCTAGTCGGCTCAGGACTTATTATTGTTGTGCGGAATTGAAATTGTTATATCGCTAGGTGGCAGGAGAGTGGAGTATAACTAACCATTTATTACATAAGAAATAACCGAAAACTATTTGTTCTCTCGGCTTATATGTGCAGATCTTCTTGCCACGTATGACCTCAGGGTTAGGCGATCACTCTAGGTCATTGCTAGTTCCACAACAGAAATTTGCGACAATTTTTCCCTTCCAGCGGTACAATAATAGGCCCTAAGAGTATATCAGACTTATAGAACTCGCTGAGATCTATATTTTGATAAATTTTCTGACTTGTAGTGTTCATTTTGAGGCTTTATGTCTGAAAAATTGGTAAAAAAAACCAACCATCTCCATTAGCACATGATTCAGGACAAATTGACCAAATATAGTTTAGCAGCTGACGTCCGCACTTCCGACCAGTGGCTTGTGGAGAAGTATTGGAGCAGGTGATGAGCAGGAGACAAATAATTGCAAGAGTTACGAAGAGGTTGTTGGAGGACATGGTGACGAGGCTGAAAATTTAGAACTGGAGGTTCAAAATATATTTCAAAATGGTCAAAAAAGAAAAAAAACTATTGAAAAAGAGAAAAACAGTGCCAAAAGTTGAGGCGAGAGAGTAAATATTTATTTTGTTCGAAAAAATTGATACTCGAGCTAGTCAAAAATTACAGTCTATAACTTCCAGTCCTTTCTTCTCTCCCTTACTTTTATACCGTTGAGCACACACAGGTTTCAGACTCCACCTCTTTTCCAGAAGAAACACTGCCCCCCTGTATGAACTTTAGAACATATTTGTATTTTACTCTCGATTCTCCTGGTTTTTTTTGGTCTCTAACACAAATATTTGGGAGAAACTGATAAGAAAGTGCCTAGCAAAGCAACACTCTCTTTATGGCGTGAATTTCCTCACAGTTTCAAATTTTTGTGGTAACCAGACAGACTTTTGAGCCTGGCAATCTCACATCTCCCTTAGGATGTATGCAATATACTCGAAACACGCTTTTTCAGCTCCTATAACTCAATTTGAAGCGAGTTTCTCACTTATCTGGCGCGCCTTTGACGCGCTTTCTAACGAAGGGCTGCAGCTAATATTCCACTGCAATTTGTAATGTCTATCTGAAATAGTTTTATAGAAAAAAGTAACAATCGAATTATTTATTAACTGGAAGTATGACAAAAGAAACCGCACATTCATGCCGTGGGGCAGCAAATCTGGCGGATGTCGTCCTCGGAGTAGGCGTCACCCATGGCACAAAGCTTCCAGAACTCTGAAAAAATTACATTTGAAAACTTTGAAACTGGAAAGTAATTCTCAAATTAACAAGACTACTCACCAGCTGATTTTTCGCAATCTTTGCCACAAATGGAGTCGATGTGGGCCATCAAGGTACGGCCGCACATTCTGCCACTCTCGGTAGAGGACGAGACGGTGGAGATGGCAAGAAGGACCACGAGGATAAAGAAGAGCGTCTTGATGGATAACATGGCTGAGGTAGGTGTACTCACTGAGGTAGGACGGAGGCTGGAAATTTTCTTGTGAAAAAAAACGGAAAAATTCTGACGACAAAAAAGAAGAAAAAAGAAGAAGTCGCGACAAAAAAAAGAGTCCCAAGTGGCTTCTCCTCCCCTTGGAACCAAAGAACTTGGGAATGTCTGCGCTCTCTCGAACTCTCGTTCGAGGTCATAGGCTCCGCCCTTTGGGCATTCATGTGGGGGCAGTAAAAAATGAGCGAAAAAGTTTATGCTAAAAAGAAGAAGCGAATGTTTATATTTTCATAATCCCCTGAAGACCAGTGCGGCGAGTGGAGCGGTTTTATGGGACAAAAATAGAGAAAGTTTGGCATTTTTTCATAGTTAAGGGGTTGCATGGAATCTCGACATCCGGAAAAGATTTTTTGAATCAGGATTTTTAGAAAATATAAAACAAACCTGGATCTTTATTCTTGTACAGGATGCGATGTATGTATCAGCCAAGACATACAATTCGCCCTTTTTTAGTTTAAAATGACCGAAAGGGTGTTACGGTATCAAAAATTGTCCCACAAAATAAATTGTGTACAAACTATACAGATCAAAAGTAAACCTTTAATTTTGTAGTTGACAACTTTTTTGTACGAGCACTCCTTAGAGAGTTATGGTCATTTTAAGGGGACCGCTCAAAAAATCAGTATGGAACGATTTGCGAAAGAAGTTACTTTGTCGGTATGTAACTTGCTAGGGAGCGTCCGTACAAAAAAGTTGTCAACTACAAAAATAATTCTCTATATTTAATTTTCATCCCCTAAAAATATTGATAACCTGAGACAATTCAAGTCACAGTGGCGCACTTCTGTCGATTTCAATTAGATATATGTAGTTGATGTTTACTTTATATACCCATTCTCTGCCTTTTTTGCTAGACGTCTAGTTAGAGGTACACAAAATTCAAAACGTTTTGAAATAAGAATAATAATTTATTCGATTTCTGTTGCGGCTGCTAAAAATAACATATGTAAGGTTTTCAGTGTTTCGGATTTTCCATCTGAATTTTTTTGTGAATACAATGACAAACGTCTCAACTACAACTAAGTTAACAAAGCAATCAGAGATATGGGCAACAAATCGCTTCAATGTCCTGGAAATCCAAGTTGTTTCTTTTGACACAATGACGGTGGAGCTCTGCAAAAAAAGAAAAACTCATGGATAAGGATGAAGTAAAAAAATAACACTAACCATGCGGATTTTTACAAGATGTCCCGCAGACTGACAGCGCCACTATATACAGATGTTTAGTAGCACAACCACGTGGTGCAGCAGCCTCAGAGCTCTGCGTGAAGATGATCAGGATGATCAGGATGAGGGAGGCGGCAATTTTGGACATCTTGGGAAAAAGATTGAGGTAGATGGGGAGGAGGATCAGAAAATAACAGAAGATTTTTTTGGAGAACTCGAAAAAAAACTTTCTGATTCCTGATCACCTTTCCCCTTTTTATACCACTCGCTCCACCCCTTTTTATCACTCTGAATTCTTGAACAGACGAACTCAAAATGTCTGCAGTCTCCTTCGATCTCTTCCTCTTTAAGTCTCTCCTGGGCACCTGGTTATTCAAAGAGAGAGAGAAAAGATAATGTTGCTGTTTTTTGGAGGGAAAAATGGCATAGAATATTCGAGTTCTCTGGGAATACTCGAGACATACAAGTTGATAGAGAAAACGGAAAAGGAGGGAAAAAAATGAAGCTGGAAAGGAAAATAGTAAAAAAGTGTGAAGTACCGTAATCCGTGTACGATAGCAACTTTCCCTAGACTGAACACTGAAACAAGGGCTTTAAGAATGTATGTCTTGGAGTGTAAAATTCCAGAAAAATCAGCGAAAAATTGATTTAAATCGGGATTAACCCCTCTAGAAATAAAAACCAGGTGAAAACATGGTTTTGGGTAGTTTTTGTCGAGAATGAGCTGCAAAATTGTTTCAAAATTGCATTTTTTTAGCTCGAGTTCTTCCCAACATCCTTAAAATTAGTTTTTTTAATTCAGAGAAAACAAGATTTTTGCATTTTTGTGATTTCCGCGTCATCTTTCTCCGGGTTTTTGCATTTTTTCCTAACAACATTGCGTAGTTTTGGAAAATAAGGACAACGTTTATAAATAAATAAAAATCCGGCCAATTCCAGACCTCTAACTTTTAATTCAAAACTTGACATTCCAGATCATGAATTCTGATTTTCGGAAGAATACCTAATTGTAGTTTTTAGACATTTTAAATAGGCTACTGCTCTCTAGGAGACCTGACAAATTTGTTTTTTTTGTATAATTTTTCTTTACATTTTTCTTGTTAGTTCAATTTTTTAATAGCCAGACAATGTCTTTTTTTCAACTTTCTCTCTTTTTTTAAACACTGATCAATTTAATTTTTTCTCTAATATCAGTTTTTTACTCTCTAATTCTATCTTCCCGAACTCCGTCCTCTCCAACGGAGTTCGAGAAGACCATCGCTTTTCTCCCGAACAAACTAAATATTTACTTTTTTTGCCGCGCGTTCTTACTGCGAGATACAGTTCAGTTTTAAGGAAAAACTTCAGACACTTCAAAAAAAGCTCAATGACCCCGGGCGGTTACTTGACAATGAGTATGGTTTGATCTCTATGAACAATATAAATATTTACGTGGTTTCGGATGGTAGGAGTTCAGGGTTACGGTATTTCGAGAATATGGATAGTGAAAAACCTGAAAACCCCTGTGAATAATCTCAAAATGCGAACTTTTAACCAAAAATTGTCTGGGGGCTAGCCGAACTAAGTTGCTGGGCCAGCGCCAGCAGTGATCATTTTGCATTATGGAGCAGTTTTCGGTTGTAAGTCTTTCTAAGGACTTTCCCTTCTGAAAACTGTCCAGAATTGTTCTAGAACTAGAACTGTAAACAAATTCACTTATTTTAGTACCCCCATCATAGGTTTTGAAAAAAAAACGGTTCTAAAAAGGTATAGTTTTGGGAAGGGACAGTTTAAAAAAGGACTTTTTTCCAACCGTTTTTTGATGTTCTGTTGAAAACTATCATCACACGATTAAACTGTTTCTATCCCAATGGTATATTCTTTTCAGAAAAAACCAATCTATTTCATTTATCGCGCCTTTTTTTTCCTCCACTACTGCCAAAAATTTTCGCAACAATTGTCTACTTTTTGTTGGTTTGTATGTTCAATTCTCTCTCGCGAAGAACGGGAAATATCATTTTGAAAAAAGAGACGGGAGAACTCTGTTCGACCATTCCTCTAGATAAAAATCGAGTGGTCTCAGACCAATGTGTGTGCTCTTTTCTCAGAGTAGCAGGGTTACGGTATTTTTAGGATTATGGAAAACTTTGGCTCCATTAGCCAAAGCAGGGTCAGTAGGCGGAGCCAACTCCCAATTAGGATGTTCTGAGATTTTGAAGAAGATATAGGGGTGGGCCATGAAAAGTCAAGAAATTTGACATTTGAATCTCATTTTCTCTTTTTTCTTTGTTCTCTGAGATTTCCAATTCAAAAAAATTTCAGACCTTTCTCCTTCATCTACCTCATTCCTCAATCATGTCCAAAATACTCTCTGTTCTCTTCTTTCTTGCAATCATCTTTGGCATGTCTGCAGTTTCTGCGACTTCAGAAGAAATGTGTACCCAAAAGCGACTCATTCCTACTGTCTTTTCAGTTTGTGGAGCGCCTTGTGGAAATTTGAAGGGTAAGCGATCTTACTTGAGCGGTTCCGTCTAAATCTGTTGTTTCAGCACTACAAAATATGTGTCATGAAAAGAAACTTCTGAGCGATGTTCAAGTCAAGTCGGCGTGTTGTCCTTAATATCCGGCTGGATAGGAGTCAAGTGAACTCCAATTATGCTTCCAAGCCTCTTTTTCTTATTTTCATTGAGTCCGCCAAAATAAATTCATTACGTTGTTTGTCTTTGAAAGTGTTTTAGATTGATACGGGATTTCATAATACGGCCTGAGAAAATGTTTAAGACCGTACGTTTCTTACTTCTCGACTAAAATTTTCAAAGTTTTGGAATTAACTTCAATATCAGTTGACTTCTAGGGAGCTGTAGCGTTTTGAAAATGTCTAAAAACTACAATTAAGTCTTCCTCCGGAAATCGTACTACATGATCTGGAACATGAAGTTTTAAAGAATTAAAAGGAATTCGCCTGAATTTTTAGTTATAACTTTTGTCCTCAATTTCACAAAATCGGAATCCGACATTCTAGACTGTTAGGAATTGAACTCAATTCTGAAGTCCTGAGTTCGAATATAGTGTTTTGTTTTCCGGTGGTACTGTAATTCAAAACAGGACCAAACAATTTTTTTCAGATTTTTTTCAGAATTAGTCCTAACTCGCCTAAAACCCAACTTAATGACCGAAAAAATATACCAAGAGGTGAATCTCGGCGAGTTCTATGGTTATGACCGATTAAGGGTTGGATAGCGATTCACTAAAGTACCGCGGAGAGAGAAAAAGCGCCAAAAAGCGAAAAAATAGCCAAAAAGTATATCCTAGTGACTTCCTCAATTCTGTTTGTCAGTGTTGGTCACAGTAGGTAGGGTTAATGTGCCGCGGTCTGGAATAGAATGACTTTTTGACCATTTTTTGTTTTTTTTTCACTTTTTCTTAGTCGGCTACACAGTAACAAATTAATATTCGGCTCCGTAGTATGTCAGTGACATAGAGCTCGTTGAAATCTACATTTTGGTTTATTTTTTAGTTCGTAATTCTCCGTTTTAAGCTAGTTGTTTGCCATTTTTTGTTGAAAATACAATTTTCTTCAGAATTTTCATTGATTTAAAGTTTAAAGTAGCTAGTTTTGCACTTTTCTGTTCATATGTGCTATCTTAGCCTTAAAAACCTATTTTCACTTGTTTTTAGATTTAAAAAAATCGGTTTTTAGCAGACTTTCACCTCATAAAACCCCTCATCGAGCAAACATTCATTATACATATACTCTCTGCATCTCTCATGTCCACATTTCCTGAAAAATGTTTATAAATAGTTGTGTCGACTACTTTTCATGTTCTCCTCTAAGCCTTCACTAATCTTTTAGATGCGTCAAAGAAGAGGAGCTTTGGTCTTGTCAGTCCCTTTTCTTTTTTGCTTCAAACGAATCTAATTTACTATGTTCGACTTCTAGTCGAATGTCCCCTATTTTGTCTATTCTGGGAATGCATTTTCAATCGCACATTCAGGGAAAAGGGAAGAGGAAAAAAGAAAAGAGGAGAGTGTTTCTTTTTGCAAAGCTTTTTGCAGGTGCTACTGGTCAAAGACCTTAGAGAAGCTATGTTTGTTGAAAAAGAAGTTTGGAAATGACAGAAAAGAGTGAAAGAAACATAATTAAATTCTGGAAAATGTAAACAAAATAAGACATTTTCAGGTTACTGGATTTTTAATTATTTCTTGGCTAAACTTAAGACCGGGATTTTTCGATTCATTAATTTATGATGTTCAGAGAAAAAAAACGGAATTTGTTTGTCCTTGTCAACTTTGATGGGGTATGTAGATGATTTGAAATGAGTGGTTGAATTTACATTGTCGCGGCACATCCTCAAATGTGGAAATTTTTTCTGGAAAAAATTATATGAGATCACTATAGTCTCAACAGATCTAAATTGCTAAACTTAAAAAAAAATTGAACACTGTCAGCTGGCAAATAACGAAAACCTCATGAGCATTTCTAATAGTTGGTCCGGAGTCAAAAAATGTATTTTCAGAATTTTTCGAAAAATGTTGATAATTTCAATCAGAAATATGCAAAACCAATGTGTCTTACTGATATTTTGAAAAAACATGATCGAAAATTCAATTGTTTCGAAAAAAAAAATCAGGTTTTCAAATGATGTATTTAGCCCCGGACCGACAGGGCCGTGCCGGACCCGTTGCAAGACTGAGTATCCCTAAGATGGTCTACATTTCCTTCAAGCAATTTTTTCGACTTTCAGATTGCGCTTTTTAACGTCATCATGCAAAATGTTTCAAAATTTTACAATTACCCCATAAATTTTGAACATCTGGTATTTAAGTGAATGTGAATGCTTCAATTTATTCATTTTCATCACATTTTTTTTCATACAATAAATTCTGTTAACTTTTGCATAGTTGTTTACTCCTTCCATGATCAAAGTACACACTGCTTTTTGTGTACATCTTCTTGCTCAGCTGCTTTTTTTGCGCCTCTTTTTTCTATTCTTTCCATTTGAGAAAATCCAATTTAGTTCTTCTTGTTGACTTCTAGTCGTCGTCGCACACGCATTCTTTCCGGGGGGAATTGAAAGGAATGTTGCGTGCAACTTCGCAACATTCTTTTCAATCTTTTTGAAAAGAGAAGAGAAGAGAGCAGAGTCCAAGAAAATGGAGGAAGAAAGGGAAAGAAAACTGGGGGGGGGGGTTCTCCAAAAATTTGTGGGTTTTCTGAGGGGAAAAATCCGGCGAACAGAAGAAATACCGTAAATACTGTAATGAGAGTCCCATGTGTATGCTGAAGTTTTTGAAAATTTCGAAAAATAAGAAAGATTTTAACAAATTTGGACAATTACTACAACAAAATGGTGTAAAAATTTGGAAAAAGTTAAAAAAAGGTGTCCTACTAATAGAGGTGTACTTCAATTACAGCTTTTCGTATCCCTTTTAATGTAATTTTTCAAAAACTTCCCCCATCTTTTCCACTAGAAACACTTTTCAAGTTTTTAGTTTTTTTGAGTTTTTGTGTTGGTTGTCTCTGAATGGTCTACTTGAATACTCTTATAAATTTTAAATGAGACGCAAAGAAAGGAGACATTGAAAAAGGGTCAAAGATGGGAATAGGGGGGGGACTCCCTTATTCAAAAGAAATGGAAGAAACTTTTTCAAATAAATATATAAAGGTTTTGAGTTTTCAGTTCTGGGAAAAAGGAAAAAGAAAACCCCGAGGAGATATTCATTATGAATGTTTTATAAAAAGTTTACGAGAATTCTGAATGAGTCTGTGTATTAAACTAAATGAGAGTAGTATGAATTCACAATTTCAGAACTTTTCCAAAATCAGATTGCCATGACAGCTTCAAAATACTAGCAGACAAAGAAACAGACCGGAGTTCAAAAATGGAAGGACACAAGGACATAAAGACCGGAAATTGAAACGCGTCAAAGGTGCGCCAGCAGAGAAAAATGTGCAGACAAGGCAATAATGACTTTTTCTGAAACAAAACACTTTCCAATTTTTTCCCAATTTATTATTTTTTTCGTTGCATTTCATGAAGACAACTTCTATGTCTTGTCTGGATTATCTTCGATGTACATATGTAATTTTGCAACTTTTCATCCTTCACTTTTTTCACCTCAAAAAAAACGGCAAGAAAAACATATAATTACTTGAATTTTCCTTGAAAAGTATCTGGAAACAGCTTCAAGACCCCGAAATTTCTGAATTCTAATGATTTTTCGATATACAGACCCTATTCCTTGACCGATCAACCTCTATCTACCTCTTGACTACAAAACTACGCATTTCAGACCGAACCAAGAATCAAAAACCGCTTCTTATCATGTCTGCTCACAATTTTCTTCTCGAACATAAACTCCGAAATTATGAAAGTCACGAAACCTCGACACATTTATGTATGTTTGTACATACACAGAGATAACTATATTCGAGAGATCAAAAATTGTTGCGAAGGAATGAGTATGGAAGAAGTAATTTGTAACATTTCTGGAACAATTTCTGAGAAAACTGGAAAAATAGTCATAAACTTTTTAACAAGGAAAGTCAAGAATTTGGTCCCTAATACTTTCAAGTCCGTAGATTCCGAATCTAAAATTTAAATTCTTCTAAATCCTTCTGTGAACAGAGTTATGAACCGTTGGAACACAGATTTGAAATCAGTGCAAAGTTTCCGTTCAAGTGATATATGTCCCGACCCATAACATTTCGACTTGGGATCCTTTCCCAGTAAGTCTAGGTAGCTCTGCAAACTTTTTTCTATGCATTTTTGATTTTGTCAAAGTTTAGAGACCAACTTCATGATTTCATGTTTACAATCCTTTAAAATTTTTCCTGAGTTTTCATTAAAAATTTCTAAATGAGAATTGCATTTACGCTTTGCTTGCTCTGGTTTCTATTATTCATTACGTAGTATTTAGATTCCGCTATGTCATGTGTTTTAGTATTAGTATTTTTGTATTCTTAATTGAATACAACAACTTGATCTTTAGAATTCCTATTCTTTTGATTTCGTGTTAAAATTTTTGTTGAGTGTGTCTTTAATCCGAATACAAAAAGAAGTGGATTTAAAATTTCAATCCCGTGACAACCAGATACACATGATAAGATACAAACTAGAGATTCGTCTGACTGCTTCTGACTGCTTCTGACTACCCACGATTGACTGAATAATACCGTATACCTAGAAATGTGTGATTTTTCCTGCAAATTTAAGTTTCTGGTGGTATACAGACTTCTTTCTTTGGGAGTTCCGAGCTTTGTGTCAGACATGAATCTATGTTCCTGGAGCCACTTAGTGGAAGACCGAATGGGCATGCTCAACAGGTTCTACTCACATTGAAGATAATACACTGAAGATTATAAGAATAAATAGTGAATTTCATTAAATTTTGAATATCCCTTGCGATTACTCATCCTTTCCAAGAAATTCATTTTCTGCATCACTAGATTCCCCAATAATTTGAGAAACTTCGAGCACCTCTGACATTTCATTTCAAAATCTTTTGTTACAATTTTCAAAAAGACCACCGGAAATGTCAATGGTGGGCGTCTGGAACATAATTACTCACAAAGTTTCAAAAATAGATGTCGCTTCATGATCAATGTACACATTTTCTGAAAATTGTACAACTAAGAAAAGTTTTTCAGTGATATCATGTTGATATTATATTTTAAAAGGTTTGACTTCTAGTCTAATTTATTTTCTGTTTAATTTGAACTTGACATTTGCGCTCTTTCTAGTCCCGGTAGTGAATTTATTTCCGGTTGTCTTGATATTCAGCGTTTTGGTTTTCATAAACATTTTTATAAACACTTTGTGTTAATTTTTTATAAACACATATATATAAACACAGAGTTAAAACCAAGTGGACAGATTATATTTGATTTTCTGAACGTTGATTCCAGACACATCACTAACAGATTGTCCACATTTTTTGCAGAAACATGATATAATTTGATTATACTTGTCACTTTCAGACAGACGTCATGTTTAGTAGAATGGAGATATGTTTATATAGTTGTTTTTAGAATGGTCCTGAAAAATGAGGATGCGCAATTCGCAATTCTTGATCTCTTTTCTCCTGATCATAGTGGTGCGCCGAGTCTCCGTGACTTTTCATATTTTTAGTTTTTTGTGTTTGTCGAAGCGTACAATTTACTGAAAACTCGTAGGCAGAGGGTTTGATTTCTTGATTTGTCTGGAAATCGTAGTTTTGGATCCGGAAGTAGAATTCAGACAACTATAACCCTATTTAGATGTTTGGAAAGTTGGAATCCAAGTTTTGGTGACTATTTATGCAAAGTCTCTCTACCAAGACGTTTTGGTTTCTATACCTGGACAACTATAGTCTTGTTGAGATTATCTTTTCATGCAGACACATATTGAACCCTGATATGTAAGATTTCTAGTCAGAAACTCTATGAACAGAAGAATTTGATGATTCATATAAAAGTTTTCAGATTTTTTCTTATGTTGTCAGTTATACCAAGAAGTCGAAAGCTAGACAGAGTGTGTCCGAACCAGATATCATGATTTCCACAAGATATCGCATAACTGGCAAGACTTTGATCATGAAACAACCAATAAGTATATTGAGACATTTTTGAGACGAGTCCTGAAATAACATATGCAAATTGCCTTTCTCAGAAGCAAACTGCCATCCTCGGAATCGTCTAATTACGTCTACACTTCTATCTTTTTGCAGAGAGAAAACACTAGCTCCCCCCGGTAGTTAAAGGAGGGGCCATTTCATTTCGAAATCTTTCTGCTACAATTGCGAAAGAAACCAACGGAAGTGTGGAAGGGACATAATTATTTGCTACTCCACGGAGGTTTCGACATAGATGTTGAAAGATTTTGTTGAATAAACTGAGAGGAGTGGGGAAACGATCCATAATTGGTGGATTGTCTATGTTATATGACAAGAAGATTTTTTCAATTTTAATGGAGTTCGATCTTCATGAAATCATAATGGTCTTGACTTCTAGTCGATTATATTTATTTATTCCTGTTTAGAATTATGTTGGATTGGCATTTGCTACGTTCTTCCGGTTTGGAATTCATTTCCCAAGTATCCTTAATGCAGAATTTCCGTTAAGATGAGAGAAATCGGATAGTCTCTTAGAAGCAAAAACCATATCCAAGTAGACGGATTATATTTGATTTTCTGAAAACATAATCCTGACAAGTCTGAAACTCGGCACATCACTAACAGATTATCCCTTTGTAGATTAATACTTTGGTAATGAAACAACCAACAACTATTTCAAAAATAGAACTTGAAAACTGAAACCTCATGAATAAATCTTGCAAGTTTCTCCACCTGTCATCTTCAGAACCAGCATAAACTAACAGAAATGTATTTTTCTTTGCAAAGTGATGATGATGATGTACATAAAATAAACAAATCGACTAGAAGTCAAAACTTTTCAAATGTTAAATGATATCATGATTATGACAGGATTATGAAAAGGATTCCAATTGAGATGGAGGAAGTCTTCTTGGTATATCGTTTAGTAAATGTGTACTTTGATCATGAACTAACAAGGTCTATGTTGAAAATTTTTGGGTAATTAAGTCCGTTTGAAAAGTATAAATTAGAGAATTCGGTGATGCGGGACACGAGTGTCTCGGAAGAGAAAAACTTACAGGAGAAGTGATTGGAGACGCGGCTTTCAAACGATCTATAAATTTGGTTATAGATACTCTCGACTACGGGGAGTCCGTCTCTGCCATCAGAACTGGCTAAATGTTTCTGCAAACCAAGTTATGAGCTATCAAACTTTTCATATGGTCCAGCTATTTTACATTTAATTCCGGATCGGCCGCATAAACGCCACCGCGTGGTTCCATTTGTGTCTTCCAGAGGTTTACCTGTGCTCGTTCGTTGCAAAATAAGAACATCTTTGCGTATACTATATTCTTTCCTCAAATTTGGTTATTTGGACGTCTGCTTTGTCATGTTACACTTATTAATGCATGTTTTTTATTAAAGAAGATCATGTTCCCCATATTCCCCCCCGCAGGAAAAAAATCCGTCGTCTGTCCAAGTTTCATATTTTCGAAACATCAACATCAGTTATAATCTTAGAAATCCTCAGTATCACCTGTTGGTAAAAATAATGTTAGAATAGTAAAAAAGAAATGTATCTTGGCCTACTGTAGCAAAAAATCTGAAGAAAAAATTGGGATTTCCTAAAATAGTATTTGTTTGTGTCATAATCAAAGTCCAAATTTCTCTCTGCTCCTGAAAATCATTTCCAGATTATTTTCGTTCAGATGTATTCATAGTTGTTTGAACCGCGACAGATCACTTGGATTATACATACTTCCGGATCCAAAACTACGAATTTCAGACAAACCAAGAAATCAAACCATCGTTGATTACACGCTTTAAGAAGTTCTAAACTTTAAGAAATATGAAAACTCACGGAGACTCGGCACAACTCTATGAACAGGAAAAAACGAGATCAAGAATTACGGAATTTTGGAGAAATGTGTTGAGTAGGCTTCTAGGATTGTCTGAGATCGGTTGTGACCGGTTGAGATCGTCTAACTTTGAGATCCCGTCACACACGGTTTTCTAAGTTACTGTAAAATTTTTCATGTAACAGGGTTGATGCAGAATATCATGTTTCTGCAAAATCATATTCCAAAATAAATTACAGTATCAATGTAATAATCTAATGGGATAATCTATAAGTGATGTGTCGAGTTTCAGACTTGTCAGGATTATGGAATCAACGTTCAGAAAATCAAATATAATCCGTCAATGTGGTTTTGCTTCTAAGAGATTTTCAGATAGTGCTCTACTATGTATTAAAACCGAGAAAGAGCCAGATTCAGACGTGTCAGGATTACATATTTGGAAAATTAAATATAATCCGTCTACTTAGATATGGTTTTTGCTTCTAAGAAACTTTCAGATTTCTCTCTTCTCAACGGAAATTATGCATTAAGGATACTTGGGAAATGAATTCCAAACCGGAAGAACGTAGCAAATGTCAATCCAACATCATTCTAAACAGGATGAAATAAATATAATTGACTAGAAGTGAAGACATTTAAAATATGATTTCATGGATCCGCATGAATCTAACAATTCTGAAGTTCCTTGTGTATTTCCATTTCTTCCAAATTATCCAACAAAATCTTTCAACATCTATGTCGAAACCTTCCTGGATTGGCAATTAATTATCTCCCTTCCACACTTCCGGTAGTTTCTTTCGCAATTGTAGCAAAAGATTTCGAAATGAAATGTTTCCCTCTCTGAAATGAAATGTGTCTTCTCTCTGCAAAGAGATGGATCTGCAAAAAGATAGAAAAGCAAACAAAATTAGAAACTTTGCGAGGATGGCAGGAGGACGGCAATTTACATATTTCATTTCAGGACTCGTCTCAAAATGTGTCTCAAAATAGATGTTGGTTGTTTCATGATCAAAGTTTATAGGATTATTTGCAGAGTTTACGAAAATTGTCATTGAAAACTGAAAAAAATCTGAAAACTATCATATGAATCATCAAATTCTTTTGTCCATAGAGTTTCTGACTAGAAATCTTGCATATTAGAGTTTATGCCGTGACTGAAAATAACATAATCTTAATAAGATTATAGTTGTCTGCAATTCGAGTCTGTTTCAACATCAGAGTCCAGGTATTGGAACCTGTTATCATTCACAGTTTCCAGAAACTTCTCAAAAGAAGATTCTCCAGTATGAATATCTTCCCTGTCTTCTAGATGTATCCATGTAGTTCGAACCTTGACAGATCACTTCGATATTCTACTTCCTGATCCAAAACTTCAATTTTCAGACAAACCAAGAAATCAAACCCTCTGCCCACGACTTTTCAGTAAATTGTACGCTTCGACAAACACAAAAATCTGAAAATTAGAAAAGTCACGAGATTTTCGAGTTTCAGACAAACCAAGAAATCAAACCGTCGTTGATTACACGCTTCGACAAATTTTCAAATTTCTCAAAATATGAAAAGTCACTGAGAATCGGCACATCACTGTGAAAAAGAGAAGGATATCAAGCATCATGGATTTTCAGAGAAATGTGTTGCGTAGTTTACTGTATACCTAAGGTCACCTGATTTGGATCGAGGTACTGTAGCAGTAGGGTCTAAAATTGAAGTTATAGGATCGGGATACGGTAGCTAAATGATCGAGATTGGGTGAATCCTATAGCTAGAGTAACCCAATCCTTCATCTTCAATGGTGGGACCTATAGATGTAAGATCGCCTGTTTGATCGTGTTATTGCACACATTATCCATGCCCAATGGATTTCATTTTTCTGAAAATGACCACTAAAATTAAACTAAACCAAAAACCATATTCCAAAATGGATCACAGTACCAAAGTATAATTCTAATTGGGATAATCTGTTAGTGATGTGCCGAGTTTCAGACTTGTCAGGATTAAGGAATCAACGTTCAGAAAATCAAATAAAATCCGTCTACTTGGAGTTATGGTTTCAAATCCAATTCTTTTTTTCAGATGAACAGGAGAAGGAGATCAAGAATCATGGAGTTTCGGAGAAATGTGTTAAGTTATTGTTGAAATATAGTAGTTACGACAATTTTTCTCACGTCAGAATGCAGACACAGTTGTAATTTTGCACTGAGTCCGCATCTTGTCGTGAGAAAAAATGCCGCAAGTTTTTTGTTTTTAGAATATGTGTTGAGAATGTGTTTGTATGTACATTGTCATTTTTCCAGCATTCTACAAACAACAATACAAACACATCTTCCTTCTGAAACTGACAACTACAATTAAATTATATCATGTTTCTGCAAAAAATGTAGATAGTCTGTTGGTGATGTGTCTGGAATCATTGTTCTGAAAATCGAAGCCAATACATTTTTTCCGATGTTGCTCAACTATGTGAGTAGAGGTGAATTCAAAACCGGAAAATGTATCATAGAAAATGTCAATCCGACATCATTCTAAACAGGAATAAATAAATATAATCGACTGAAAGTCAAGACCATTATGATTTCATAAAGTTACATCGAATTATAAAAAGAAATAGAACATGATCTCATTGAAATCATTGAAATTTAACATTTTTCTTCCTGTATTGACATAACCTGGCTCTGTTGCCTGGCAGTAAGGTACTTTGATCAATAAACAAGATCCTGCATTGGGTATTTATGTTTGTATCCGACGCCCACAACAGACTTCCGGCGGTTTTGGTTCACAATTGTAACAAAAGAATTCGAATTGAAATGTCTGTCACTTTTTGAGCTATTGGAAACTCAATATTAAGAAAAGAATTCTAGTTTTCATGTGTCAGTGATTATTTTTTATGCTTTGACCCATGTATCTGCGATACGTATTCATTTTAATGTGGCTGAAAAGGAATTCCGATAGTTGCAGCTGAAAGAGCCTAAGAATTTGGTGAAATACCATGAAAATGTATACTTGTGGCAGGAAAAGTATGACTGCTTCAGGTTTTTGATCCATTCTAGCGATTTTAGGTCTCTTTCCCAGAATCTTACATCCCATACCCTGTTTCCAGCCTCAAAAATCAGTCCGAACTACATAATTGAAACATCAACACCATATTAAGATCACCTGCTCCCATCTCAGTTCTCAGAATTCTTCTTCTTTCAAAACAAGATGTGTTTTAATCCCATCTAGTTTTTGGTCGCGGAGACTTTTGGTCGGAGGATGGGGCGGCGCCTAGGCGCCGAGCCAAGGAGTCCAGGGGGAGGCGTCTAGGCGCTGAGCCGCTGACGATGACAGGGGCGGCGCCAGCGCCCACAGACTTTGGTCTGTATAAAAGGCGCCAGGAACTCATTACAAATCACGTTCCGTCAAGTTCTACCTCCGATCTCCCAGACCTCTCACGACTTCTGACCTCAAGTCTTCTTTCTCAAATCTGGTCGAAATGTTCAGCTTCTCAAGAATCATGGCTCTTCTCTTCTTCGTCGTTCTGATCCTCGATGGAGCTTCAGCTTCGGCTTCTGCACGACAACGGCATTGCAGCCGCAAAGCAGTCATGACTATCATGTCGGCCTGCGGAAGTAATGACTGCGAAAATGGAAACGGTAAGTGATGAATCCCTGAAAATCTTGAAGGAAACTAATTATATCTATTTTACAGATGTGGTCCAAGCCTGTCTATCACAAAAAGCTCTCTCCAACTCTGAAGTGATGTCTTACTGCTGCCCAGGACAGATGTGATCTCTTCTCCCGGATTCCCCCACTTCTCCCTGCTTTTTTGGCTCGGTGCCACTGCTCCATCCCCTTCCCCTTCTGACTTCGTTACTTTTTTGCCACTCTCTTTCTGTCTATTCCCCATCTCGATCGATAGTTACTCTGTATCTTTCCAATCCCCACCCATCTCCCTTTTCAAGCTTGAAAAAGTTTTCTATTTATTTTTTGCATAAGACCAACCAAAAAATAAAACCTGTTGAATCAGCCCGTTTTTTCTTTTCAGGGGGGCAAAAATCAAGATTTGGAAAGATTTTCAGATTTCCGGACTTGCAGACTCTTAGGCTTTCACATTGTCAGACTTTCAGACTCTTGGGCTTCTAGATTTCCGGACTTTCGGATTTTCAGTCTCGTCAAATCTCTCCTCGCTTCGTATACAAACACTCACAATCTAGACAGACCAGGATTTGGAAGGATGCAGCAATTTCTGGAAAATCGGGGAATTCGGATGGGGAGTTACTGAAAGATTAGGCGAAAAGCCACTTAAAAATATTAATACCAGGATTATGCGGTCTGAAAAAGATAATCCTAATCAGATTTTCTTACAATTATGGAATGTTTCGTGATCTACATGAATACCTTCTCAGTCTCGAGTCAAGCATACAAATATGCATATGACATTAGTCTGACGAGAATCTTTTCAGATTCTGCAACCAACAACTATTCTCGGAACAGAAACATCATTTTATATATGTATGTGCATATTCAAGCTGTCATTTTCACACGAACCGAGACTGCATCAAATTGAATATTCAATTACTTTATATGTTTCTAGGGGTTTTCCCGTTTTTAATAGTTTTTAATAGTTTCTTGAAAAAAAAAAGATTTGAACACGCATGAATAATCTTAGATAGGTGCCCAGATCCTTATGAATAAACATGTGATATAAGGGACATATTTACTAGATAGCTTGGAAAAAAATGTGGAAAAATCACTTTTTCATTTTTAAAAGGATTTTGTAACATGCTTTTTACACCTCTGTTATAATCATGAAATCATATTTTGAAAGTTTTGTCTTCTATTTTATGTACATCACCACCATTTTGCAAAGAAATATGCATTTCTGTTAGTTTATGCTGGTTCTGAGGATGACAGGTGATAGATATTTGCTAGATTTATTATTTATTCATGCGCGTTTTCAGATTCTATTTTTGAAATAGTTGTTGGTTGTTTCAGGAAAGTATTAATCCAGAGGGGGATAGTGACTAGAAAGAGCGCAATTTTCAAGTTCAAATCAATTCAAACGGAAATAAAACATGATTTTCTTATACAAAACATGATATCATTGAAACTGAACAGCTTTCCTTAATTGTGAATTTTCAGAGTAAATATGAACATTGATCTGAGAACAACATCTCGCACCATGAAACTTTGTGAGTAATTATGTTCCAGACGCCCACCTTCCAAACATTGACATTTCCGGTTGTCTTTTTAAAATACGTAACAAAAGATTTCGAAACGAAATGTCAAGTTTCTCAAATTATCGGGGGATGCAGGAAAAGAATGGCTCGGAGGCACACTCGCACCCTCAAAATTTGATGAATTACATAGGTAATTGATTCTTATAATTTGACAAGGGAAGTACACGACGGACCGAGTTAAACTTTTTCTATAAATTTGACCAGAGATACTTTCGACCCTGCTGATTCCAAATCTGCAATAAAAATCTGCTAAATGCTCACGTGAACTGAGTTATGACCCGTCAAACTTGCGCTTCTGCAGTACAAGTGTCGATGAAAACGTGAAAAGGTTAAGAACGTGAACAAATTGAAAAGTTTGACGGGTCATAACTTGGTTTACGTGAGCATTTAGCAGATTTTTATTGCAGATTTGGAATCAGCAGGGTCGAAAGTATCTATGGTCAAATTTATAGAAAAAGTTCAACTCGGTCCGTCGTGTACTTCCCTTGTGAGGCAAAATCATTCAGATCATATAGAACAACGGATATTTTTGTCTATTTTTTTCATAGTAAAAACGATGATGTCAATCTTGCGTTATGTGGTAATTCCATATTTTGAAAAAGTACAATTCTATGTTATTTTATCATCATGTCATTGACGGATTAAGTCTTTTTTTGGACTTGCAGACAAACAAAAAGCCTATTTGCGACTTTCATGGAATATTTTCAAAATATGACGGAAGCCACGAGAATCCGAAATAAAAAGACTACAAACTATGAAAAAAACTTTTGCACAGCTGATAGAACACGCATGAATAATCTCAGAGATGTGTCCAGGAAGAGAGCCTTATGTGATAGGTAGGTATTATAATACGTGTTCCAATAATGAAAATAGTTGTTTTTTTAAATTCTAAAGACGTAGTATTTCCAATCATGTGGATTTCCCACGGATGATCACTTTTCACCAAAATTCTCCAGGACTGACGTGCGGAACGTGAGAAAACTAGTAAAAACTATTTTAATTCTAGTGGTTTCTGTGTCAGCAGAATCAAAAAAAGGGATCACTTTGGAAGATAACACATAGAGGATATTTTGAATCTAAATTATGGAAAAAAAGTACAAAAATACTATAAGAACCTGTGAACTTAATAACTGTAATTCTGAGACTTTCTACGCTGTTTTAAGCTTGTTTTGCACAGACAAATCAAAATTGATAGACGCTGATATTATGAAAAAAGTTTCTGGCAGCTGACAAAACACGCATGACTCATCTTAAAGCTGTGCCCAGATAGAGAGTTTCAAATGATACGTATGTATTCTAATACGTGTTCCGATAATATAACTTGTTTTTTTTTAATTCTAAAAGCTGGAAGAGAATCAGAATCACCAAAGTCAGACAAATTCTCATATAGACTTGAATTCCAGACAACTATTCTCTTGTTCTGGCATAAACTCTAATCTGCAAAATATTATTTCTAAAACTTTAATGTCAACGTCTCAAAATTCGTCTCTCTCAATGTGTCTCTTTACTTGTTTTTGGCATTAACTCTGTAGAATTTCTAGTCCTAGACCACGATTTCTTTGGACAATATTTCGGTTACTGTAGTTCTTGTGGATTCACACCTTGTTCTCAAATCTAACTGGTATGCTTCTTGATCTCCATTATCAGTTCAATGTGATGTGTCAAATCTCCGTCGTGACTTTTCTTATTTTCAGATTTTTTGTGTTTGTGGAAGCGTATAATTTACTGAAAAATCGTGGGTAGATGGTTTGAATTCGTGGTTTGTCTGAAATTCGTAGTTTTGTGACCGGAAGTAGAATATCGAAGTGATCTGTCAAGGTTCGATCAACATGAATACATCTGAATCTGTAGGAAAATGATTTTTTGTTAATTTGATTAAATTCGGATGAATTAGTCCACGAGTTAACGCAGGAATCCAGTTTTCAGACAAAATTCTGATGAACACCGGGGATTATTCAGAAGAAACATGTATTTTCAGACAACCCTAATCTTGTTAGGATTATGTTCTATGTACCCTCTGTGGTAGGATCTTCATTTTCAGATTTCTAGACAGATTAAAAATTGGAATTAACATTATCAACAGTAGGATTCTGAATTTCTATTTTTTGTTGACTCATGAATGGAAACTCTAAATAAAAACGTCTGGAAACAGATGAGCAATAGTCAGACTAAAGTTGTAAAACTACACTTCCAGACAATTTTCAGATTAACAACATGTCGTTTTTATAATCATTAAATGTGAATCGCCAGGAACGTCTGATTTTGAAGATTTTCAATTTCCAGGACTTTCAGTTTCTGAAACGCATCCCTCGAACATATACACTCATTTTGAATTTCAGACAGTTAGTCACATTTTTTTTTGTCACAAACTCCAATCTGTAACTTTTACTACTCATTTTCAGATTTCCTCTTGAATTCATCGATGCGTGTATTCTTCTGAGAAGTCACGTGTCTTAAAAATCGTTTTGTGTCCGGAACTAAAATATTGAAGTGATCTGTCAAGGTTTGGAACATCAGCTGCATATATATATATTGCAGCAACATGGAAATTGTACAAATTTTTTTCATACAATCCGAAACTCTATATAAATCAGTCAAAAGCGTTTCCACATCCAGAAAATAAATAATCCATCTGCATCCTAAGTGCCAGATTATAAAATGTTGGTTAAAACTGGATTATGACAACAATGAAAACCAACAAAAAGAATCCATTAGTGGAAACCTTTTAGCACTAATTCCTGTCTGAAAAATGAAATTATTTCAGAATATATGGGATTACATTACCAAAATCCAGAAAAAAAGAAACGTCTGGAGGTCACAAATCACTCACTACAGTATGATTCACTCGAGAAAAAAACGGGTTGAGAACATCCCGACGTTTCAGTCACACAGACAGACATACGGACATCTCGACAGACAGACAGACAGACAGCAATCTAAGTATATCTGCAGGGGAGAAGACTAAATTCTCCACGACAGACGTGTCAACGGCCTATGTATTCATTTCTTATCGGTTTGATAGGAAATCTAAGTATATCTGCAGGGGAGAAGACTAAATTCTCCACGACAGACGTGTCAACGGCCTATGTATTCATTTCTTATCTGTTTGATAGGAAATCTAAGTATATCTGCAGGGGAGAAGACTAAATTCTCCACGACAGACGTGTCAACGGCCTATGTATTCATTTCTTATCGGTTGGATAAGAAATCTAAGTGTATCTGCAGGGGAGAAGACTAAATTCTCCACGACAGACGTGTCAACGGCCTATGTATTCATTTCTTATCGGTTGGATAAGAAATCTAAGTGTATCTGCAGGGGAGAAGACTAAATTCTCCACGACAGACGTGTCAACGGCCTATGTATTCATTTCTTATCGGTTTGATAAGAAATCTAAGTGTATCTGCAGGGGAGAAGACTAAATTCTCCACGACAGACGTGTCAACGGCCTATGTATTCATTTCTTATCGGTTGGATAAGAAATCTAAGTGTATCTGCAGGGGAGAAGACTAAATTCTCCACGACAGACGTGTCAACGGCCTATGTATTCATTTCTTATCGGTTTGATAAGAAATCTAAGTGTATCTGCAGGGAGAAGACTAAATTCTCCACGACAGACGTGTCAACGGCCTATGTATTCATTTCTTATCGGTTTGATAAGAAATCTAAGTGTATCTGCAGGGGAGAAGACTAAATTCTCCACGACAGACGTGTCAACGGCCTATGTATTCATTTCTTATCGGTTTGATAAGAAATCTAAGTGTATCTGCAGGGGAGAAGACTAAATTCTCCACGACAGACGTGTCAATGGCCTATGTATTCATTTCTTATCGGTTTGATAAGAAATCTAAGTGTATCTGCAGGGAGAAGACTAAATTCTCCACGACAGACGTGTCAACGGCCTATGTATTCATTTCTTATCGGTTTGATAAGAAATCTAAGTGTATCTGCAGGGGAGAAGACTAAATTCTCCACGACAGACGTGTCAACGGCCTATGTATTCATTTCTTATCGGTTTGATAGGAAATCTAAGTATATCTGCAGGGGAGAAGACTAAATTCTCCACGACAGACGTGTCAATGGCCTATGTATTCATTTCTTATCGGTTTGATAAGAAATCTAAGTGTATCTGCAGGGGAGAAGACTAAATTCTCCACGACAGACGTGTCAATGGCCTATGTACTCATTTCTTATCGGTTTGATAAGAAATCTAAGTGTATCTGCAGGGGAGAAGACTAAATTCTCCACGACAGACGTGTCAACGGCCTATGTATTCATTTCTTATCGGTTTGATAGGAAATCTAAGTATATCTGCAGGGAGAAGACTAAATTCTCCACGACAGACGTGTCAATGGCCTATGTATTCATTTCTTATCGGTTTGATAGGAAATCTAAGTATATCTGCAGGGGAGAAGACTAAATTCTCCACGACAGACGTGTCAATGGCCTATGTATTCATTTCTTATCGGTTTGATAAGAAATCTAAGTGTATCTGCAGGGGAGAAGACTAAATTCTCCACGACAGACGTGTCAACGGCCTATGTATTCATTTCTTATCGGTTTGATAAGAAATCTAAGTGTATCTGCAGGGGAGAAGACTAAATTCTCCACGACAGACGTGTCAACGGCCTATGTATTCATTTCTTATCGGTTTGATAAGAAATCTAAGTGTATCTGCAGGGGAGAAGACTAAATTCTCCACGACAGACGTGTCAATGGCCTATGTACTCATTTCTTATCGGTTTGATAAGAAATCTAAGTGTATCTGCAGGGGAGAAGACTAAATTCTCCACGACAGACGTGTCAACGGCCTATGTATTCATTTCTTATCGGTTTGATAAGAAATCTAAGTGTATCTGCAGGGGAGAAGACTAAATTCTCCACGACAGACGTGTCAACGGCCTATGTATTCATTTCTTATCGGTTTGATAGGAAATCTAAGTATATCTGCAGGGGAGAAGACTAAATTCTCCACGACAGACGTGTCAACGGCCTATGTATTCATTTCTTATCGGTTTGATAAGAAATCTAAGTGTATCTGCAGGGGAGAAGACTAAATTCTCCACGACAGACGTGTCAATGGCCTATGTATTCATTTCTTATCGGTTTGATAAGAAATCTAAGTGTATCTGCAGGGGAGAAGACTAAATTCTCCACGACAGACGTGTCAACGGCCTATGTATTCATTTCTTATCGGTTTGATAAGAAATCTAAGTGTATCTGCAGGGGAGAAGACTAAATTCTCCACGACAGACGTGTCAACGGCCTATGTATTCATTTCTTATCGGTTTGATAGGAAATCTAAGTATATCTGCAGGGGAGAAGACTAAATTCTCCACGACAGACGTGTCAATGGCCTATGTATTCATTTCTTATCGGTTTGATAAGAAATCTAAGTGTATCTGCAGGGGAGAAGACTAAATTCTCCACGACAGACGTGTCAACGGCCTATGTATTCATTTCTTATCGGTTTGATAAGAAATCTAAGTGTATCTGCAGGGGAGAAGACTAAATTCTCCACGACAGACGTGTCAACGGCCTATGTATTCATTTCTTATCGGTTTGATAGGAAATCTAAGTATATCTGCAGGGAGAAGACTAAATTCTCCACGACAGACGTGTCAACGGCCTATGTATTCATTTCTTATCGGTTTGATAAGAAATCTAAGTGTATCTGCAGGGGAGAAGACTAAATTCTCCACGACAGACGTGTCAATGGCCTATGTACTCATTTCTTATCGGTTTGATAAGAAATCTAAGTGTATCTGCAGGGGAGAAGACTAAATTCTCCACGACAGACGTGTCAACGGCCTATGTATTCATTTCTTATCGGTTTGATAAGAAATCTAAGTGTATCTGCAGGGGAGAAGACTAAATTCTCCACGACAGACGTGTCAACGGCCTATGTATTCATTTCTTATCGGTTTGATAGGAAATCTAAGTATATCTGCAGGGGAGAAGACTAAATTCTCCACGACAGACGTGTCAATGGCCTATGTATTCATTTCTTATCGGTTTGATAAGAAATCTAAGTGTATCTGCAGGGAGAAGACTAAATTCTCCACGACAGACGTGTCAACGGCCTATGTATTCATTTCTTATCGGTTTGATAGGAAATCTAAGTATATCTGCAGGGGAAAAGACTAAATTCTCCACGACAGACGTGTCAACAGACTATGTATTCATTTCTTATCGGTTTGATAAGAAATCTAAGTGTATCTGCAGGGGAGAAGACTAAATTCTCCACGACAGACGTGTCAATGGCCTATGTATTCATTTCTTATCGGTTTGATAAGAAATCTAAGTGTATCTGCAGGGGAGAAGACTAAATTCTCCACGACAGACGTGTCAACGGCCTATGTATTCATTTCTTATCGGTTTGATAGGAAATCTAAGTATATCTGCAGGGGAGAAGACTAAATTCTCCACGACAGACGTGTCAACGGCCTATGTATTCATTTCTTATCGGTTGGATAAGAAATCTAAGTGTATCTGCAGGGAGAAGACTAAATTCTCCACGACAGACGTGTCAACGGCCTATGTATTCATTTCTTATCGGTTGGATAAGAAATCTAAGTGTATCTGCAGGGGAGAAGACTAAATTCTCCACGACAGACGTGTCAACGGCCTATGTATTCATTTCTTATCGGTTTGATAAGAAATCTAAGTGTATCTGCAGGGGAGAAGACTAAATTCTCCACGACAGACGTGTCAACGGCCTATGTATTCATTTCTTATCGGTTTGATAAGAAATCTAAGTGTATCTGCAGGGGAGAAGACTAAATTCTCCACGACAGACGTGTCAACGGCCTATGTATTCATTTCTTATCTGTTTGACAAGAAATCTAAGTGTATCTGCAGGGGAAAAGACTAAATTCTCCACGAAAGACGTGTCAATGGCCTATGTGTTTATTTCTCATCGGTTTGATAAAAAATCTAAGTTTATCTGCAGGGGAGAAGTCTGTCCCATGTTCCTCAATTTCCTAACTCTATTAGAACTCACCTGTCTTTGCGTTCCTCTCTCGACTATTCATTTTGCTATCCCTCTGTGTCGTCCATGTTGTCCATTGGTTGCTCTGTGTCGTTGGCAGGATGTAGTGGATCGTGACTGAAAACTTATTAACATCGAAAATCTGAATCAAAGAGATAGAGGAGGAAATCAAAAGATTTAGCATGAAGTAGTACTTGAGAAAGAAATAAAAAAATGAGTGTAAGCAACACAGGTGTGTCGTATACCATGAAAACCAGAGAGCCTAAAAAAGACGACTGCTCAGTGCGGTAGTGAAAGGAACAACTGACTGTATTTATATGTCTAATCTCATGTAGTCTGGGGGCGTGTTCTGTTTGCTGTCATCAATTTGATTTCCCATGGAGATTAGAGACAGGTGCGAGCGTTTGCGGCAGAGATCAATAGTAAGAACATCAGCCGACTTCTACACATTCACACTCATTTAATTATTCTTTTGGGTGCACACCTGTCAACATGACCTCAATTGACATATCTACCAACTAGTGTATTAACGGTTCTCTGGGAAATATATCTAACCTTCTACTCGTGACCTAAGAGTTTTCGAATTGAAATTCTTCACCAATAAAGCAAGGTGGGAAAGTCAATAACATAGATAGTTACCCAGTTTTGATACCACTCACCAATTTTCGAGTCTACCTTCGTGCGATAGGCATATTTCCTCGTTGGGGCATTTATCGAACCGTCTTAATCTTCCATCTTTCCACATGTCGTTGCGACGCTCGGTGCTGGGAAAAAAATTAATTTATGCATAAATGATATAACACGATGTAGGAAACTAGAAGCATTGGAAGAAAACTAAAAAAAAAGACATGTTGAGCCATATGATTGATTGACTAAAAACCAAAAAAAGGAGAAGTAACTGGGGGTCATACAGATCGACGAGCCTATATACCGTTAGATTACGCTGCGTTCTTAGAATAACGATCTGGGTATAAATGCAAAAGTGAGAAGGTGTATTGAAATCAAAAATTATTTCGAATAAAAAAGTCGATAAAAAAGAAACCTAAATAATTCAAGGTGAACAGTCATGCAATGAACACTTGAATGAAATGAATCAATGAATAAAGAGTTCAATTCAGGAATTCATTGATTAAGCTAAAAAAAGGGATGAGGGTGTCTATTACAAAAGAGAGAGAAAAGTTTAAAAGTCATACTAGTAGGCCGGGATGAAAGAAGTTTTGAAAAAATGCGGGCAAAAAAGTAAGGACTGCTCGATGAGGGAGTGAAAGGGACCACGGACTGTATTCCAATCGTTTACCCTGCCCTGGTTAGAGGAACGGGTTCGAATTACTGCCTCCGGGAAGATGTCACAAGGAGATACGGGGGGCAGATGGAATGAGGTGGAGAAAAATGAGCCCGACAATAGGCCAAGTGACAGACAATGTGAGAATTAGTTGTCATGCTAACATCGGATTCCGACATGTGAAGTTTGTTCGTTCTACCGCAATGGGAAATAATAATATTACTAGCGTCAGGGAATAAAAACTATATGTAGAAAAAGGAAGAATGTGTTTGAAAGAGTGTCTATATCTAGGGACCGCAATGAACGTGGGCGGAGTTTTTCATTTTCTTCTCTTGGGCTTCATGGGAAGATTATCAGAATGTTTGGCGGTCTGCCCTGAGAGCCCAGAATGCTAAAACAGAATGAAAACATGTTACCCCTATGTAATCGAGTAGGTAGAATTCAATGAACACACTTTCGTTTCACCCAAATTTCCAGTTTTCTCAGAAAACTGAAAAAAACGTTTTGCTTTCTTCAGAAAAATGTCACGTTTAGGATGTTCTAGGTCGAACACGCATCATTTTTTGACAGTTTCTAATAGTTCTGGACATACTCTAATAGGTTTTGAAAGAAAATTCAATTTTCGTGCTGTCGAATTTGTTTGGGAGAATGCTGAACTGCGAGGCATCACACCGAAAAACTTTCTGTGATAACCTATTTATATTCGTACATATTCTTTTTGGTCATCTCTTCAGGTACCTGGGGACAAAATTTGGAAGCTCATTGATTCGAAAAATGTGATTTTTTCAGTGTCGGAAGACAACAGACTCAGAGAGAAAATTGGTTTTCCCGACAGTTCAGGTTAATGCAGGTCAAACACGCATCGTTTCTTGACGGAATCAGATTCTACGCAAAATTTCGATCTAGATCCATTTAGGGAACAAAAAATTTCGTGCTGTCGATTTTTAGATATTTTATGTTTTATCTCGAAATATGCTAAAAATCTTTGGAAAAATTCTTTAGATTTAAAAAAAAAACACGTCAAAAATATATTTTTCTATTATCAGCGTAGCATTTGTGCTTGTTTGGTTCAGTGGATAACACGCCGGGGTTTTATTCAAAGGGTTTCTGGTTCGGACTTTCCCAAATTTTTGCAGAAATTTGATGTATTGAACGTGAAAACAGAAAATATTTTTTGCGTGGTCAGGAAAACAAAAGAATTCCCCAAGAGAAAATCTGTAGAAACCTTGGGTCACAAAATGGCCTGGCTATCTACAAACGCTAACGCGCATCTGAACAAGCATCATTTGTTTAGTATTTGTACCAAAATTCAGGTCATTTGACACAGTAATCTCTGTGATCGCAGTAATTGAAGTTTCAGACTAATTGGTAGAGGGCAAAACTGGGCATTTCCCATAACTTTTTTTTAGAAGAGCTATCTACAAACGCTAACGCGCATCTGAACAAGCATGTTTTGTTTAGTATTTGTATCAAAATTCAGGTCATTTGACACAGTAATCTCTGTGATCGCAGTGATTGAAGTTTCAGACTAATTGGTAGAGGCCAAAACTGGGCATTTCCCATAACTTTTTTTTTAGAAGAGCTATCTACAAACGCTAACGCGCATCTGAACAAGCATGTTTTGTTTAGTATTTGTACCAAAATTCAGGTCATTTGACACAGTAATCTCTGTGATCGCAGTGATTGAAGTTTCAGACTAATTGGTAGAGGCCAAAACTGGGCATTTCCCATAACTTTTTTTTAGAAGAGCTATCTACAAACGCTAACGCGCATCTGAACAAGCATGTTTTGTTTAGTATTTGTACCAAAATTCAGGTCATTTGACACAGTAATCTCTGTGATCGCAGTGATTGAAGTTTCAGACTAATTGGTAGAGGCCAAAACTGGGCATTTCCCATAACTTTTTTTAGAAGAGCTATCTACAAACGCTAACGCGCATCTGAACAAGCATGTTTTGTTTAGTATTTGTACCAAAATTCAGGTCATTTGACACAGTAATCTCTGTGATCGCAGTGATTGAAGTTTCAGACTAATTGGTAGAGGCCAAAACTGGGCATTTCCCATAACTTTTTTTTTAGAAGAGCTATCTACAAACGCTAACGCGCATCTGAACAAGCATGTTTTGTTTAGTATTTGTACCAAAATTCAGGTCATTTGACACAGTAATCTCTGTGATCGCAGTGATTGAAGTTTCAGACTAATTGGTAGAGGCCAAAACTGGGCATTTCCCATAACTTTTTTTAGAAGAGCTATCTACAAACGCTAACGCGCATCTGAACAAGCATGTTTTGTTTAGTATTTGTATCAAAATTCAGGTCATTTGACACAGTAATCTCTGTGATCGCAGTGATTGAAGTTTCAGACTAATTGGTAGAGGCCAAAACTGGGCATTTCCCATAACTTTTTTTAGAAGAGCTATCTACAAACGCTAACGCGCATCTGAACAAGCATGTTTTGTTTAGTATTTGTATCAAAATTCAGGTCATTTGACACAGTAATCTCTGTGATCGCAGTGATTGAAGTTTCAGACTAATTGGTAGAGGCCAAAACTGGGCATTTCCCATAACTTTTTTTTTAGAAGAGCTATCTACAAACGCTAACGCGCATCTGAACAAGCATGTTTTGTTTAGTATTTGTACCAAAATTCAGGTCATTTGACACAGTAATCTCTGTGATCGCAGTGATTGAAGTTTCAGACTAATTGGTAGAGGCCAAAACTGGGCATTTCCCATAACTTTTTTTTTAGAAGAGCTATCTACAAACGCTAACGCGCATCTGAACAAGCATGTTTTGTTTAGTATTTGTACCAAAATTCAGGTTATTTGAACACAGTAATCTCTGTGATCGCAGTGATTGAAGTTTCAGACTAATTGGTAGAGGCCAAAACTGGGCATTTCCCATAACTTTTTTTTTAGAAGAGCTATCTACAAACGCTAACGCGCATCTGAACAAGCATGTTTTGTTTAGTATTTGTACCAAAATTCAGGTCATTTGACACAGTAATCTCTGTGATCGCAGTGATTGAAGTTTCAGACTAATTGGTAGAGGCCAAAACTGGGCATTTCCCATAACTTTTTTTAGAAGAGCTATCTACAAACGCTAACGCGCATCTGAACAAGCATGTTTTGTTTAGTATTTGTACCAAAATTCAGGTCATTTGACACAGTAATCTCTGTGATCGCAGTGATTGAAGTTTCAGACTAATTGGTAGAGGCCAAAACTGGGCATTTCCCATAACTTTTTTTTTAGAAGAGCTATCTACAAACGCTAACGCGCATCTGAACAAGCATGTTTTGTTTAGTATTTGTACCAAAATTCAGGTCATTTGACACAGTAATCTCTGTGATCGCAGTGATTGAAGTTTCAGACTAATTGGTAGAGGCCAAAACTGGGCATTTCCCATAACTTTTTTTAGAAGAGCTATCTACAAACGCTAACGCGCATCTGAACAAGCATGTTTTGTTTAGTATTTGTATCAAAATTCAGGTCATTTGACACAGTAATCTCTGTGATCGCAGTGATTGAAGTTTCAGACTAATTGGTAGAGGCCAAAACTGGGCATTTCCCATAACTTTTTTTTTAGAAGAGCTATCTACAAACGCTAACGCGCATCTGAACAAGCATGTTTTGTTTAGTATTTGTACCAAAATTCAGGTCATTTGACACAGTAATCTCTGTGATCGCAGTGATTGAAGTTTCAGACTAATTGGTAGAGGCCAAAACTGGGCATTTCCCATAACTTTTTTTAGAAGAGCTATCTACAAACGCTAACGCGCATCTGAACAAGCATGTTTTGTTTAGTATTTGTACCAAAATTCAGGTCATTTGACACAGTAATCTCTGTGATCGCAGTGATTGAAGTTTCAGACTAATTGGTAGAGGCCAAAACTGGGCATTTCCCATAACTTTTTTTTTAGAAGAGCTATCTACAAACGCTAACGCGCATCTGAACAAGCATGTTTTGTTTAGTATTTGTACCAAAATTCAGGTCATTTGACACAGTAATCTCTGTGATCGCAGTGATTGAAGTTTCAGACTAATTGGTAGAGGCCAAAACTGGGCATTTCCCATAACTTTTTTTTAGAAGAGCTATCTACAAACGCTAACGCGCATCTGAACAAGCATGTTTTGTTTAGTATTTGTACCAAAATTCAGGTCATTTGACACAGTAATCTCTGTGATCGCAGTGATTGAAGTTTCAGACTAATTGGTAGAGGCCAAAACTGGGCATTTCCCATAACTTTTTTTTTAGAAGAGCTATCTACAAACGCTAACGCGCATCTGAACAAGCATGTTTTGTTTAGTATTTGTACCAAAATTCAGGTCATTTGACACAGTAATCTCTGTGATCGCAGTGATTGAAGTTTCAGACTAATTGGTAGAGGCCAAAACTGGGCATTTCCCATAACTTTTTTTTTAGAAGAGCTATCTACAAACGCTAACGCGCATCTGAACAAGCATGTTTTGTTTAGTATTTGTACCAAAATTCAGGTCATTTGACACAGTAATCTCTGTGATCGCAGTGATTGAAGTTTCAGACTAATTGGTAGAGGCCAAAACTGGGCATTTCCCATAACTTTTTTTTTAGAAGAGCTATCTACAAACGCTAACGCGCATCTGAACAAGCATGTTTTGTTTAGTATTTGTACCAAAATTCAGGTCATTTGACACAGTAATCTCTGTGATCGCAGTGATTGAAGTTTCAGACTAATTGGTAGAGGCCAAAACTGGGCATTTCCCATAACTTTTTTTTAGAAGAGCTATCTACAAACGCTAACGCGCATCTGAACAAGCATGTTTTGTTTAGTATTTGTACCAAAATTCAGGTCATTTGACACAGTAATCTCTGTGATCGCAGTGATTGAAGTTTCAGACTAATTGGTAGAGGCCAAAACTGGGCATTTCCCATAACTTTTTTCTAGAAGAGCTATCTACAAACGCTAACGCGCATCTGAACAAGCATGTTTTGTTTAGTATTTGTACCAAAATTCAGGTCATTTGACACAGTAATCTCTGTGATCGCAGTGATTGAAGTTTCAGACTAATTGGTAGAGGCCAAAACTGGGCATTTCCCATAACTTTTTTTCTAGAAGAGCTATCTACAAACGCTAACGCGCATCTGAACAAGCATGTTTTGTTTAGTATTTGTACCAAAATTCAGGTCATTTGACACAGTAATCTCTGTGATCGCAGTGATTGAAGTTTCAGACTAATTGGTAGAGGCCAAAACTGGGCATTTCCCATAACTTTTTTTTAGAAGAGCTATCTACAAACGCTAACGCGCATCTGAACAAGCATGTTTTGTTTAGTATTTGTACCAAAATTCAGGTCATTTGACACAGTAATCTCTGTGATCGCAGTGATTGAAGTTTCAGACTAATTGGTAGAGGCCAAAACTGGGCATTTCCCATAACTTTTTTTTTAGAAGAGCTATCTACAAACGCTAACGCGCATCTGAACAAGCATGTTTTGTTTAGTATTTGTACCAAAATTCAGGTCATTTGACACAGTAATCTCTGTGATCGCAGTGATTGAAGTTTCAGACTAATTGGTAGAGGCCAAAACTGGGCATTTCCCATAACTTTTTTCTAGAAGAGCTATCTACAAACGCTAACGCGCATCTGAACAAGCATGTTTTGTTTAGTATTTGTACCAAAATTCAGGTCATTTGACACAGTAATCTCTGTGATCGCAGTGATTGAAGTTTCAGACTAATTGGTAGAGGCCAAAACTGGGCATTTCCCATAACTTTTTTTTAGAAGAGCTATCTACAAACGCTAACGCGCATCTGAACAAGCATGTTTTGTTTAGTATTTGTACCAAAATTCAGGTCATTTGACACAGTAATCTCTGTGATCGCAGTGATTGAAGTTTCAGACTAATTGGTAGAGGCCAAAACTGGGCATTTCCCATAACTTTTTTCTAGAAGAGCTATCTACAAACGCTAACGCGCATCTGAACAAGCATGTTTTGTTTAGTATTTGTACCAAAATTCAGGTCATTTGACACAGTAATCTCTGTGATCGCAGTGATTGAAGTTTCAGACTAATTGGTAGAGGCCAAAACTGGGCATTTCCCATAACTTTTTTCTAGAAGAGCTATCTACAAACGCTAACGCGCATCTGAACAAGCATGTTTTGTTTAGTATTTGTACCAAAATTCAGGTCATTTGACACAGTAATCTCTGTGATCGCAGTGATTGAAGTTTCAGACTAATTGGTAGAGGCCAAAACTGGGCATTTCCCATAACTTTTTTTAGAAGAGCTATCTACAAACGCTAACGCGCATCTGAACAAGCATGTTTTGTTTAGTATTTGTACCAAAATTCAGGTCATTTGACACAGTAATCTCTGTGATCGCAGTGATTGAAGTTTCAGACTAATTGGTAGAGGCCAAAACTGGGCATTTCCCATAACTTTTTTCTAGAAGAGCTATCTACAAACGCTAACGCGCATCTGAACAAGCATGTTTTGTTTAGTATTTGTACCAAAATTCAGGTCATTTGACACAGTAATCTCTGTGATCGCAGTGATTGAAGTTTCAGACTAATTGGTAGAGGCCAAAACTGGGCATTTCCCATAACTTTTTTCTAGAAGAGCTATCTACAAACGCTAACGCGCATCTGAACAAGCATGTTTTGTTTAGTATTTGTACCAAAATTCAGGTCATTTGACACAGTAATCTCTGTGATCGCAGTGATTGAAGTTTCAGACTAATTGGTAGAGGCCAAAACTGGGCATTTCCCATAACTTTTTTTTAGAAGAGCTATCTACAAACGCTAACGCGCATCTGAACAAGCATGTTTTGTTTAGTATTTGTACCAAAATTCAGGTCATTTGACACAGTAATCTCTGTGATCGCAGTGATTGAAGTTTCAGACTAATTGGTAGAGGCCAAAACTGGGCATTTCCCATAACTTTTTTTTTAGAAGAGCTATCTACAAACGCTAACGCGCATCTGAACAAGCATGTTTTGTTTAGTATTTGTACCAAAATTCAGGTCATTTGACACAGTAATCTCTGTGATCGCAGTGATTGAAGTTTCAGACTAATTGGTAGAGGCCAAAACTGGGCATTTCCCATAACTTTTTTCTAGAAGAGCTATCTACAAACGCTAACGCGCATCTGAACAAGCATGTTTTGTTTAGTATTTGTACCAAAATTCAGGTCATTTGACACAGTAATCTCTGTGATCGCAGTGATTGAAGTTTCAGACTAATTGGTAGAGGCCAAAACTGGGCATTTCCCATAACTTTTTTTTTAGAAGAGCTATCTACAAACGCTAACGCGCATCTGAACAAGCATGTTTTGTTTAGTATTTGTACCAAAATTCAGGTCATTTGACACAGTAATCTCTGTGATCGCAGTGATTGAAGTTTCAGACTAATTGGTAGAGGCCAAAACTGGGCATTTCCCATAACTTTTTTTTTAGAAGAGCTATCTACAAACGCTAACGCGCATCTGAACAAGCATGTTTTGTTTAGTATTTGTACCAAAATTCAGGTCATTTGACACAGTAATCTCTGTGATCGCAGTGATTGAAGTTTCAGACTAATTGGTAGAGGCCAAAACTGGGCATTTCCCATAACTTTTTTTTTAGAAGAGCTATCTACAAACGCTAACGCGCATCTGAACAAGCATGTTTTGTTTAGTATTTGTACCAAAATTCAGGTCATTTGACACAGTAATCTCTGTGATCGCAGTGATTGAAGTTTCAGACTAATTGGTAGAGGCCAAAACTGGGCATTTCCCATAACTTTTTTTTAGAAGAGCTATCTACAAACGCTAACGCGCATCTGAACAAGCATGTTTTGTTTAGTATTTGTACCAAAATTCAGGTCATTTGACACAGTAATCTCTGTGATCGCAGTGATTGAAGTTTCAGACTAATTGGTAGAGGCCAAAACTGGGCATTTCCCATAACTTTTTTCTAGAAGAGCTATCTACAAACGCTAACGCGCATCTGAACAAGCATGTTTTGTTTAGTATTTGTGCCAAAATTCAGGTCATTTGACACAGTAATCTCTGTGATCGCAGTGATTGAAGTTTCAGACTAATTGGTAGAGGCCAAAACTGGGCATTTCCCATAACTTTTTTTAGAAGAGCTATCTACAAACGCTAACGCGCATCTGAACAAGCATGTTTTGTTTAGTATTTGTACCAAAATTCAGGTCATTTGACACAGTAATCTCTGTGATCGCAGTGATTGAAGTTTCAGACTAATTGGTAGAGGCCAAAACTGGGCATTTCCCATAACTTTTTTTTTAGAAGAGCTATCTACAAACGCTAACGCGCATCTGAACAAGCATGTTTTGTTTAGTATTTGTACCAAAATTCAGGTCATTTGACACAGTAATCTCTGTGATCGCAGTGATTGAAGTTTCAGACTAATTGGTAGAGGCCAAAACTGGGCATTTCCCATAACTTTTTTCTAGAAGAGCTATCTACAAACGCTAACGCGCATCTGAACAAGCATGTTTTGTTTAGTATTTGTACCAAAATTCAGGTCATTTGACACAGTAATCTCTGTGATCGCAGTGATTGAAGTTTCAGACTAATTGGTAGAGGCCAAAACTGGGCATTTCCCATAACTTTTTTTAGAAGAGCTATCTACAAACGCTAACGCGCATCTGAACAAGCATGTTTTGTTTAGTATTTGTACCAAAATTCAGGTCATTTGACACAGTAATCTCTGTGATCGCAGTGATTGAAGTTTCAGACTAATTGGTAGAGGCCAAAACTGGGCATTTCCCATAACTTTTTTCTAGAAGAGCTATCTACAAACGCTAACGCGCATCTGAACAAGCATGTTTTGTTTAGTATTTGTACCAAAATTCAGGTCATTTGACACAGTAATCTCTGTGATCGCAGTGATTGAAGTTTCAGACTAATTGGTAGAGGCCAAAACTGGGCATTTCCCATAACTTTTTTCTAGAAGAGCTATCTACAAACGCTAACGCGCATCTGAACAAGCATGTTTTGTTTAGTATTTGTACCAAAATTCAGGTCATTTGACACAGTAATCTCTGTGATCGCAGTGATTGAAGTTTCAGACTAATTGGTAGAGGCCAAAACTGGGCATTTCCCATAACTTTTTTCTAGAAGAGCTATCTACAAACGCTAACGCGCATCTGAACAAGCATGTTTTGTTTAGTATTTGTACCAAAATTCAGGTCATTTGACACAGTAATCTCTGTGATCGCAGTGATTGAAGTTTCAGACTAATTGGTAGAGGCCAAAACTGGGCATTTCCCATAACTTTTTTTTTAGAAGAGCTATCTACAAACGCTAACGCGCATCTGAACAAGCATGTTTTGTTTAGTATTTGTACCAAAATTCAGGTCATTTGACACAGTAATCTCTGTGATCGCAGTGATTGAAGTTTCAGACTAATTGGTAGAGGCCAAAACTGGGCATTTCCCATAACTTTTTTCTAGAAGAGCTATCTACAAACGCTAACGCGCATCTGAACAAGCATGTTTTGTTTAGTATTTGTACCAAAATTCAGGTCATTTGACACAGTAATCTCTGTGATCGCAGTGATTGAAGTTTCAGACTAATTGGTAGAGGCCAAAACTGGGCATTTCCCATAACTTTTTTCTAGAAGAGCTATCTACAAACGCTAACGCGCATCTGAACAAGCATGTTTTGTTTAGTATTTGTACCAAAATTCAGGTCATTTGACACAGTAATCTCTGTGATCGCAGTGATTGAAGTTTCAGACTAATTGGTAGAGGCCAAAACTGGGCATTTCCCATAACTTTTTTCTAGAAGAGCTATCTACAAACGCTAACGCGCATCTGAACAAGCATGTTTTGTTTAGTATTTGTACCAAAATTCAGGTCATTTGACACAGTAATCTCTGTGATCGCAGTGATTGAAGTTTCAGACTAATTGGTAGAGGCCAAAACTGGGCATTTCCCATAACTTTTTTCTAGAAGAGCTATCTACAAACGCTAACGCGCATCTGAACAAGCATGTTTTGTTTAGTATTTGTACCAAAATTCAGGTCATTTGACACAGTAATCTCTGTGATCGCAGTGATTGAAGTTTCAGACTAATTGGTAGAGGCCAAAACTGGGCATTTCCCATAACTTTTTTTCTAGAAGAGCTATCTACAAACGCTAACGCGCATCTGAACAAGCATGTTTTGTTTAGTATTTGTACCAAAATTCAGGTCATTTGACACAGTAATCTCTGTGATCGCAGTGATTGAAGTTTCAGACTAATTGGTAGAGGCCAAAACTGGGCATTTCCCATAACTTTTTTCTAGAAGAGCTATCTACAAACGCTAACGCGCATCTGAACAAGCATGTTTTGTTTAGTATTTGTACCAAAATTCAGGTCATTTGACACAGTAATCTCTGTGATCGCAGTGATTGAAGTTTCAGACTAATTGGTAGAGGCCAAAACTGGGCATTTCCCATAACTTTTTTCTAGAAGAGCTATCTACAAACGCTAACGCGCATCTGAACAAGCATGTTTTGTTTAGTATTTGTACCAAAATTCAGGTCATTTGACACAGTAATCTCTGTGATCGCAGTGATTGAAGTTTCAGACTAATTGGTAGAGGCCAAAACTGGGCATTTCCCATAACTTTTTTCTAGAAGAGCTATCTACAAACGCTAACGCGCATCTGAACAAGCATGTTTTGTTTAGTATTTGTACCAAAATTCAGGTCATTTGACACAGTAATCTCTGTGATCGCAGTGATTGAAGTTTCAGACTAATTGGTAGAGGCCAAAACTGGGCATTTCCCATAACTTTTTTCTAGAAGAGCTATCTACAAACGCTAACGCGCATCTGAACAAGCATGTTTTGTTTAGTATTTGTACCAAAATTCAGGTCATTTGACACAGTAATCTCTGTGATCGCAGTGATTGAAGTTTCAGACTAATTGGTAGAGGCCAAAACTGGGCATTTCCCATAACTTTTTTCTAGAAGAGCTATCTACAAACGCTAACGCGCATCTGAACAAGCATGTTTTGTTTAGTATTTGTACCAAAATTCAGGTCATTTGACACAGTAATCTCTGTGATCGCAGTGATTGAAGTTTCAGACTAATTGGTAGAGGCCAAAACTGGGCATTTCCCATAACTTTTTTCTAGAAGAGCTATCTACAAACGCTAACGCGCATCTGAACAAGCATGTTTTGTTTAGTATTTGTACCAAAATTCAGGTCATTTGACACAGTAATCTCTGTGATCGCAGTGATTGAAGTTTCAGACTAATTGGTAGAGGCCAAAACTGGGCATTTCCCATAACTTTTTTCTAGAAGAGCTATCTACAAACGCTAACGCGCATCTGAACAAGCATGTTTTGTTTAGTATTTGTACCAAAATTCAGGTCATTTGACACAGTAATCTCTGTGATCGCAGTGATTGAAGTTTCAGACTAATTGGTAGAGGCCAAAACTGGGCATTTCCCATAACTTTTTTCTAGAAGAGCTATCTACAAACGCTAACGCGCATCTGAACAAGCATGTTTTGTTTAGTATTTGTACCAAAATTCAGGTCATTTGACACAGTAATCTCTGTGATCGCAGTGATTGAAGTTTCAGACTAATTGGTAGAGGCCAAAACTGGGCATTTCCCATAACTTTTTTCTAGAAGAGCTATCTACAAACGCTAACGCGCATCTGAACAAGCATGTTTTGTTTAGTATTTGTACCAAAATTCAGGTCATTTGACACAGTAATCTCTGTGATCGCAGTGATTGAAGTTTCAGACTAATTGGTAGAGGCCAAAACTGGGCATTTCCCATAACTTTTTTCTAGAAGAGCTATCTACAAACGCTAACGCGCATCTGAACAAGCATGTTTTGTTTAGTATTTGTACCAAAATTCAGGTCATTTGACACAGTAATCTCTGTGATCGCAGTGATTGAAGTTTCAGACTAATTGGTAGAGGCCAAAACTGGGCATTTCCCATAACTTTTTTTCTAGAAGAGCTATCTACAAACGCTAACGCGCATCTGAACAAGCATGTTTTGTTTAGTATTTGTACCAAAATTCAGGTCATTTGACACAGTAATCTCTGTGATCGCAGTGATTGAAGTTTCAGACTAATTGGTAGAGGCCAAAACTGGGCATTTCCCATAACTTTTTTCTAGAAGAGCTATCTACAAACGCTAACGCGCATCTGAACAAGCATGTTTTGTTTAGTATTTGTACCAAAATTCAGGTCATTTGACACAGTAATCTCTGTGATCGCAGTGATTGAAGTTTCAGACTAATTGGTAGAGGCCAAAACTGGGCATTTCCCATAACTTTTTTCTAGAAGAGCTATCTACAAACGCTAACGCGCATCTGAACAAGCATGTTTTGTTTAGTATTTGTACCAAAATTCAGGTCATTTGACACAGTAATCTCTGTGATCGCAGTGATTGAAGTTTCAGACTAATTGGTAGAGGCCAAAACTGGGCATTTCCCATAACTTTTTTCTAGAAGAGCTATCTACAAACGCTAACGCGCATCTGAACAAGCATGTTTTGTTTAGTATTTGTACCAAAATTCAGGTCATTTGACACAGTAATCTCTGTGATCGCAGTGATTGAAGTTTCAGACTAATTGGTAGAGGCCAAAACTGGGCATTTCCCATAACTTTTTTCTAGAAGAGCTATCTACAAACGCTAACGCGCATCTGAACAAGCATGTTTTGTTTAGTATTTGTACCAAAATTCAGGTCATTTGACACAGTAATCTCTGTGATCGCAGTGATTGAAGTTTCAGACTAATTGGTAGAGGCCAAAACTGGGCATTTCCCATAACTTTTTTCTAGAAGAGCTATCTACAAACGCTAACGCGCATCTGAACAAGCATGTTTTGTTTAGTATTTGTACCAAAATTCAGGTCATTTGACACAGTAATCTCTGTGATCGCAGTGATTGAAGTTTCAGACTAATTGGTAGAGGCCAAAACTGGGCATTTCCCATAACTTTTTTCTAGAAGAGCTATCTACAAACGCTAACGCGCATCTGAACAAGCATGTTTTGTTTAGTATTTGTACCAAAATTCAGGTCATTTGACACAGTAATCTCTGTGATCGCAGTGATTGAAGTTTCAGACTAATTGGTAGAGGCCAAAACTGGGCATTTCCCATAACTTTTTTCTAGAAGAGCTATCTACAAACGCTAACGCGCATCTGAACAAGCATGTTTTGTTTAGTATTTGTACCAAAATTCAGGTCATTTGACACAGTAATCTCTGTGATCGCAGTGATTGAAGTTTCAGACTAATTGGTAGAGGCCAAAACTGGGCATTTCCCATAACTTTTTTCTAGAAGAGCTATCTACAAACGCTAACGCGCATCTGAACAAGCATGTTTTGTTTAGTATTTGTACCAAAATTCAGGTCATTTGACACAGTAATCTCTGTGATCGCAGTGATTGAAGTTTCAGACTAATTGGTAGAGGCCAAAACTGGGCATTTCCCATAACTTTTTTCTAGAAGAGCTATCTACAAACGCTAACGCGCATCTGAACAAGCATGTTTTGTTTAGTATTTGTACCAAAATTCAGGTCATTTGACACAGTAATCTCTGTGATCGCAGTGATTGAAGTTTCAGACTAATTGGTAGAGGCCAAAACTGGGCATTTCCCATAACTTTTTTCTAGAAGAGCTATCGACAAACGCTAACGCGCATCTGAACAAGCATGTTTTGTTTAGTATTTGTACCAAAATTCAGGTCATTTGACACAGTAATCTCTGTGATCGCAGTGATTGAAGTTTCAGACTAATTGGTAGAGGCCAAAACTGGGCATTTCCCATAACTTTTTTCTAGAAGAGCTATCTACAAACGCTAACGCGCATCTGAACAAGCATGTTTTGTTTAGTATTTGTACCAAAATTCAGGTCATTTGACACAGTAATCTCTGTGATCGCAGTGATTGAAGTTTCAGACTAATTGGTAGAGGCCAAAACTGGGCATTTCCCATAACTTTTTTCTAGAAGAGCTATCGACAAACGCTAACGCGCATCTGAACAAGCATGTTTTGTTTAGTATTTGTACCAAAATTCAGGTCATTTGACACAGTAATCTCTGTGATCGCAGTGATTGAAGTTTCAGACTAATTGGTAGAGGCCAAAACTGGGCATTTCCCATAACTTTTTTCTAGAAGAGCTATCGACAAACGCTAACGCGCATCTGAACAAGCATGTTTTGTTTAGTATTTGTACAAAAATTCAGGTCATTTGACACAGTAATCTCTGTGATCGCAGTGATTGAAGTTTCAGACTAATTGGTAGAGGCCAAAACTGGGCATTTCCCATAACTTTTTTCTAGAAGAGCTATCGACAAACGCTAACGCGCATCTGAACAAGCATGTTTTGTTTAGTATTTGTACCAAAATTCAGGTCATTTGACACAGTAATCTCTGTGATCGCAGTGATTGAAGTTTCAGACTAATTGGTAGAGGCCAAAACTGGGCATTTCCCATAACTTTTTTCTAGAAGAGCTATCGACAAACGCTAACGCGCATCTGAACAAGCATGTTTTGTTTAGTATTTGTACCAAAATTCAGGTCATTTGACACAGTAATCTCTGTGATCGCAGTGATTGAAGTTTCAGACTAATTGGTAGAGGCCAAAACTGGGCATTTCCCATAACTTTTTTCTAGAAGAGCTATCGACAAACGCTAACGCGCATCTGAACAAGCATGTTTTGTTTAGTATTTGTACCAAAATTCAGGTCATTTGACACAGTAATCTCTGTGATCGCAGTGATTGAAGTTTCAGACTAATTGGTAGAGGCCAAAACTGGGCATTTCCCATAACTTTTTTCTAGAAGAGCTATCGACAAACGCTAACGCGCATCTGAACAAGCATGTTTTGTTTAGTATTTGTACCAAAATTCAGGTCATTTGACACAGTAATCTCTGTGATCGCAGTGATTGAAGTTTCAGACTAATTGGTAGAGGCCAAAACTGGGCATTTCCCATAACTTTTTTCTAGAAGAGCTATCGACAAACGCTAACGCGCATCTGAACAAGCATGTTTTGTTTAGTATTTGTACCAAAATTCAGGTCATTTGACACAGTAATCTCTGTGATCGCAGTGATTGAAGTTTCAGACTAATTGGTAGAGGCCAAAACTGGGCATTTCCCATAACTTTTTTCTAGAAGAGCTATCGACAAACGCTAACGCGCATCTGAACAAGCATGTTTTGTTTAGTATTTGTACCAAAATTCAGGTCATTTGACACAGTAATCTCTGTGATCGCAGTGATTGAAGTTTCAGACTAATTGGTAGAGGCCAAAACTGGGCATTTCCCATAACTTTTTTTCTAGAAGAGCTATCGACAAACGCTAACGCGCATCTGAACAAGCATGTTTTGTTTAGTATTTGTACCAAAATTCAGGTCATTTGACACAGTAATCTCTGTGATCGCAGTGATTGAAGTTTCAGACTAATTGGTAGAGGCCAAAACTGGGCATTTCCCATAACTTTTTTCTAGAAGAGCTATCGACAAACGCTAACGCGCATCTGAACAAGCATGTTTTGTTTAGTATTTGTACCAAAATTCAGGTCATTTGACACAGTAATCTCTGTGATCGCAGTGATTGAAGTTTCAGACTAATTGGTAGAGGCCAAAACTGGGCATTTCCCATAACTTTTTTCTAGAAGAGCTATCGACAAACGCTAACGCGCATCTGAACAAGCATGTTTTGTTTAGTATTTGTACCAAAATTCAGGTCATTTGACACAGTAATCTCTGTGATCGCAGTGATTGAAGTTTCAGACTAATTGGTAGAGGCCAAAACTGGGCATTTCCCATAACTTTTTTCTAGAAGAGCTATCGACAAACGCTAACGCGCATCTGAACAAGCATGTTTTGTTTAGTATTTGTACCAAAATTCAGGTCATTTGACACAGTAATCTCTGTGATCGCAGTGATTGAAGTTTCAGACTAATTGGTAGAGGCCAAAACTGGGCATTTCCCATAACTTTTTTCTAGAAGAGCTATCGACAAACGCTAACGCGCATCTGAACAAGCATGTTTTGTTTAGTATTTGTACCAAAATTCAGGTCATTTGACACAGTAATCTCTGTGATCGCAGTGATTGAAGTTTCAGACTAATTGGTAGAGGCCAAAACTGGGCATTTCCCATAACTTTTTTCTAGAAGAGCTATCTACAAACGCTAACGCGCATCTGAACAAGCATGTTTTGTTTAGTATTTGTACCAAAATTCAGGTCATTTGACACAGTAATCTCTGTGATCGCAGTGATTGAAGTTTCAGACTAATTGGTAGAGGCCAAAACTGGGCATTTCCCATAACTTTTTTCTAGAAGAGCTATCGACAAACGCTAACGCGCATCTGAACAAGCATGTTTTGTTTAGTATTTGTACCAAAATTCAGGTCATTTGACACAGTAATCTCTGTGATCGCAGTGATTGAAGTTTCAGACTAATTGGTAGAGGCCAAAACTGGGCATTTCCCATAACTTTTTTCTAGAAGAGCTATCGACAAACGCTAACGCGCATCTGAACAAGCATGTTTTGTTTAGTATTTGTACCAAAATTCAGGTCATTTGACACAGTAATCTCTGTGATCGCAGTGATTGAAGTTTCAGACTAATTGGTAGAGGCCAAAACTGGGCATTTCCCATAACTTTTTTCTAGAAGAGCTATCGACAAACGCTAACGCGCATCTGAACAAGCATGTTTTGTTTAGTATTTGTACCAAAATTCAGGTCATTTGACACAGTAATCTCTGTGATCGCAGTGATTGAAGTTTCAGACTAATTGGTAGAGGCCAAAACTGGGCATTTCCCATAACTTTTTTCTAGAAGAGCTATCGACAAACGCTAACGCGCATCTGAACAAGCATGTTTTGTTTAGTATTTGTACCAAAATTCAGGTCATTTGACACAGTAATCTCTGTGATCGCAGTGATTGAAGTTTCAGACTAATTGGTAGAGGCCAAAACTGGGCATTTCCCATAACTTTTTTCTAGAAGAGCTATCGACAAACGCTAACGCGCATCTGAACAAGCATGTTTTGTTTAGTATTTGTACCAAAATTCAGGTCATTTGACACAGTAATCTCTGTGATCGCAGTGATTGAAGTTTCAGACTAATTGGTAGAGGCCAAAACTGGGCATTTCCCATAACTTTTTTCTAGAAGAGCTATCGACAAACGCTAACGCGCATCTGAACAAGCATGTTTTGTTTAGTATTTGTACCAAAATTCAGGTCATTTGACACAGTAATCTCTGTGATCGCAGTGATTGAAGTTTCAGACTAATTGGTAGAGGCCAAAACTGGGCATTTCCCATAACTTTTTTCTAGAAGAGCTATCGACAAACGCTAACGCGCATCTGAACAAGCATGTTTTGTTTAGTATTTGTACCAAAATTCAGGTCATTTGACACAGTAATCTCTGTGATCGCAGTGATTGAAGTTTCAGACTAATTGGTAGAGGCCAAAACTGGGCATTTCCCATAACTTTTTTCTAGAAGAGCTATCGACAAACGCTAACGCGCATCTGAACAAGCATGTTTTGTTTAGTATTTGTACCAAAATTCAGGTCATTTGACACAGTAATCTCTGTGATCGCAGTGATTGAAGTTTCAGACTAATTGGTAGAGGCCAAAACTGGGCATTTCCCATAACTTTTTTCTAGAAGAGCTATCGACAAACGCTAACGCGCATCTGAACAAGCATGTTTTGTTTAGTATTTGTACCAAAATTCAGGTCATTTGACACAGTAATCTCTGTGATCGCAGTGATTGAAGTTTCAGACTAATTGGTAGAGGCCAAAACTGGGCATTTCCCATAACTTTTTTCTAGAAGAGCTATCGACAAACGCTAACGCGCATCTGAACAAGCATGTTTTGTTTAGTATTTGTACCAAAATTCAGGTCATTTGACACAGTAATCTCTGTGATCGCAGTGATTGAAGTTTCAGACTAATTGGTAGAGGCCAAAACTGGGCATTTCCCATAACTTTTTTCTAGAAGAGCTATCGACAAACGCTAACGCGCATCTGAACAAGCATGTTTTGTTTAGTATTTGTACCAAAATTCAGGTCATTTGACACAGTAATCTCTGTGATCGCAGTGATTGAAGTTTCAGACTAATTGGTAGAGGCCAAAACTGGGCATTTCCCATAACTTTTTTCTAGAAGAGCTATCGACAAACGCTAACGCGCATCTGAACAAGCATGTTTTGTTTAGTATTTGTACCAAAATTCAGGTCATTTGACACAGTAATCTCTGTGATCGCAGTGATTGAAGTTTCAGACTAATTGGTAGAGGCCAAAACTGGGCATTTCCCATAACTTTTTTCTAGAAGAGCTATCGACAAACGCTAACGCGCATCTGAACAAGCATGTTTTGTTTAGTATTTGTACCAAAATTCAGGTCATTTGACACAGTAATCTCTGTGATCGCAGTGATTGAAGTTTCAGACTAATTGGTAGAGGCCAAAACTGGGCATTTCCCATAACTTTTTTCTAGAAGAGCTATCGACAAACGCTAACGCGCATCTGAACAAGCATGTTTTGTTTAGTATTTGTACCAAAATTCAGGTCATTTGACACAGTAATCTCTGTGATCGCAGTGATTGAAGTTTCAGACTAATTGGTAGAGGCCAAAACTGGGCATTTCCCATAACTTTTTTCTAGAAGAGCTATCGACAAACGCTAACGCGCATCTGAACAAGCATTATTTGTTTAGTATTTGTACCAAAATTCAGGTCATTTGACACAGTAATCTCTGTGATCGCAGTGATTGAAGTTTCAGACTAATTGGTAGAGGCCAAAACTGGGCATTTCCCATAACTTTTTTCTAGAAGAGCTATCGACAAACGCTAACGCGCATCTGAACAAGCATGTTTTGTTTAGTATTTGTACCAAAATTCAGGTCATTTGACACAGTAATCTCTGTGATCGCAGTGATTGAAGTTTCAGACTAATTGGTAGAGGCCAAAACTGGGCATTTCCCATAACTTTTTTCTAGAAGAGCTATCGACAAACGCTAACGCGCATCTGAACAAGCATGTTTTGTTTAGTATTTGTACCAAAATTCAGGTCATTTGAACACAGTAATCTCTGTGATCGCAGTGATTGAAGTTTCAGACTAATTGGTAGAGGCCAAAACTGGGCATTTCCCATAACTTTTTTCTAGAAGAGCTATCGACAAACGCTAACGCGCATCTGAACAAGCATGTTTTGTTTAGTATTTGTACCAAAATTCAGGTCATTTGACACAGTAATCTCTGTGATCGCAGTGATTGAAGTTTCAGACTAATTGGTAGAGGCCAAAACTGGGCATTTCCCATAACTTTTTTCTAGAAGAGCTATCGACAAACGCTAACGCGCATCTGAACAAGCATGTTTTGTTTAGTATTTGTACAAAAATTCAGGTCATTTGACACAGTAATCTCTGTGATCGCAGTGATTGAAGTTTCAGACTAATTGGTAGAGGCCAAAACTGGGCATTTCCCATAACTTTTTTCTAGAAGAGCTATCGACAAACGCTAACGCGCATCTGAACAAGCATGTTTTGTTTAGTATTTGTACCAAAATTCAGGTCATTTGACACAGTAATCTCTGTGATCGCAGTGATTGAAGTTTCAGACTAATTGGTAGAGGCCAAAACTGGGCATTTCCCATAACTTTTTTTCTAGAAGAGCTATCGACAAACGCTAACGCGCATCTGAACAAGCATGTTTTGTTTAGTATTTGTACCAAAATTCAGGTCATTTGACACAGTAATCTCTGTGATCGCAGTGATTGAAGTTTCAGACTAATTGGTAGAGGCCAAAACTGGGCATTTCCCATAACTTTTTTCTAGAAGAGCTATCGACAAACGCTAACGCGCATCTGAACAAGCATGTTTTGTTTAGTATTTGTACCAAAATTCAGGTCATTTGACACAGTAATCTCTGTGATCGCAGTGATTGAAGTTTCAGACTAATTGGTAGAGGCCAAAACTGGGCATTTCCCATAACTTTTTTCTAGAAGAGCTATCGACAAACGCTAACGCGCATCTGAACAAGCATGTTTTGTTTAGTATTTGTACCAAAATTCAGGTCATTTGACACAGTAATCTCTGTGATCGCAGTGATTGAAGTTTCAGACTAATTGGTAGAGGCCAAAACTGGGCATTTCCCATAACTTTTTTCTAGAAGAGCTATCGACAAACGCTAACGCGCATCTGAACAAGCATGTTTTGTTTAGTATTTGTACCAAAATTCAGGTCATTTGACACAGTAATCTCTGTGATCGCAGTGATTGAAGTTTCAGACTAATTGGTAGAGGCCAAAACTGGGCATTTCCCATAACTTTTTTCTAGAAGAGCTATCGACAAACGCTAACGCGCATCTGAACAAGCATGTTTTGTTTAGTATTTGTACCAAAATTCAGGTCATTTGACACAGTAATCTCTGTGATCGCAGTGATTGAAGTTTCAGACTAATTGGTAGAGGCCAAAACTGGGCATTTCCCATAACTTTTTTCTAGAAGAGCTATCGACAAACGCTAACGCGCATCTGAACAAGCATGTTTTGTTTAGTATTTGTACCAAAATTCAGGTCATTTGACACAGTAATCTCTGTGATCGCAGTGATTGAAGTTTCAGACTAATTGGTAGAGGCCAAAACTGGGCATTTCCCATAACTTTTTTCTAGAAGAGCTATCGACAAACGCTAACGCGCATCTGAACAAGCATGTTTTGTTTAGTATTTGTACCAAAATTCAGGTCATTTGAACACAGTAATCTCTGTGATCGCAGTGATTGAAGTTTCAGACTAATTGGTAGAGGCCAAAACTGGGCATTTCCCATAACTTTTTTCTAGAAGAGCTATCGACAAACGCTAACGCGCATCTGAACAAGCATGTTTTGTTTAGTATTTGTACAAAAATTCAGGTCATTTGACACAGTAATCTCTGTGATCGCAGTGATTGAAGTTTCAGACTAATTGGTAGAGGCCAAAACTGGGCATTTCCCATAACTTTTTTCTAGAAGAGCTATCGACAAACGCTAACGCGCATCTGAACAAGCATTATTTGTTTAGTATTTGTACCAAAATTCAGGTCATTTGACACAGTAATCTCTGTGATCGCAGTGATTGAAGTTTCAGACTAATTGGTAGAGGCCAAAACTGGGCATTTCCCATAACTTTTTTCTAGAAGAGCTATCGACAAACGCTAACGCGCATCTGAACAAGCATGTTTTGTTTAGTATTTGTACCAAAATTCAGGTCATTTGACACAGTAATCTCTGTGATCGCAGTGATTGAAGTTTCAGACTAATTGGTAGAGGCCAAAACTGGGCATTTCCCATAACTTTTTTCTAGAAGAGCTATCGACAAACGCTAACGCGCATCTGAACAAGCATGTTTTGTTTAGTATTTGTACCAAAATTCAGGTCATTTGACACAGTAATCTCTGTGATCGCAGTGATTGAAGTTTCAGACTAATTGGTAGAGGCCAAAACTGGGCATTTCCCATAACTTTTTTCTAGAAGAGCTATCGACAAACGCTAACGCGCATCTGAACAAGCATGTTTTGTTTAGTATTTGTACCAAAATTCAGGTCATTTGAACACAGTAATCTCTGTGATCGCAGTGATTGAAGTTTCAGACTAATTGGTAGAGGCCAAAACTGGGCATTTCCCATAACTTTTTTCTAGAAGAGCTATCGACAAACGCTAACGCGCATCTGAACAAGCATGTTTTGTTTAGTATTTGTACCAAAATTCAGGTCATTTGACACAGTAATCTCTGTGATCGCAGTGATTGAAGTTTCAGACTAATTGGTAGAGGCCAAAACTGGGCATTTCCCATAACTTTTTTCTAGAAGAGCTATCGACAAACGCTAACGCGCATCTGAACAAGCATGTTTTGTTTAGTATTTGTACCAAAATTCAGGTCATTTGACACAGTAATCTCTGTGATCGCAGTGATTGAAGTTTCAGACTAATTGGTAGAGGCCAAAACTGGGCATTTCCCATAACTTTTTTCTAGAAGAGCTATCGACAAACGCTAACGCGCATCTGAACAAGCATGTTTTGTTTAGTATTTGTACCAAAATTCAGGTCATTTGACACAGTAATCTCTGTGATCGCAGTGATTGAAGTTTCAGACTAATTGGTAGAGGCCAAAACTGGGCATTTCCCATAACTTTTTTCTAGAAGAGCTATCGACAAACGCTAACGCGCATCTGAACAAGCATGTTTTGTTTAGTATTTGTACCAAAATTCAGGTCATTTGACACAGTAATCTCTGTGATCGCAGTGATTGAAGTTTCAGACTAATTGGTAGAGGCCAAAACTGGGCATTTCCCATAACTTTTTTCTAGAAGAGCTATCGACAAACGCTAACGCGCATCTGAACAAGCATGTTTTGTTTAGTATTTGTACCAAAATTCAGGTCATTTGAACACAGTAATCTCTGTGATCGCAGTGATTGAAGTTTCAGACTAATTGGTAGAGGCCAAAACTGGGCATTTCCCATAACTTTTTTCTAGAAGAGCTATCGACAAACGCTAACGCGCATCTGAACAAGCATGTATTTGTTTAGTATTTGTACCAAAATTCAGGTCATTTGAACACAATAATCTCTGTGATCGCAGTGATTGAAGTTTCAGACTAATTGGTAGAGGCCAAAACTGGGCATTTCCCATAACTTTTTTCTAGAAGAGCTATCGACAAACGCTAACGCGCATCTGAACAAGCATGTTTTGTTTAGTATTTGTACAAAAATTCAGGTCATTTGAACACAGTAATCTCTGTGATCGCAGTGATTGAAGTTTCAGACTAATTGGTAGAGGCCAAAACTGGGCATTTCCCATAACTTTTTTCTAGAAGAGCTATCGACAAACGCTAACGCGCATCTGAACAAGCATGTTTTGTTTAGTATTTGTACAAAAATTCAGGTCATTTGAACACAGTAATCTCTGTGATCGCAGTGATTGAAGTTTCAGACTAATTGGTAGAGGCCAAAACTGGGCATTTCCCATAACTTTTTTCTAGAAGAGCTATCGACAAACGCTAACGCGCATCTGAACAAGCATGTTTTGTTTAGTATTTGTACCAAAATTCAGGTCATTTGACACAGTAATCTCTGTGATCGCAGTGATTGAAGTTTCAGACTAATTGGTAGAGGCCAAAACTGGGCATTTCCCATAACTTTTTTCTAGAAGAGCTATCGACAAACGCTAACGCGCATCTGAACAAGCATGTTTTGTTTAGTATTTGTACAAAAATTCAGGTCATTTGACACAGTAATCTCTGTGATCGCAGTGATTGAAGTTTCAGACTAATTGGTAGAGGCCAAAACTGGGCATTTCCCATAACTTTTTTCTAGAAGAGCTATCGACAAACGCTAACGCGCATCTGAACAAGCATGTTTTGTTTAGTATTTGTACAAAAATTCAGGTCATTTGAACACAGTAATCTCTGTGATCGCAGTGATTGAAGTTTCAGACTAATTGGTAGAGGCCAAAACTGGGCATTTCCCATAACTTTTTTCTAGAAGAGCTATCGACAAACGCTAACGCGCATCTGAACAAGCATGTTTTGTTTAGTATTTGTACAAAAATTCAGGTCATTTGACACCAGTAATCTCTGTGATCGCAGTGATTGAAGTTTCAGACTAATTGGTAGAGGCCAAAACTGGGCATTTCCCATAACTTTTTTCTAGAAGAGCTATCGACAAACGCTAACGCGCATCTGAACAAGCATGTTTTGTTTAGTATTTGTACAAAAATTCAGGTCATTTGAACACAGTAATCTCTGTGATCGCAGTGATTGAAGTTTCAGACTAATTGGTAGAGGCCAAAACTGGGCATTTCCCATAACTTTTTTCTAGAAGAGCTATCGACAAACGCTAACGCGCATCTGAACAAGCATGTATTTGTTTAGTATTTGTACCAAAATTCAGGTCATTTGAACACAGTAATCTCTGTGATCGCAGTGATTGAAGTTTCAGACTAATTGGTAGAGGCCAAAACTGGGCATTTCCCATAACTTTTTTCTAGAAGAGCTATCGACAAACGCTAACGCGCATCTGAACAAGCATGTTTTGTTTAGTATTTGTACCAAAATTCAGGTCATTTGAACACAGTAATCTCTGTGATCGCAGTGATTGAAGTTTCAGACTAATTGGTAGAGGCCAAAACTGGGCATTTCCCATAACTTTTTTCTAGAAGAGCTATCGACAAACGCTAACGCGCATCTGAACAAGCATGTATTTGTTTAGTATTTGTACCAAAATTCAGGTCATTTGAACACAATAATCTCTGTGATCGCAGTGATTGAAGTTTCAGACTAATTGGTAGAGGCCAAAACTGGGCATTTCCCATAACTTTTTTCTAGAAGAGCTATCGACAAACGCTAACGCGCATCTGAACAAGCATGTATTTGTTTAGTATTTGTACCAAAATTCAGGTCATTTGAACACAATAATCTCTGTGATCGCAGTGATTGAAGTTTCAGACTAATTGGTAGAGGCCAAAACTGGGCATTTCCCATAACTTTTTTCTAGAAGAGCTATCGACAAACGCTAACGCGCATCTGAACAAGCATGTTTTGTTTAGTATTTGTACCAAAATTCAGGTCATTTGAACACAATAATCTCTGTGATCGCAGTGATTGAAGTTTCAGACTAATTGGTAGAGGCCAAAACTGGGCATTTCCCATAACTTTTTTCTAGAAGAGCTATCGACAAACGCTAACGCGCATCTGAACAAGCATGTATTTGTTTAGTATTTGTACCAAAATTCAGGTCATTTGAACACAATAATCTCTGTGATCGCAGTGATTGAAGTTTCAGACTAATTGGTAGAGGCCAAAACTGGGCATTTCCCATAACTTTTTTCTAGAAGAGCTATCGACAAACGCTAACGCGCATCTGAACAAGCATGTATTTGTTTAGTATTTGTACCAAAATTCAGGTCATTTGAACACAGTAATCTCTGTGATCGCAGTGATTGAAGTTTCAGACTAATTGGTAGAGGCCAAAACTGGGCATTTCCCATAACTTTTTTCTAGAAGAGCTATCGACAAACGCTAACGCGCATCTGAACAAGCATGTTTTGTTTAGTATTTGTACCAAAATTCAGGTCATTTGAACACAATAATCTCTGTGATCGCAGTGATTGAAGTTTCAGACTAATTGGTAGAGGCCAAAACTGGGCATTTCCCATAACTTTTTTCTAGAAGAGCTATCGACAAACGCTAACGCGCATCTGAACAAGCATGTATTTGTTTAGTATTTGTACCAAAATTCAGGTCATTTGAACACAATAATCTCTGTGATCGCAGTGATTGAAGTTTCAGACTAATTGGTAGAGGCCAAAACTGGGCATTTCCCATAACTTTTTTCTAGAAGAGCTATCGACAAACGCTAACGCGCATCTGAACAAGCATGTTTTGTTTAGTATTTGTACCAAAATTCAGGTCATTTGAACACAGTAATCTCTGTGATCGCAGTGATTGAAGTTTCAGACTAATTGGTAGAGGCCAAAACTGGGCATTTCCCATAACTTTTTTCTAGAAGAGCTATCGACAAACGCTAACGCGCATCTGAACAAGCATGTTTTGTTTAGTATTTGTACCAAAATTCAGGTCATTTGAACACAATAATCTCTGTGATCGCAGTGATTGAAGTTTCAGACTAATTGGTAGAGGCCAAAACTGGGCATTTCCCATAACTTTTTTCTAGAAGAGCTATCGACAAACGCTAACGCGCATCTGAACAAGCATGTTTTGTTTAGTATTTGTACCAAAATTCAGGTCATTTGAACACAATAATCTCTGTGATCGCAGTGATTGAAGTTTCAGACTAATTGGTAGAGGCCAAAACTGGGCATTTCCCATAACTTTTTTCTAGAAGAGCTATCGACAAACGCTAACGCGCATCTGAACAAGCATGTTTTGTTTAGTATTTGTACCAAAATTCAGGTCATTTGAACACAATAATCTCTGTGATCGCAGTGATTGAAGTTTCAGACTAATTGGTAGAGGCCAAAACTGGGCATTTCCCATAACTTTTTTCTAGAAGAGCTATCGACAAACGCTAACGCGCATCTGAACAAGCATGTTTTGTTTAGTATTTGTACCAAAATTCAGGTCATTTGAACACAATAATCTCTGTGATCGCAGTGATTGAAGTTTCAGACTAATTGGTAGAGGCCAAAACTGGGCATTTCCCATAACTTTTTTCTAGAAGAGCTATCGACAAACGCTAACGCGCATCTGAACAAGCATGTTTTGTTTAGTATTTGTACCAAAATTCAGGTCATTTGAACACAATAATCTCTGTGATCGCAGTGATTGAAGTTTCAGACTAATTGGTAGAGGCCAAAACTGGGCATTTCCCATAACTTTTTTCTAGAAGAGCTATCGACAAACGCTAACGCGCATCTGAACAAGCATGTATTTGTTTAGTATTTGTACCAAAATTCAGGTCATTTGAACACAGTAATCTCTGTGATCGCAGTGATTGAAGTTTCAGACTAATTGGTAGAGGCCAAAACTGGGCATTTCCCATAACTTTTTTCTAGAAGAGCTATCGACAAACGCTAACGCGCATCTGAACAAGCATGTATTTGTTTAGTATTTGTACCAAAATTCAGGTCATTTGAACACAATAATCTCTGTGATCGCAGTGATTGAAGTTTCAGACTAATTGGTAGAGGCCAAAACTGGGCATTTCCCATAACTTTTTTCTAGAAGAGCTATCGACAAACGCTAACGCGCATCTGAACAAGCATGTATTTGTTTAGTATTTGTACCAAAATTCAGGTCATTTGAACACAATAATCTCTGTGATCGCAGTGATTGAAGTTTCAGACTAATTGGTAGAGGCCAAAACTGGGCATTTCCCATAACTTTTTTCTAGAAGAGCTATCGACAAACGCTAACGCGCATCTGAACAAGCATGTATTTGTTTAGTATTTGTACCAAAATTCAGGTCATTTGAACCAATAATCTCTGTGATCGCAGTGATTGAAGTTTCAGACTAATTGGTAGAGGCCAAAACTGGGCATTTCCCATAACTTTTTTCTAGAAGAGCTATCGACAAACGCTAACGCGCATCTGAACAAGCATGTTTTGTTTAGTATTTGTACCAAAATTCAGGTCATTTGAACACAATAATCTCTGTGATCGCAGTGATTGAAGTTTCAGACTAATTGGTAGAGGCCAAAACTGGGCATTTCCCATAACTTTTTTCTAGAAGAGCTATCGACAAACGCTAACGCGCATCTGAACAAGCATGTTTTGTTTAGTATTTGTACCAAAATTCAGGTCATTTGAACACAATAATCTCTGTGATCGCAGTGATTGAAGTTTCAGACTAATTGGTAGAGGCCAAAACTGGGCATTTCCCATAACTTTTTTCTAGAAGAGCTATCGACAAACGCTAACGCGCATCTGAACAAGCATGTATTTGTTTAGTATTTGTACCAAAATTCAGGTCATTTGAACACAATAATCTCTGTGATCGCAGTGATTGAAGTTTCAGACTAATTGGTAGAGGCCAAAACTGGGCATTTCCCATAACTTTTTTCTAGAAGAGCTATCGACAAACGCTAACGCGCATCTGAACAAGCATGTATTTGTTTAGTATTTGTACCAAAATTCAGGTCATTTGAACACAATAATCTCTGTGATCGCAGTGATTGAAGTTTCAGACTAATTGGTAGAGGCCAAAACTGGGCATTTCCCATAACTTTTTTCTAGAAGAGCTATCGACAAACGCTAACGCGCATCTGAACAAGCATGTTTTGTTTAGTATTTGTACCAAAATTCAGGTCATTTGAACCAATAATCTCTGTGATCGCAGTGATTGAAGTTTCAGACTAATTGGTAGAGGCCAAAACTGGGCATTTCCCATAACTTTTTTCTAGAAGAGCTATCGACAAACGCTAACGCGCATCTGAACAAGCATGTTTTGTTTAGTATTTGTACCAAAATTCAGGTCATTTGAACACAATAATCTCTGTGATCGCAGTGATTGAAGTTTCAGACTAATTGGTAGAGGCCAAAACTGGGCATTTCCCATAACTTTTTTCTAGAAGAGCTATCGACAAACGCTAACGCGCATCTGAACAAGCATGTATTTGTTTAGTATTTGTACCAAAATTCAGGTCATTTGAACACAATAATCTCTGTGATCGCAGTGATTGAAGTTTCAGACTAATTGGTAGAGGCCAAAACTGGGCATTTCCCATAACTTTTTTCTAGAAGAGCTATCGACAAACGCTAACGCGCATCTGAACAAGCATGTTTTGTTTAGTATTTGTACCAAAATTCAGGTCATTTGAACACAATAATCTCTGTGATCGCAGTGATTGAAGTTTCAGACTAATTGGTAGAGGCCAAAACTGGGCATTTCCCATAACTTTTTTCTAGAAGAGCTATCGACAAACGCTAACGCGCATCTGAACAAGCATGTATTTGTTTAGTATTTGTACCAAAATTCAGGTCATTTGAACCAATAATCTCTGTGATCGCAGTGATTGAAGTTTCAGACTAATTGGTAGAGGCCAAAACTGGGCATTTCCCATAACTTTTTTCTAGAAGAGCTATCGACAAACGCTAACGCGCATCTGAACAAGCATGTATTTGTTTAGTATTTGTACCAAAATTCAGGTCATTTGAACACAATAATCTCTGTGATCGCAGTGATTGAAGTTTCAGACTAATTGGTAGAGGCCAAAACTGGGCATTTCCCATAACTTTTTTCTAGAAGAGCTATCGACAAACGCTAACGCGCATCTGAACAAGCATTTTTGTTTAGTATTTGTACCAAAATTCAGGTCATTTGAACACAATAATCTCTGTGATCGCAGTGATTGAAGTTTCAGACTAATTGGTAGAGGCCAAAACTGGGCATTTCCCATAACTTTTTTCTAGAAGAGCTATCGACAAACGCTAACGCGCATCTGAACAAGCATGTTTTGTTTAGTATTTGTACCAAAATTCAGGTCATTTGAACACAATAATCTCTGTGATCGCAGTGATTGAAGTTTCAGACTAATTGGTAGAGGCCAAAACTGGGCATTTCCCATAACTTTTTTCTAGAAGAGCTATCGACAAACGCTAACGCGCATCTGAACAAGCATGTATTTGTTTAGTATTTGTACCAAAATTCAGGTCATTTGAACCAATAATCTCTGTGATCGCAGTGATTGAAGTTTCAGACTAATTGGTAGAGGCCAAAACTGGGCATTTCCCATAACTTTTTTCTAGAAGAGCTATCGACAAACGCTAACGCGCATCTGAACAAGCATGTTTTGTTTAGTATTTGTACCAAAATTCAGGTCATTTGAACACAATAATCTCTGTGATCGCAGTGATTGAAGTTTCAGACTAATTGGTAGAGGCCAAAACTGGGCATTTCCCATAACTTTTTTCTAGAAGAGCTATCGACAAACGCTAACGCGCATCTGAACAAGCATGTATTTGTTTAGTATTTGTACCAAAATTCAGGTCATTTGAACACAATAATCTCTGTGATCGCAGTGATTGAAGTTTCAGACTAATTGGTAGAGGCCAAAACTGGGCATTTCCCATAACTTTTTTCTAGAAGAGCTATCGACAAACGCTAACGCGCATCTGAACAAGCATGTTTTGTTTAGTATTTGTACCAAAATTCAGGTCATTTGAACACAATAATCTCTGTGATCGCAGTGATTGAAGTTTCAGACTAATTGGTAGAGGCCAAAACTGGGCATTTCCCATAACTTTTTTCTAGAAGAGCTATCGACGAACGCTAACGCGCATCTGAACAAGCATTTTTGTTTAGTATTTGTACCAAAATTCAGGTCATTTGAACTCAATAATCTCTGTGATCGCAGTGACTGAAGTTTCAGACTAATTGGTAGAGGCCAAAACTGGGCATTTCCCATAACTCTTTTCTAGAAGAGCTATCGACAAACGCTAACGCGCATCTGAACAAGCATTATTTGTTTAGTATTTGTACCAAAATTCAGGTCATTTGAACCAATAATCTCTGTGATCGCAGTGATTGAAGTTTCAGACTAATTGGTAGAGGCCAAAACTGGGCATTTCCCATAACTTTTTTCTAGAAGAGCTATCGACAAACGCTAACGCGCATCTGAACAAGCATGTATTTGTTTAGTATTTGTACCAAAATTCAGGTCATTTGAACACAATAATCTCTGTGATCGCAGTGATTGAAGTTTCAGACTAATTGGTAGAGGCCAAAACTGGGCATTTCCCATAACTTTTTTCTAGAAGAGCTATCGACAAACGCTAACGCGCATCTGAACAAGCATGTATTTGTTTAGTATTTGTACCAAAATTCAGGTCATTTGAACACAATAATCTCTGTGATCGCAGTGATTGAAGTTTCAGACTAATTGGTAGAGGCCAAAACTGGGCATTTCCCATAACTTTTTTCTAGAAGAGCTATCGACAAACGCTAACGCGCATCTGAACAAGCATGTATTTGTTTAGTATTTGTACCAAAATTCAGGTCATTTGAACACAATAATCTCTGTGATCGCAGTGATTGAAGTTTCAGACTAATTGGTAGAGGCCAAAACTGGGCATTTCCCATAACTTTTTTCTAGAAGAGCTATCGACAAACGCTAACGCGCATCTGAACAAGCATTATTTGTTTAGTATTTGTACCAAAATTCAGGTCATTTGAACACAATAATCTCTGTGATCGCAGTGATTGAAGTTTCAGACTAATTGGTAGAGGCCAAAACTGGGCATTTCCCATAACTTTTTTCTAGAAGAGCTATCGACAAACGCTAACGCGCATCTGAACAAGCATGTATTTGTTTAGTATTTGTACCAAAATTCAGGTCATTTGAACACAATAATCTCTGTGATCGCAGTGATTGAAGTTTCAGACTAATTGGTAGAGGCCAAAACTGGGCATTTCCCATAACTTTTTTCTAGAAGAGCTATCGACAAACGCTAACGCGCATCTGAACAAGCATGTATTTGTTTAGTATTTGTACCAAAATTCAGGTCATTTGAACACAATAATCTCTGTGATCGCAGTGATTGAAGTTTCAGACTAATTGGTAGAGGCCAAAACTGGGCATTTCCCATAACTTTTTTCTAGAAGAGCTATCGACAAACGCTAACGCGCATCTGAACAAGCATTTTTGTTTAGTATTTGTACCAAAATTCAGGTCATTTGAACACAGTAATCTCTGTGATCGCAGTGATTGAAGTTTCAGACTAATTGGTAGAGGCCAAAACTGGGCATTTCCCATAACTTTTTTCTAGAAGAGCTATCGACAAACGCTAACGCGCATCTGAACAAGCATGTATTTGTTTAGTATTTGTACCAAAATTCAGGTCATTTGAACCAATAATCTCTGTGATCGCAGTGATTGAAGTTTCAGACTAATTGGTAGAGGCCAAAACTGGGCATTTCCCATAACTTTTTTCTAGAAGAGCTATCGACAAACGCTAACGCGCATCTGAACAAGCATGTATTTGTTTAGTATTTGTACCAAAATTCAGGTCATTTGAACACAATAATCTCTGTGATCGCAGTGATTGAAGTTTCAGACTAATTGGTAGAGGCCAAAACTGGGCATTTCCCATAACTTTTTTCTAGAAGAGCTATCGACAAACGCTAACGCGCATCTGAACAAGCATGTATTTGTTTAGTATTTGTACCAAAATTCAGGTCATTTGAACACAATAATCTCTGTGATCGCAGTGATTGAAGTTTCAGACTAATTGGTAGAGGCCAAAACTGGGCATTTCCCATAACTTTTTTCTAGAAGAGCTATCGACAAACGCTAACGCGCATCTGAACAAGCATGTATTTGTTTAGTATTTGTACCAAAATTCAGGTCATTTGAACACAATAATCTCTGTGATCGCAGTGATTGAAGTTTCAGACTAATTGGTAGAGGCCAAAACTGGGCATTTCCCATAACTTTTTTCTAGAAGAGCTATCGACAAACGCTAACGCGCATCTGAACAAGCATTATTTGTTTAGTATTTGTACCAAAATTCAGGTCATTTGAACACAATAATCTCTGTGATCGCAGTGATTGAAGTTTCAGACTAATTGGTAGAGGCCAAAACTGGGCATTTCCCATAACTTTTTTCTAGAAGAGCTATCGACAAACGCTAACGCGCATCTGAACAAGCATGTATTTGTTTAGTATTTGTACCAAAATTCAGGTCATTTGAACACAGTAATCTCTGTGATCGCAGTGATTGAAGTTTCAGACTAATTGGTAGAGGCCAAAACTGGGCATTTCCCATAACTTTTTTCTAGAAGAGCTATCGACAAACGCTAACGCGCATCTGAACAAGCATGTTTTGTTTAGTATTTGTACCAAAATTCAGGTCATTTGAACACAATAATCTCTGTGATCGCAGTGATTGAAGTTTCAGACTAATTGGTAGAGGCCAAAACTGGGCATTTCCCATAACTTTTTTCTAGAAGAGCTATCGACAAACGCTAACGCGCATCTGAACAAGCATGTTTTGTTTAGTATTTGTACCAAAATTCAGGTCATTTGAACCAATAATCTCTGTGATCGCAGTGATTGAAGTTTCAGACTAATTGGTAGAGGCCAAAACTGGGCATTTCCCATAACTTTTTTCTAGAAGAGCTATCGACAAACGCTAACGCGCATCTGAACAAGCATGTATTTGTTTAGTATTTGTACCAAAATTCAGGTCATTTGAACACAATAATCTCTGTGATCGCAGTGATTGAAGTTTCAGACTAATTGGTAGAGGCCAAAACTGGGCATTTCCCATAACTTTTTTCTAGAAGAGCTATCGACAAACGCTAACGCGCATCTGAACAAGCATGTATTTGTTTAGTATTTGTACCAAAATTCAGGTCATTTGAACCAATAATCTCTGTGATCGCAGTGATTGAAGTTTCAGACTAATTGGTAGAGGCCAAAACTGGGCATTTCCCATAACTTTTTTCTAGAAGAGCTATCGACAAACGCTAACGCGCATCTGAACAAGCATGTATTTGTTTAGTATTTGTACCAAAATTCAGGTCATTTGAACACAATAATCTCTGTGATCGCAGTGATTGAAGTTTCAGACTAATTGGTAGAGGCCAAAACTGGGCATTTCCCATAACTTTTTTCTAGAAGAGCTATCGACAAACGCTAACGCGCATCTGAACAAGCATGTATTTGTTTAGTATTTGTACCAAAATTCAGGTCATTTGAACACAATAATCTCTGTGATCGCAGTGATTGAAGTTTCAGACTAATTGGTAGAGGCCAAAACTGGGCATTTCCCATAACTTTTTTCTAGAAGAGCTATCGACAAACGCTAACGCGCATCTGAACAAGCATGTTTTGTTTAGTATTTGTACCAAAATTCAGGTCATTTGAACACAATAATCTCTGTGATCGCAGTGATTGAAGTTTCAGACTAATTGGTAGAGGCCAAAACTGGGCATTTCCCATAACTTTTTTCTAGAAGAGCTATCGACAAACGCTAACGCGCATCTGAACAAGCATGTATTTGTTTAGTATTTGTACCAAAATTCAGGTCATTTGAACACAATAATCTCTGTGATCGCAGTGATTGAAGTTTCAGACTAATTGGTAGAGGCCAAAACTGGGCATTTCCCATAACTTTTTTCTAGAAGAGCTATCGACAAACGCTAACGCGCATCTGAACAAGCATGTATTTGTTTAGTATTTGTACCAAAATTCAGGTCATTTGAACACAATAATCTCTGTGATCGCAGTGATTGAAGTTTCAGACTAATTGGTAGAGGCCAAAACTGGGCATTTCCCATAACTTTTTTCTAGAAGAGCTATCGACAAACGCTAACGCGCATCTGAACAAGCATGTATTTGTTTAGTATTTGTACCAAAATTCAGGTCATTTGAACACAATAATCTCTGTGATCGCAGTGATTGAAGTTTCAGACTAATTGGTAGAGGCCAAAACTGGGCATTTCCCATAACTTTTTTCTAGAAGAGCTATCGACAAACGCTAACGCGCATCTGAACAAGCATGTATTTGTTTAGTATTTGTACCAAAATTCAGGTCATTTGAACACAATAATCTCTGTGATCGCAGTGATTGAAGTTTCAGACTAATTGGTAGAGGCCAAAACTGGGCATTTCCCATAACTTTTTTCTAGAAGAGCTATCGACAAACGCTAACGCGCATCTGAACAAGCATGTTTTGTTTAGTATTTGTACCAAAATTCAGGTCATTTGAACACAATAATCTCTGTGATCGCAGTGATTGAAGTTTCAGACTAATTGGTAGAGGCCAAAACTGGGCATTTCCCATAACTTTTTTCTAGAAGAGCTATCGACAAACGCTAACGCGCATCTGAACAAGCATGTTTTGTTTAGTATTTGTACCAAAATTCAGGTCATTTGAACCAATAATCTCTGTGATCGCAGTGATTGAAGTTTCAGACTAATTGGTAGAGGCCAAAACTGGGCATTTCCCATAACTTTTTTCTAGAAGAGCTATCGACAAACGCTAACGCGCATCTGAACAAGCATGTTTTGTTTAGTATTTGTACCAAAATTCAGGTCATTTGAACACAATAATCTCTGTGATCGCAGTGATTGAAGTTTCAGACTAATTGGTAGAGGCCAAAACTGGGCATTTCCCATAACTTTTTTCTAGAAGAGCTATCGACAAACGCTAACGCGCATCTGAACAAGCATGTTTTGTTTAGTATTTGTACCAAAATTCAGGTCATTTGAACACAATAATCTCTGTGATCGCAGTGATTGAAGTTTCAGACTAATTGGTAGAGGCCAAAACTGGGCATTTCCCATAACTTTTTTCTAGAAGAGCTATCGACAAACGCTAACGCGCATCTGAACAAGCATGTTTTGTTTAGTATTTGTACCAAAATTCAGGTCATTTGAACACAATAATCTCTGTGATCGCAGTGATTGAAGTTTCAGACTAATTGGTAGAGGCCAAAACTGGGCATTTCCCATAACTTTTTTCTAGAAGAGCTATCGACAAACGCTAACGCGCATCTGAACAAGCATGTTTTGTTTAGTATTTGTACCAAAATTCAGGTCATTTGAACACAGTAATCTCTGTGATCGCAGTGATTGAAGTTTCAGACTAATTGGTAGAGGCCAAAACTGGGCATTTCCCATAACTTTTTTCTAGAAGAGCTATCGACAAACGCTAACGCGCATCTGAACAAGCATGTTTTGTTTAGTATTTGTACCAAAATTCAGGTCATTTGAACACAATAATCTCTGTGATCGCAGTGATTGAAGTTTCAGACTAATTGGTAGAGGCCAAAACTGGGCATTTCCCATAACTTTTTTCTAGAAGAGCTATCGACAAACGCTAACGCGCATCTGAACAAGCATGTATTTGTTTAGTATTTGTACCAAAATTCAGGTCATTTGAACACAATAATCTCTGTGATCGCAGTGATTGAAGTTTCAGACTAATTGGTAGAGGCCAAAACTGGGCATTTCCCATAACTTTTTTCTAGAAGAGCTATCGACAAACGCTAACGCGCATCTGAACAAGCATGTTTTGTTTAGTATTTGTACCAAAATTCAGGTCATTTGAACACAGTAATCTCTGTGATCGCAGTGATTGAAGTTTCAGACTAATTGGTAGAGGCCAAAACTGGGCATTTCCCATAACTTTTTTCTAGAAGAGCTATCGACAAACGCTAACGCGCATCTGAACAAGCATGTATTTGTTTAGTATTTGTACCAAAATTCAGGTCATTTGAACACAGTAATCTCTGTGATCGCAGTGATTGAAGTTTCAGACTAATTGGTAGAGGCCAAAACTGGGCATTTCCCATAACTTTTTTCTAGAAGAGCTATCGACAAACGCTAACGCGCATCTGAACAAGCATGTTTTGTTTAGTATTTGTACCAAAATTCAGGTCATTTGAACACAGTAATCTCTGTGATCGCAGTGATTGAAGTTTCAGACTAATTGGTAGAGGCCAAAACTGGGCATTTCCCATAACTTTTTTCTAGAAGAGCTATCGACAAACGCTAACGCGCATCTGAACAAGCATGTATTTGTTTAGTATTTGTACCAAAATTCAGGTCATTTGAACACAGTAATCTCTGTGATCGCAGTGATTGAAGTTTCAGACTAATTGGTAGAGGCCAAAACTGGGCATTTCCCATAACTTTTTTCTAGAAGAGCTATCGACAAACGCTAACGCGCATCTGAACAAGCATGTTTTGTTTAGTATTTGTACCAAAATTCAGGTCATTTGAACACAGTAATCTCTGTGATCGCAGTGATTGAAGTTTCAGACTAATTGGTAGAGGCCAAAACTGGGCATTTCCCATAACTTTTTTCTAGAAGAGATATCGACAAACGCTAACGCGCATCTGAACAAGCATGTATTTGTTTAGTATTTGTACCAAAATTCAGGTCATTTGACACAGTAATCTCTGTGATCGCAGTGATTGAAGTTTCAGACTAATTGGTAGAGGCCAAAACTGGGCATTTCCCATAACTTTTTTCTAGAAGAGCTATCGACAAACGCTAACGCGCATCTGAACAAGCATGTTTTGTTTAGTATTTGTACCAAAATTCAGGTCATTTGACACAGTAATCTCTGTGATCGCAGTGATTGAAGTTTCAGACTAATTGGTAGAGGCCAAAACTGGGCATTTCCCATAACTTTTTTCTAGAAGAGCTATCGACAAACGCTAACGCGCATCTGAACAAGCATGTATTTGTTTAGTATTTGTACCAAAATTCAGGTCATTTGACACAGTAATCTCTGTGATCGCAGTGATTGAAGTTTCAGACTAATTGGTAGAGGCCAAAACTGGGCATTTCCCATAACTTTTTTCTAGAAGAGATATCGACAAACGCTAACGCGCATCTGAACAAGCATGTATTTGTTTAGTATTTGTACCAAAATTCAGGTCATTTGAACACAGTAATCTCTGTGATCGCAGTGATTGAAGTTTCAGACTAATTGGTAGAGGCCAAAACTGGGCATTTCCCATAACTTTTTTCTAGAAGAGCTATCGACAAACGCTAACGCGCATCTGAACAAGCATTATTTGTTTAGTATTTGTACCAAAATTCAGGTCATTTGACACAGTAATCTCTGTGATCGCAGTGATTGAAGTTTCAGACTAATTGGTAGAGGCCAAAACTGGGCATTTCCCATAACTTTTTTCTAGAAGAGCTATCGACAAACGCTAACGCGCATCTGAACAAGCATGTATTTGTTTAGTATTTGTACCAAAATTCAGGTCATTTGACACAGTAATCTCTGTGATCGCAGTGATTGAAGTTTCAGACTAATTGGTAGAGGCCAAAACTGGGCATTTCCCATAACTTTTTTCTAGAAGAGATATCGACAAACGCTAACGCGCATCTGAACAAGCATGTATTTGTTTAGTATTTGTACCAAAATTCAGGTCATTTGACACAGTAATCTCTGTGATCGCAGTGATTGAAGTTTCAGACTAATTGGTAGAGGCCAAAACTGGGCATTTCCCATAACTTTTTTCTAGAAGAGATATCGACAAACGCTAACGCGCATCTGAACAAGCATGTATTTGTTTAGTATTTGTACCAAAATTCAGGTCATTTGACACAGTAATCTCTGTGATCGCAGTGATTGAAGTTTCAGACTAATTGGTAGAGGCCAAAACTGGGCATTTCCCATAACTTTTTTCTAGAAGAGGTATCGACAAACGCTAACGCGCATCTGAACAAGCATGTATTTGTTTAGTATTTGTACCAAAATTCAGGTCATTTGACACAGTAATCTCTGTGA